>CM040918.1:11582460-12782460 GCA_023029165.1 Gobiocypris rarus | reverse complement strand
TGGGAAAATCTTCTTGACACTGAGAATAAAAAATATGTGTTTGTTCAAAAATAGACTTAGAATACTAGCAAAGTTAATTTTTATGTTTTTTGATGGTATCGAATATATTGGCACACCTACATTCAAACTTAATGTTGCGCAAGTTCTCAGGCAGGTCATGTAATGCCACCTTCAGCCACTCATCCAGCTGCTTGGCAAACTTCCTGATCACCTGGGTGAGGCTGCATTATCAAAACACATAAGCAAGGACAAACTGTAGTGAAACAAAACATTCATATGTACACTACACAGTACAAAGGATGACGCAATTACCTCTTGTCGGGGCAAATTAAAACCATGCGTCATTGACAGGAAATCTTCTGGTAAGTTAATGACCCTGACGCAAACGCTTGATATGCAGATAATGCCAGCAATGATCTCTGTGGCAGCAGTGTTTAAGTTATTTATTTAGCTTGAAGACAAAAGTCCATTTGACTAAATAAAAAGTCTCAAGGCATGGAGTTCAATAAGCACTGAGGGAATTCTGATAATGTTGAATGTGAAATATAACACCATATATAATATGCACGTTAAAATCTTCATAATCTTAACAAATCTTCTTTATCCAATTAAAATGTGATTTAACTTAACTTTAACTTTCATCTGACGCCACTAAACACTTTTAATTTAGCCAAATTTCCCCTCCGTCCACTTCATTTAGGTACAACTTTTCTTAATCAATCCAGTCCCAATGAATATGTACTCTTTGGCTGAATCCGAAATCGTCCCCTATACCCTCAAAAAGGGCATTATTGAGGGGACAGCCATTGGTAGTGGTGTCCAAAACCATAGTGCACGTTATCGAGTGTACCCATTCTATCCCACATTGCACAGCAATAACGAGTGTACAGCCAATATACATGGAGATCATTCAACAGATGACCGAGTTCACTCACTTGTTTCATTCACTCCTTCAAGTGAACTGTATTAGTGGACTAACACAGGGAATAATGATTGAGGGTTTGGGGGGCGATTTCGGCTTTAGCCATACAATTAGCATGGCACCAAACTTTTTCTGCAGCAGTTTATTTCTGCTACAAAAGAAGTGGTATCGCCATTTACAGTGCATTGAAGGTACTACATCTTGTGAGTTTTGCCCTTACTCAACCTAACTTGTCAACAAGTCTATTTTACATGAATGTGAGTGAATTAGTAAGTAGTTGTGAATCGCAGGCGTTTCATATATGAGATGAGGACAGGACTGCAGACGGTGATGAGGCTGAAACCAGTGTCCAGTGCAAGCAGGCTTTGACTATTTCATTTTGCTTAACATTATTTAATTTATCCTTTATATTGATGAGAACTTTTTGAAGGATATTGATTTACTTATACATTTTTATGAGTACTTGAGCTTAACTGAGACTTTGCAGAAGTTTAAGAGGATGTTCTGTCGACCTTGATTTATTGCAATTTTGATGTGTTCAGTTTTAGAAAATAAAAAATGTGATTGCTCTCCTCACAAATCATATCTCTTAGGTGTCGAGGACTAGTGCATCTTTGAGTCTACAGTCGGTAAAAGTAAAATAGGGCCTACATAAGTACTGTTAAAATCAGATACTCAAAGACTTTTACTCAGGTGGAATTGGTGACTTGTAACTTGTAATGGGGTCATTTTCGCTGTATGGTATCTGCACTTTTACTCAAGTATGGTTTTCAGGTACTCTTTACATCTCTGCCCCTTTCACCCAGAATTATGCCAGGAAATAAAAAAAACTGCAAGTGTATAAATTCTGAAATACACTTTTTAACAAAATCAAAATAAGCAGGGATGGGACTCACCTGTCAGGCAGAGCCTGTAGGACAGTAGGCATGAGGACTCCTGAGATGGCCTTGTACAATATAGAGTCACAAACACCCACTATATTCACCACTGTAGAAGAGCCCAGGACAGGGAGCATGTGGGGCGGCATGCCCTGCCAAAAGTGCAACAAGAAGCTCTGGACCTATGCATAATATACACAGACAAAAAAAAAACATTGCGATAAAACATGAAGGAAGCCTTTTCTTGTGTAAACCATCCGATTAATACCACTGGATGAAGAAAACATCCTTCAAAGCAACTTCATGCATCCAACGAAAGAAGAAGAAAAAAAGTCAAACCTCATCGAAGTTGGCTCGTATGACTGTATCCAATATCCTCTGGCAGTGAGTTCTGTACATCATGATAAAGGTTGAGACCTTGTAGAGAAAAAAAGCCAATTTAAACAACTTTCCCACAGAGACTTATTCAGAGAAACTCTTGGTGTTAATGATGTCATACCATATTCATTCCTGACTCATGGTCATGCATTAATAAGACACTAAAAGACTCTAACACTAAAGAAAGAGGATACAAATACCAAACAACAAAAAAGCTGCTTTCACGAACAATGCCTATTTACAAGGTCTTGCCAAACCAGTGTATAAAAAGAGGCTTTAAAGATCAGAAACTCACAAACCATTTAAAATTACAGGCACCTTTTTAAAGCGAGACAGCTAGTGCCCATCCTTTGTCCAATGCGAGATCTTATTATCTACTTGAAAGATTAAGAGTTCTCTAGGAACCAACACATAAATCCTCCAGGTCCTCATCTAAATCCAGGCCCAGGGAAGGTCCGCCTGACACATGAAAGCAGGATCTACAGGGGTGGGTAGGGGGCAGGAGGAGGGAGAGGGGGGTTGGAGGTTAGCAGTTAGAGGTTTTAGTGATCTGTTTACCTTCTCTTCTGGCAGACTGGCGGGCAGATTTAGGTCTTTGACATTTGGAAAGTCTGGCAGGAGAGTGCCCAGCTTGGAGCGCGGTGAATACGCCACTGTCTGTTTGGTGACCTCTTTCTTGCCCGTCTCGTTCACCCACGCAGCGCCCTTTTTAGAGTACATCACATCGTAGTACTGGGAGCTCTCCTTCACAGCGATTCCATAGTAGTGATACCTAAGAGGGACAAGTGGCAGGATGAAGATTCTATACAAGTTTTAATGCTTTAATTTTTAAAGCAGTCAAGATCAAAAAGTCTTCAATCTAAAGTAGATTTGCAGTGGTCTTTTTTTTTTTATATGTGAATAACTTTTTTGTGGGGGTGTAAATGGTAATATGTCTCACTGTTTCACTGTTTTTTTAACAGGCCAATACGTATGTATGAACATATATATATATATATATATATATATATATATATATATATATATATATATATATATATATATATATATATATATATATATTGTGTGTGTGTGTTTGAAAGAATGCTCACCAATGCTGCATTTAAACATTTATTTGATTAAAAATACAGTATAAACAGTAATAGTGTGAAATATGATGATTTAAATAACTGTTTTCTATTGTAATGTTTAAAAATTTAATTTATGTATAATATATTTAGATTAAAATGATTTCTGAGGGATCCTGTGACACTGAAGACTAGAGTAACGGCTGTTAAAATTCATCTTTGCCGTCACAGTAATATCTCATAAAAATATTTCACAATATTACTGTTTTTATTGTATTTAAAAAAATAATAAAATAAATGCAGCCTTGGTGAGCATAAGAGACTTCTTTCAAAAACATTAAAAAACTTAATCATCCCGAACTTTTGACTATAGCAAGTAATATATTTTTGAAATACATTTTAGATAATTTTTTTAAATAACTACTCCAACTTCACAGGACCAAAAATATTTTGGAGTTTGGAGTAAAATTAGGGTGGATAGATAAGGGGAAAAAAATAATTGTGCAAATGAATTATCATTAATTATTATTATTTGGAAGTAATATTGACTCCACTTGGCTCAGTTTCGGATTGTCACCAATTTGACAAACATATTTAAAGTGATTAGATAAATCTAAAAAGTTGGAAAAGTACTTTAATATTGGAGAAGAACCTTACTTTGATTGGCCTCTGGTTCCTAGTCTCCGTGTGGTTAACTGAGGAAACTGTTGTCTTATTATCTGTTAGGATCAGGTAAAAAATGCATACATATATATTAAACTTCTCTGGCCAGACCTTTTGTGACATCAGTCTGGTTATCTGATACAACTACGACAAAAATATCTTCTCAATCATCTTGTTCGATTCATACATGTCCACTGACATTTCTTTTCTGTCCAATCTCTCTTTTTCTCTCTGCTTTTTGTCCATGAGCTCCTTGGTCCAGATCCTGGTGCAGAAAACTTTGCAAACAGTGAAGCTCTCTATTGTGCAGGATGAAAAAAGAGGCCAAGCTGTGAAGTTTCTGTCAGGCTTGGCTTGATAAATGAGCAGACAGGGAGGCAGGTCCAGCTCTCTCTCTCTTTTTTGTCCTGAATCAATGAAGCCTTCCTAAAGGACACCCCACGCTGCTCCAGCCACTGATCTAACATTCCGCAACATCTCACCCTTCCAAATTTCCTTTAATTACACATTAATCCAGGCCCCCTCTCTTTTTCAATATCCTCCGACAGGACCCGGGGGAGCGGGACAAGGGTGTCGGGGGGTGGCTATATGAGTAGGTGGGTTGAGGGGTTGTGGGAACAAGGGTGAACATGTTCATTGTTTATATTGTCCAGCTATGAGTTTGCAGAAGAGGTGTAAGAAAAGACCACTGGCTGGGGCTCTTCATAATACCCAGTATTATGTCATGCTTTTCTTTTTCTTTCTTTTTTTGTAACAGATGTTTTCCTTCCTCTTTCACGTGAACATGCATTTTTATAGGACCTTTGATAACCTCATCAAAACATGATGATCATAAAAGACAGAATATTTGATTTAATCTCTGAAGTGTTAAATATAGGCTTTTACCTTCCCGAAGCTTGCAGCGTTGACCGGCTGAGAATCAAGTTTCTCGCAGAAGTCCAAGTAATGCATGTACAGTGCGCTGCGAGGAATACAAACACCCTCTGCGATCTCGTAGTTCTCCTCCAACCTAATGAAAATAGTTAGGTCAGTGCACATGGAGAACTAAGGTCTAAGCATCATAAGTCAAAATTAAATAAACTTTGCAGCGAAACATGGGGAGAGGCATTTCTGGAGTTCTAAAACAAATATTACTGCATGCAGTTATTCTGTATGTACTCGAGTGATCTTCAAGCAATGGTCAACATGAAAGTTTGCAAATTGTTTGCAATATTTTCTTGCACTATTTATGGTGTGGCATATATATATATATATATATATATATATATATATATATATATATATATATATATATATACTTATATATATTCAAATTCATCCTCTTTTTTAAAGAAATTTTAATGTAATTCAGGTTGAATGGCTTCCAAGACCTAAAAGTACAATTTAAATAAATGTAATAACAATTCCATTATTTACAATATATATATCCCTACCAGCATTTTTTTTTAAAGGAAAAAAAACGTCCGCACTTTTGATCATTTTCACAAAATGTTCAAGGCCCCCAATATCTGCAATACGACAAAAGAAAGACCAGAGCCTCAGCTTTATAAAAAAAGAAAACATTTTATTCTAGCTTAATGCCTTTTAATTTTTTCATTAAAAAAAAAAAAGTTTTATATGTTTCTGATTCGGAACGATTCTCAAAACATAGATGGTGAAGATCGAGTCCATCAACACCCCTAAAGCTTCACAGACCTATAGCTCGTCCTGGGTCGACATTTCATTCAGTAACAATTTTGATTTATATGCTGTTTTTTTTTTTTTTTTTATGCTTATGCTATTGCTTGTTTCTGCTTCTTCTTCGACTGTTTTGATGAGAAGGAGATTTATTACTCTTTCAGAAGATGTGTAATAGTGCCCACTACCATATAATAGTGAAAACACATGAAGCTGGAAAATTCCGTCAATGGCAGGGAAAGAGTTAAGCAATTTGAAATTGAAACTCTTTCTCTGAGAGGTTGTAAGTCTGTTGCCTTTCTGATACTTGAAACTGACAACTTACAAACAACAGGACTGCAAACACTAGAATGCCTAGAAAAGTGAATGTAGCATGTGCAGGCTAAATCGATGTGTCACATTTTACAAAATGGAGCCCAATACAAAAGGATAGCCTGTATTTCTCAAACCCAAGGAGGGTTTTTTTTTCCACAGACAGATTTGCTCCTATTTTATGTCATTCAAAAAGATCATAGGTAATTAGGCTAGCTTACTATATTCATCATTTTACTATGATTTAAAACATTTCAAGAGTTCAAATTTGCGTCAGGTGGTGCTAAAGATGAAAATAAGTGATGTCCATTTCTGGTGTAAATTAGACTCACCATTGTAATGTGGCAGGTGTTGAATGTGGCTTAGATGCTCGGTTATTTTCCTTCTCTTCGTCTTTTATAAAAAAAACAACAACAATCAGAATCAGTAATAAAATAAATAAAGTATACATAATGCAGCCGTTATATCATATTACATTTTATATACATAGGCTACATAAATAAAAGTTTTCCTGTTTTTTTTTTCTTTTTCTTTTTGAAAGATATGTTCAGTCACTAATAACATTCACATTATGTTCTCTTTGAGCAGAATTATGCATGTTTAATGCAGTCTATTTTCATTTAATTCATGACGATAAATTACTTACTTTCGTCGTTGGACATGTTTCCAATAGAAGAGTGGCTGGAGAAGCGCTTGCTCTCGCTTTCGTTCAGACATCTTTCAATCCAGCTCTCTGCAAAAGGAAAGGGGAAAAATAAAAATCATATTTTTACATTATTCCTTTTTTTAGGCACGTCTGTTTTCTCGTAGCCCCCCTTTTTTTAGATTAAACAACATAAATTTGTTTTAAACAGTAGCCTACAAAACCAACGAAACTAAAAACGTTTTGTGTAGCTATTCATTTAGACCATTTTTTATTCAATTCTATTTGTATTTATTATTTATTTATACGTAGCCTATATGATTCAACAGCATATGGTTTCCTATTTCCATCAGCAGAAGCAACAGGTGCATACACGCGATGTGGATTCTAATAACTAGGCCTATTCGGGTTTTTTTTTTCCCCTCAGAGCATGAAATATTTTGCTAAATGTGTTGAACTGTTATTGTTGAAATGTTGTAATTTTAAATTCCATAGGCTATAGTTAGGCTATTCTTGTTCACATTCGGTTTTAGACGACTGCAATAACCATTAGAAAACGTGACTGTGTTGCAGCCAATGCCTAAAGAGTTGAGGGGCATAATAATGACGGGGCAATTCAATTACAATCGATTGTGCGGATCTTTGGGCAGCTGGGATTCTATTTGAAATGTTTTCAGCAGAACTGCAGGAATCCCTCATTGTTCCCAAGGCGAATTACAGGCGCGCGCACGCTCAATTAATTCCGCGCGCTCCTCCATAGCGGTGTCGTCATAACAGAACCCTTTTAGCGCCATTCTCATTTCTCCTATGTAAGTAAGCCGACTGGTGTCTTTACATCACAATACAGAAACACTTATAATTCGATTCGAACTTCAGTAAATCATGTTTTTCTGCGCGGGCCATGACAACAGTCTCTATAGCATCGGATGCCAAGGCTGCGAGTCACTGAGCAACCAGTAGCGTAGCCTACTGGCTCATCAGATGGCGGCTGAAGTTATGGAGAAAGTTATGATACTTAAAACTTGTTTGGACAAGTTATTTGTAGCCATTAGACATCTAACTAATACGGCAGGTGTAAAGTAAAAATTAGGCTAGTTTTGAAATATTTAGTGAGGCAAATTAGCTTTTGATGAAATTACCAATAAGCTCAAATCTACATTCTCAACTGAATGGAAGTCATAGTTTGGTAGCAAATTAAAAGATGAAAATACTGTGAATAAAGGCACAACTTAGTAATAATCAAATCCTCATCATTTCAAAAAGCAAGAAACAAGCAGACGTTTCAAAAATGGCCTATATTGCACATTGAACAACGCATCCCGATAAGGAGCTAATGTTTTTTATATATATTTATATTAATAAATAAATATTTATATTTTATATATATTTATAGTAATTTATTAATTAAAGTTCTGAAAAAAGAACTTTAACTAACTACTAACTAAAACTTTTGTGACAGCTATTGAGAGGCTTTGGATTTTATGAGAGCACACAATAAAGGCAAAATAAATCTGCAATGAGATGGAGAAAAATATAAAAGTTCAATTTACGTTAAATGTGAAAGATTCCTTGCATTAGAGCATATTTTATAAGGATATTTTTATGAAGGCAACTATCAATGATAACAGGCTATCTAAACTATTTCAAATATTAACATGCTTTGAAACGCCAACTTTTGCTGACATTAATTTAAATGAAAAGGTATTGTTTTTATGCTGCAGCTGTCTTTTTTTCTCCTCAGAATCTAATTAATCTCCGCCAGTGTTGGCTGGTAGTTAGTTGAGATCAGATTTTCAGTCTGTAATTGAATCATTTGCTCTGTGAACGGTTTAAGTAGTTCTCTAAATAATTGGATTAAATCCAATCTAAAAGGCGAGACTGATCTGAGATCATTAATAATCATGCACAGAATATCAGCGTGGAAAAGTGTCACCCAAATATCTAATAATTAACCTTTTTTTCCCACAAAACAACAGAATTGAACGATGGGTAACTGCTTTTTGAAGCCACGCGGAATGTTACATTTTAGACACACGTTTTGTTGTTAAAACACTACGGCCAGACATATTATGTACGAAATAATGTTGTCTTTACCATTTATACCTTCAGGAGAACAGTTATATATTTACCAATAGTACCGAGTGCAGTTATGACTCAAGTCAAAACTTGGCTTGAGCAGGTGCATCATTTAAAAAAAACAACAAGAAGAATTAAACTGGACAACAAACTCAGAACTGTGACCTTGCGTGAGTTTAGTCTAAATTCAGGGTCATATTGCTACTCCGTAAAAACGCTGTCCACTTTACATAGTCCCAAAACGGTGTAAAACAATACTCTCAGCAGAAGTACACCCATCCGGAGCAATTAAAAATGTGGCCAAAAGACATGCCAACTTATCTCTTGGTGAACTAGATTCAAGAGCTTCCCTGACGTTAGGTTAAATAACTTTTTCTGTTGCCAATCTCCGGTCACAAAATCCCAAGGCCCGTTTCGCGTTCCAAAAGTGCCCAGATCCCAGGCGTCCCAATGTCACAGCGGTGCAGCAGGAACCAACCTGTGGAATCCATGTCAGGCTCTTCCAGCAGCCCACAATGCATCCTCTTCCCATGCACGTTCCAGGGGCTCCTCTGAGAAAATGGCTCCGTGCTGGACTCCCCCTCCTCAGCTCCCTCCGTCTCTCCGAGAGAACTGCCCGTCGAAGAGATGCATAAGATGTGAGGTCCGTGGAGAGGGTGGCGGTGGTGATGGAGGTGGGGGTGTGGGTTGTAGGAGCGGGTGGGGTGGGGGGTCACAGACTCCAGAGATCCAGCGGGGGAAAAGCCAGAGCCGTCAAAATGTTTGCTGATGTTTCATGGGAAAGGGGCTGATTTTATAGGAGCCCTGATGGGGGACATGTCATTGATAGGCTCGGCAGGCTGATGAATGGCTTCGAGTCAGATGGGGATGTGGCAAGGCTCACTGGAAGTCTTTTGTGGGGCTGTTTTGAATAAGAAAAGCTCCCTTCCCAGAAAAAAAAGAGGCTTAGATCTACGCAATCCCAGCACTGTGGCCTCCCCGTCTCCCATTATAGCTTTTAATACGTTTTCGTACCCTCTCCTCACACGCACATACACACTCTGCCCCTGCTGCTTTAGTTTTAAAGTTCTCCATCCAAGGGCCACTTTTTGGCCCATCGCAGAACTTTTTTGATGTCTGCGACTCTGTTAACAGGTCTGGAAACGGGAGCGTGAAAGTGGAGTTCATTCAAATCAGTGACGAGGACGTAAAAAAACAACGTCAAAGTCTCACACAAACATGTTCATCACCATCTTTTGAAACCAAACGTCCAGAAACTTCATAGGCCATTGGCAAAACTGGATAGAGAAAGTTTGGTGGACCCCCCTCCCCTTCTCTCTCTCCTTGAAGCAACCTTATTTTAGTGTGCTGGGAGGAGAGCACAGCCACAAAAGGGGGAAGTAAAAGTGTAGAGCCTGAGGCAGGGAGGGCTCTGATGGAGTGCCTACAAACTGCAGAAGGGAAAGCTGTGATTAGAATATGAATGGAACCACGGGGGAAAGAGAGAGCGAGTAGGAGAAAGGGGGATTATGGTGGAACTGCTCCCCACTTGCTGGATGGCAGAGGAACGCTCGCTCCTACACCTATAGACGGCGCAGGCGACGGCCTCCTCGCTGCATGGAGGTCGGACTTCTGCTGGAGATATTTATTTGGTTTTAACAGAAGAAACTGCTGTACAGCGGGCCCTGAAATGTGATCGGACACTGAAGTAATTTATGATTAGATCATCGCATTAGATCAATTATTTCTCGAGAAACATATATACTGATTAAATCGTATTTGGACACTTTCTAGCTATCGAACTTTAGTGGAAAATGTCCATAGATGATGGATAATGTGATCAATCCCTTCACTAAGACACGCGTGTGAACTTGAGGCGAACTGACTAGATTGCTATTGTAGAAGTTTAAACTTATTTTCAGATTTCAAAGTGGTTCATTTGTTTGCAGATGCCATTGATGTGATATTTTATCATTTGAAAAAATTCATTTTGAGGGGCTATAAGCAAACCAACACTAGATCATAAGTAGCAGGTTACAGTATACTTGAAATTAATATGCTCTTTTCATCTTTCTATTAAAAAAATCCTGAATAAAATGTTAAAAATGTTAAGCAGCATAACCGATTTTCAACACTGATAATAATAATAATAATAATAATAAATGTTTCTTGAGCATCAAATCAGCATATTTAAATGATTTCTGAAGGATCATGTGATCCTGGAGAAAACGCCTGTTCACACCAAGGACGAAAATAAAGATAAAGATCAAAATATAGTACTAAATGTAAAAAAAGACTAGCAGAGTCCACACCACAACTACAACGATAATGGCACAGAGAAACAATATCATTGACATCATTTTTGGAAGAGTTTTTTCCCCCCAGTGAACAATAAAAATGATCAACAACCAATCAGAATCCATCCTGCTTTAAAGAGCAACAGACGACAAAACTGCAGCGTACTTAGAATAAACTGAACGATAACTGGCCCTAATGGCTGCTAAAAACTTTTGCGGTCACGGGAATAATTTACATTTTAAAATATATTAAAATAGAAACCAAGTTTTAATTTTATATTTCACAATACTACGGTTTCTAATGAATCTTTGATCAAATAAATGCAGCCTTGGTGAGCATATGAGAATTCTTCTAAAAACAATCTTAAAAAAGAATCTTAATGACTCCAAACGTTCCTATCATCTCGACAATAAGTACAGAATCAACAACAAAACAATAAAAAAAAAATAGAACTAATACTGCAATCCATCAAAGAAACGGGGATAAAAACAAACAAATAGAAAGCTCCATCAAAAGGCCGACATCCCAGCAGTCATTTGAAACTGTATGGATTAGCCAGTCCCGCTAACAAGCTGGGAAGTGGATGGTGAGAGAGAGACAAACATCAATGAAAATGTCCTTAATTACAGTTTTAAAGATGGAGGCTGTGAAGGAAAAGAGGGAGGAGGAAGGGAATCTTTGCATCCTCTCCTCAGAAGACTTCCTTTTTCTGTCCGTCTACTCTCAGTCTCATTAGCCCCTCATTAACTAGGACAGGTGCAGCCAGCAAAAAGAGACACCCTCAGACCCTTATACCCCCCCAACCAGTGAGCGAGCCGCACTGTCAGTGTCCATTCTACTGATGTGAGATGCATTCTTCCAATCAAAGCCTTCCACGGCTGCTTGGTGGGTGGGAGCGATCTCTGAATAGTGGATGATTTAGTGTAAAAAAAAAGTAAAAAAGTAAAAAAGTGGGAAGGTGGTCAATGTAACAACAAGCTCCTTTCTGCTGTCAGTGTTGTCAAATTAACACTTCATCACGATTGCTCAATACTTCCTACCCCAAAACTTCCTGATGATTGCTCTTAAGAAAAAAAAAGACATCCAAAATAAAAACAAAATGTAGACATTTTTCATAATTGACAATTTATTAGTTTATTGTAAACCAAACCTTATTATTCTGAAGGTAAACTGAAACAAATAAATCTACACATTTAGGACATATTTTACATAGACTAAAGGAAATGCCAATTCTCAATGAATTCCTAGCAAGTCAAAGTTGAAAAAACAAAAAAAACAACATTCAAACAGGCACTTCTTTTTATATATAAACATATCTTATGAAGATACAAGATGTTAAACAAAAATGAAATGATCTTTCAAAGCCTCACTCGAGGCTTAAACAATGTTTTTTGCAGTCGTTAATAATATGCATCGCACCTCTGTGCGGAAAGCTTTGGCGAATTGCTGTAATCACTCTCCTTCACTCATTGTAGCGAGCCAGTTTGAGCCGAGGGATGATGTTCATGGACTGAAGTTCTTGGAAGAGCAGTTTGCAGGCATATGGGATTCGCAGAGATGACACATGACACGAAGACTTGCAGTAATGACACCTGTCATAGACAGACAGAAAACTCATTAATCTCTTTCATGCATTTGATTATTGTTGATAATTTAACAATATTTTAACTGAATTTAACTGACCATCCTGAATATCCCAGCAAGCCACACTGTCCACACACATCCACCTCAAAGGCATCACTGGAGATCATCAGCCGCTCAAGCAGCAGCATGCTGGCTCCGTAACCAATGAGACAGTCTCTCTCCATCTCTCCCAGACGGAGACCACCATCCCTGGAGCGACCCTCGGTGGGCTGCCTGCGTTAAGATAACCATTAGGTTACATTATGAATAATACAATTTACTTATTGAGCAGACATTAAAAGGGAAATTTTAGAGAACACATTTACACCTTTCTTACCTAGTGAGTACTGCTCTCGGACCACGAGCTCTGGCATGCATTTTATCCAGCACCATGTGCTTCAGTTTCTGATAATAGACTGGACCGAAGTAGATGTAGGCTTCCAGAGGCTCCCTAAGATCAAATAATAATAATTCATAATTCATTAATTCATTACAGTAAAGTGCCATTGGGAAAACACCCTCTGGTGGCTCTTTTGATTTTTGCAATATACATATATTCAAATATAATTAACATGTACATGCATTTATATGTATGCATTTGGCAGAACATATTACCATTATCTGTGAATTTCACAATTATTGAAATCAATATTAAAAAGGTTAGTTTAACCCCAAAAATTCTGTCATTAATTTCTCACCCTCATGTTGTTCCAAACACATAAGTCCTTCGTTCATCTTCGGAACACAAATTAAGTTAAGTCTCTGACGCAATTCACGTGAGCACGATGTATGCGCGTGATGCTGACGCAGGAGAGGGCCAATACAGAGCCGGCATTCTAATGTAGAACCTGGAAGCACTGCGCTGTTTACACAACGTGAACGCCGTCAGAGATTGACACGGAAGAAATAGTTGAATAAAGTCATGGCTTTTTGGTTGTTTGTTTTTTTTGGTGCACAAAAAGTATTCTCAACGCTTTATAACATTAAGGTTGAACTACTGGAGTCACATAGGCCAAATTCAACAATGTCTTTACTACCTTTCTGGGCCTTGAAAGTGGTAATAACAATGCAGTATATTGGGGCTCGGATTTAATCAAAAACTTAATTTGTGTTCCAAAGATGAACGAAGGTCTTGCAGGTTTGGAAGGTCATGAGAGTAATTAATGACAGGTGAATTCAATTCATTTTTGGGTGAACTGAACCCTTTAAACAAAGCTTTAATAACTGAACTGTGAAGCAAACTTCTGTGAAATATAAATGATTAAGCAAACAAGAGCGATGCAAACATTTTTACCCTGTGATGCCCGAGGTGACATAATCCTTGCCCTGGTAATTGTATCCATAGCGGATAAGATCCTCACAAACGTCTTTCACTTTACTGCCCCCGAAAGCAGTACCATAGTGAAAACGCCCATCCAGCACCCCGGCTTTTCCCGCCAACAGCTCAATCAGCTTCCCAACCTGAGACAGAACAAACCAGGAAACTGATAATCATGGGACGCATTTCTTTAATGTAGATTCTCTGTAGGACAGTGTAGATGCCCCAGTTTTCCCCTTCCTGACACTGCAGCTGGTGAATGTGAGTGTGACATCATGTTGAGGTCACGCACCGCTGCACGACAGTAGCCTTTACTGAGGTCACGCACAGAAAGAGCCGGAAGATCTTTGACCCCTCTCTGTCACTGAGAGGAATCTTTTACTTGGCTCAAACAATTTCCTATATGACGCCTGCTGTGTGCACCCAAACACAGAGTTCAAAATTAGAAACCGTGGGGGAATTAATATCTCTGAAAACTGCATTGTATAGGACAACAAGAAAAAAAACTTTGACATTCTTAGATAAACAGGAACATCTATTCCAGAAATACACTACCATTGAAAAGTTTACGGTCAGCAATATATATTTAATTAAAAGAAATTGCTTTTACTCAGCAAGGGATCCATCAAAAGTGTCAGGAAAGATATTTATAATGTTTCAAAAGATGTCTATTTTAAATAAATGCTGTTCTTTTGAACTTTCGATTCATCCTGAAAAAACAGTTTTCATAAAAAGTATCAAGCAGCATATTGATTTTTCACATAGATAAGATAAGTTTCTTGAGCACCAAATCAGTAGCCTGGCGTGGCCATAGAGTCTGATACCGCTCCATTTGGCTGTGATTATTGAGGTGTGTTTCAACCGAACCAGGAAAGACCTCAACTGGATAGAACCTACAACCAATCAGAGCAACGGAGTAAATGACGTATGTTGAGCGACGCATAGTAGTGGGAGTTTGGATCGTTCAGCAAAATGAACAAATCTTTTTTCAAGTAATTTAGTTAATTTCAGCAGAATCTAATTCAAATGTCACATGTTAAATTCCCCAACACATCTAGTACTTATGCAAACGTTGTTACATTTGGGGAAAAAATTAATTATGTTATGTTACTTATTGTGTTACTGTTGTTCATCTGTCCATCATCGTATAAAGCCTGCCCTGAATATTTGATTGGTCCAAACAGTTTCTGTTCGGGCATAGTTAGGGGCATAAGCTCGGTGTTCAGGCTACCAAATCAGCATTTTAAAATGATTTCTGAAGGATCATGTGACACTAAAGACTGGAGTAATGATGCTGAAAATTCAGGTTTACCATCAAAGGAATAAATAATATTTAAAAAAAATAATTATTTTAAATTGTAAATAGTTTTTCCCCTGCACTTTTATAAGAAAAGAATGCAGCCTTTGTGAGCATAAGAGATTTAAAAACATTTAAAGAATCTTAGCAACTCCAAACTTTTGAATGGTAGTGTACTTAAAAATCTAAGCTATAAAACAAGTATTGAATTAAAAAAATCTCAGCTATTAAAAGAAATATATATTTATTGCAAAATAGCCAGCTGATGTGCTTTATCCTGCATATTACCACATAAACGGGCTTAAAATATAGATTTTAGTCAGTTACCTGGGTTATACAATTTAGTAGGGATTATTATAAAATATTAATTATGCATAAAATATCTTGCATGACTGCTTTTTTTTAAATGTTCTATATAAAATCCTTAAAAATGTTATTATAAAAAAGTTTGGTTACACTTTCAATGGTCCACTTTAGACTTTACTTAACTGTTCCAAATACTTTATAAACTTTTGGTAACGCTTTAGACAGTAACTATAAGTAACTATGCAACTTCATGTCAACTAACTCTCATTAGAGTATTAGTAGACTTAGGTGTTAGGGTTCGGGTTAGTAGAATAAGATGACATGTAGTTGCAAAGTAAGAATGTCTGTTGTGGGACTATCAAATTTAAGTGTTAGCAGATATTAAGCAGACAGTTTACTAATACTCTAATGAGAGTTGACATGAAGTCGCAAAGTAACTTATAGTTACTGTCTAAAGCGTTACCAAAAGTTTATAAAGTATTTGGAACAATTAATTAAAAGATAAACGTCATATAATCTGATGATGGGAAAGGAGGACATACAGTCATTCTGGAGGGATAACCGTGAGGGTTCATGATGATGTCAGGACAGATTCCGGTGTCACAGAAGGGCATATCCTCTTGAGGAACGATCAGTCCACACACACCTGTTACAGAGAGAGTGGACAATATTATTTAAAGATGCATAAAATGCATTTTATTCCTAAAATTTGAAATCAAAGACATCCCTATATTTAAACTGGCTGCAAGAACTGCTAACTCCACCCTGTTAGAGCAGACCTTTCCCATAAAGCTTAATTGAGTTTTGAGTGAATTCAATCACATACAAATGCTAGATGAGAAAGCGTGAGGTTTGTGGAACTCATCTAGTCCAACGGCCTATAAAGCGGACGTATTCAGGTCTACTGAAGTGGAACCATTGGAAATTCAGACTGCAAGATGGAGAGAAAGTGGTCCAAAGCGGTCAGTGAGAGTGTAAATGTTTGCAGAAGAGCTCCTCACTCTTCCCGCAGCCAGAGCAAACACATTATTGGGCCATTTGCAAGTGATAAAAGAGAGAAGAACAGGGGCAGGAAGTGAGGAGAGGTGCTTAGCTGGACAGTGAGAAGGGGATTATACACCCATAGTTTCCCCTTTACCATAGAGCGCAGAAAGAAAGGTTCAGCTGAGGAGAGCAATACATCCATATGCAAAAGAAAAAAATCAGGGCTCTTGCGAACTTGGGCAGTCATAAAATATATCTAAAAAATATATATTGCTATACCATATTCATAGATGGTATAGCATTTAAGCTTAACTGTCAATTTTGATCAATTTGATGCATCCATGCTGAGAAAAAAAAACCTTCCTGAACCCAAACATTTGAACAGTAGTGTCTGGTTTTTTTTAGAGAACACAAGTGGTCGAATAACATTTTAAACACAGGAAATAACTGTTAACTGAAAAAAAAAAAAAAACAATGATCAAAAAGTTGTTAGTAGGAGCCCTAGTAGGATTTCCTAGGGGAAGACGAGAGAAAGTGAGCAAGAGCAAGACAGAAGCAGAGAGGTAGGCTAGAGCGGTTCCCATAGCACACATCCTCTGTGTTGTTTGTTTTGTGTGAGAGTGAATGATAAAAGAGGCATGAAATCAGCAAAGAAAAGCAGGACAGCAGTAAGAGTCCATGGCCCTCCATCACTGGCTATACAGCCCCTCTGTGGCGGCTCGCACAATGGACCCTGCCAAGACAGCTGTGTGAGTATCAGAGTGTGTGTGTCCATATACGTGTGTGTGTGTGTGTGTGTGCGCGCGCTTCGGTGTGTGTTTGGGTCACCGGTAAATAATTAACCTATCGTTCTCCGGTGACCGGATCTTATGAGTGTGGTAGAGGCTGGTCAGAATGGGGGTGCAGGACGAAGGAGGGGTTTAAAATTAATAAGACAAAACTCCTGTGAAACTTGAAAGCCAATGGCTCCAAACCACGGTGGGACGTCTTTAATGGGCTTTCTTTCGACCCAAAAGGTAGCCAAATCTCTTCCTTTGAAGTACAGCACTCTCTTGCACAAATTTAATGACAAAAAGCACCCGTTTAGTGCGCACATTCGCACCACAAACACTGTGAATAGAGAAAAGTAAATTAATAATTCCTGCAGAACATTACTGAGCGGTTGGCAGCGCAGTCACACACCTCTGGAAAACACAGCTCAACTTCTCCAAGTGGGACCGTTCAATAAAAGCCCGCCTCTAAACACACAAAAGACATTCAAGAGAACGGCACTATCCTTCACAACAACAATTAGCTGCCCTGTTATCCTGGTCCACCGACACTTGCCTGCTCCTTTAAATACCAAAAGCTCCTTTAAAAAGAGCAGTAAATAGCATCTCGGGCGGTTCGCGGCTAACCCCTCCCTGACCCCTCCTCACTGTCACGTCCCGTGATGAGTGCCAGTGGACGACCTCCGCTAATGAAATGAGTGAATTATGCATGGCGCCAGTTAACGCTCTGATTAAAACATCATACTGACCAGCTCTCTCAGCGGAGGTGCTCAAAAACAATGGGGGCTGTAAACACTTTCCCAGGACTGCGCCGCTGCTGTTATAAATTTGCATAGTCTGGCATGGGACAACAAGCTAATTAATTGAAAAACGGGCAGTGGAAAAAAAGTTGAAGAGGATGGGAGGGCCAGCTGAGACGATATAGCTTGGACATTGAAAATAAAACTGACAACATCTCTTTCCACTTGTTATTGAGGCGGGTTCATTGTCTTAATTTCGGCACAATGCTGAAATTGTGTTTTATCCGCTAGTATCTACTAAAGCGGAGGAGAATATGCCAGTCTGGAAAAGAACGGGAAGGATGCGGCAGTACCTTTCTGCCCATGTCGACTGCTGAACTTGTCTCCAATCTCTGGTCTACGTGTCTGCCTGAGCAGGATCTTGATCAAGAAGGCATCCTCAGCATTAGAGGAGATCATCACCTTCTCAATGTAGGAGTCTGTCGTTCCTTTGTACCTATAGAATTAAGAAAATACATATTTTGGTCTGTGTTGGACTTTTAGAAAATTAACATTTCAAATAAAACTGTAGGAATATTGCACAGTGGGGTTCTAATTTTATTTAATTAGTTTCTTACGAGACTGGCACATCTCTGTATTGTGGTTGGCCTGGCTGGGCGCTGCCCTCCAGTGGAGTTTGGGTGACAGTGGGCATGGACTTATTCACCAGCACCTGCTTATTCTCGACCTTCTCACCTGAGAAAGATGTGACGTACAAAACATCACTACATATCCTTAGATCAACATTTTAAAGATTATTCTGAAATCTAGTTCTTTGTAAGAGTGTTACCAGGTGAGCAGATGCCGTCAGCGTCCAGGATGCTGTGTCTCCAAATGGGCTTGCGTGTTTCGGCGTCCAGCATCGGACCCATCACCTTGTCAAAGGTCTGGTTAGTGTACCGCCTCAAGGTGCACTTAGCATTCTTGTACACCAAACATCTACCAAAGCCTAATACAAGACAGAAGAACAACAGAAGACAATGAACCATCAACAAAATAGAAGAAAAGGGCTTTTTTCCCCTCTAACACTACATGTCTCTCAGATTAGTTTTTCAATAGTTTAATAAGTTTTTTTTAAGCAAGCAGCTTTAAGTGTTTAGTTCTTACCTCTGTCAAGAGATGCCTTATTGATCACCAGGGCATCTTCTATATCATACCCACTGTAGCTCATTACAGCCACAGTGGCGTTCTGGCCAGCGGGCAGCTTCTCAAAGTCAATCAGCTCGATAGTCTTCGTCTTCACCATGGGCTTCTGTGGGTACGCCAGCAGGTACATTAGGGTGTCTATACGGTTCCTCTGGTTATAACCAATAGTTCCTGATCAGAAACAGAGTAGAAATCAAGTTGAGCAAAACCTTAAAAGGCAAGATGTAAAAGAGGGTAAATAATAACTTAATGCTCCTCATTATATAAATTAGTTAATATTGTAATATATCTAATATAATATTTATTTGGGCCCTTTTTGTCACTTTTGCTAATAAATGTCATATATAATACATTATACTATGTATTATGCTGTATTTTTAAAATTGCTCTATTCGACGTACAGTAGCAACATTATAGAATAAGAAAAACATCATATTGCTACTGGAGTTCCTCAGGGCTCAGTGCTTGGACCACTTCTCTTCTCCATCTACATGTCATCTCTAGGATCTGTCATCAAGAAACATGGCTTTTCCTATCACTGCTATGCTGATGACACTCAACTCTACTTCTCATTTCAACCAGATGATCCCACAGTTGGGGTTCGGATCGCTACCTGCCTGACAGACATTTCTGCCTGGATGAAGGAACAACACCTTCAACTCAATCTGGCAAAGACAGAACTGCTTGTGGTCTCAGCCAACCCAGCACTTCGACATACTCTCTCCATTCAGCTCGGTTCATCAACCATAACTCCGTCCGGGACTGCCAGGAACCTTGGAGTTGTGATTGATGATCAGCTTAAATTCACTGACCACATTACTGCAACAACCCGGTCCTGCAGATTTGCGCTATACAACATTAGGAAGATTAGACCCTTCCTATCAGAGCAGGCCACTCAACTCCTGGTCCAAGCTCTTGTACTCTCCAGACTGGACTACTGTAATTCTCTTCTAGCGGGCCTTCCAGCATCCACTGTTAAACCCTTGCAGCTGATCCAGAACGCAGCGGCGAGTGGTCTTCAACGAGCCGAAGAGAGCTCATGTCACACCTCTCTTCATCAGTCTTCACTGGCTGCCGATAGCTGCGCGAATCAAATTCAAGGCTCTGGTGCTCGCCACAAAGCAACCGCAGGCTCTGCACCAGTATACCTAAACTCACTTGCTCAGACTTACACACCCTCCAGAAGCTTGCGTTCTGCAAGTGAGCACGCCTAGTGGTGCCATCTCAAAGAGGCATGAAATCCCTCACTAGGACCTTTTCCTGGACCGTTCCCACCTGGTGGAATGACCTGCCTGTCTCAGTTCGAGCAGCCGAGTCTGTAGCCATTTTCAAAAAACATCTCAAGACACTTCTTTTCCAGCAGCACTTGACCAATAAAGAATAGCACTTATCACTCTATTCGTTACTGTTTGTTATTTAAAAAAAAAAAAAAAAAAAAACTGTCCTGTGTTTTGTTCGTGAGACTTGTTACAGCGCTTGCATATTGTTGCCCTTGACTAGTGTTGGTTGCTTCTATTACTCTCATTTGTAAGTCGCTTTGGATAAAAGCGTCTGCTAAATGACTAAATGTAAATGTAAATGTAAAAACACATTTTAATAATTGACAAAAATTCAAAATGGGAAAAACATCAGCAATGGGTTGCAACAAACCTTCTAAGTTAAAGGTGGTGACACTTAAGGTTCAAAATTTGAATAGATAGATTGATCCACTCAAAAATTAAAACAGTGTCATCATTTACTCACCCTCATGTTGTTCCAAACTTTCTTTCTTCGGCAGAACACATAAGAAGTTATTTTGATGAATGTTTGTGAAACAAACCAAAAAAAGTAGGATACTGGATTCTAGATATTAATGGATCCTTTACAATTACTACCACATTTTCTTAACTTAAAGGGTTTGTTGCAACATTCAAATATCCAATTCAAACTATATGAAACAACTAATGCACATCTAAATCACATTTAACTGACTGTCTGAGGGGTGTTGATGTGAAGGCTGGTGTCGACGGTGTTAAAATCTCAGGGGTGGAGATTTAGCATGGCGGAGATGGAAGTGGGGGGGGGTTAGGTTATAGTATAATAGCCGTCGTCCCTTGAGGTCTTGACATTTGTCAGATGCTATTACTCCACAATCAGGGTACAAGCACACAGTGTGTGATAATAGTGCTGGGGCCACACAACTGGATTTGCACATGTATGGGGCTGTCCGTCCAGAAAAAAAGAAGACAAGGCTGAGGATATTGGGCCAAATATAGTAGCAGTCTCAGTGGTTTTGTTATGGGGGTAGTGGCCAGGAGAGGTTTAAGTAGTTTTGGTAACCAGGGCAGCGGAGTGTGTGTGCTTTCTCTCCCTCTTGCACAGCTGAGCACACTAACCCTGCTCCGCACACTGAGCTCAGGACACAATGAATGCCTAATGACACTCAGAGACACTGGCAGGGAAAGGCCTCCACACACACACACACACTCACAAAAGCATGACTACGCAAGCAGGCGATGTTTGATGTCCACATACATACAGAATGTGGTGTGTGCGTCAAAGGTTTTGAATGTCAGTGTGAAAGTGAGTGTGTCTGTGACTGAATAGGAGTGTGTGTGGCTGTCTGCGTTTGTAAGTGCGACTGGTCCTCTGGGATGTTTGGCGATGGAGACTGTAATAGTCTTACCCATAGCCTGCTTGCCCATAGCACACTGGTAGGTGTTTCTGGGGGACTGGTTATGATGAGGATAAGGAATCAAACCAGCGCAGACCCCCAGCAGTGTGAACGGCTCAATCTCCAAATGGGTTGTCTCCCTAAATAAAACACATAGCATATTCACAAGCTTGTACCTGAATAAAATGTCTTTATTGTTTATTTGTATGAAATCTTTATATATGCCATATATAGTGGCTCTAAACAGTATTTGGACTGTTTGGATATATAAGTGTCCAAACAATGTTAGAAATGCACATATTTTTTTCTTTATTTTCATTTTTAGTCAATAGTTATTGATGTTATGGCTGATGATAAAATTCGATATAATTTTGTCTATAAAGTAAATTAAAAATAAAACCCTAAAAGTTAAATATTATAGACTTTGTATGTACAGTAAGTAATGCATGTACAACTAGATATCAAGTAGCAACTGATACTGATATTATAATTTATGGTAACACTTTACAATAAGGTTTAATTTGTTAACATTAGTTAATGTCTTAACTAAAATGAACTAACCATGAGTAATACATTTGTTACAGTATTTATTAATCTTTGTTAATGATAGTTAATAAAAACTGTTTGTTCATGTTAGTTTATAGTGCATTGGAAAAATGAAAATTATCCCATGATTTACTCACCCTCATGTCATCCTAGGTGTATATGACCCTCTTTTTTCAGACGAATAAAATTATATTAAAAAGAGTTATATTAAAAAAGTCCTGGCTAATCCAAGCATTATAATGGCAGTGAATTGTTGTCCATAAAAGTGCATCTATCCATCATATAACTGCTCCACACGGCTCAAGGGGGTTAATAAAGGCCTTCTGAAGCAAAGTGACACGTTTGTGTAAGAAAATTATCCATATTTAAAAATGTTTAGACTAAAATAACTAACTTCCGACGGATTGCCATATGCATCGATTTACAGCGAAAGAGTAACTCTTGACGAATGTGTATTTACAAATGCAGAAGCGCAGATGATTTTTTAAAAAAGTTTACTAATAATTTAACTAATGTAGTTTACTAAGTTTAATAAATTATGAATAAAGCATATTATTTGTCTAACAATTTTATAGAATTTGATATAAAAAAATTGCAAATAAATCACATTTTCAAGCTAAACACTAAACACGTTTTCTATTGCAATAACATTCATACATTTTGAGGTGTGGTTCAACTGTCCAAAAACCTTTAAGGCCTGAATTGTGGGACTTATAAGTACTCACTTGCTGATCATGTGCTCATATAAAGCAATGTTACAGTCGTTCTCCTCATTTACATCCAGATACTCCACCAGACTCTCGTGAAGAAAGTCCTCAAATGTTCTACAAGGAAAAGTGGGTGGTAAGGACACAATGAAAAGGCATGCATAAGACTCAAATCTGCATACTGGACTCTCCATTCAAATGTAACTTTCAAATATTGATCGGCTTCAAACGCACCTGTAGCCCTGAGACAATTCGTCAATGTGTTTATTCTTCACAGCTGGCTGTCCATTCTTCACAATGATGTAGGGTCTACCAGGAGCAAACAGAATTCAATACAAATGTCTTTGTGCAATGTAAGGAAACTAACCATCTGGTACTGGTTTTAAAACTGTTTTTATTCCAAATGGATATGAAAACAATTGATTTGCATAACTTTTTGGTACCTGCACAAACGGCCCCCATCAGAAGAAATATAAACACAGCGGTCGGTCAAGTTGGTTGAGATAGACACAAACTCATTTATAAAACCAGCTCTTCGCATTAGTCTGAAGGTGTAGACCAACTTCTGATGGTCTCTGATCACTCCAAGAATGTTACCTAGAAAAGGACAATAAAAAAAAACTTGGTGTACCATAAACTATTTAAGATTTACATGTGTGACAGCAGTATTAATGCATTTTCAAAGAAAAAGTTTTGGCTTGTTAGAGTAATATGAACGCCCACTATGGTGCCACCCAGATGCATAAACAGCCTTAATGTTGTGTGAGTCACTTTGCGGGCAAGTATGTTTGTGGATTAACTTGGGAGGGATTGTATTTATTTATGCATTGACACCTGCTGTGTTTGCTAATTAATTAGCCACAGCGGAGGCCTGTATAATTTGTAACGTATCAGTGCTGTGAAAAACATATACATGAATTAATTAGTGGGGTGAGTTTTTTTGTGACATGACATTAAAAGGTAATCAATGGCACACCCTTTTGTAGTGTCGGAAAGGCAGAGGTTCATTTGAATATTATTCAAATGCCTGTAGTCTGTCTGTGTGCTTGAAAAAAAAGAAGAAGAACGTGTTGTTTTGCTTTTGTTCTCCCTGTGTGAGCAGATACCATTAAGGAAGACGAGGAAGACCGTGGGGTAGGACAACTCCTCTCCACACAGAAGGTTGACGTCCTCCACTCCCAGGTTGAATGCCAGCTTGATGATGGGGCCGTCCTCCATGTCAGTGGTGATGTGGGTCATCAGAGCCAGATTCTTCACCAGACCACAAGCCTACACAACAATTATACAGCAGTGTGAAAATTCTTCAAAATTTCAATTCAACATTAATTGACGATGTTGACAAGATGGTAGTGTTTTCTAAATGAGGAAGACTGACCTCTCCTTCAGGTGTGTCTGAAGGGCACAGCATGCCCCACTGGGAGGGCTGGAGGGAGCGGGGACCGCTAACCTTCCTGGTTTTCTCAAACTGAGAGGAGATCCTAGTCATCATGCCCAAGGCTGAGATGTAGGAGAGGCGTGAGAGAACCTGAGTCACACCCTGCCTGTCCATCTTAAACCTCTTTAGAGACCAGTTTCCCTGGAAGACACATTACAAAAAACAAAAAAACAAAAAAAAATTAAAGCTATACAGAAATATAAATATATAAATAAATATAAATTATATATATATATATATATATATATATATATATATATATATATATATATATATATATATATAAAAACTGAATAAGCTCAAATTAAAATGAAAACTGAAAATAAAAATACTTCATATATCATACACACTATGACAGTATATAAATCGGTATGAACAAATAAGCAGTAAAACATTTTTTTGTAAAACCACTTTTGAAGAAAAAAAAAAAAAGCATAGTGTTATGTAGTGTGAAGTCTGATGTTTAAGAAAAAATAAGGGGTCATTAACTGTCAATTATTTCACTCTTTAAATGAAATGTGTCCTATGGTGTGACAAAGAAAGAATTAATAATAGAGGTGTTGCACTAAAGGACAACAGAAATCAACACTTTTATAGTGGTTCCAAAAAAGTTAAATATTTGAACAATTCTGAGACAAAATCTGAGACATGTGCACGTCATGGCCTTTACAGTAACATGACCTTGAATGGGGTCCTTCAACTAATTATACTTGTCAATGGAATTGCCTGATTTAAATTCAGAATATGGTGTCACACCGGAGGACGTAGTTTTCAGTGACAAAATGTATCAAGTTTCTATGCTTTTATATATGGATTAAAAAAAAAAGTCATTTACTAAAATAGACACTTGTAAAATTATGCCTGAGGTATTTATTAACATTTGTATACTGTTCTTTTAAATTTATAAAAGTTGTAATTTATTACATACTATAGTACAATTTTGAGATTTGGCTCAAAAATGTTAAAAATCTAAAGACAAAGTAGTTTTTATGCGAATAGGTCCACATAATACAAATAAATGTTTAACCATTTACTGCATTTTAAATGACCACAATACTATTTATATTCTTATCTTGTTTGGCAGTGAAAATGCCATGTCAACAACCCAAATTAAACTTAAGTAACACTGTGCTGATCTTGAATTAAATACACACCCAGTCAAAATTTAAGACATACCTGACAGATTTTGCTTCTCATTATATATAAATATATTAAATGTTTTTCAGACAAACTTTTTTAAATCAATGTAGTGGTATGGATAGTGAAACAAACGGGAACTATTACAATAGTGTTTAAAAGGATAGTTCACCCAAAAAGGAAAATTCTGTCATTCTTTATTCTTTACTTACTCTCAAGTTGTTCCAAACCTGTATGAATTTCTTTTGAATTTAAAAAATATTTTGAATATCAGTAACCAAATAGTTGATGGGACATTTTTTCCCATACTATGGAAGTCAAGTCAATGGGGTCCATAAACTGTTTGTTTATGAACATTGTTCAAAATATCTTATTTTGTGTTCAGCAGAAGAAAGCAATTCAAACAGCTTTGGAACAACTGAGTGTGAGTAAATGACAGAATGTTAATTTTTGGGTAAACCATTAAGTTCCTGATGTGTCCTGCCCAATGCATTGGTTACAAATGGACCGCTTATTGTCTGGACTCACAGTAGAGATAGCGTTAACCATGCCGTTAGTGATCTGGTCCTGTCTCATGTGCTTCACCACATCAAACTGAGCTGCTCTCTGCTTGGGGATGATCTGGTCAGCGATCTTCTTTAGTTCGGAGTTAAACTTCTTGAACAGATCTTCAAACAGCAGGGACAGGAGCTTAAGGAACGCAGAAACAAAAGTGTTACAACTTGATTCCCTGAAATGAGTACAAATCAACCCGTGTATCATCTTGCAACATAACACTACATTATATATATTTGTATTCCAGTCATTAAAACCCTTCCAAATGATCACATCAAAGAGAACAGACAACAGATGACTTCATATCCAATCGCAAGTGGTGCCTTTGCCTTTTTTATTAACTTTATCTGGCTCTAAACCTCCCTCTCTCCGCCGTCTTATCCCAGATTTAATAAACAGGTGTTTCCATGCTCTGATAACTTTGCCCCGGCCTTTCAGGTTTCCTTCAATAGAAGCCCCTCCCCTTGTGCACCATATTTGCATACGTGAAAATAAACATCCTCAGCGAAAATTAATAAAGAAATTAAGCTTCCATGGCCCAGCCAGGCCAATTAGTTGAATGTCAGGGAATCATAAATGAGGAGAAAGGAGATTGGAGGTGTTGGGAAGCGGGCATGTGCGTGTAAAGCCCTGCTGAAAGGGTTCCTGTCACTCACCAACTCCAAATTGCTCACACACTAATGTAAGCAAGCACGTACACACATAAACACAACCCACCACGGTGCTGGTGGGGGGAAATTAAAGGACTTAAGACAGCGGTAATTACATTATCACAGTCGGGCTGGTGGATTAGCTCAATCGCTCCAGTCAAGGCGGCTATTCTTTTGTCATAGCCCGGGTAAATTATAATAAAGAGGAGAAATCCCTGAGTTTGGCTGGGCTGCAGTCGGGCGTTGCTGCCACATATCTCGCCCACAACAAAAGCGGGACGGCTGGGAATGGAGAGGAAGGCAAAAGAATGGGGGCACAGATGAAACAAAGCATTGGGAAAATAATGACGGTATTATAATGACAAGCAGAGAAGAAACAAAGGGGAAGGTGAGGGATTGGGCACTAGCCAAGCCTGTATCTGCTGGTTTTGGCTTCTGATCAGTTTCATAAGAGGCCAACAGTGTGTCTAATGAGAGTAAAGACTGAGAAAGAGAGATCAGTTATGTTAGACAAGAGTCCAGAAAATGTTTGCTTGCAGAAGCGAGACGGAGCCCATATGCAGGTTGTAATATGAAATCTCTCAAAAGAGATACTGAACAAACATTATGGGCTCTAATCTTTAGTTCAGCTCCCAAATAATGTCTGTGCCATGCAGGATAAAAACAGATAAATAAACACAAGAATTATCATAATTAACGGCCTGAGCTTGGAGGGGCTGTCAGTCATCCTTAATAGAATTAGAGGGGGTGTGAATGGAAAAGGCAGACAGAGATGGATAGAGGAGAGCAATGGATGGATGGATGGATAAAGAGTGGCGCTGCACATCGTTCTTTCTTCTTTATAAAGTGAATATTTCATGAGCCTTGCGTTCATCTGTGTGAATACATCTCGGTTGGGAACATCAGTCACGACATGGGCAGCTGAGGCTTGGGCAGGACAGCAAACATTTTTTAGGGGAATCAGGACATGACACAGGTCAGAATCAAACCTATTTCTCCCATATGAACAGCAGAGCTCAATGGACAAACCAAATGCAATTTCTGAACCCTTTGAACATAAATATTTCAGAGAAGTTAAGCTCAATAACTGTTTTCAATTTAAATATAAATTACAATGTAATTTATTCCTGTGATGGCAAAGCTTATTTTCAGCATTATGCCAGTCTTCAGTATCACATGATCCTTCAGAAATCCTTCTAATATTCTGATTTGGTGCTCAAGAAATATTTATTATTGTTAATGTTAAAAACAGTTGTTGTGCTTAATATTATTTATATTATCATGATACATGAGTTTTTTATTAATAGTTCAAAAGAACAGCATTTATTTGAAATAATTACTTGTAGTGTTTACTATCACTATCAATTTAATGCATCTTTTCTGAATAAAAGTATCCATTTCTTTTAACAAAAACAAAAAACTGATTTTAAATGCAGTGTATTAAGGCTGCTGTAGAACTGAGGACCTTATGCAGGTGTTGCTCAATGATTATGTACAAAAGTTATAGAAGACCTGTTAATAAAGAGGCAGATACCTGGCCAGCCAACTCCAGACGCTTGTTTCCATAGTAATCTCGGTCGTCCACCTTGTTGTCCCCTTGAGCGAGAATTACTCTACGTACCATCACAGCGAGGTATATACACTTAGCTCGAAAGTTAAACTCCTTTACCTGCGAGACACAAACACGTGACAGGTCTAACAAACTATTTATGACTCTAATTCTCTACATTCTGCGATATGCAGTTGAAATTAAAGGAAGAATGAAGGCAAGGGGAAGATTAGGAAAAGCCTGTTTGGTTGTGGCTAGACCAAGAACTTTATGTTTAAGTTCATTTTAAAATGACTTACAGGTACATGGGTGAGGATGGTAGAAGCTAACAGCTCTCTGGCCTCCTCCATCTTAGTTTTCTTAGGGCCACCCCACATGCGCTGACGCCTAACTTTATTACCAATGTATTTTAGTGCCTGCAAGGAAACAAAAAGTGCAAAAAGACAAGTAATTAAGATGCAACATGTACAATTTTATTTTAAAAATATTTTCACTTTTTGTATTTAGACAGCTTTGCATTTCAAAGTGTTGTGATGAATTAAGTTATAAAGAATGAAAGGCATAATGTTTTAGAGCCTCAATTATTAAGATTAAATGCATCAAATCAAACCGTTTAATCAGGAGTGACCAAGTCAGTGCAGGGTTCACTGACTCTCTAAAGAGGTATCAGAGAACTGGACCCCTCCATTCTCTGCAGACACATGCATGCGCGCACACACACGCACGCACGCACGCACGCACGCACGCACGCACGCACGCACCTGAGCCAGCAACTAGCTCTGCTCTAGAGGTCAAAGGTCACACAGATTAGGCTTCTTTATTAGACCACCCACTTTGAGGCATGGAATGATGTGCAATTGACTGTTGCAAGTACTGTTCCTTAAAGTTATGCTAAAATTATTTTAAATGTTTCCAGTTTATTTAGTAAGAAACACATTAGTTGCAATGATGTCAACTCTCTGAACAACTCAAAACATTTGAAAAAAATCTTAAATCTTAAGCCTCACCAAGACTGTGTGTATTTTATCAAAATACAAGAAAAACAGTAATGGTGTGAAATATTGTTTCTATTGTTATAAATAACTAATAAATGTATTCCATTTCAGTCATTTCATTTTTTATAAAGTAATTCCTGTGATGGCAAAGCTGAATTTTCACCAGCCATTACTCCAGTCTTCAGTTTTACATGATCCCCTATGCTGCTTAATATTTTGTGAAAATTGAGACTTAAGTATTTTTTGATGAACAGAAAGTAAAAAAACAAAACAAAACAAAAAAACATCATATATTTTGTAACATTATAAACTATAAATATATAGATAGACAGACAAAAGTATTGGGACACCCCAACAAATCATTGAATTCAGGTGTTCCAATCATTTCCATGCAGTGTTGGGTAAGGTACTCTAAAAAAAAAAAAAGTAATAAATTACTAGTAGTTACTAATTAGATTTTCAATAGTGTAATTAGATTACTGTACAAATTACTCTTCCCAAAAAGTATTTAATTACTTATTACTAATTACTCTCCAAACCCTTTATCAACCTCGAGTTAAGCGATTCAAGGATAGACATGAAATGGCTCTTTGTTTTAATTCATTCAATACATAATATAAAACTACATAAATTATTCTTATTAACTGACCAAAGTATTACAAATGTGAGAATGATACATAAAAACATGCATTTTAAAGTTAGACTTTAAATTATGTTAATTCCACTATAGTAGTATAAATAAACACTCTATACACAGTATTTAGTTGAATTACTTGTGAAGTAACTATAATTAAATTACACAAAAAATAAGAGCAATCCCTTACTTTACTTTTTCAAGGGAAAAGTAATTAAACTACAGACACTAATTACTTAGTAACTAGTTACACCCAAAACTGCTTCCATGATCACAGATGTATAAAAATCAAGCACCTAGGCATGCAGACTGACTCTACAAACATTTGTGAAAGAATGGGTCTCGCTCAGGAGGTCCCATCATAGGTGCCACCTGTTCATGAAATTTCCTCACTACTAAATATTCTATTTAGTCAACTGTTAGTGCCATTATAACAAAGTGGAAGAAAAAAAATGGGAACAACAGCAACTCAGCCATAAAGTCGTAGGCCACGTTAAATCCCAGAGCGGGGTCAGCACATGTAGAGGCGCACAGTGTGCAGAAGCCGCTACCTTTCATAAATACAGACCTCCAAACTTTGTGTGGCCTTCAGATTAGCTCAAGAGTAGAGAGCTTCATGGAATGGGGTTTCCATGACAGAGCAGCTGCAGCCAAGCCTTACATCACCAAGTGCAATGCAAAGCATCAAATACAGTGGCGTAAAGCATGCCACCACTGTACTCTAGAGCAGTGGGTCCCAACCACGTTCCTGGAGTACCCCCAACAGTGCACATTTTGGATGTGTCCTTTGTCTGACACACCCACATCAGGAGATGGAGTAGCTACTAATGAGCTGATGACCTGAATCAGGTGTGTTTGATTGAGGAGACATGCAAAATGTGTACTGTTGGGGGTACTCCAGGAACGTGGTTGGGAACCACTGCTCTAGAGCAGTAGAGATGTGTTCTCTGGAGTGACGAATCACGCTTCTCTGTCTGGCAATCCGATGGACGAGTCTGGATTTGGCAGATGCCAGGAGAACGGTACTTGCCTTACTGCATTGTTCCAAGTGTAAAGTTTGGTGGAGGGGGGACTATGGTGTGGGGGTTGTTTTTCAGGGGCTGGGCTTGGCCCCTTAGTTCCAGTGAAAGGAACTCTTAATGCTTCAGCATACCAAGACATTATGGACAATTTCATGCTCCCAACTTTGTGGGAACAGTTTAGGGATGGCCCCTTCCTGTTCCAACATGACTGCACACCTGTGCGCAAAGTAAAATCCATAAAGACATGGATGAAGTTTGGAGAAGAGGAACTTGACTGGCCTGCACAGAGTCCTGACCTAAACCCGATAGAACACCTTTGGGATGAATTAGAGCGGAGACTGCAAGCCAGGCCTTTTCATCCAACATCAGTGCCTGACCTCACAAATGCTCTTCTAGAAGAAAATTCCCATAAACACTCCTAAACCTTGTGGAAAGCCTTCCCAGAACAGTTGAAGTGGTTATAGCTACAAAGTGTACGCCAAATCCATATAAAACTACGGATTAAGAATGGGATGTGCTCCGGTCCAGAGACACGATAGCACAGAGCGGATCATATACACAATTCGGCACATACCAGAAAATGCATTAGACCCATTTAGATTCTGCACAGAATGCTATATTTTCAAGCAATATAGAGGAGATTTAGGAGGAGAAACGGTTAGAACTGTGGCTTTACCAAGCTCAATAGTTCTGGCCGAGATATGATATAAATTAAACGCTTTTGACTATTTTAATAAAGGGGAGGAGCTGTTCAATATGTCCCGCCCTTTCGTCTTGACTGTTTTTAGTGGAAATTACATCAGCACATTGAATAACGCTGCACATTTCAAGTAAGTGTGCCACACACATCCTGAAAAGCCAAAGCGCCTCAATCGCCACCAGCTGGTTGGTCCCAGTATATCTCATAAACTCCCCCTCCATGTATTCTAATGGCACAATGGACAAACTAAACACAATGACACAATGAGTTGTTCTGCAATAAACAGTACTAACAGATACTGCAGGAGTGTAGGCAAGTTTTGATTTTGCAGCTCTACTTCCTGCTCTCAACTGCACAGACTCAGGTCCCGAGTTCACTTCTGCACAGACGCAGGTCCCAAATCAGTGCAAGAGGTCAATGCCATATTCGGACATAGGCGGCTTCACTTTTATCCAATGGAAGATAGTAAAGGGATCTTTTCTACAGTCTATGGTTTAAGGCACTTCAGATTGGCTTTAAATGTAATAAGACTCCCCCTAGAGGTCATGAAACTTAAAACTCTTGACCGATTCTCGACACATCTTATCTAATTGAGGTCTGCGCTGGTCAATTGGTGCACACATGTAGGCTCATTAGTGGCCCTTTGATGAGGCCCACACATTGTCACAACCACATAAACAGGCATTCACATCCGCTCAGACAGAGGTTGCTAGGATGCAGATATGGTCCTTGCTGACCTATTGTTGGGTCTTGTGATGAATAATACATGACACATTCAGCAAAATGTGCCTTAGCATTTGATAATACACCTAAAAAAAAATTTGTCACTAAAGTTTGATACTGGAAATTAATGTAGTAATACTTTTAGAAACATTTATATTAGCACCCCTGTTTTTATTTAATCTATTATTCAATGCAATCCATTCTTTTAAATGATTGCAGAGATCTTGTCAGAGGTACCTGAGTTTGGGTGAATATTTGGGCCTTCTGACACTCCTCCAAACTGGGAGCAAATGCAGCCATGACATGTTCCTCCGTGCCAATCATCTGAACGATCTCCTGATCACTCTCGACTCCCATGGCCTGAAGGAAGATAGAAAGATTAATAGAGAATAAGGTATTTATTTAAGGTCATATAAGAAACACAGTATACACTTTGTATATAAAACTTTGTATTGAAACAAAAAACATTGAGTGTGCAGGCCTCTGCTGTAAATATGGTGCCATAGGCCTCGATGACATTTATTTATGCTAATATGGGACTGTGGGAACAGGACTGGGTGGATCACAGTGCTTAAAGGTCTCTACCGTTTGGCACGGCTGCTGTGTTGCAAGGAAATCCTGGTGGAATGTGCTGTGGACGGACAAGTGCAAAGCAAACAAGCTCTACAGCCAATTTACCCCACGCCCTGTTCCTAACCAATCAGACCCATATGTTTAGAGAGAGCCTGGGGTGAGGGAATTAGGTGGAACAGCCGTCATAGTACGGCACGGTTCTCTGATTTGAGCTGTAATTAAATATGTTTCAACTGTCAGATGGTAGTGTCAGTGAACAGAAGAAATGTCATAAAAATGCATAGAAAGGAAGACCAAATTAAAAAATCTAGTTAAAAAATATCAAATGCTTCAGGAAAGACTTGGATTGGTCATTTTAGATGTCAAATGTGCCATCAATGACACTGAAGGGTGCGGATTCTGAAATCCACTGCCGCTTCAATATAACTAAATATATCCTAATTAAATGTATAGCTAATCAAAGCCTTTATCAATATTTATCCTCCTATATTATTATATTATATATAATATATTATAATATATTCTTTATTATTCTTTCCAGTTACAATGTTACTTAATCAATAGACCCACTGATTGTCTATTGTTTCTTAATTTTGTTTTTAAAATAAAATTTTTGGTCTCTGAGGGGTGACTGAGGGTCTGTCCCATGCCAGGAGTGCAGTAACAGTGCTTACTCACTTATTTCCTTTTACTGAAACACTAAAGAATTATGTTGAATATTATCTGTACCTCTTACTGAGAGAAAGCACGTTATCAGTATGTTTTGGGAAACTTTCTGGTCAGAGCTGGGGCTCAGCCAACTCCAACCTTGGAGAAGCCTGTGTATCTGTGTATGTATACTAGGGTTCTGTATTGTAGATCAGTATTAAAGGTGTACAGTGGGAATGTTGTTCTGGACAAGCTGGCGTCTGCTCCAGACCTGGAAGGTCACTACGTGCCTAATTCCGAGTGAAAGCGCCAACAAGTTATCTATAGAGACGTGCATCTGATTATCTGACAATGTGTGGAAATTTACGATGATTATCTATTTTCTCTTAGCCAATCAGAATCATTCAACCTGAAGTAATGACTTAGCTAGACCTTATAACTGTTGAGAAACTGTATGTACAAAAAAACAGGTAGAGGGAGAGCGCGGCCTATGAACTCCTTGTGAGACTTGAAGCTGGCTTCTGCTGACGAAACTGCAAGTTACTATTCTTCAGTAAATATTTCTTTATTTAATTGCACTCCTGACTCTTGGTCTTCATTCTTGGGTCCTAAACTGTTATCCCCCTAACAACACATTTCAATAGTTCAGAAATAATTACAAATTCTAATGGCAAGTAGCACCGTATAATAAATACAGTGAGTTCTCTCCAACATCTTAAAAATACATTATAAAACATATTTCTAAAGTCCTGCCCCAAGCTCAAGGATGCTTCACAAAAAGGCTAATCATTGCTAATATCAAGCATTAAGACCAAGATACTCTTCTTTTTTTTTAAAGAAAAGAGTTCATTAAGCAGCATAATTTCACTGTAAGATATATTACCGTTCAAAGGTTGGGGTAGGGAGAGTGTTTTAATGTTTTTGAAGAAGTTGCTTAATTTGATAAAAAATACAGTAAAAACAGTGATATGGTGAATTTTAAAATTAAAAAAATTTAATTATATAAAATTTTCAATTTTAATATATTTTAAGTGCAATTTATTCCTGTGATGGCAAAGCTGAATTTTGAGCAGCCACTATTCCAATGTTCAGTGTCACATGATCCTTCAGAAATCATTTTAGACAACCAATGTTCTAGATTGACATTTGAATATCTGAAAGAATTGTTGCTAATGAAAAGGATTCTATGATGAATTTGAAATAGAAAACTTTTACAACATTATAAATGTCCTTAATCAATTTAATGCATTCTTTCTGAATAAAAGTATTTTTTTGTAAAACAACAACTTGACCCAAATATTTGGGGTACTGATATTATATATATTTTATCAATACTTTTAAATTTGTGTAGTTGGTTTCCAGCCAAGCTGCACAGTGTATTCTTTGTCAAAGCGCACCATCTGCTGGCTGGACACAGAATGTGGCCTCACAAATAAATAGTGGACTGTGCAATGAGCATTTTGCATATGCAATGAGTATAGTTCATTCAAAGATACAAAACCATCATGCTCTAAACCAGGGGTGGGGAACGTTGATCCAGAAGGGCCACTCTCTTGCAGAGTTTAGCTCCAACCCTGAAAAAAAAACACTCACCAGCCTGCAACTTTACTGATCATGAAGACCTTGATTAGCTTCAGGTGTGTTTGATTAGGGTTGGAGCTAAACTCTGCAAGAGAGTGGCCCTTCTGGATCAACGTTCCCCACCCCTGCTCTAAACCAACATCTTGAACCAAATTCTCACCTTAAAGATGATAGCGATAGGCGCGTCTTCAGAGAGGGTGTTGTGCTTTAAATAAAAGCGTCCCTGTTTCACAATCATGTTGGTTCTGCTCTTTTTCTCGTGTGTAGAGCTAAAACCAGAGACAAAAGAAAGATATATGAGCACACAACTAGAGCTTAACATTAATTCTTCTTAACATTTGAATGTAAAACACTGAACAAATATATTAATTAAAGGTGCTCTTTAAATCAGGTTTATTATTATTACTTGTACAGAAAAGCAAATTCCAGCACCTGGTGACCGAGGCTCCCACAGCACCTTTGCGATCTTGCTCCACAATGATGCGGTTCTTGGACAACTGTTCCTGAATGAGAATGACCTTTTCTTGCCCTTTCACAATAAAATAACCACCTGCAAACAAACAAATCCTGTATCATACTTATGCGCCATGACCTGATCCCACACATATGAGCTTCAGATAGGATTATCATACAAACAATGAAATATCATTGAGACAGTTTGAGAGGTTCAAAGATAATCTACCTGGGTCCAGGGGACATTCATTGAGCTTAGAGAACTCCATCGGGGTCTTTCCTGTCAAGACACAGTTGGAGCTTCGCAGCATTATAGGCATCCTATAAAAAAAAAAAAGGAGAAGCTCATTTGAAATCAAAAAGGAAACACATATTAAGAGGCGTATGCAAAGCTTTCAGCAAGAGTATAATTACCTTCCGATTGGGAGAGCATTGCGAATGATTCTCTGGCTGCCTCGGGTGTACTCTATATCCACAGTGATAGGGGCCGAGTATGTCATATCTCTCAAACGACACTAGCAGTTAAAAAGCAAAATCATCATAAGCAAATATTGCCGTCTAGACCTTATTCTTTTTTCCTTTCTTCAACAAACTTTTAAGTTTGCTTTGAATAAGAAGTCATTGGGTCATAGGTGAACAAAGATGTTACCTCATGTGGTGCCACTGGTCTGGTTACATTAAAGCTTTCTTCTACATCAGGCATGCCAACATAGATATTGAGATATCTAGGGACGAATGAGACAGGCAGTGTTGTTATTGTTAATAAAATGATTAAAAATACATTTCCGTAATTGTATACAAATTTCGGCAGTTTATTTCAAAAGCTGGTATTAAAATAAAACATATTAGATAAAACACAAAGAATTTAAAATGCAAAAATGCAAATAAAAAATGTACTACAATTATTCAAATTGTAAATTTATTAGAGCTATATTAGGCCTGCCACTGAAACATTCATGAATTTTGTGTTGACGTGTTACTGTCATACAAATAATTGGGATTAACGATTTAATTCTGTTTTGTTCATGTCACCAACAGTGTAAGCCTAACACATCATATCTTTTTACTTGGAATCGTATATAATATAATAATAAAAATGATAATCAAATGCTGAGAAGAATTATATAATTATATAATATAAAATAATAATACAATACAATATGCAGTTTGATTAAACCCACAAACCTTCATTATGAAGGAAGAACTTTGGCTATATTTGTATACTTTACCACTGTTTTTTTGTAATATTCTTTGGCAAAATGTGATTGAAATTCAAACTGCTCAATTATTGCAGCTAACTCAAATAATTGTGATTAGATCAAATTACAATTAATCAATAATCAAGAAAGGATTTATAAGAAATATATAAATACAAGATATATAAATATAAAAATAAAAGTTAATAAATACAGTAAAAAATATAAATAATACTAAAAAACACTAGTTAAGGTGACGGTTAAAAAATGTGCAAAAAATGTAATGTTGTATATCCTCACTTCAGATACCACATTGGGTCAGCATCACTCGTGATCTTCTCGTTCGCCTTCATGATCTTTTTTATCTGGAGAGGCAAGTAGACATCAGTTTATGCCCCACTTAAGCTTTTTGTCAAATAAAATTTTTTGCTGGTACAAAAACAAACCAAAAACATAACCTGATGCAATGGAAACTGAAAATATATGTATTGCATTCGCAAAATATGTGCAGAACACTGGTACATCCTTAACTATGTCAACAAACCTCCACATTGATGAAGTAATTGAAGGAATCAATGTGCTGCTTTACTAAGCCTTTAACCTAAAAAAAAAAAAAAATATGACATTAGCGGCTGTAAATATAATATCATCATTTAAATTCAAATACATTTTCCTGGACGTTAAGAACGTATACAATATGCATAAAAGAGTGTCTATGTGTAGATAGTTGGCAAATACCACAAACATTTCTTTACAACATCAAGATTTTATAAAAAATAAAATCATATATTTTTTAAATAATCTATTGTACAATCAAACACGTTATGTAATCTCAATTATTGGTCATTACAATATCTTAATAATTATCAAAGTAGAAAATATGCAATATAAAATATTTATTATTTTAAATATCACAGCATGTCTCAGTGCTGTCACACTGCTTGACACACGCCAGATGCTGTTAAGTTTCTTGTTTAATTTAATTGATAGTTGTCATTGATTTTACCTTCAAAAAGGCTGGAAGAAGCTTCCACTTTTCCTGCAGTATAGAAGGGGACAGATGAATTACCTTGCAATGCCTCTCATTCATATCTGACCAATTATACTAACGTTTGCTATTTTTGAAATAGCACTCATGCCACTTTTCACTCACCTCCACAGTGTGGACGGGAGCAGCGAGCTGCTGGGGAGTCATCTCCCCAAACTCCTCTTGCAGCATTTCTGTTATTAACTGAGATGGCAATGAATCCGAGTAATATAATATAAGTTAGGAGACCATCATACACGCCGCAGCCACTGCAAAAACACTCCGAACGGATGTTTGAGGTACACGTGAAATTGTGAGGTGTAACATGAAAATCAGACCGGGGAGGAACGCATGCGAATATATGTATTCCGACACATGTCGACCTTTTTTTATATAAGGTACGGTAAATGTGTCCATATTCATGTATGAAATAATACAACATTACACAAGGGTAGTTGACAAATAACATGCACAAAATTTTTCTACATTAAGAGTCTAAGTCGGATACTATACTGAAAAGCCAGGATTCAAAATCGAATTAAATAATTTAACCATAATCTACTGAAGCACAAAATGCTTTTTTAAGCACGTTCATCTGCTTTTCCGAAAACTTATGAAATTCATCCAAGTTCTCAAGTGCTGCTCTTATTAAAGCAAAAGACGGACAAACCTAATACTAATAATAATAATAATAAAAAAATGAATTCATCTTTTGATTTAAATTACAAAGTAGAAGCATTTTCACTAGTGGTTTTGAACATTGTGAATATCATATAGATGGTGTAGCTAGTCTCCATATTTAACCACATGGTGTGGCAAATAAATGTTTAAAATCATATACATATTCAAAATTGTCTCATTAATATGAGGCCATGAATCTGTATGTTTAGCAATTAAACAATAATTTCAAGTTTTTTATAGCAACTTTATATTAAATATATTAAAACTTTATATTTATATAATCTTTAATTCACCATTGTGATTTATATCGTAGAGATAGTTGAATAAATATATGTAATGCATTCTGCAAATAAACAATCACAAGTGGATCAAGAATTTTTTTTTAATGTAAAAGCCCTATTTTCCATAACCAACCATGTATAAATGCATTTGTGGTCAAAATAGGCAAACAGATATAAAAGATATAAGAAATGACCGTTATATGAGGGAAAAAAAGCATACTGTAGTATGTTAATATATTTGTAAACACAAGCATCTAAAATAAAGACTTCTCCAATATAAAACAAATATCTATGCATTTAAAATTACAATGTGCCATTAAAAACTATTTTGCTTAAAATGTAAAAACCTCAAAAGCTAGTGTCAGGGTAGTACAGTATGTGGGATTTATACATGTCTGTTGTTGCTACTCAGCAGTTTGGGATAAGCGGTGCCGATAGAGCGGCCATGTCTGTGCACCACCAGCTCCAGCTGGTACTCATCCAGATTGACCACGGCTGTGGTGGTCTTCTCAGTGGACGTGAGGAACAGGATGGTAAAGATGGCCATCTCAAACTCAGGACTCACACCAACAAATGCGCTGGCCACTGGCTTGACCAAACCATGCCAGCTGAACTGCACATTCAAGACATGGTCATCGTCATCAGGCTGCGTGGAAGAGAAACAAATGCATATTCAGCAAAGTCAATGATTATCTATTATGTTATCTTCGTATTTATTGATGAAAGAAGTACCACATCGTTATCCCTGGCTTTGTAGCCCTTGTAATCGAGAAGATCCTGCTTCTCTTGCAGGTAAATCTGGACCCAGTTGTGAAGACCCATGATTTCTCTGCCAAACTTGGTTTCCCCAACAAACACATGCTCAAATCCACTGGAGTCTTCCCTTTTTGGAAAAAAGACAGTGATGTACTTTATATTTAGAGCACATTGGGAATAATCCAGACATTTTTCATGTTACATTGGTGTATGTTGCTTATGCTTACCCTCCATTTCTGTCTCTATGATAAAGGCGGAACCACATGTAGTACAACTGACTCTTAAACTCTCTCAGAGCGGAGCGTGCTTTCCCCTTACCGATCAGGTACCGATGGGCACGCTGAGGGAATAAAACATGATTAATATAAATCAATTTTAATGCGCTGAACAGATGACCCCAGAATCATCATACACCCTCTTTTCCTCTTGGCATAATAAGCAGCTTCCAAGTACAGGGTGTGTCAAGGAACAACCACAATATTTTGGTTAGCAACGAGAAAAAAAGTGAACTCGTCTTAACATGTAGTACTTTAAATACTTTTCATTTTTGTTATTGCCTTTAGAAACAAGAGGTTATAATTTGAGTCATACTGTACCTTCATGACTGCTGTATCTAAGATAGCATCCAGAAAGGAGTTATTTTCGGTCACCTCCTCAGTGGTCACCTTCTCTGCCACACCAGTGGACCTCTCATAGTTGTCCAAAAGCTTCATGAAACCTGTTAAGAGGTGAGAAGAAGGAAAATAAAATCACGGGAGACCATTTTTGTTGGTGAAAATTTAATTTCTGGTCATTTCTGGTGGTTAGGTATCATGTTCATTCACATGTAAATGGAAGAAATGTAAACCTTTACTTTAAAAATTCTCACAAAATCATGAAGAAATCATGAAGAAGTCTCAAATACTTGACAAAAGACAGTAAACGTAATCTTTTTTTGTATGTTAATAAATGTGCCTTACGAAACTGTTATGTCTTGCATTGTAAATTTGAAAATGTGTAATTAAAAAAATTAATCATGTCTATTTTGCTATCCTATTCAACCTCATAAATCAAAAAGGGATTTAAGTTTATATGCATAAGGGTTTTAAAATAAAATGTGGGATTCAAATTTTTCCAGTTAAAGTGTTGCATCAAGCAACCAATAAGTGGTTTCTCTCGGAAACTAACTCCATCAAAAGGAGGGAATGAATGCAACATAAAACAGCACTCAAAATTCCACCAATCAACTTTAGGATTAACGGCCTGCCTAAACATGCAACTCTTGGTGTGTCTCGATTCAATGTTTCAGCACGGAACTGTGGATAAATACTTTTTTGCAAAATGAAAGAATGATTGATGGGGGTTAGAGGCTTTATTCTTTAGGTGATGCATTTTACTAAAGAAACATACGTGAATAAGTGGTAATGCTGTCCAGTTTGGCCTCATCAACACTGGAAAACAGCGGGGATGAGGCATGGTCTACCGCACTTGTGCTTCCCTGTGGTATGTAACCAGCTTTGCCCTGAAAGAAATTTTAGATGTTTTAATGTAATACATGATATGTCTATACTTAATATTGTGGGACATAAGAAAATACTGACACCTGTAGTGTGATGTTGTAATCAGTTCCAGGCTTCAGGCGATTCACATCCAGCTTCCAGAGCTCATTGAAAATATTCGAAAGGTCCTGGTTGACAGTTTGGCTGAAAGCGTAGAAAGAGAAAAAAAGGTCATTGCATGACACTTTTTTTAATAAATTGTACAAAAAGTTCTCAGGTGTGCATTGTACTTGTGTACACAGGTAAAACTGGAGAATAATTTACCTTGCTGCATCACTGTAATTAAACAGTGCCAACAGCACAAGGATCCATCCACAATCATACCTGCAACATACAAACATAAGAATGTAGTGTGTGTGTGTGTGTGTTATGTACATATATTTAGAGTTCGTATATACAGTATTTCATGCCAGATACCTATTTAAATGGGTATAAACTATGCAATTATATAATTTAAGTTTGTAATACTTAATCTGCTGGGACTTCGAGTAAAGAGAAATGCACTATCAATGCGCAAAAGTTAAAAGCAAAGTTAATATTCTAATAAATATTAACAGTAAACACACGGACTTAGAAACATAAATGCGATTTAAGAGGTTCCAAAACAAGATATTAAGGATCATCACGTTAAACTGAATGACCTTTTGAATGAACTATTCTGCTCTTTAAACACGTACAAGTGTATATGCAAAACATAAAAAGTGTTCAACATACCCTCTGAGCATGGTTGTTGTTGCTATAATGCGCGTGCACAGATGAACGCGAGTCTGTGCAGTCCTCTTTTGTTGGAGGTCTTATATAGCACGCCCAGTGAAGTGACCCTGACGATACTCTCATGTCATGCCTTAATACACCCAAATACGTTGACAGAGTCGAACCATTTGCACATTGCACCATACAAAAAAGAAAAGGCAGTAGAATGAAAATGTACATAAAAAAGGGAACACAAGTGGGCGGGGCTTCGGGGAAGTCGTCTATTATTGGTCAATAACGTAGCTAGCGTATTTTTTATATTTATATTTAACTTACCTTTTAAATGTTATTTTCATCATTTAGGTTGAAAATATGGTACAGAACGCCGATGAAGCGGCACTTTGACACAATGTACTTGTTCTTTTCTCTTCGCTGGTCGGGACGAACCAACCACAAATTGTGATTACTGGATTTTTAATTAATAATTTCCATAGAGACAACAAAGGAAGATTCCCGTTTGTATATAGCAAAAGTTTAAAATGAAACGATAATACATTTTAGTGCAAAAATATAGCGCAATAAGATGAAGGTTACGAAGCAAACACATGTTGACATGGAGTACAAGGACTGATTCATTTAATCAGTTTATTTATAAAACAACAACAGGATACAATGTATAACCTGAGTCAAAACCTGATATTGAAAACATGGAAGCAAGTCATATCAATTTATGATCACCTATAAAAGGTAACATGGACTTGTTATAAAATGCTTGCACGCAAATGTACACTGTCCAAAAGATGGCGCTGTTTTTCAACTTATAGACAGTTCCCATAGTAAAAAATATACAAAATTTCCCCCCAAAGTGCTAATATTAAAAAAAACAAATATGAAATGCCAATAAAATAATGCATTGGGCTATGTTATGTCATTTAAAATGACAAAGCTACATTAGCATTTTAGAAACAAAGTACATCATACTTCATTATTTTAAGAAATTATGTTCTGCCAATGCCAAGTCACACGCCATTAGCATTGGTTGTAGAATTTACACGCGAATATAACAAACAAAGCCTGCATGCTTTCAGTGTTTTATTTACCTTTGAAAATGAGCAAAGTCAACAAAGTACAAACTCAGAAAAGGTTATGAGTAGCACTATATTTTAAATATGTTTTTCAGCTGCTAACAATTTTGTGCACATGTGTATTGCATTAAAGATTCGTGCTACATGATAGCATTTCCATAAACGAGAACATTATTGCGACCCTTTAAAGTACTGCAGCAGTGGAAAAATAATTCATAATGAACTTTCATTAAAATAATATTTTATCCAAATGAGACTTAAATAACATGCAAACCTTTACAAACTGGATGTAAAATATATTGTACAGAGTTTTGCATGCAAATGCGTGAAGCATATGCAGTATCAATGCATGGCTTTATAAATTGTACAGGTCGAAAAAAACTAAAACTAAAAATAAACCCTCCAAACATTTGATTAAGACTGCACCTGGAGCCTTCATTTGAAATATGAATTATACTTGCTAGTTTCCTTATTGGCAGTATACAATTTCAATACAATAAAATATATCTTTGATTTTGACTGAAAGTGTCATTGTGCTCTTCTGCCACCATAACTGGCACAAACCTGTCACAGGTTTTATTTCAGACCAGCAAACTACAGTAGGACTGCTTTTCATATCATTTCGATCCACAAAAACAAAAATGACCACTAACAATCTGATTTAAAAAAGGGCAGACATTCTTCCATCTAGCTTCGGGAGGCATATTAATTCAACAAAATGTTCTTAAAAGGCAATTGAAATACTTTCAAATGAGTTGACGTGGCTGTGATTGATATATTTGGCATTCAGATGGAGGTGTGTGTGTGTGGAGGCGTTGGCAGAGGAATTGGCACAGTCACTTCCGATTAAAGCAGCAGCACTAGGGGCGAGAGTGTCCCTGCAGTGCCCTCACACATTGGAGTCATCATCCCTCATGTTGGCACTGGAATATGACGTGGAGATCTCCTTGAAGAACTCATCCTCCTTCAGCATACTCTGAGTACAAAACACATGACACACAGTTGAGACTCAAGCCCTATATAGCTCTATATTTGTGAACAATATTTGAGAGAAATATTTGTGTACATAGAATAAGTATTTCAGCTCATGAAAAATGGGGGCAAAAACAAAAGTGTTGCTTTTATAATTTTGTTCAGTGTGTATATATAGCAACACAAATGAGATTAGATGTGCAGCTGCTTGTTACCGTTAAGTTGTTGATGCCCTCAGAGAAAGCGCCAATCTGCCTTACTGTCCCCTCAGAGTCCTCCATCTGGATCAAAAACCATGCCATAAAGGTGTTAATGATTCAGTTATCATTGTCTTTAATGATTTGATTAGGGTTCTTGATTATCGCTTAAATCAAAAGCGGTCAAAAGTTTGGAATAATTCAGAAATCATTCTAATATGCTCAATCATTATTATTGATGCTTAATTATTAATAACGGTTTTATTATTATCAGTGTTAAATATATGTTTTTGGTGCTTAATATTTTTGTGAAAACTGTGATACATTTTTTCAGGATTCTTTTATGAATAGAGTTCAAGATAATAGCATTTATTTAAAATAGAAATCTTCAGTATCATTAAAAACATTTGATCAAATTAAAGGGATGAAATGAAAATGAAAATTCTGCAATTTATTACTTACCCTCATGTCGTTCGACATGAAGATATTTTTGTTGAAATCCGATGGCTCAGAAAGGCCTCCATTTACACCAATGTCATTTCCTCTCTCAAGACCCATAAAAGGTACTAAAGACGTCATTACAAAGTCCATCTAACTACAGGAGTTCTACAATAATTTTATGAAGCGACGAGAATAGTTTTTGTGCGCAAAAAAACCTAAATAGAGATGGGCCAATTTCAAAACAGCGTTATGAATCAGTGTATTGAATCAGCAGTTCGGATCGCCAAAGTCACGTGATTTCAGCAGTTTGGCGGTTTGACACGCGATCTGAATCATGGATCGATACACTGATTCATAACGCTTCGAAGCACTATAGAAGTCGTTATTTAGTTTTTTTTAGTGCGCAAAAACTATTCTCGTCGCTTCATAAAATTATTGTAGAACCACTGTAGTGAGATTGACTTTGTAATAACGTCTTTAGTACCATTTATGGGTCTTGAGAGAGGAAATGACATTGGTGTCAATGGAGGCCTTTCTGAGCCATCAGATTTCAACAAAAATATCTTCATTTGTGTTCCGAAGATGAACAAAGGTCTAACGGGTGTCGACCGATTTTGGGTGAACCAACCCTTTAATGTGTCCATGCTGAATAAAAGTATTAATTTCTTTCTTTCTTTCTTTTTAATCTTACCCCAAACTTTTGAAAGATCAGCATTATGGTTTACACAAATACATTAAGCAGCATGAAGCACCAAATCAGCATATGATATTTTGCACATTTGACACTGGAGTAATTATACTGAAAAATCAGCTTCGCTATTATTGAAAGTACTTTATTATGTATATATTTATTCATATAAATATTTAAAATATTGTAGTTAAAATTACTCATTATTCAGTGAGTCTTTCACATGTGTTTTGCTGTATTTAATGTTAACGATTAGCCAATGAGAAATTCTTGAAAATTAAAATGTTCAATCCGCCCACCAGAAAGCTTCTATCACTACCTGGTCGAATCGATCTAGGTCATCATCATAGATCTGGAGCTCCATGCCTCTGCATCCCTTCTGGAAGCTGCGTCCTTTTGGCATCTCCACATCCATGGGACAGACATACTCTTCATTGTCCTCTTGTTTCTTCTTCCTACCAAACCCTCCAAACGCCAGCTTGTGCGTCTAAATAGGACAAAGACAAAATATGTTTATACAAACTGAATGTATCGCATGGCAGTTCTGCAGTAGATGGCTTGAAGATGTTCTGCATCATACCTTGACTTTAGCTGTGGCTGTGAGTAAGATGTAGTCTGGGTTCTCTAGACACTCCTGTTTGTGTTGCTGGGCCTCAGAACCCACCAGCAGGTTAAAGTGAGTGGCCAGATGCCTCCGCAGAAGTGTCTTATTGGGGGGAATATTTAGCAGCAGAGCCATCGTCTCCACATTAAAGCGAGGCTCCAGCACCTGAAACAAAGAAAAAATATATCACCCATTTAGGAACAAACACTTTCTATTACTCAAAGCAGCTGGGTTGAGAGCAACAAAAGCAAAAGTTCTCTCAAAATGTGGTTTGTCACACAGAAGCTCCTATTGACATATTTATCTAAACGGGTTGCGATGTTGGCTAACAGTATACCACTGCAAAATAAATGTCAAACTTCTTTTTACCCCTAAAATGTAATAAATATATAAGCCAAAATCAGAACCTTAGAAGGTACACTGTTCATAGATGAACTCTTGCAGGCTTTTAACTTACAACTTTTCGGTTACCATTGCAGCTCTTTGAACATTTCAACCAATAACCTTTGAACTTTGATCTTGGACTAAGACTTTTCTCACCATCAGTCCTCCATGTACTCCACTGCCCCTCAGGTTGGGTGCATATTCAGCCAGGTCAACGGACCGCAGCCACTCCATCACACGGTGATTGGTCCATTGAGAGATCTCAGCTGGAGTTATGTTGTTCTGAAATGAAGGTGAGCATAAGGATTGATAGTACAAAAATAACATGATAGCACAAATTACACAGGTCTCTCTTCCTACCTCATCTGAAGGTCGTCGCCGTAGACAGTTGGGGTTATAGTTGTTGAGCCGGAGCACCTGGATGGCTCTCTTAATACTGAGGTGATGTAAAACACTGCCCACTTTCAGAGATAACAGGTCATCCTGTTATGCAGGAGAAGAAAAATATTACTAAAATGCTACCTACCTGGTTGTTGGTAACCTTTCTATGAAAACTGATGCTACTAATAAACCGAACAACTTGTTTCTTATTACAATACCGTTAATTTCTGAAGGACATGTGACACTGAACACTGGAGTAATGGCTGACGGAAATTAAGCTTTGCCGTCACAGGAATAAATTACATTTTAAAAATATATTAAAATAGAAAATGTACTGACTAATCCTACTGACCTTGAACTTTTAAATGGCAGTGCATATTAAAAGCTAGTTTAACCTTTTGTTCAGTGATTAAAACTGTGTGAAATGACTGAGAAAAAGACTAACCACAGTCATATAGTGAAGCATCCGTCCATCCACACGTCCCTCGTCAAACTGAGTCTTGTACTGCGGGAGGCCGATATCATCAAGCCACCCTTAAACAGAAAGAAAAAGGTAACAACTCAAATACAGTTCAATCAGTTATAATTCAAACAAGAAAATCAGTCAATCTGATTGTTGGCCTTAATTTAACAAACCAATCTATGGTACTGTGGATAAATAAACATCAATTCCTTACTCGTCACCCAGTGGTAGTCTAGTTTGCCCTTCTGGTCATCTTCCTCTGAGCCCAGTGCCTGCAGGGCCAGCTGGAGTTTCTTCCTGTGGAGAGGGTGTTTTATTCCCAGCTCCTACAGAGAGAGAGCAGAACAGTCCTTAAACATGAACTTCAGAAGGAAAATTACCAGGTTTAAATGTAGTTTGGACTCCACTATATGCTCTCATCCTGATATTAAGTAATAAAACTCACTCTTTCCAGATCTTGCTGGGATGCCTGCAGGAGCGTCTGGCCGGAGGAGATCCACTGCCTTGCCAAACTCACGTACAACCCCAGTCCCTGCTCCTGCATCCAATCACACACCTGCTCCCTGGACCAGCGTGCAAACGGCGCATCCAGCTCGCTGAAAAACACAAACAAGCATCTTATGAGGTAGAAAGTCTCTGATGGAGATATTTGACTGCATGTACTATTAAAATGTCACTCTGACTCTGCAGATCTTTCCAATTTGAGTATCCTGTATCGCTGTACTACTAACCTGTTGGTGTTCTGCAGGTCACGTGACCAGCCCAGCCTGGGCCCAGCTGTGGCTCTGACTCCACCCCGTTTAAACTCACTTTCTGATAGGTTATCATCCAGGTTAAATGTGGTTGATTGACTTCTTTTGAGTCTTCAAAAAAAAGGAGAAATTCGATTTTATCATGTTCATCTCAAATTGAGATTACAGATTTCTTGATACTGCATGCTTTAAATAACAAACACCTTTTTCCACATTTATCTCAAATAGTGATAAATAATAATAATAGAAATAGAAATAAATAAATAAACTGAATCTAATTTATTCAATTAAAGTCAAGAATATTTAATAAAATACTGTATTAAAAATAGATTAATATTAATTATATACTATTATAGTATTAATATTATGAGTTAGCTTGTTTTTATATTTTAGTTCATATTTTATACATTTTATGTGCATGTCATTTTTATTCGTTTTTTAGATTTCTATTTAGCTTTAATTTATTTTTATTTCAGTTTTAGTCATTTTAGCACTTATTTTGAAACTAAAATATTGAAACTTTCATTTTGTTATAAAGGCAACATTTCTATGTTTTGTTTTTTTCTCATCTAATATTAATGCTTTATTTTATTGCTTTAACAAAAACAATTTTTAATAATTTTACACATTTAACATTGGTTAAGGAATGTCCAAAAGTTCCGATACTTCATCTCTGTTTCAGACTCACTTTCCAAAGAGTGCTTTGATTCCTTTAGACTTTTTCTTGCCCTCCGGGGAAATGGGGAGAGTGTGTGTGCTGTCACTGTCAGCTGACCTCTGTGGCATGCCTGCAAGATCCAGATGGTCAGTGCCGTCTCTCTCCGTCTCAGCTGTGCAAACAAACACAAACACAAACACAAGACCTGGTGTCACCACAGCACAACACATTACCCTCAATGCCATGGTAAGTCAAGCATCAAATAAACTGAGGATTATGGGAAGGAAGAAAAAGAAAAAGGCAGTTGTTCAGTTGGAGACCAGAACAGTAAAAATGTCATGAATAACAGGAAGCCCAAAAATTACAGTGTATTCCTTGAACTACTGGAATCAGCATCACGGGGCAAGACTGCAGAAGACTTCTCGTCTGGATTTAAGAACAACTGGATTGGGTTTATTTTAGTAGTGGAACCATGGAACAAAGTCACATGCTGACATGCAAGTTAACACAATGGAAGTAATAACATCTCTGTAGCTGAATGGCACTAAATGCAGCCTGAACATACACTCTTACGGTAGTTTAGATGTGAAGGGCACATATAGAGCTGTGAGAATGTGGTCAGAATATTTGAGTGCTGGGTAATGTGGTCACAAAATAACATGCGATGATGACAGAACCTCCATATTCGAAGGGCTCACACTGGTTACCACATGAGCTCAATGATTAAATGAATCTATTTAGACAATTATTTTTACAAGACGCAATTACCTCATTTAAAACCATCTCCTGCTATGAAGAAATGAAAATAAACCAACTTTGGCTCTAAATTGACTTTTTTTTAATCTAGCTTGAATGAAGCTAAAATAAACAATGTGGTCACTTCTACTACAGATATGTTAGGGTTTTCAAAATCAACTCTGCATCTCTGTTCATATAGCAACTGACAAATGTAATTCCTTAATGACACTTAAGTCTTAAGTATGACTTTACATTTTCTTAAAGGGGGCCTATTATGCTTTTTTAGTATGTAATGTTGCTGTCTGAGCATGAAAAATGTCTGCAAAGTTACAAAGCACAAAGTCCAAAGAACTGTTTCTGAACTCCCTGAAACGCCTCCATTGTAGTCTGGAGTTTTCTTTCAGAAACGTACACGTCACAATATTCCTCATTTAAATAATTCCCTCCCAAGGCATACACAAAAAGGGTGCAACAATATAAAATGTGAGAATTTATGTTTTTTTTTTTTGAAGATTCAAAAATGAAAACCTTGTAGAAAAAAAATCAAGAGTTTGTAAAAGGGCATAGTATGACCTATTTAATAGCAGAAGCAGTGAGTATGTTTGATATGGTACAACATGGTCAGAGAGCCAATAGATTAGCATTGTGTTGAGTGTTTTTCCTTGAAGGGAAAGAAAGAAAGAAAAACACCCAAGTTCTGCTTTGTCTTTCTCCAGAGAGGCCATACAGCAGGTCTGACCCAAAAATGAGTGTCTGTACTACTACTAAAACAGATGCATAGACACAATACCAGGCATTTGGTCTAAAAGTTCAAACATTTGTCTCTACTGTACATACAAACAGAGTAGACAGTTTTTCCAAAGTTATTGGAGCTTTTTTGATCACAGTGAAACGTTCACAGACCAGGGGCATATTTATCTAGAAGCATGATAGTCTCACCCAAATTAGGGGCACTAGCAGTCCTCTTCCCTCCCTTAATCTTGAAGAATCCCCGTCCAAAGGAAGATCTCATTTTCCTGGTACCGAAGCTGTCATCCTCAGCAGTACGAGAAGAGTTTGTGGATTTGGGTGGTAGAGTTGCAATCTTGTTAAACTCATCAAAAGCATTGCTCTAAAAGAGAAAAGGAGCAGGAACATTTCAGAAAACTCAAATAACTTCATGTATGCAATATAAAAAATGCATTCTGTTAATTTAATGTATTGTAATTAATATATTATATAATAATTGATACAATAGAATTACCTCTGCTGGCCTCTGATCTACTGCAAATGGCCTCTAGAATTAAAAATTGCACAATGGAAACTTACTTTAAATCCTCAAAAATACACTGCACGTATTTAATGTATTGCCTGGCTATCCCTAATTTAAAAAAAAGTTTTTTTTTTTTTTTTAATTAAACAATTTTTTTTCTCAAGTTAAGTCTTGAGTAAGCTGAAATTCACCTTTTCACTGGATTTTCCATCGAGGTTGTCCTGGCTTCCTGATTTTGTGACCTCTGATGTTCTAAAGCATAAGAAAACATTATTACCATCACTATTTCCAACATACAGATGTTGATAAGTGACATATTCTAGGTATCAATACCCCCCTGGTAAGGTGTCAGACGCACACTTTGTTTCAGAATAATAGTGGCATTTCAGGTTACCCAAAAACTGGCATTTCAAAATGTGCCATTACTGTAACCAAACTCCACCAGACACACATACTCACTCGGGACTCTCATGTAATGGGCTCTCCTGTGATTGTGTTGGCTCCTGACACTCTTTATCACTACAAAGGACAAACACACAAGCATTGGGATGCAGAGGTGGTGGCGAAGCATGATGGGAAAGCAGTGAAGTGTATAGACAGACATACACTGATGTGCAAAAGTGAGAAAGTGACACTATAAAACGATGGGATCATATGAAGAAGGTGGCATCTGATATAGATAATATAGATGCTATCATAAAAACACAAGAAAGGAAAAGCTTCGGATGTGCAACATGGAGAATGGGATGCTTAGCTAGTATGCTGTAACATAGGTGGGATGCTTCGGGATGTAAACCTACAGCTATGATATGAAAGAATGTTTGCTTGTCCAGAGTTTGTCAGATGATGAGCCTACATGAAGAAACAACATCAGCGGACACAAGGTGTGTTTTAATGTACTGATCTGAGAATGTACCTTGATGAATGCATGTGTTCCAGGACTGAATCGCTGTCTGCTCTGTCTGGGGATGATACTGTGAATGATGGCACTTGGAGTGTACTGACGAATGTAGCCGCCTACATATGAAGAGAATGTGCAAAAGTAAATTCACAACAGTGAATTCTCTATAACAGCATTTTTCAAAACGTAGACACCCAGAGGTCCACCTCAAACAACCATTCGAGCATAAAAATACAATATTTTATTTAAAAATACAATATTTTATACAATAATTTTGATAAATTTTGATTTTATTAAGGATTTTTTGTTTTGCATTTTGACATATGACATTACGACAAAGTACATTTTCCCCTGATTATATATTCACTTTTTTTTCTGTAATTCCCTGTCTCCATAGTGTTTCTCATTATTGTAATACAGTAAAATGCATGTACACTATTTAAATAATTCATATATTTTTGCACATATATATTTAAAGGGAGTGTTGTTATTGTTCACTAAAACTATTAAAATAATTATTGTTTATTGAAATAAAGCTGAAAGAAAAGAAAATATAAATATTATATAAAAAAATAAAAATTTAAAACTCAAAATATAAATAAATGGCAATTCAATATTAATACGGTAAATAAAATAGTAGTATATAAATAACACTGATTACAGGAATGTCATATTTCTTTAACATCAGTTTTGGGAGTCCTTGGATGAAAAAGTTTGAGAAATCCAACTGCATTCGTCTCATTCCAATGATCTATCACCCCTGAACAATAATATCTGAAGACATTTGGTCACTCCATGACAAGTGACTTTCTGAAACCCGGATCGTCAGTGACAGTAAGAGCCACAGGTTGACATGCTACGTGTACTGCTAAGTGTTCAATTGTGGTTTTAGCCTAAAAAAAACACCATCAACACAACTCTGCCGAACTGTCAATCAGCCCGTGTTGCTCTAAATTAAGAATAATTATAGGTTGCAGTGCAGTGATTTCATATTAGGCATGGAAAAACAAAATATAGCTATTTAACAGGGATGCAGACTAACCAACAGAAGTGAATGGTATAACCTCGATTGAAACAGTATACAAATTTTGTTGGTCTGAAAAGAAAAATTGTACCTCATTTTGACCCCTTGCAGAAACTTCCTCTGTGTAAGAGAGCAGAGACTTCTCCGTGTCCATGGAAACGGAGAGCGCGGTGGACATGGAGAGGGAGCTGTCGCTATTGCTCTCATCACTGTCTCCATCTTTGACCTTATCTGATGAGAAAGACAGGAGAGGAGGGAGATTAGATCATTAGCTAGGGCACACGCCACACATAATAAAGTAATTATACTAGTTATAATTAATACAAGTTATAATATAATAGAATTTATAATATAATAAATACTTATATGATAAAAGTGCATAAGTATATAATACACTTTTAAGTCTTTCTGCATTTTGACTATCATTTTTAATGATAATTGAGTACATTTTCCCCTCATATTATGATTTTTCTCCTGTAAAGGAAAGTCCACATGGTGTTTCTCTTTACTATATTACAGTAAAAAAAAATATATATATATTTTTAATTATTATTTTCTAATTACATATATATATATATATATATATATATATATATATATATATATATATATATATATATATATATATATATATATACACACACACACACACACATATATATATATATATATATATTTTTTTTTTTTTTTATATATTTTATTTATTTATACATAAGCATGTACGCCTTTCGTGATATTTAAATAATTTATTTAAATGATATTGTCATTATTAACTAAAACTATTAAAAATGTATATTATATTATATTAAATAAAATAAAGCATAAATAGAACAAAATATAAATATAAAATAAAAAACTTCAGACAAAAAAAATCTGAAATTAGAAATGTTGCTTTGTCAACTAACTGTAATAAGTTGAAGTTAAAACTAAAACTGAAATAAAAATAAAAGCTGAATAGAAATGTTTAAAAGAAAACCTAAAAAAGGACACAAAATAAATACTACATTAGTATATAAATACTACTAAAATAACACAGAGTGATAAATGCACAGTCACATCCCTTTGGAATTGTTTTTATTAAAAAGTTAAATAAAATAAATCACCTTTTCTTCCCTGAGCTGACATGACCATCTCTTGCACTTTCTTGTAACGCATGAGTGACTGTCGCAACTCTTCAATCTTGCGATCCTACACAAAGCATCATTATCAGCATCAAATGTTAAGATCCTTTATTTATTTTCAAAAGCAATGTGAAAGGAGACCTATGACCTAAACTACCTTCTCCTCATTTGCAGCCATCAATGACTCCATTGCTTTCTTCATCCTCTGTACTTCCATATCTGCAAAGCACAGGCTTAGTAAACTGAAGTCCATTTCATAACACTAAAGGGCAAAGAAACATTAGGCCTCAGGCCTGACATTTAGCATCACATAAGCTGTAGACAAACACATTGAGCTGAAATACAACAGTGACCTTCTGTGACAAATATGAGAAATGTACACAACAGAAGCGAGGAGGAGCTTGTTGGGATTAAACGTGAGTGTATACAGCCACAGATAAGAGTGGACGTCCAGCCTGTGAGGTCATGAGGAGTGTGAACAAGGGTTACGGGCAACTGCTGATAATGGAAGGAAGAGAGGAAGTGAGGTGAAGAAACTAGCTTTGGGGAACAGGAGGTGTTAAAGTAGGAGGTGACAGGCAAGAAACAAACAGACAATCATGTGAATGTGACATGCCAGATGGTAACCACAATCTGACTCTTATCAGGACTACAACATAAGAAAGGATTGTTATTTATTACTTATTTCCATTGCCTAAAACGTAACTTTTTGCCACACCTGCCAATTGCCGGTGACTTATGCCAATTTATAGGCTATAAATATTTTTTACCAGCCATGAAAACAGCCAGTAATGACACCAACATTTTAGATACCAGAGAAAATTCACAATTTCAGGCACAGAAATGTAATAATCAAAATGTAAAATAACACTGCATAGTCTTTACTGTATAAATTAAACAGATTAATCCTTATTAAATGTAATAAGACAAGAGCAGTGAGTGATTTTCTCTTTGTCTTTTGTTGTTTGATTAACAATAACGACACAGACTGCGCTAGGATTATTAGGATGCTGTCACTTTAAGACATGCACAGATCCATTATGCTGATACTGTGCACTTGTGTATTCTTTCTAAATTATTTACGTTCACTTAACACATAACCGACTATGTTTACTAGGAGACTTTGTGTGAATTTGTCCTTTCAAGCGCAAGACGTGAAAGAGAGCTCAATTCAGTATTTGTGCATTGTCTGAAACAGACAGCTTCACATATTGAGGCACAGAATACTTACCACAGCTCAAGTAACAAATTGAGTTCCCTTTCGCGCCTTCTTGCACTTGAATATTTAAATAGGCAAGGATTAATTTGTGGTGATGCGTCCGAGCATGGTTCATGTTCTCACAACACTGCATTGTTAGAATTCATAAAAATGTTACCCACCATACTCACCAACGCCGATTTTTACTCACATTTTTCACATAAATTAATTTAAGGCCCTTTCCTATACCTAATAACTGGTATTTTTAAATCCATTAACTTCCTATAAGACTGTAATTTGCACTGCTTCATGTCATAGAAAAGCAAGCTTCATGAGTACCATGCCCAAACATGCAGGCACAGGAAGTAGAGGACTAAGAGGACAAAAAAACAGTACAAAGATTAAAAATGAAAAAGGGTGTATGTGTAAAAGGTAGACATGGAGCCCCCTTACGTTTCTCTTTGAGCCTCTTTTTAATGTTTCCTCAGTATGGAAAACTGTTCAAGACAGAGTAATGATATTAAAAGTATTCTGTTATTGAAGGTATTAGACCAATAAAGTGCTATACATAAAATTTTGCATATAAAAAGACAATCTAAACAATAAATAAATAGACAAATAAAAGCAAATGTCAAGCAATATCAAAAGCAAAAATCAAAGGGACAAAAACTCAAATGATAATATAGCAAAACATTTAAGAAAGTAAAAAAAGGGACAGTTACTGAATACAATAACAACTGATTAAGTTGATCAACTCCAACTTTAGTTTTAAATGAGCCAGTACAGCATCACAGATATAGTATAATGACAAAACAAAACTAGTCCCTGAAGGGCATGTTGGGACAGGCAACGCTGTGATTACTTTACATGACCCACCTCTCTCTGTGCCGTCTAGGCCTGCAGGCGTTGGGGATCTGGACCCCGTCTCATCCTGCAGCCTCCTCAGATCACCATCTCTGCCATCAAGCTGCCTTCTCAACGTAACCAGCTCCTCCTGCACATTAAAACACACAGATCTCACAACACTGAATCCAAAGCCTGGACCACCAACAAAGTCAACAGGTTAAAAGCCCAGTAATACCAAACCATGCAGTTACTAATTACTTTAAGACAGTTCAGTACAGGCACATGCTAAATTAAAGTTCTGTTTGATGTATAAATGAATAGTTATAAAGATGGTAAACCGATATAATAATTATAATATAAAAAATATTATAATTAGTAATATTAGTAATGATATTGATAATAATATTTATTATAAATAATAATAATTAGTGCTGTAAAAATTTGCATGTTAACACGTGCAATACATTTTTTCAGTTTAACGCATTAAAAATATTTAACGAAATGAACGCAGCATCCGTTTTTTCTATCATCCTTATGATCATGCTCTTATTCATGCAAATGCTTTAAAACCATTCAAGTGCAATAAGACCAGAGAGAACGCGCTGTCTGTGAACGTCCTGTCTGTGTGACACACACACGACACACAAGACGTGGCCAGAATCGACTTCTCTTTCACGCTTAAATGAAACAATAACACAGAATTATGACAAAATTCCCATTTTGTTGAGTATTCTCATAAGAGAATGAACTTAAAGAGTTGTGAGAAAATGAGATGTGCGTGACCGCGCGTCAGATCCGGGTCATGTTCGGTGGAGGCAGATCTTAAAGTGACAGCAGCCTAATAAACCAGTTGCTGTGATGTCTGTCGTTAATGTAAATCAAAGAACAAAGGTAACAGAGAAGAGTTAATCTATATTAAAGTTATCAAACAGTCTGCACTGTATAGATAAATTATAGTCAATTTCTGAATATTTCCTACCTGTTATGGTATGACATTTATTATAATGGTTTAAATGAAGAACTAAAATTGGTTATTTTTTTAAGCCTAATAAATGTCTAAATTGCTATAGCTTTCGATTTTACTGTAATGTTGAATGTCCATCATTAATGTAAAAAAAATGTTTTTAAACAAAAGACACCAGTAGCTGTATTTGTATCAGTGATTCTGGCCTTCCTTCATCAATAAAAATATGCCATTTCAACAAATATTAAAAAACAAAACACTATCTTTAAGTTGTTTTTACATTCATTTGGAGCTTAACTGTGAAATTATTTCAATACAAAAATATTAAAAATGTGTGATTAATTCATTCTTTTTTTTTTATTGATTGACAGCACTAATAATACTATTTTTATAACTGAGACTGTATTACTGATAAAGTTACTGATAATATCAGACAAAATGACTGAAATTAAAACACGATACACAAAATGTACTCAAAAAAATTGAAAACACAAAATTAATCCATTGATTTAGGCTCTGACACTAAAAATTCTGTTAATTGGCCAAGCATGCAGGGTTATTGAATTATCGTGCATCACAAAATAGCAGTGTTAACTTAATTATATATCAGTCTACTACTAATCAAGATCACATTCAAGAACTTCATTCAAGAGTTCAAAGCATTGCCAAGGTGGGAGAGAAGAACACACACACACAAAAACTAGAGTAGCACATTTATGCAAACCTCACACTGAGCTTTTTGAAGCGTGTGGCTTAACAGTATGCTACAGTAGGAAGTAGCGACAGAAATAGCTTTTCCTGCATTATAAAGAAGTCTGAAATGTAGCCCTCTCAGCTTAAACATCAAGTAGAGCCTCACACTAAAGCATACTTGTGGTTAATTAAACATGCTGAGATCTTATACTGGAGCCACTGCTTAGAGACGAGGGCAGATTTAACGAGCAGCTTTCAAACGATGATGAGAACTTTGTTTGTACCCTTTAAATGGTGCAAAATGGAGGGCTATGGAGCTACTATAGATGATTAAAAGTTAAATTCTGTAATAATATGAGAGAATACACTCAACAGTGGCCCTAGAATGTATCCGGACTCTAAAGCAACACTACCAGAATATTAAGTGTGGCCACTGTAATGCTTAAACTTAAAACTGAAGGCTTCAATAAAAGTGCCAAAAAGCAAAGTTCCAGTGCAAAAATAACTAAATAAAAGGTCTTTGGATCACAACCACAAGCAGTAACCACCCTGAGGTATGCCGACCTTAAGTTCCTGGATTTTTTGTTCCTTCCTCTGTTTCTCATACTGCATCTGGCCCATTTTGATTTTCAGGCTAGAGAGTTTGGCCATTAGCGACTAGCGGCAGAGAGGTTAGCCAAGGAGGAAAAGGAAAATAAACACTTAAAGATAACAAGAATAGTGACAGGTTATGCAAGAGAGACAAGAGCAGAAAAGAAAACCCTATGCAAGCCTAAAAGATGAAAACAAGTATTGTCTTCACTAGTAAGAAACTAGTGTTGAAACTCACCTTAGTGGATTTCAATTTCTTTTCATACTGTAACCGTTCACTCTCCATCTCAGAAATGCGATATCGCAGTTCATTAATCTCCAAAATCAGACCCTAAAAAGAAAGAAAAGTCTTTAAAATGCAAAAAATTATTAATATGATTTGAATAGTGTGAAATCTACTGTTAAGTGAATGAATTAAAGGTTTAAGTTAAACTCTTGACTGCATATGTATGCTGTTGATTATCACCAAAATAAAATAACTATTTACACAATTTCACGCAGTTTCAAAAACAGAGGGACATTAATGCACAGAACCTAATAATATTAATAACTCGCTTCAAAATGCACACAGATTATCAAAGCCATATTCCCTATTCACAAAGCTTCAAAGATAAGCCTTCTCATATTTGAAATGGTTTGTTTAGCAAACAGACTAAGTATTCAATCTTTAGAAATGCTTTACCAGCAAAAAACAAGAATCTAGCGACAAGCTTCCATTCAGCACTCAGGCCTTTCAGGGCCAAGCTCTTTGTCAGGATGTCTAGCATTCAGACGTGGATTTATGATTCAATAAACAACAGAACAGCCTCCAGTTGTAAACACTCAGTGAATGCTCCAAAAAAAAAAGAAAAAAAAAAGGATACATCCACCTTGAGCAGTGACCCCGGAAAACTCAGATTTAAAAATTCAGAATACTTAAAGTACAGTTCCAAATTTTGGGATCAGTCAAGATTTTTTAAATTGAATGTCCCTTGAGCATCAAATCGGCATATTAGATTGAATTCTGAAGTATCATGTGAAAATTCAGCTTGCCATCACAGAAAAAAAAGAGTACATTTTAAAATATATTTAAGGAGAAAACTATTATTTTCCACTGTAATAATATTTCACAATAGTAAATATAGTCTCATTCTTAACAGGATAAAAAATGACATTTTGGCAAACAAACTGGATTCTTGCTGAGACAGTAAATTATGTGGCAGCAAAATACCAGGAAACAGCAGAAATCATTTACATCTTTGAAAAATGTGTTCATCGTCCTAGAACAAACACACTTGCTGATTTAGTGCACAGTTTGAACAATAAATAATTCGTATCTCTGTTCTAGAATATTCAAGGAATAATGGGTAACACAATCACAAAATAACAGGACTGAAGGGTATAGTATGTCAACAAGGAGACAAAACTGGCTTTTTTGTGGTAGGTCTTACGCACACAGAGGTGCAGAGAGACTTGTTGATGGTAAACCTTTAAAAAACTTGTTTTTCTTTGTTGTTGCATGTTGCCAGTTGCCAGACTCAAAAAATTTGATAACAGCCCTTCTTAAAGTCCCCTTTACACCTAGTCAAGTAAGGTTGCAAAGTTTCCAGAATTTTTGGAACTTTTCTGAAACTTTTGAAAAGTTTCTGGAAATGTACAGGAAATGTTTTAGCCCCTTTGCAACCCTAGTCTCCAGCAAACTAGACTATTGAAAAACAAGAAGTTTGATTGAGTTTGCAGCTTAGTTCGGCCAAGAAACGCCCACTTTGACAAGAAGTGTATTTGTGAACGACATGTAAAGCTATAGTCTGTTGTTTTTTTGAGCAGGTTAGGGGCAGGTTTATCTGAAACCGTTTAAAAACCACCAGTGTGGAAAACCATTCCAAAGGATGGATCCCAACTCTCTTTTACTGAGGACCATTCCTACTCCCATACATCCACAGAGACCTAGTCCAAAGTGGTAATGACTACTTTCTAGAGAGAAAAGTAGCCACCCAAAACAATTTTAGAGAGGAAATGATATCTGGTAAAGGGTGTTTTTGCAGTTGCCATTTTGCCCAGACAGCAAACAGAGAACAGTTAAAAGCCCAACATTCCAGTGCACTGGAACAGACCTCTGTACCGGAACATGACGTGATTGGTAGATGTCTGAGCACTAACAGAGTACATTGTTGAATGCAAGTCTTTCTGCTTCAGGCTTGTACTGAAACAAAAGGTTGGCTATACTGCAAAATCACGATTCTAAACAAACATTCATGTCAACTATCCAGCAAACTGCAACATGTTAAATCGGTCAAAACAAAAGGGCTCTGTGCACCAATGGCGGAATGACGAATTAACCAATGATTAGCATTACAATTAAAGCACAGCCACTGACATTTTCCAAAAAAGACATCATTACACAATTATTTTTCTCATCCATGTATGCATGTTTCTTACCTCACTATCTCCAAATCTGTCATCAAAATCATGTCTCTGTTTCTCCATGGCTGTTAATTTCAGTTTTAAGTTGGAAACCTCTGCCATTAGCTCCAGCTTCTGAGTCTCAAGGGCTGATCGGCACAAGAGTTCCTATGAACAAGAGTTTAAAAAAATTAACAAACTGGAGCATGAGCTTAGAAAATTAATTGTATGGGCTTTTTGGCTGTAACTAGACAGTATAGTAAAGTAGTAAATAAATTATAGGCTAGAAATAAGTTTCACCATGGGGCTGGGTGATATGGCCAAAATAAATGATCACAATACAATTTTTCATATCAGTTGATATCGGTAATAATCACGATGAATGTCAAATCTTTATTTCTTTCAAGTTTAAAAGCAGCTTTTGCTCCTAAATGAACGTTGTAGAAACCAGACTGTTATTAGTGTTTTCAAAATTTATTGTCAGAACATGACAAACACTTCATGTTTTTGAATTCTTAAAAAAATTGTGGTGTTTTTCAGGTTCTATAATAAAATATAATCAAATTCTATATGAATATCCCACATTTTTGCCACAATACCATGGTGCAGTTAGTGTTACTACAGTAAATCCATGGTAAATGATGGCAATTTGTAGAGTGTAAAGCCAGATAGCAGATTGTATCGTTGTGCAGTGTTTTTCCTGTTTGTCAGCACAGTTTCACCTGGCTTTAAACCAGTTTAAAATCAGAGACATTTGTACTGCACTGTTCAGTGGTCTCCTGAGCGAGATCAATCAGCGAGTAAATGCATCTGCTATAGTTAGCTCATGCTGCATTGCTGTTTGAACCAGGCAAATAAATGATCCATGTATCATTTTATCAAGGAAAATTATATCGCAATAATTATCGTTTTATCATCTAAGCCTACTTCACCATGTAAAATGCACATGTAACCAACTGCTAGACCCTATCTGCAATAAACAAGGAAGATCTTTAAACCCACCTGTTGTAACATTTCTTCAGTGGCATTTAGTTTCTCACGGTGTTCATCAAGGCACAGGTCTAGATCCCTTATCTTTTCTCCCTGCGCCTCCACTTGATCCGTCAAAACACTCACCTTCAAAGAATGAGCCGTTAACTTATCTGTCTGCTTATCTCCACAACCGTTCAAAATTTGAGATCAATAAGAGTACATTTTATTAAGAAACACTTTTAGTCAACAAGGATGCATCAAATTGATCAATTAGATTAGAATATTGTAATTAGAAGACTGGAGTACTGACTGCTGATAATGCATCTTTGCTATCATAGGAAAAATTTAAATGTTAAAACATATTACAATTTCAAACAGTGAATTAAAATGGTATTGTTAACAATGCTGTCAAATCGATTAAATTGCATCCAAAATAAAAGTGTGTGTTTACATAATAACAGAAATATTTGCATGTATAACCTGTATATATATTTATATAATTTATATTATATATAAATATAACAAAATATATATTTAAATATTTAAATAAATCTTAAATATATACATGCATGTGTTTGTATTTATTTATACATAATAATTATACACAATACACAGAAGTGAGCCTTTCAAAAACATTAATAAAAAATAAAAACATATTGACCCCAATCTTTTGAATGTGCATGAATAAAAAGGTACCTGAAGCACAAGGGATTCTTTATCACTTTCAAGACGATTAAGTCTGTCCTGGTAAACATCACCGGTGATTGAAATGTGACCATTTGACTGTGGGGAAAATTTTTTGAAAAATAATTTATTATAAAAGACTTCTGGAATCCAAAATGAGGTGTCTTGCAACAATTGGAGTCCACTTTAACTTGCTTTTCATAGTGATATTGAGAAAAACAGGGTCACTTGATAGTCAAGGTTTTTATGCACCATTTATTGTGCCAGCAAAATGTTAACATTGGGTGAACAAACATAATACTCCTCATAAACTGACTAAATATGGTATTGTGTTGACTTTCACATGGCAGTTGTTCAATCTGTCTCTAGACACACAAGAATAATGTTTCTTGGATTTGCCGTTACTAATATCTTAAGACAATGTTAAAAACTCAACTATAGAGTCCTAATTATGAATAGAACTAATACACAATACTATAATAGCTCAATTAATAAATTATGTCAGAATGAAAATGGTCAGCCTAGGCCTAGCAATACCAGCATGAAACAGAAAATACTTCCAATAGGCACAAACCAACACACAGCGTATTTGACTATCATTGAAAATAGACTACAGACTTTTTGACTACTATAAATAAAAGAAGTATAAATAACCATGTGCTTCCCTACAACATGGCAACACATAGTATGTTAGCTCATGTTCATATCTAGAGCAGTCAAAGTGAATTCCAGAGTTCTGGAATGTGTCGTACGCACCAGGTGACCATGCAGCCACTCCACCAGACTGTCTGCGGTAGAATCTGGGATCTGACAACGCAAGCTCTCTCTCTCCTCAGTGTCCATGAGCTCCAGAACACCCCTCAGGTCCTCCAGTAAGTTCAGGGCTCGCAAGCTACCCATGAAGGGCGATGTTGGGGACTGACAATCAAAGATGCCATTGGAGTAGTCCAGAGCCTTGGAGCCTGAATGCCAATGAAAAAATAAAAATAAAATAAAATAAAGTGGTGAACAGGGATTTTGATTTTAATGCATTTCGGAGTGAACTGTTAGGGGGGGTTTCTACTTAAACACCAACATAGCCACATCAAAAACATTGATATCAGAGTTGATCACATTTTATTCAGACAATATGATGTGCAAGCAAATTGGTGGAGCTACAAAATATACATTAAATGCTCGATAGAGAGAGAGAGTCAGGTAATACAAGAATAACAGAATCTTTTCCAATAGTTAAAGGCGATTTGTTCCAGAAAATTTTTGTTGTTATACTGGTTAAAAGTCTTTCACATCCTGATAGCAATCACTAAGTTAAGTGGTCTAAATGTATTATAATATATATACATACATACATATATATATATATATACATACATACATATATACATACATATATATATATACATACATATATATATATACATATATATATATATATATACATACATATATATATATATATACATACATATATATATACACATACATATATATATATACACATATATATATATATATATATACATTCATATATATATACATTCATATATACATACATATATATATATACACACACACACACACACACACACACACACACACACACACACACACACACACACACACACACACACACACACACACACACACACACACACACACACACACACACACACACACACACACACACACACACACACACACACACACACACACATATATATATAAATATCTAATATCTCATACGGGAAGGTGTAGGACAATAAACTGTTTGTTGCATTTGGTCCGAATGTAATTTGATGTCCTACCTGCCTGTCAGCATATGTATTTCCATACCTCTGCGTACCCTGCTCATGATCACACATCATCAGTGCATTTCATGCTATGCAGACGTCAAGTCACGAGTACTGGCACAACCAAAGCAGGATCCACCTTTCACAGTTCCTCCTGAACCAAATTTCTGAGTTCACACCATGTCGTATCCAGTAACCGTAATTACAAAAGGGCAACCCGTGACGCTCTACTCAGAACCGTCTTCAGACTTGGATTTATGCATTTCTCTGGGAACACTATCAACACCGAAATGAATCTGCAGCAGTCAGGTGATGCAGGTCAATGCTTTTTAAAGGGTAAATAACACACAGTTTTCTGCCAATCTCATGTTAATCTTGAGCACCTACAGAGTAGTATTGCATCCTTCATATCTTCGAAAAGTCTTTAGTTTTATCCTATTTATAAAAGACAGCTGTACCGATTCTTTCCGAAAACAGCCAATCTTGTGAAGGTGTGCAGTGGGTGGGGCTAAAGAGTCACGAGCGAGCATGCACACACACACACACACAATGGCATTATCCCTGGATAACTTTTAAATCACTTTTTGTTTGAGTTGTGCATATAATTTAAACTTACGTGCTGATTGCCAACAAAAAGAAATTTGATGCAGTTTCACTCACCGCCTGCGGTTTTGACTCATGACCGGAAACAAACAAACACACTAGCAGAACTCCGTTGCTGCTCTGGAAAAACAAACTGCATCTCACTGTTTCCTTAACACTGGGTTCTTTGGGAAGCTGAGGAAGCTTGTCTTTCACTTACAACTAAAAACACACTTCTTTAGACATTGTCATTGTTGATTCCGTGGGTCTAAAAACAAAATGACAGCGCTGCCGACGGCTTCTGTAACCTGAACGAAGCTCGCTGATGGGTTTGTTCTTGCTCTCGGTATGGTTAGTGTGTGTAAAGCGCTCATTCAGGAGAAGTGCCCATACAAGGAATTCGATCTTTATGATGTGTATTTGGCACAGGAGTATTAATACGGCACATGTCCAACTCGTTTTTTTGGCCATGTTTAGAATCATTAGAATCATGCATAAGAATCAAACTCTTTAACAGTGTAAATAAGTCAGAATGCATGAAATAGAATTAGACCCCCTCCCCATGAAGTAGTTTATGTTTATTATTATTGTAATGTTGTGCTGTGAGACATGAGGTAATTTAACACAGTCTCTCATGATGCTTTTGTTTGCTCCCTGCTGTACTCGTCCATGCGTTTTTGAAGGAGGCGTGGCTTTGGAGACACTCTGAAGGGAGGGTGGGATCTTATGCTTTCAAAGATAGCTTGCTATTGCTAGCCTCTCTAAAAACTGTCTACCTTTGTATTGCGTTTCTAAAATGAAAATCAATATAAAAGATACAATTATCACGTACCGTGGGGTAAAAGATAGCATGACCTTATAATAAAGCATGCTGTGGGTGAATAAGCACTCTCAAGTCTTTAAATCAGAACCAGGTCAGAGTAAATGCTTTAATTGCTGAAACCTCAGGAAATCATGTGATTAGACAGGCGACTCCAACTTGAAATGTCAGACTTATAATAAACCAGAGATGAATTACTTCATATGCCAAATCATTCGGTCAACCTACTAATATCAGTCTAATCTTACTCTGTAAAGGTTTCATGAAACAAGTCTGACATTTTATTTGTACCACTGCCGAATATTTCCAATCCGGAAAGAATGAATACATTTACCAATGTGAAGTCAATTATTTTGTCAGATTTAAATGTGGAGGCATTTGGAAAAGATGTTTCATTTCAAATTTTGTATGGTTATTACAAATATTAAAAAGCTTTACCTGCTATGATACCATCCATTTGTTCCAAGGCGGCTGCCAACATGTCACTGGCATCAGACATCATCTTGTTCAACACTGTTAATCCTGCATAAAAGGGAAAATAGCAAAGCAAATATTACAGTCGACACCTACAGCATAAAATGCTCTATAAATGTCTCTAAAATGTAGTCTATGATTTATTAATAGAAAACTTTTGATGGCTTAGAAAGCGATGCAAATGTGCTGCTTGTTTGAAAGTAAATGTTTTTAAACTCTCAGGAAAGTATTACAGGGACACAAAATTTCCGATGAATTTAACAGAATCTAGAGCAAGAAAGGATGAACAGAATAACATTCTGTATACCGAAGAAAATGTTTTTTGTTTTTTTTGTCAGTTTTACTACGAGTTTTAGTTACTAGTGATTGTCATATTTATTTTAGTTAGTTAACAAAGCAACATTTCTGATTTTAATATAATATTTATATACTATTTTATTTCAACTTTATTTATATTTATAATTTGCAATAGTTTTAACATTGACATGAGCACAGAAACTATTTTGCATTGAAGTTGGTTTGGTTTTTTGGTTGAATAACAAAAATATCAATGCAAAAAATGACACTATGAGATCTTATTGAAATGACAGAAACTATATTTCTCAACCTTTCCCAATGATGTTTGTATCTAACAGAGTATTTTTCTGGACTGGGTCTCCCTGTGGTGGTTCCAGAGAGAAAAGCACATCCTTTGGGTGAAAGGTTGGCTGGTTCTCAGCTCTCTGCTGTTCCCTGGGTAACGCAGTCAAGCTCCAACCATTAGCCACAGATTTTAAAGAATAACTGAGCCATTTATTTCAATTATTGGCACAGTGCTTGTGCTGTGGCCGGGGACACTGGGTACTTTGTTGGGGGACTAGCGGGGACAAATTGTTAGGGCTTTTTGGCTCGTGGCCCGAGAATACAGCGGCGGCATTCTCTCAGTTTTAATCCTCAAAACAAGGAGGTGAAGAGACATGCTGTCATGTTCTGATATTCCATCCACCAGTGTTGATAAAGTAATTTACAAACATAAGAGGCCAAAGGTTAATATATACAGATTCCAAAAGTAGGGAAAGTGTGCTATAAAGGCCCCTTCACACCAAGAACTAAATTTGCGTCCACACCAGCGGAAGATATTGGTCTGTTTATTCAAAGAACGCTGCAGGTTTGTCGTCTGCCGTTTTAAATGCTTGAGCTCTTTAAAGTAGGATGGATTCTGATTGGCTGTCAATGTTTTTATCGTTCATCAGCTGGAAAAAAAAGTAATAATTTCATTATCGTTACAGTTGTGCTGTTGATTTGGCTATTTTTTTATATTTAGAGCGATTTTTAGAACTATATCTTTATCATTATTGTCCTTGGTGTGAAAGGGCCTTAAGTGGGAGTTTGTTTTTATGCATAGTTAACTTAAAGATTGTTATCCTGTCACTATGGTTACAGACGTTACACAAAGCTACTGCAAGTTAGAAAAGGGGACTGAGGCAACCCATCCGCCCCATTTGCTGTTGCGTGCACAAGCTGATTTAAATAAGTAAATAAGCTCATCAATCCCAAACGCTGACTGTGTGAACACAGCCATTTTGTCAAGTGAAAAGTGGATTAAACACTTTGCTTTGAAGAGTTTTCAAAGATGCTATGAAATCAATAAGTAAACTAATGCGCAGTGTAAAAAGGTTAGTTGTTAAAATAATTGTCTGATGTAAGACTTAAGTCCAAGTATCTTGGAGAGTTTCACTCTGTTTTCTCAACCGTTTATGTAGGCCTAGATAACAAATCAAAACCTTGTGTGGAGACTCATGTTATGTCTAAAAAAGCTGTGCTATCCACACATCACATTGGTTACACATTCACACACATTTTTTCCCAGCACGTTTCTAAACAATTCTGTCTATCTACATTAATATCATTATTGTGTGTCGTTTTAGTGTCGTCAAAATGCTAGTTTGTATTAAGTATTTTTTATTTTTTTTTTATTAATATTTTTTATTTGTTTTATATTTTTCATTTTAAAGTTTTAGTAATTTTGTGTTGTATAGATCACTATTTAGATTTTACAAAATTTTAGAACATCAAGTTAAAACTAAATCAAATTTTATTTCAGTTAATGTTTATTTCATTTCAGGCAACATTTTCTTATGGTTTTAGTTTTAATTTCAGTTAATTATAATAATTATGCTATAGAGCATACATCATTCCAACCAAGAACTCCTTTTATTATGAGCTAACCACCATGCAGCATAGACTCAAGCACAAGCTAAGCACAGGTTGCTTTGCATTGCAGATTTTTTGCATGACTGGTATTTCCTCTCATGGTGGGAACACGGTGGCTTCCAGCCTGCGAAAAGCGATAACATGCTCTTTATGAAGCTCATATTTCCTCTCAGATTCATAAAGTCAAACAGAAAAATCAAGACTCAACACCAAGACTTTTTAAGCACGTGCTAAAAACAGCATGCGGTCAACCAGCAAAAAGTTACAACACTAGTTTTTTTTTTAAACCACAGACAAAGGACTATCTTGAAATGTGTTTCAACAATGCTTGGAACAAATCTTTGAAGAAATTATGCCAATAATGACATTAAGTGGGAAGAAACTATGAATGAAGCCTGTCTTTTGTTTGGAAACATTTTCCTGGACACACAGAACACAAGCCTGTAGGAGCAACGGTCACAAAAAAAGCAGTCAACTCTGTTTTTGGAAATTATTAGTATTTTTACGGGTTTCTTGAAATGGGCTCAGGATTGCATAGAATAAAAAGTTATGAATATGAGCATGAGAGTGTAAATAAGAAGGGGGGGAAAATCCTAATGGCCTCTCTACAAATCAGTCGGGCACCTAAGGGCATTGTGTGTATGAACTTTCTCCACTCCACACTCTATTTGAGCCACATTTGCTACTATCCCTCTCTGAACCGCTCTGACTGACTGACAGAAAAACCTCTGCTGGCACATGCTGAAGAAAAATAGCAGCCTTCGGGTCATTCATCTCAACAGAAATAAAAGCATTTATGGCAGGCGAGCCGTGTAAGCCAGCAAACTTGCCTCAAGTCAAGCTAAAGCAAGCATAGAAGCATGCTGGGAGAGTCATGGGAAAGACATTTTTAATGGACCCATAAGCACATGCTCATCTGATAAATAAATATGTATGCCAAGCTTTCTAGTAAATGCTGATAGTTATATCTGGATTGAGAAAAGTCTTAAAAATTCTATACTATTTCTGCTAAATTAATTAGAAACACCACAAACAAAAATCTTTTTTTTAAATGCTACAAGCGCCACAACATTATGTACAACAATGTACAGCATGAAAAATAGATTTGGTATTATTTAACACACTATTACGGTGTTATGTAATTATTGTTTTTAGGAGTGTTCGATGAGAGCAAAGGTAATCTAAATGTAAAAATAGGTGACATTAGCAAGCACAAATAAATATGTAATATCAAGCAATAATAAAAAAATTAATCTCCAAAATAAACAGAAGATTTATGCTAATGATAAATGTTAAATCACAAAAAAAAAATTTTGCATTAAATTTGCATTAAATTAATCAAAATTGACAGTCACATTTTTTACATTTCAAATAATTTGTGTTATTTGGACTTTCTATTCATCCAAAAATCATGAAAAATCAAAGAATGCCATGATATACATGTTCAACACATGGTAATTCCATGGTAAATGTCAAACTGATTGTGCAAGTACATTTTTATACAACATCTTTCGACACTATATGAATGTATGCCAAGTTTCACATGGATGAAAAAAGCAGTCACACGTGCATTTGAGCCAAGCGGAGAGTTATAAAAGATGTTTGGGTCCCGTGCAAGTACTAGAGCAACACAGATGTGCACAAGCCTTCATTCCAGCTGTTGCATGTGGGAGGAGGACAGCCCCTGGTTACAACAGGCTCCTTTTCTTAGATATGTCAGAAATAGAAAGAGAGTGGAACATTACATTTTTTTTTATCTGCTTTTACATATTTGTGGCTATATTGGGGCGTCACTAAGCAGAGTTTTATACATAAGCTGCCAATGAACCACCACCGCTGACTGTTCACACACTTAACAACACATCTAAAGAGACACCCATCTGACACTGATATGAAAGCCAAGGCGTCATCGTAGAATATGATGCATCATACTTCACATAACCACATGGAGCAGAGAAGGGATGCCTGTCTGTAGTCAAGGCGTTCTCTATGCTATCTATAGGTAACAGTAAAAATAAAAAAAATGCCACTCTGCTTAGATAAATGCACAGATGTGTCTGCAAAATGCATATCAAAGTGGATGAAGGAACATAGCCTCACACGCACTCATGTGTTTTAGCCCTTCGAGATGGTAACAGAATTTAGTTGCACAAAAAAGATGTTCTAATGAAACCTGCAGGTTTACTTTGGGCTACAAGCACAAGAAACAAACAGCATCACCTGCAAATTATGCGCTTTGAAGTCTTTCAATGGAGACATATACTGTCACACCATGAGCATTCACACAATTTGACAGATGTGCGACTGGCATGGAATCAGACAGCAATTACAAGGACATCAACTTGGGATATTTAAGTAATTTCAACTTAAACTGCATTAAACTGACTAAAATCTTATATAACTTAAACAAAAAAAAGTTGAAGCAATGTAAAAACACATGTTGTTATACCTTATTATTCATATAATGTTTTACAGTGTGAATATTTTGGGTTCCCAAAAGGACCTTTCATTCAAAAAGGAAAAAAGGGGAAAAAAAAGTTTAGTCTGAATATGTTTTAATAGCCTAATCGTAAATAACCTTTTTCGCTATAAAGAACCTTTTGTGTTAAAGGGTTCTTAATGGAACAATATATTGCAAACCTTTATTTGTCAAAATAAGTACATTTCTGAATAGAGACATATCTTAAAGTGCTGCATGGCTACAAATAAATAATTCCTTAATTGGAAGGATAAAGCTCAAATTCACAAGAAAATTGTTCGACAACATGCCCTTCAACTGGGCATGTTTTATGGGTTAGTTATCACAACTTAACTGGTCATTAAACAGCCTATTATAGTCATTTTAGTAAATTTCAAACATAACACAATTACGAAAAGACAGCAAAAATGTAGGGAAAAAACAAAAACTAAACACTCTTTTGGCAGTTAAACCTTTTAATTTAAATCTATCGTCTTATAATGTTCCCCTTTAACACAACAGATATAATATTTGTGTGGTGGATTCACAAAAGTAATGTAAAAATGAGACATACAAAGCCACACAACACACATTCGCCGATTTGTTATTGACTTGACTCAGAACCATATAGATTCTGATATATATTGACAACTTCCAATCTGACTGGAATATTTTTCCCTTCACAAAAGTTCATTTTAATAGAGGAACATGTTCCTGACTGCATAGTTAAAAAGTGACAATTATGTTCTCTAAGCTTTTTTTTCAGTCCAGATCATCACAGGTGAGGATGTAGTAAAATAAACTCGTGTAAGAGCAGCTCTCGTTCTTCTGTGGCTACGTGGAATGTGTGAATCACTTCTTCACAAACACAGCTGTCTCCACTACCTACAGTTCTGCTCTTCAAATCATACCTTACGGTTTTACTCTTTTTTTTAATAGTTTAAAATATACCTTGTGTTTTGTGTTAAGTATTACGCAAAACCTCCAAACATCACTTTAGCGATCCAGTTTTCTGAATTTAACCTCATGCACATGTACATTAATGCTGTTTGTAACCAACCCCTTAGGCTATGAAAATATTAACGTTACCAGGCTACATGTGAAAGGATGAAAATATAATAACTACGGACAAAACTAACTTTTCAAAATTTCTTTCATGTACTTTTAACAACAACAAAAAAGATTTTGACACTATTACAAGCAAGTCTGCTGCTCAAGCAAGTTTAGAAAAGCCAAGTAAATTCACAAAGAACAAATACTCATAAGTAATTCTGACAAAAAGTACGCTTACCAAATTTTGACGGCCGTCTAAAGTATGGAAATGTAATCTTTTTTATGTCTTTATGAGATTTGCTCTTTCCGTAGTTGGTGCTCCCACCTCGCCAGCGCCATGTCGACAATGAAAGTGGGAATGTGGGACGTCATAGGAAGGGAACATCCTACTACGGCGAAGGCTTGCTGCTTAATATTCATAAGCCAAGTCTTCGCCATTGGATGGTTACGGAGCAACCTAATTAATATTCAATACAGTGTTTCGCCATAGGACGGCTATGACATTGCGTCACCACTATCTAATTAATATTCACATTTAGCCTTCGCCATAGTAGCATTAGTAACGTATAACATGTGTATATGTTTGCGTAAGTTTGGCAATACTTGTGATGGCTATATTGTGTAAATGTCAACATATACCTAGTGAAAAATGCCAAACAACTACTTTTGACCACTTTTATTGACAGAGCTGCAGATATGCTGCTGCGTGTGAGGTGTAACAATTTTATCCTTTGAATAGAAATCGTTGTTTGTCTCTCTAATAGTGTAATCAAGATTTTATGTGTCACAGCAATGTAGAGAATGAAGAATGAATTTCTGCTCAGATCTCTTTATTGGCCTGGCATTTAGTCTTTTTTTTACTAGTGGCACCGCATGCTATATCTTTGGGTCAAAATTCTACATTAAGTCCGTTGTTCAGCTATCACATCAGTAAACAGGACCAGGGCATGCATCTGGTGAGACTAAAAGATTTCGGATTCTGAGTATCAAAACGCAGAAGAGTAGGCCTACTGCAGAACTAATTGTTCTTTGTAGAATACAAACCATAGGCAACTGAAGCTGTGAAAGCAAGTCATAATACACCTGTTTCTATAAGCTAATGTTTCATATAAAAAAAAATCTAAAATGGCACAAGAATCTGGCTCTTCGGAATGCCAATGAAGATCTTTTTTTTTATGAAATCCGAGAGCTTTCTGTACTTCATAGACAGCTGCATGCGCAACTACCTTTGATGCTATGATGAACATACTGAATTTAGGCTTTTATTCACAGATAAACTCATCAACTCACACATCAGTTGCGGTAAACAGAAACGCTTCGGTTACTAACGTAACCTCGGTTCCCTGAGAAGAGGGAACGAGTATTGCGTTTGCTAACACTATCGGGAATTCCTTTCCTCGAGATATTGAAGCAAACTTTTTATCCTAAAAATACCATATAACACCTGCAGCTGCACAGCTCTCAGCAGCAACCTATGGCGAGACCGCTGGGCGGAACGGACCAATTAGGTCCTTCTAAATTCCCGCCACAAGGGCCAACAGAATTTGCACAGCCAAGGGTACACAACACCCTGTCTCGCCAGGTTAGTCAGATTAATTCTTCTTCAGCGACTCACCTCGCTGAGCTCTGGATCGAAGCCTGCCGTCGACACACACCCAGCGGAACTCTGCAGCCTGAGAAAGCGAAGCACGGCAAGCAAATGCAATACTCGTTCCCTCTTCTCAGGGAACTGAGGTTACGTTAGTAACCGAAGCGTTCCTTTTCGAGAGTACTCTCGCATTGCGTTTGCTAACGCTATGGGGAACTGGAAACACCATACACAAGCCGACCTAAGTGGGCCCGTAACATGATATCATGAAGTCCCAATATGAGCCAGACCTGAGTCAGCCATTTAATGAGAATATATTGCTCTGAACGGAGTTGAAAGCACTTTAGGTATGTATCCTTGGTTTGAGGATGACTTTAGAATCGTTTGGCCCAAATTCCAGACAAGAGGCGCTCACAGAGAGCACGTGCAGATCACCCACCCGCTTAACTGATGCGATCGCCAGCAGAAAAGCGGTCTTTAGTGACAGGAGCTTTAAGCTCACCGAATGCAGAGGCTCGAATGTAGAGCCTTTCATGGCATCCAGGACCGTAGACAAGTCCCATTTAGGGACTGAAGGGGGGCGAGGTGGGTGAAGCCTTCTAGCCCCTTTAAGGAAGCGCACGATAAGATCGTTCTTTCCCAGTGACAGTCCGTTCACTTGAATGTGGTGCGCTGCTATCACGGCCACATAAACTTTGAGCGTGGAGGGGGAACGACCCGCGTCCAACAGCTCTTGTAAAAAAGTGAGCACTTCTGACACTTCACAATTATGTGGGGTCAGGCTTTGTGCTTTACACCAGTCAGAAAAGACTGACCATTTGCCTGAATAGAGCCGCCTGGTCGCGGGGGCTCTAGCTTCAGAAATAGTGTTTAATACATTTTCCGAGAGGTTCTCATGTACCCGTTGATGGGCCAGACATGAAGCGTCCATAGATCTGGACGGGGATGCCAGATCTGCCGTTTCGCCTGCATGAGGAGGTCTCTCCTCAGCGGAATCGGCCACGGAGCTGTGTCTGACATCTGACTTAGCAGAGAGAACCATGGTTGATTTCTCCAAAGCGGGGCTATTAAAAGCACAGCGCACTTGCTCTCCCTGATCCTCTCTATGACCTGAGGTAACATTGAGACTGGGGGAAAAGCATAAAGAGGAAGGTTGGGCCATTCGTGGGCCAACGCATCCTTGTGCTTGGAGAAATATGTTAGGCATTGAGCATTGTCTTGTGAGGCGAAAAGATCCACTTTTGCCTCTCAAACCTGCCCCAAATTGTCTGATGTGTGTGAAGAGACCACTCTGCTGGGGACACTTTGTCCCTGGACAGCATGTCTGGACCCAAATTCAGAATGCCTGGCATATGAGTCGCTCTCAGCGAACTCAGGTTGCGCTCTGCCCATATTAGGACTTTTTCCGCCATTGTGTGCAGATCGAAAGATCTTAGACCGCCCTGGCGATTTAAATTGGCTACCACCGACCTGCTGTCCGTTCGGACTAGGACATGATGGTGCTTTATGTACGGGAGGCTCTTAGCGATAACGTGACCGCTTTCATATCTAGACAGTTTATGTGAAGGCTCTTCTCCAAGTCTGACCAGAGACCGGAGACTGGCCTGCTCTCGTGAAGGGCTCCCCAACCTAGGTTGGATGCATCTGTCAAGATAACTTTCCACTTCATAACAGTGCCCAAGCTCACGCCCGTCTGATACCAGACGGGATTTTCCCAAGGAGCCAGAGCCAACACACAGCTGTGATCTACCTTGATTTGTAATCAGCCCGAGAGCCATGCGTGAGCTGGAACGCGGCGATTCAGCCAGCGCTGTAAGGGGCGCATGTGTAACAGACCTAGTCTGAGAACTGGTGCCGCCGAGGCCATGAGACCCAACATCCTCTGAAAGTGTTTGAGAGGAGTGAGTGCACCGGACCTGAGGGAAACCACTCGGTTCTGAAAAGAGAGTGCGCGCTGTGACGTCAGTCGAATACTGTTCCCAGAAACAAAATGTTCTGTGTGCGAGACATTGAGCTCTTTGCCACGTTGATTCTGAGGCCCAAGCATTTTAAATGGTTGAGAAGCCAAGATCTGTGGTTTAATAACTGTATCTCTGACTGAGCTATTATGAGCCAGTCGTCGAGATAGTTGAGAATTCTCATTCCCCGAAGCCTCAGCAGGGTTAGCACCACTTCCATGCACTTCGTAAACGTGCCAGAGATAGACCAAAGGGTAGCACCCTGTATTGGTACACTTTTTCTTCGAAGGCGAATCTCAAGAATGGCCTTTGATGAGGGGCTATCTGTATGTAGAAATAGGCATCCTCTAGATCTACAGTGAAAAACCAATCTCACGGGCGAATGTGCGTGAGGATTTGTTTCGTTCTCAACATTCTAAACGGGCGCTTCATAAGGGCTTTGTTCAGGTGTCTGAGGTCTAGGATGGGTCTGAGACCACCGTCCTTTTTTGGTACAAGGAAGTAACGTCTGTAAAAGCCCGACTCGCTCTGTGAGGGGTGTACGGCTTCCACCGCCCCTTTTATTAACAGTTTTGATATCTCGGTTCGAAGCACGTGACTTGTGTCGCTTCTCACCGCTGTCTCTTCCACGGCGCGAAAGCGCGAAGCCAGGGGCTGAATTAATTTGTGGGTCGAGTCGCTGAGTAACAGGTATTATCCACCTTCTCTTTGTGGCTCTGGCTAGGACGGCTTCGGTGGCTCAGGTTTCGACACATTGCTGGGTCGGGGACCTTGATGCTCCGGCGGTCTGCTGCAGCTCGTAGAGCGGGAACTCTGTCCGGGCTTAAAAGCCGCGTGGGGCTGGTGAGCTGGTTGCGCCGCCTTGGTGGGCTGGGCTGGTCCAGCTTTAGCGTGACAGCTAGCAGAGGAGCTGGAACGCTTGGGCAGGAAATGTTGCATTGCCTGCGAAGCCTTTTGCGCCTCTGTGAAGCGTTCCATGAACCCAACCACGGAGGGACCGAATAGTCCTGAAGGCGACATGGGCGCGTCCAGGAAAGCGGCCTTGTCCGAGTCTTTCATATCAGTTAGGTTAAGCCACAAATGGCGCTCCAACACCATCAAGTTGGCCATACATCTGCCGATCGCCTGAGCGTTGGCCTTGGTGGCGCGCAGGGCCAAGTCAGTGGCGCCGCGCAGATCCTTCAGAGCCTCGTTATCAGGGACAGACTCATCCAGGGAACGGAGGAGTTTGGCCTGTAAGACCTGAAGCACCGCCATAGAGTGTAGCGCTGAGGCCGCCTGGCCGGCGGAGGCGTATGCTCGTCGGCGAGGCTGGAAGTAGTGCGGCAGGCCTTGGAAGGGTGCACAGCTTTTGACTGCCATCCTCTGGCGGAGGGCAGGCAAAGGTGTGCAGCGACGGCTTCCTCAAGGGGAGGAAGGGCTTGGTATCGTTTTTCCTGAGCGCCATCGACCACCGAGAGCGCTGGAGAAAAAGAGGATTTGGCGCCTTCCACGATTTAGCTAGTTCCTCGTGGACTTCTAGGAAGAAGGAGCGGGCTTTTGAGCGGTCTGTTGGCGACGGTTCTCGAAAAAGCACTCGTCCAGTCTGCTTCTCGTGGGCTCCTCGGGTTGAGACCAATCAATGCCGAGGTCGTCCATGGCCTTCGTGAGCAGGCGTATAAGCTCAGCGTCCACTGAGGTTTTGCCGCCGCTGGCAGTCCACGTCGAAGTGGCATGCTCCGAGACGGTAGTCGATCACCCGCTTTCGGATGCAGCAAGAGAAAGACTGTCATCCTCCTCCTCCTCCAGGCCGCCGAAGGAAACAGTAGCAGCCGCCAAGCGAGGGAGGTGTGCTGTTCCTCGACGAACATGACAGGCGATGGCGAGCCACGAGGGGAAATGACCGGCATGTGCTCGCCAGAGCACTCCGGGGGCCTCTGGTCGCGACGTTTCTTTTTCTGTGGCTCGAGAGGCTGAGAGCAAGGGACGGGATTCGGGTCGAAACTGGCGAGCCGAGCCCGAAGGGTGTGCAGCGCCAGTTCGTCGCACTCCGGGCAGCTGTCCTGGTTAAGTACAGCCAGCACGTGGTCTCGTCCGAGACATGATGCTCAGATGATGTGTCAATCCTCATCCGAGAGAAAGCCTCTGCACGAGGCGCATGAAAGAGACATATTGAAATAAATGGTAATGTAAAGGATATGTGCCGGATGGCGCAGCTGGAAGGCAGGCTGAAGGCGGAGAGTCCGACGTCCTCAGGCTGCAGAGTTCAGCTGGGTGCGTGTCGACAGCAGGCTTCGATCCAGAGCTCAGCGAGGTGAGTCGCTGAAGAGGAATTAATCTGACTAACCTGGCGAGACAGGGTGTTATGTACCCTTGGCTATGCAAATTCTATTGCCCCTTGTGGCGGGAATTTAGAAGGACCTGATTTATCCTAAAAATACCATATAACACGCAGCTGATTGGCTGTGCCGCTGCACTGCAGGTGTTATATGGTATTTTTAGGATAAAAATTTTGCTTCAATATCTCGAGGAAAGGAATTCCCCATAGCGTTAGCAAACGTAATACGAGAGTACTCTCGAAAGGGAACTAGCATGTTCGCTTGATGTGCGAGAACCAGTGAGGTTCATCATTTGTTACGCAGCAACATTCGCAACAAATTTTGTCAAGCAGGTTCGCTTGAACTTCTGTTTATGTTCATTGATCAATGTTTAAATGTGAATAAAAATCATATAAAGCGATCGAGCCTCTTCAGACAATTTGTACTAAACCGGTCAATTGTGATTAGTTTTACGATCTGAACTTTTTGAAGCGTCAAAGTGTGAGTTGCTATCAAAGGAGATCACAGATAGCTCTCAGATTTCATCAGGAAAAAAAACACTTAATTCCGAAGATGAACGAAAGTCTTACGGGTTTGGAATGACAGGGTGAATAAATGATGTTCATTTATGGGTGAACTATCCCTTTAAGGAGGTGAGTGACTAATAACATCAAGTTAAAAGGAGTTAAAACTAACTCTGAATTCTGAAAACAACCTTAAAAGAACCAAATACAACAAATATTTTTCTATTTAGATGGTCTTTGTTCACATTGAAAAAGAAAAGATGCAAAATAATTTGAGTAAAAGTAAGATAAATAATGATTTGGTGTTTGTTCAACCAATATTTCAGTATTGAAAATCAAGTACATGACATGTAATACAGTATACTGTACATCTAAAATTAGAACTAATTTGAGTGCCATTGATTGTGTTCATTTATAGGTCTACATGCATTTAAACTACAGTAAATAATGCATGAACTTCTCATCTTTAAGGCATTCCTAACAGCCCCATCACAGTCAATGCTGCACCGACAGCCATAGACCCCCAGTTTTATAGCACTGCATGGCCTTTGAGAGGCCTTTCCATCTTCACTGTGTTTGGATCACACTCCAACATCTCTCTGATCCATTCATCATTCAGCGCGCCTTCAATGAATTCCTCTTGGCTGATTATAGCTGTAGAGATGGAAAGACAAAGAATGACAGACTGAACTTTCTGTAAACTCTCCCCTGCTGCTACAGTTCAGTGCTGTGAATTTTAAGAGTGGTCGAAATGATATAGGTTACTTTAGATAGTAATATGATAACAATATGATAGCAATGTACCATTGTTATCTTTGTCCAGCCGTATAAATATCCTATTGGTGCACTCTTCAGCAGTCAGCGGATTAGGTTTGGTCAGTGATGCTGCAACGCTCATCTTGTACACAGCCTGAGGACAGCATTTAATTCTGATTATACATTGCCCCCTAGTGGAGCGATCCAGAATCGAGTAAACAAACACCATTTAGAATTCGATTTGATGGTAAGAGTTCAACTATATTCACTTACCTGCATGATTTCAAGCATCTCTAACCGTGTGATGGCTCCATCTTTATCTTTGTCATAAAGTTTGAAGGACCAGCGCAGTTTCTCCACCGTTGTGCCCTCAATCAACATGCTGATAGCTGTCACATATTCTCTGAAGTCCACAACCCCATCCTTTTAAATGGCAATCATAATTACATTTTAATACTAACAGTTATTTAAAACCATAACATAAAACATATCACATAACATGTTTGGGTTTTGTTCAAATACTTTTTGGGTCCACTATGACAAACATGAACCAAAAATCTGTTCTGTAAAAATGAACAAGGGTCAGTGCAGTGTCCTGCATGTCTCTTTGTTAGGCCTGCGCCTTTTACAAGTCAACATACATGTTTTGTAAAGGCAGTGTGAAAAATGTTCAGGCTTAAAACATCACATGTTTCAGGCCTCAAAGCTTATTTGGTTAAGAGCTGTGTAATACCCCATTGTTATCTAGCGTGCGGAATATCTGCTCTGCATACTCCGCTGACTCTTTTCCCACGGTTCCATTGCAGAAGTGACGTCGGAACTCGTGGAGGGTGATCAGTCCGCTGGGACACTCATTCAGGAATTTCCTGTCAGACATAAGCACAAAGTGGACACATTTTATAAAATATTTATTTATTTATTTTAATATATATCTGAAGAGGTTTTCATAAAGCTGAAAGTATGACAGTGTGGTTTAAACCATATGGAAAATTAGACGTTTTTAATGTTGAATCACTAATAAGACCATAAAGAGACCATAAATAAATAATTTATTTATTGCCATTTTCCATCATATTAGGACAGAGGACACAATTTCATGATTAAAAAACAAAACAAAAAAAACCATGACTTTTATTTTTGATTTTATTGTTTATTGCCCAGGATACGTTGCCTCTTTGAGAGTATAAATTCATTGAAAAAAACTTGTTTGTCAATGCGTTGACAATTTTACCCACATTTTAAAAGCATTTATTCTCTCATAACTTAAACAAAAAATTATTTGAATACGGTTCTGTTAAACAATAAGTATAATGCCTATTTATAAATATATATGTATACTGTATCATATTTAATAAGCTAATTTATACGGCATATAAATGATCAGCATGACCAAAACTATGTTGAAAAACCTGTTGTACACAATTGGCATGCATTCTGTCCCCTGATTAATAATTTATACTTTTTTTTATTTGATCAAGTATCACATTTTTTTCTATAAAATCTTTGATAGTTTTTATAAAGTAAATGTAAGATGAACATTCACTGGACTGAGGCAACTTGTGTTTACATTATTCATACATAATTTTTCTTCAATTCTTTAAAAAAAAAAGTATGTTAATATAAATGTTAAAAATGACACAACAGGCCTTTGGGGGGACATCTAGAGGTAGATAACATCTCTCAGTTATTGAATTGCATATATGAACTATTAAAAGCCTGATGTATGAAATATGAAACTCAACAAAAACGTGTATGTTTGTATATTATATACTGTATATAATACATATGAACAAATTATTAACGCAACACTTTTTGTTGTTTTTCTTGAGCACTCAAAGATTTAAGACTTTTTCTATGTACACAAAAGGCCTATTTCTCTAAAATATTGTTCACAAATCTGTCTAAATATGTGTTAGTGAGCACTTCTCCTTTGCCATGATTATTCATCCACCTCACAGGTGTGGCATATCAAGATGCTGATTAGACAGCATAATTATTACACAGGTGTGCCATAGACTCACGTATCCCCTGAGACAAACATTTACAAACAGATTACGACAAATGTAAAAGTTAAATTAATACGAGTTCAACATAAACGTAATAAGCTGTCATTTAACAACAACTTTTTAAACATGTAAGTGCCCTACAAATATGTGAAATATATCAACTTTTATCTGAAGTTTACACTACAGGTGGTCATGCTGTTTTTATGCTTAACAAAGAACATATGAACAAAGTCAACAGATCTAAATATTCACATTCACCCTTTCAATGTGACTTGCACTGCCTCTCCCCACAGCCTCTCAAATGTTTGTAGTCTCAGCATACAAAAACCTTTTTAGGGTTAATACTCATTTACCTCATTGTAATTTAGATTGTGTTTTGATATGTGTAAAATAAATAAATAAATTAAATATGCTCTAAAGCAATGAGATACAAAGACAATACAGTTTGGGCAAACTTTTTTTTTTACTAGTTTCCTGACAAACGTGATTAAAAAAATGTACAAATTATTTTCTATCCACCCATATCTGGTTACTGACAAAAGGCTTATTAATACAGGTCCTTCTCAAAAAATTAGCATATTGTGATAAAAGTTCTTTATTTTCCATAATGTAATGATAAAAATTAAACTTTCATATATTTTAGATTCATTGCACACCAACTGAAATATTTCAGGTCTTTTATTGTTTTAATACTGATGATTTTTGCATACAACTCATGAAAACCCAAAATTCCTATCTCAAAAAATTAGCATATCATGAAAAGGTTCTCTAAACGAGCTATTAACCTAATCATCTGAATCAACTAATTAACTCTAAACACCTGCAAAAGATTCCTGAGGCTTTTAAAAACTCCCAGCCTGGTTCATTACTCAAAACCGCAATCATGGGTAAGACTGCCGACCTGACTGCTGTCCAGAAGGCCATCATTGACACCCTCAAGCGAGAGGGTAAGACACAGAAAGACATTTCTGAACGAATAGGCTGTTCCCAGAGTGCTGTATCAAGGCACCTCAGTGGGAAGTCTGTGGGAAGGAAAAGTGTGGCAAAAACGCTGCACAACGAGAAGAGGTGACGGGACCCTGAGGAAGATTGTGGAGAAGGACCGATTCCAGACCTTGGGGGACCTGCGGAAGCAGTGGACTGAGTCTGGAGTAGAAACATCCAGAGCCACCGTGCACAGGCGTGTGCAGGAAATGGGCTACAGATGCCGCATTCCCAGGTCAAGCCACTTTTGAACCAGAAACAGCGGCAGAAGCGCCTGACCTGGGCTACAGAGAAGCAGCACTGGACTGTCGCTCAAATTTTGCATCTCATTCGGAAATCAAGATGCCAGAGTCTGGAGGAAGACTGGGGAGAAGGAAATGCCAAAATGCCTGAAGTCCAGTGTCAAGTACCCACAGTCAGTGATGGTCTGGGGTGCCATGTCAGCTGCTGGTGTTGGTCCACTGTGTTTTATCAAGGGCAGGGTCAATGCAGGTAGCTATCAGGAGATTTTGGAGCACTTCATGCTTCCATCTGCTGAAAAGCTTTATGGAGATGAAGATTTCGTTTTTCAGCACGACCTGCTCACAGTGCTAAAACCACTGGTAAATGGTTTACTGACCATGGTATTACTGTGCTCAATTGGCCTGCCAACTCTCCTGACCTGAACCCCATAGAGAATATGTGGGATATTGTGAAGAGAAAGTTGAGAGACGCAAGACCCAACACTCTGGATGAACTTAAGGCCGCTATCGAAGCATCCTGGGCCTCCATAACACCTCAGCAGTGCCACAGGCTGATTGCCTCCATGCCACGCCGCATTGAAGCAGTCATTTCTGCAAAAGGATTCCCGACCAAGTATTGAGTGCATAACTGAACATAATTATCACAATATGCTAATTGTTTGAGAAGGACCTGTATTAGTATATATATTATTGCTGTCGATATAATGCAATAATTAATTTAGTTTTGGGAAAATAACCGTTAAAATTATTAATGCATTTAACGGTGCGTTAACCTCAGACCTACAAAGGTCATCTTAAATTTCCTACAGTTTATTGGTGACAAACGTGAAGCTCACTGTGTGATGGAGCTTATAGAATGCATTAGAATGCCCCTAAAATTCAAGATAGCTGATGACTTTTTGTCTTACGTTTATAATATCATGAGATATTTAAGCAATATCACAAGTAATGGGCGCAATATTGCACGAGTACCGTTTTAATCCTGAATAACACGAGTACAAATATTATATTGATTTAAATAAATAAGAAGTACATTTTTGCGTTATATTTTAGATACAATATTGTCTGTTGCTCAGTCTTGCCAATGAAAATATTACCTGTAAAGTCAGAGCAACACATAGTGTTTCTGAATGAATCCACACTTTGAGCAAATCAATCGGGTGGACCAATAATTCAATGGCCCATTCATAAAGAGAGCCATTAGATGCGTCCCAATTCAGAGAAGGGCGCAATCAAAGGCTGATTGCGTCACGACGAAGGCTGTCCCAATTCAAAGGCTCCTTCAAATGCGGCCTCCAAATGCATCCTTCGTTTCCCGTGAAATGAGAAATACAACACATGGCTTTGACAACCCCAGAATTCTTCTTAGCTGTCACAGTTGCTAGGCGACAAAAAGAAACCTCCATAGGCTAGACCGTCCCATTTAACAACGCTCAGTCCTACCTCCGCAGTCTTTGAAGGATGCAGCCTCTGAAGTTATTTACTTAATTCCTGAATTAATCGGCCATTTGAAGGAATCAAATAAATGACTCAATGACTTACAAAAATTCTGTCACCATTTACCCACCCTCAAGCACCCGTTGAAGCCTAAAAGTTTGTGTAAATAAATTCTGTGTTGAATCAAATCAAATAACCTTTGTCAAGTTTAAGTCCTTAAAACGCTCTTGTGTGCAGGAATACTTTTTTATGCATCTAAACCCAACCCTCTGTTGCTAATTCCAAAACATAATTTTAGAGCTAGTAATGGAGGCTTTAGCCACTGATAGGATAGCAGATTATTGTTGTTATTAGATCAGAGAGCGAGAGAGACAGAGAGAGCCCAAACGTACCCTGACTGTAAAAAAAACCTGACGCGCTTCTCTCCAAAAGGACCCCTTTGAACTGAAATCATTTGGCGAAGTGATATAGAACTGTAATGCGGTCAAGACCTGCCTGGAACTACTTTAGCCCTGCGTTTCCCGTTGACAAATCAGATTCAATGAAAGCATTCAACAGCCCTGTTAACACTTGATAACTTTACATGGTCTTCTGTCAGCATGGTATCTAGAACATTATGAATGATTATTATAAAAGCAATCTTATCATGCACATCATGAAATGAAACGTTCCAGGAAAAAGACTGGCAACAGAAGGTCAAAATACAAATGCACTCTCAGACTCTGAATTAAACAAGCAGATGACCTACTTATACTGAGATAGATTCTATTTGGTTTTACGGTCATGGTTGGCATTTTATGGCCTATAATAAATAATCTTCAGTATGGCATGGCCCATTCTTGACACATTTTACAGCTATATGACTCTCCAATAATAAAAAATGGGATATATCTCGTCTTGTATAAAAGCATCTCCGCTGACATGAAACCATGCTTATGTCGACTATACTTCCCTAAAGACCAGCTGCTAGTAGTCATCTAGTTAATATCTTTGCAAACTTACCTGAACCATTCATAAAGCTCGGTGACGTAGGTACCACCTTTTCTGCAGGGTAAGGTTGCAGTCTGTCCCATCTTCATCAGTGCAACAAAATTAACAACAGCAAAGAGGCGCATATATAGCAAAGCCCAGCTTACTTGTCTCTCACTTAATCATTCTTACCTAGACCCTTCTGCATCTGAGAAATTAAAGTAATCTCCCCACAGGAGGGCAACAGGCAGGTGAGTGACAAATTAATTACCTCAAAGACACGAGTGACACTAGAAGTCCACTAGTTTCTCCAGCAACAGTTGAGGATTATGCTAATATTGCATAAAACGATGTTCGCAGCTCCATATTTTGCTTCGAACTAGTATCAAACGTGTGTATGTTGCTTTTATGAGCTGCTGAGAAAGCTTGTGAATATTCTCCGAAATGTGAATGGAGACAAGAACCAAAGATGCTCACGGAAGTTTGTGGTTGATCTAGATTCATCATTTGAGTCAGCATTGTTCTCCCAATGCACTCAACACACAAGTTGAACGTGTTGGATTTACTACGAGAAAATTGGAATTTGAATTGGGATGATAGGAAGAGGGATTTACTAAAATGTAATATATATATATAAAAAAACTAAATATATAAATAAGCGTATAAGATATAAATATAAAATAAAGATAAAACAACAAATTTATATATATAGGCCTACATATATTTGTTGTTTTATCTTTATCTATATATAAACATACAAACATAATGTAAAATGCCTAAATGTATTAAGCATGGCTTGAAGCATGTATATGAATGTAAAGCATGAACTGTAACTTGTTTGATCAAAAATACAATAAAACAGTAATATTGTGAAATACTATAATATAAAACACCTGTTTTCTACCATAATATATTTTAAAATGTAATTTGTGATGGCCAATCTGAATTTTCAGCATCATTACTCCAGTCTTCAGTGTCACATGATCCTTCAGAAATCATTCCAATTTGCTGTTTTGGTCCTCAAGAAACATCACTTATTATAATCAATGCTAAAAACGATTGTGTAACAATGTTTTTGCAGAAACGGTGCAGGTAATTCTTTCAGGATTCTTTGATGAATATAAAAGTTCAAAATAAACTGCATTTATATAAATAAAAATATGTACAGTCACATTTGATCAATTTAATGCATCCCCGCTGGATGAAAATAATTGCTTTAAAAAAAAAGTCTTACTAACAAACTTGAGCAATAGTGTTTAAACACAATCAGGTGTACTAATGAAACATTTAAACAGTATTTTCAACATCTGTGAACAATTGTACGCTGACACATGACAAACCAACACAGATGTACAGGAAACTAATGCTGTTTATTTAAGAATCTTTATACATTTCAATCTGGACAGACAGATTCTCTGGTACTAACCAGACTTGTTGACAGCAGCAGCGATGGCATCATATCAATGCTTGATAACAAACAGAAGAGGAGAAGGAAATGAGACAAAAAAGGGCCCTTGCCAGGACGAGGCCCCCAGTTCCATGACAGCCTTGTTCAAAGGCTTAGACAGAGCGACCATGAGGCGCACGCTTGCAGATCTGGTGGCTTGACCCAACTGCTGCTCCCCGACTGAGATATTCACGGAAATGATGAACAGTCTTCAGAGAATCCAACCTCATTTCATCACACACTCAAGAATCAAAGGGAAACAGAACAACATAAAAGTCTTTCACTGTCTTATAAGGCAAAAACCTTTATCCAATACCATTAGATAACTAAAAGAACAACAAAAAACAGAAGAAAAGAAAAAGAAAAGGATACACAAAAAGGCATGCATGAATGTACTGGAACAATATAAAATCAAGAAATTCTATAGGCTACACAGAGTGAGAGATCTGGAATTAGAACAAAAGCGCCAGAAGAAAAGGTCTGTGGTTTAAACTTGCGTACAGTACTTGATTTCTGCCAAGTGCAACAGCAGAGCGACACTCCAAACAAAACAGTCACATTAAAAACAAGTGACACTATGTGGGGAGTGGATAATAAAATGTTTTAATAAATCAATTGCCATTCTACCTCTTTTAGGACCAGCCTGCAGTTATGGCACAGCTCAACGCTCGTACATCGGGACGAACAAAGCAGCTGTTCCTGTGCCCAAGGCTAAAACTGCCCCATCAAAACCCCTAACTAGTCATCTTACAAAAGTTGTGATTGGCTAACACATCTAGCCACCTGTATGACAAGCACTTACAGTTGATCCCATTAAATTTTAGGGTAATACGGTACGTTTACAAAGCCAAGCGTTGGGTGACGATGGATCGCGGCGAGACTTATTTTCACAATAAAACCTCATACTATTCACATCATCTAGAAGGATTTCATTTCAGCTGGATGGGGTGGGTGGGTTCCTCCCTTCAAGTAAGCTCTTGGCAGCATGTGGCAGAGTTGACAATGATATGAAGACATTTTTTTTTAAAGCAGCTCACACCATAGTCACAGAATCACAGGACATCTGACAGCACAGGGAAGCTGAGCGTTAAGGGTACTTGAAATATGTCTGCGGTCAACTTGCTTTGGTATAATTGGTCAAAATCTGCCATTTCCAACACCAGGTCATGAGACTCCTGTGGCACATATGCACCGTCACAGTAAAGCAGTTCAGTACGCTGACCGCCTGAATGAAAGGTCACCAGTAACAAGGGAAGCAAAATTCTGGAAGAAAATGTGCAAAATCGGATACAAAGCCACGCTGAAATATGAATTAACTGAGCTGAACGACTACACGATAGAATCTGATAACTGTTTTGGAAAATATTTGTTACAAGAGAGTGAGAAATATAGAAATAGAGAAAGACAGAGAGAATCAGTAACCCGAGGATGTGCATATGCAAATAAAAACTCATTTAGAATATAAAAAAAACCAGGGAATTATTAGAAAGAAAGGGCATCATTTAATAATTTTAGCATTTTAACAGCGTATAAAGAGGTGTCATGCTTCCCAGGCTGAAATCTACAGTGGACATTGTCTTTGATTGATCTATTCAAAGATTAATTTAATACCATTTAAAAACTGTAAAAACATGTTCTTAGGTGTCTTGCCTTAAGTGGTAATACAGCCAAAAATGACTATTCCAGCATTACTTATCTCACCATCTTATTGTTCTAAATGTGCATGTTTTCTTTTTTTCCCAAAAGGCTGGTATACACTACATGACTTTAATCTGAGCAGATGATAAGATATTTAAAAATGTGCTGTTGCGCGTCCCTGCTTGTGTAATAAGCAGAGTGTACACGTGTTGTGCATCCGCCTAAAGACGCATAATACTAACACACCCTTTACATAACACAAAAAATACTGTTGTTTCCAGTTGCCTCAAAATAGCAACGCGCCAACAATGTGGCTGAACACACCTCGTTTTCAGACCAGCACGCCAATGGGTAAACAGATGGGCGCGAGTGCATTTGCTATTTAAACAACATGGCGCAGGATGTGAAAATGATAACTGCGTCGGGCTGAAACTAGCCAAAAATATCATGCAATTGCCGACTTTGTAAATGGTTATAGAAAAAAACAGCATTACTACATACACTGAACAACTGAGGATCACACTCTACTAGACTTTAAAGTCATTCCGAACATAAAATCACGCAGAAACGTGCCTCATTGCTAGATGTATAAATGGCTCTTTTGGCAACAAGCAGCGATTTTAAAATTCATGTAGTATATTTCAAGCCTTAAGATAAGGTAAAATGCAAACCAAGAAAATGCTGCAAATTAGATTTGAGATGTATAGAGGTGGAAGATGTACTTTGAATTAGCACTTCTTTGATGCTTTTTAGTCATGCATCACTCATTTAAGATTGACAGCCCCTGGTCACAATTGACTTTTGAAAAGAAAGAAAAAAAGACACATTCTAAACATCATTTGTGTTCCATAAAATAAAGTCACACAGGTTTAAAAGACATGAGGGTGAGTGAATGATTATAGCTTGTTCATTTTACGGTGAATTATGCCTTTAAAAGTTGGTTACCATCATGACTTAATGGTTGGGTTTATATTAAATCTCAGCTTGAAGCAGGAAGAATGTGCAACTATTTCTCCCCACTACTCTATTGTCAAGTTTTACACTATACAAAGTGATTGTTAGTATTTTGAAGTTAAGTAGAGATGAATTTATTCCCATAATTAAAATGATGGGACATAATTCCAAAATGCAGTTTAAACAATCACCTACTAAATGCTGACCACACAAGCATATTATATCTCTTTGCTCATAACTGAGACCTAATGAAAGAGTGAAGCCCCAAACAATGTCTTCAACACCATCTTAACACTCTAAAAAGTGGTACTTGGCTGATCCGACAAAGGATTTTGAGACAGGGTTTCCATGAATTGTTCCCTGAGAGACCCTGCCCATATTTTACTTTCCAATCACCATTTACCAGTTGCTGATCTCCATCCAGGCATCCTTCAGAACAGAAGATCTAATTATACACCTGAAGGGGAGACAACTGGGAACATTTTCCCAGGTCCTCAATAATACAGCTTATACAGCTCATTGGGCCCATCAGTAAAAATGTTGTCCCAGGCCCTGTGAATTGTAGTGACGGCCCTATTTCAAGAGTAGCGTAGCCATGGCAGGCTAGACTAAGGTCTGACAGAAAAGCACACATTCACACACAGGTTTTTAGACCAGAGAGGAAAATGACAAACAAAATGTCAGGCCTAACGGTGATCCTCAATTTTTCCACAGAGTCTTTTCAAGTAGTTCTGTTTGACGAATGACCACAAGCACTCACCAATACCCCTCCCCATTGTTCCACTCATGTTCATCATGAAACATTGAATTCAAGACTAAAAGGGTAAAATAACTACCAGGCTTCCCTTGCCAAAGGAATCCCATGATGTTTTTAAGCTTTGCCTCAAAGCATCCATGTACAGTTCAAGTGTTGATTGACTAAGGAAACAGTTTTGAAATCCTTATGCCACTGGATCACAGTGGACCATTTGAGTTCTTGCCTTATGGCTTGGCTGAGGCATGTGTTTCTCAACATGGCAAAACAGGCCAAGAACGTCTCTCTGTTCTGATCCATGCCAAGGGGTAAGAGTGACCTCAGAGCTGAGATGAAGAAATGCACACCAGACCACATAAAACCTGGTCCTGTTGCTTAAGGTACTCAGCTTAAGGTACTCAGAGAGGACCCCCATCCGATTCGGTTCTCCTTCACCAAGGGCAGCCATCAGATAACCTGCCATGCAGCTTGCCCAGGCGCATAAAAAAAAAACCCACTAATAAATAAAAATAAAAAAACATTAAAGTCAAAGATTTTTTGATGGCTGGCTGCGCAGTGAAAATTAATGGATGGCTAATTTTTAAAAGCTCCAGATAAGTTGGGTCTTTAAAAAAAAAAGAAAAGTGGAGCTGTGTGTTCACAGAGACCAGTGCATCTCGTCAAAGTCCACGGCCTCACCCAGGTTGGCATCGGTCTCCAGCAAGCTCATAATGACCGCCATGGCTGCCTCGTCAGTGCTCAGAGCGCTCAACCCAGGAACCCCCTCAAGGTCCAACTGAGAGCTTCCCTCTGGAGGACAGACAGAGGCAGAGAATGGAAAAAAGTGAGTGCCATATTTGGAAATAATTTTATTTGGTTAAGTTAAAAACCTTGCACAGTATCTTTAGCGCAACAGGATTGAAAAAATATTTCTACTCTTATTTTTAAACAACAAAAGGGACAAATATTCACATTTAATTTAAAGTCGGCCTGAATCGAAAGTTGCAATTGTTCTTTTTTACCCTATAGTGACGTATAGCCGAGTGAAACGCCTTCTGATGGCAGGGCTTGATTTTCCCCTTCGTTGCTAAAAAAATGGCGGCAGAAACAAGACCGACCGTGATAGCCCCGTCCTCGCGCCGTAGCACATGACAGGAAGAGAAATCATTTCGAGGGGGAAGGGAAGGTTAAAGTTTTTTTATTTGATTTTGAGGGCACATGAAAGTGCACAGATAAATAAGTTATAATAAACACAACAATATTACTTAAAATAAGAATGGTCCATTTTGATTTCATGGTGAGATTAAAACTGTAGAACATTGAAGTATTGATTTTAGTTTTTAATTAAGTTGTTTTTAGTCAACAGCATAGATTACAAATTTGAGCCAATTATCATTTATCTGCATTGAAATAATTGAAAAATATACTATTTAACTCCTCCTAACTCATCCTAACTCCTCCTAACTCCTCCTAACTCCTCCTAACTCCTCCTAACTCCTCCTAACTCCTCCTAACTCCTCCTAACTCCTCCTAACTCCTCCTAACTCCTCCTAACTCCTCCTAACTCCTCCTAACTCCTCATGATTCTCAAAGCTTCCCTTGTCAAGGTCATGAGTTCAATTCCCAAAAAAGCAAGAACTGAATGTAAGTCGCTTTGGATAAAAGCATCTGCAAAATGCATGTGATACATATTACTGTATTAAGAGAATCATCAATATGAATGAGAATAAAAATAAATAAATAAATAAAACAAACCTACACAATGTAAAAAAATAACAATGAACATCTGTCACAATGCAAGTCTTAAAGGGGTCATGAACAGGCATTTTACATTTTTTTATACTGTTGTCTGAGGTGAACTTATGCGTTGGTTTTTACATTAAAAAACATCATAATAAATAGGTAAAAGGCTATTTTCTACCCTGGTTTTGAGCCTAGCTCCTGAAATGGTCAGTTTTTATGAGCGTGCAACACTAAAAACTTGGACGTAAAGCCCACTGCTGTGATTGGATAACAGTTTTGCATATTTTAATGAGTTTTGAGTCCCCCGGGGGAATTGTTTTAAAAAATTTCAAAGTGGAAAAATGGAAACCGGAATGATTCGCCCGGATCCCGAATCACAAGACAATGAACCAACAACACCGCAAATGCAAAGGATACTCCAGCCTGTGAGAGCATGGTAAGTTATCGGTAATTATGTTTAGTTAGACACGTACAATAATCAGTAGATAGCAAACGATCTGTAACAATGCAATACTATCGCATATAAAAACAATTTTACTCAAATAAGTGTGTTGCACCATTCCTGTTGGAATCCAATATAGAAGGCACAGCATAATTTATCTCATTCTGTCTACAAATACAGTCTCATTTACAAATGAGTCTGCAGTGAAATTAAGCGAACAAATGCGCAATGTCTATCTCACGTGAGCTGGAAGTTCATTAAACATAAAGTTCAACCTCATTCCTAATATTGGAATCCGAAAGAAAAGGAATACAGCAACAGTGTTCTTCCACAACTAGGCACTGCACAATATTTTGTAATCTTCAACGGCATGTTTATTTATTGGTAGCTCGATCCGGATTAGCACCACTTAAGCCTATGTTATTTATGTTACATGTCATGCGCAAAATCGGTGGGTGGGGCTACAGAATTAGGCATTTGTCTTCTGTTGAGGCGGCATTTTGCTGCTCGCTGATGTCACAGGGAGACCTTTCAAATTCACAGAACCCTCATTTGATGAGCCAGCTGTCAATAAAATCTTTTATTTCACTAACAAGGCTTTTTCAGCTCAGAAACGTACAGGATATTCTTATATTGCGATGACCTTTTATATATCAAAAGCTCAAGGAAAAGTTGATTTCTCAATTCATGACCCCTATAAAATGTTCCAAAACAAGCCTAATTTTCAATTTGCAAAACACCCCCACCCCCCAAAGGAAACCCATGAGATTGTTTTACTCGCTTTACCCATGAGATTTTCACCCGCTGTAAAGGCCCCACCCCGTGTTTCATCCTCTGAGCTTGATTTGCCAGGCATCTCCACGTCTGTTACTTCACCATTTGGCACCTTACATCATGAGGAGTACACAGTTGTTAGAATGCAATAAACCACAAAACTAATTTCTAAACACACATAAAGTTGCTCGGCAGACTCACGTTGCTGCTAGCCTGCGCAAGGGCCAGTGGAGACTTGTCCTGCAGTACACTGAACGGACTTGTATTGCCGCTGGATGGTGAGGAGTTCATCCTTAAGAAAACAGCATAACATCAGAATTCATCTTTTCTTTAGAGATGTGCAGAACTACGTATTTTCAAAACGTTTTACCATGCAAACTGCAGTACAGTACACACTGCTGCTAAAATATCATATTTGAAAAGATTTTTAATTTTCCCGTCTATATTTAATATTTAAACTAGTTGACCTCACTAATTATCTAGTCATTTGTTGGATGACTAGTTTACCTTCAACCCAATCTGTAATTTTCATAGCTTGTAATATTTCACTGTTAAATCACAAAATAATAATGTATAATAATAATAATAATGGAAAGGAAGCTACATTATTGGTTTACCTATTATAGTCCATTATCTCATTAGCAATTTGGGTCCCTATGCACCCAGCGTAAATCATGCCTGATGCACTGGAGATCCCTGGGATGATTGGAACTTGTTGAGACTTCTTGGCATCGTCTACAAAACACAATTACTATCAGATAAGAGTCAGATATATTTAAAGTTAATGATAACAGAGGCTTGCTAATCACAATGCTGTTTGATGTCCTTAGCAAACAGACTTTGTGGCTATCAATACAGTAAAAACAAAAACAAAGCCAAAATCAAACCAAACCAAACAAACCAATTAAACCAAAAACAAACTAAAACAAACCAAACAAACAACAACAAAAAAACAACCAAGCCAAAAACAAACCAAACCCAAAAACCAAACAAAAAACCAACCAAAACAAAAAAAATCAACCAAACCAAAACAAAAAACCCAACCCAACCAAAAAACCCAACCAAAAACAAAAAACAACCAAAACAAAAAAACAACTAAACCAATCAAAACAAAAAACCCAACCAAAAACAAAAACAACCCAACCAAAACAAAAACCCAACCAAAAAACAACCAAACCCAACCAAAAACAAAAAACAACCAAAACAAAAAAACAACTAAACCAACCAAAACAAAAAACCCTACCAAAAAACAACCAAAACAAAAAACCCAACCAAAAACAAACAAACCAAACAAAACAAAAACAAACCAATAAAAATAAAATAAAGTACCTGATGCATCTATCTAAAAAGGCAGATGGCTATTATACTGTAACTAGAAGGCTGGACTTCAATTGATACAGCTGCTACATTGAATAATGTGTTTTACCCATTAGTTTTTTTTGTTTTTCTGTCTTTTCCCTTGTGTATGATCTTGCAATGCAATATGCAACTTGTAAGTACACGCCTAGAAACAAAACATATTTACAACATTGGCAGATCTCAATACTCACCCTCCGAGGCCTTGGAACTGCTAGGCTGCTCGGCTTTATCCCCTGATCCACCTGGATTACTTTTACCGCTGAGTCAGGTGGAAAAAGAGACGAGAAATAATCTGTTATCTCATTGATCTTGGAATTTGGGTTCGACAAGTTGAATCATGACATTGACACAGATGGGCAAAAATGGGCTTAAAAAAAAAAAAAAAGATGAGATACTGGTACTTACGACATAACTGTGTTGGTTGACACTATGTATTCTACTTCTTTGGTCCAGGGATTTATAAAACTAAACCACTGACTTTGTAAGGTGACAAAAGAGCCATATTTCGTTTTGAACTTATAGCAATTTGTCTCAATCTTCTCTTTACTCCTCAGCACTGTAAAAACGAAGCAAACAAAATTACATATTAAAGGGACAGTGCAGCCAAAAATAAAATTTGTGTCATTTACTCACAAAATTCCAATTCCATATGACTTTTTTTCCAGATCGAACACAAAAATAATGTTGAATGTACGGATCACTTTGCATATAAATGAAAGTAAATGGGGATCCAGGCTCTCAAACTCCAAAATGACCAAAACAAAGAAAAAAAACATTTACAAGATTGGAATTTTTCACATGAAACTCAGAAGAGGTATTAAATGTCACATTTATTTGTATATGCATGTAATCCAGTATAAATGCTGATCTCGCTGAGGCACTGGCCTCATGTATCTGCCATTGAAAGCTGTTCTAATGTTCTTTAGAAGTCTAATGATTAATGATGGATGATGAGGATTTGGCTACTCGTGTCCTTCTCTGTACTAGGCAATCTGCTCAGTTTCTTGGAAAATACTCAGGAAACTCTGTTTACAGCTCCACTGTTCCTAATAGTAAGAATCCGGATGCACAGTACCTTTTCGATGTCTATCTGCCAAATGCGGCAGGTCGTCCAGGTGGAAGTATTCATAGCAGGATGTACCTAGCAGCTCCTGGGGTAAGTAACCCAGAATAGTAGTGGCTCTGTGCATAATGCAAATAGACAGTAGTTTCTTAAATCACATTTTTTCACTGTACATAAAACGTAAAGGTGATGTGCGGTGTAATTTTTTCAATGTTAAATACTTTCTCCTATCACAACATGCAGAGGCAACTGTAAATACACCATTGATAGGTTGATTTCCCAGAGAAAATGTGAAACACTGTGGAGCTATCGACCCTTATCATTTGAGAATCTCGGTTATCCTGACATGATGACAACAATGCTGTAAATTTGGGGCAGGACTATCTGCATTTCCAACCAATGGGAGTGAAAAAACTTAAGTATGGAGGAGTTAAATTAAAAATGTCCTGGCCCTTCCAAGCTTTATAATGGCAGTGAATGGGGATTGAGATTTTAAAGCCCGAAACGCATCGATTTACGGCAAATGAGTAACCCCTGACCTGACGCATGACGTATTGACGAACGAAGAAGCGCAAAGGATAGAGCGAAACAAAACACCAGTCACGGTGAAGTACTAAAACGAGAATTTAAAAAAATTAAAAAGGCCTTTATTAACCCCCTGGTGCCTTACTGATTACTTTTATAATGGATGGATGCCAGGACAGTCATTCACTCCCATTATAAAGTTCGAAAGAGCAATGATACTTTTTTAATACAATTCTGATTGTGTTCATCTGAAAGAAGAATGTCATATACACCTAGGATGACTTGAGGGTGAGTAAATCATGGGATAATTTTCATTTTTGGGTGAACTATCCCTTTAAGAAAAATGGTGTATGATTCACTGCTAGTAAATTTTGTAAAATAATTACAAAGAAACGGCAAGTAACACATTGAATTAAACATTACATTATAAAAGTAAATCATACTTCGTAACTTCAACACCCCCAAAAAAAAAAAGAGTAGTTAATTTCCAACATTACATATTATCTCAAAGCAGAATTAAATACAGTTGTCTCCCTTTAACAAGTGTCAAACTAATACAAGCTTTGAAAAGAAAACACATGCTGCCCTCTAGTGAGAATGACTAATCCACGTATAGTCAACTTACTACTGAATGAATAAGGGCTAATTACACACTCTAGGGCTATTTGTGTGAACATTACTATGATTGATTATGCACAAACAATTATCAGAATAAAAATTTAAAAAAACTCCCACACATTTAGTTCTTCCTAAAACAAGTGTGAACTAACCGTTGATCCACAAAGGTGAATTTGCCATCCATGGCGTAGCGGGTGACAAATTCGGTGGGCTTGACCTTGATCTCTCCGTTGACCTGCGGTAGGGTGTGGGGGTGCACACGGCCCACTGCTACCAGGCAACTGAAGTGGGAGCTCTCTTTCTCCACTTCTGCCTCCCCCTCCGTGCCCAGCTGGCGCGTGGGCCAGACGCGCATGTAGCCTGTGCAGTGAACGGTGCAGTACCGCTGGGACTCTGATGGGGCAGCCAATCAACACAATTTACAGGTGAGCTGTGAGCCAAATGTTCCACCATATGTTGTTAAAGAGGGACAAAAAGGTGCACGTTTCGTTGCCTTTTCGATTTGCTCTATTTAATCTAAAAAAACGTGCGGTGACAAACATGACATTTTTTTTCAGTATTGTGCCAAAAGTGACACGTAACAAAGCTTAAATATAAGCTTTTGCTTAACATGTTGAACAAACTGTCATTTTGAAAAATGCATGTTCAATGCATAAAAATAATCAATGCATGGCTTTACGGGGTTGTCTGAATGACTAGTCAACTAACTTCTCGGGCCAGTTTGGAAAAGACTATGCTCACCAAGAACAGAAACATCAATGCTATCCAAGTCCAGACATCACAGCACAACACTTTCCAAAGTGAAGTCACTATCCAACTATCCAAGTTTGTAGGGATACAGCTGTCGGAATAAAATCCCACAAGCTGTGCTCACACTACTGCATGTGGCGAGAAGAAAGAAGAAAAGATGACGCGTGTAATGGAGAAAATATGCAGGCCACGTCATCAACACGTCACAAAATGACCACTTGGATTTTTGGTTCTCACCAAGAACAGAGACATGAAGATGTTTTCCGCTCATTGGCGGTCTGAAGTCAAGGAAATCATTTCATTTTCATTTCTACTTCCAACATTGAATCATTTTTACAGATCAATCATAACAGACTTCAGTAATGGGTTTCATCACAGACGAATTTGGTTTCATGAACATAAGGCTCTTCTGATTCACTTAAAGGAACACTCCACTTTTTTTGAAAATAGGCTCATTTTCCAAGTCCTTTAGAGTTAAACAGTTGAGTTTCTGTGTGTTGTAAAGGGCTGTGATAGTAAGGCAAAGGTGTATTCTACCATCATGTTTCACAGAATACCAACGAAAAACAAGGAACGAAAGAATCAATGTTTGATGTCACACATAGATATCAAAACATTGCTAACTTAGATTAAATCAAGAAATTGCGTGTTTGCTTGAAAAGCAAAAGCATTTTGGACCAGATCACTATTTGGAAAACCTGGACAGTGTTACCTGTACCACAGTAAGGTCTCTAAAGGATATGGCCAGACAGGACGAAGTGTAGCATCACCTATGGTTGTAAGTATAACATTATTATTTTTAGTTAGCTTGAACGTTCAGATTGAAAAAGCACTGCTGTTGTTTTTAGCTAAGGTTACCTGTGAATGCAATCACTGAGTGTGGGGGTAAGTTTGCTCAACCGTTTGGTTTATACAGTATATATAACGTTAGTAGTGTTGTTGTAGAGTTCTGTGAGGTAGTTTTTACTTTGATTAAAATAAACTTGTGGAATTGTCGGTATTGTTTATCTAGAGTTTCTATGGTACAAAATACTAGTAGTGATGTTATTATTACGTTCTGTGCTGAGGCTTCGGAGCAGGGTTTTTCCTGCATTTAAAATTAATTGGCGGCCGCCAAAACAAATGTTTGTCCCGCTAAAGCCTTATTTGATCAGTTATTGTGATTTGTGAATGATGTAGAAGACTGCGTTTGTGACAGGCGCATGTTAACTGAGTGACAGCGAGAAGATCGCGCGTACTCTCTGTCTTCAAAATAAGCCACATTTTCTTGCCTTTCACGTTTCAAAAGCTCATCTTCAGTGTGACTGTTATTCCGGTTCAAATAGATCCGGTTCAAGATCTGCACCAAATTAAATATCTTCTGAATCGTCGAGACACTCCTCGTTGCAGCCTGTAGCACGATGACGTAGCTGGATCAGATCCAATACGTACTGGATGGTGGTTCGTTATGGCGAGTGCGTATAGTCATAATGCGAGTGCAAGTCAAGTTATAATGCGTATGCGCTGGTCTTAAGGGACATGTATGGTCAATATTGCATATAGATGATGTTCTAACCTGTGTAGTAGTAGTACTGATAGTAATACGTAATTATTGATGAAAAGTCATCGTGATGCTGAAGTTATCCTCAACATACATGCAAAACTTGTAACATATTCTGGTCATACTTGCTGTTGAGTGGAAGCAAAAATGAATCAAGTAGCCTAATTGTCTGTAATTTTAATCCTCAAGGTACAACCAGTACACATTCAAGGGAAAATGCAAAACGTGTGTCCTGATTTCATGAGCATGTTATTAATAATTGTTTTTGCGCGAGCGGTTTGAGTATTTATCCACAGTTCACAGAGCTCTCTACTGCGTGCGCATGTGACGTCATCAAAATGTGAATGAAACCACCGCGCATGCGCGTCCAGTACGTGTTGGATCTGATCCAGTACGTCATCGTGCTTCAGGCTGCAGCGACGACTTCTTGGAGAATTTTCAGGCGCTGTGTAATATCACTGCGCCGCTGCACCCGTGGGACGGCCGCAAAGTTCCCTGATCATTACGCAGGAATGAGAGAATAGTTCCTACTCATATCGGTCTAAAAATCCCAACTTTTCATTTTCCGTTGGTCTCAGTACACAATGTTACTATAGAAGAGTCAAGTTTTAAATGGGAAAAACATTGAAAGTCTTTGGTCATCATTTTTGAGTGCAATGCTTATGGTCTAATCCGATTCAATGATGTATGCTAAGCTATGCTAAAAGTGCTACCGCCAGATACAAAGATCAGCTGAATGGATTCAAAAACGGTAAAACTCAACTGTTTAACTCTAAAGGACTTGGAAAATGAGCCTATTTTCAAAAAAAGTGGAATGTTCCTTTAATCTCATCACTGAAATTAGATAAATAGCTTTAACAACTTGACTGTAAAAACCAGATGAGCTCCTGATGTTTCCCAACTGTAATTCTACTGACCTTTCTTTTTTGAGGCACCAGCCTGGAAGTCCTTCTCCTCTTTGATGGTAACTTTATTGTACTTCATTCGGCAGAAGAATGAGCGCCGGGCTCCAGAGCAAAGCCGAGCCGATCCGACAGGGAGCTCAGCCTGCACCTGCAACCCCGCTACACACAAGCACACACCAGAGAGAGTTGGATTGGTTAAAGAAATGCTTTCCCCAAAAATGCATGTTGTTCTCATTTACTCTCATTTACTCCCTCATCTTGTTCCAAATCTTACAAAAAGCAATCCTATTTTCCTTACAAAAAGCAATCTTTTGGCTTCGGAAGACTTCAAATACAGAGTCATATGGACTACTTTTATCGTGCTTTTCCCAGGATATAGGTTTGAAACATGTGGAAGAGTAAATAATGAACTATGAATAAATAATAAGCAATTGCTAACAAATCGTACACTACCATTTAAAAGTTTGGGAGCAGTATCATTTCTTTTTTACTCAGCAAGTGGCAGTAAAGACATTTATAAAATTATGAAAGACTTCTATTTCAAATAGATGTTTCTTTGAACTTTCTATTAATATCAAATAATCATGAAATAAATGTATCAGTTTCCATAAAAATTAAGCAGCGATTATTATTAGAATGATTTCTGAAGTATCATGTGACGCTGAAGACTGGAGTTATGGCTGATGAAAATTCAGCTGTCATCACAGAAATAACTTACAATTTAAAACATTAAAATGAAAAAAAAAAAAAGAAGAAAAGACTTCTTTTCAAAACACGTCTTGAATGCTAGGGTTTACTTTGTTAAGCAGATTGAACACAGCGTGCACAGAAAGACATAAAACTTTATAAGCATTTAGGAATCATGCACACACACTTGACACAGAAAACAACATTTATATAGCCTATATGTATATGTTTACTTTTGGCATCTATGAGGCGCTCCCGTGGGTAAAGTTCAGAGGCAGACAACTGTTCCTTCACTTTTCCAATGTCCTTTGGATGAACATAATCAAACAGGCTCTGTCCAATTAACTCCGTCTGGGGAGAAAAATATTCAAATGAGCCATGACCTGACTAATATATTCTGCAAACAGGTCACATCATCATCTTAATTGTTTATCACCAGGTAAACAAAGGCTTTTTTTTTAAACAGCCCTCAAAATTCTTAAAATATATACTACCAATCAAATGTTCGGACATACTAGACTGATTTATGTTTCTCGTGATCTCATAAAACCTATTAAACAAAATCTTATGCTTAAAGGTATAACATTAATTTTGTAGACATGTGAACATGTATAAATGTTTTAATCATTAACAGGTGACAAACCTTTTCCTAAAATATAAAACCCATGTACGGTGTAAGAAAAATATTAAATAATATTATAAAAGACAACATGCTGTTACCAAAATTAAACAGTTTTATTAAGCTGACAACATATCTGAGATTAACAAATCCCAAAACATGATCAAAACCTACATTTTTGCACTCTTCCAGGGAATCTTGAAATTAATCGGGATTTGTTTTATTCTATTTGTTCATCTCAGATATTTTGTCAGCTTATAAAAACTATTATTTAATTTTGGAAACAGCATGTTGTATTTTATCATTTTAATATTTTTCTCTCTATATATCTTTATCTCTCTCTCTCTCTCTCTCTCTCTCTCTCTCCATCCATCCATCTCTCTCTCCGTCCATCCATCAACTCCCTCCATCAACTCCCTCCATCAACTCCCTCCATCAACTCCCTCCATCAACTCCCTCCATCAACTCCCTCCATCAACTCCCTCCATCAACTCCCTCCATCAACTCCCTCCATCAACTCCCTCCATCAACTCCCTCCATCAACTCCCTCCATCAACTCCCTCCATCAACTCCCTCCATCAACTCCCTCCATCAACTCCCTCCATCTCCATCTCTCATCTATCTCTTTTGAAAAGAGCAACTATCTATCGACTTTTTGGACTGCTATATCATACTGGTTCCGTTGTCTGGCAAATAATATGTAAATTAGAACATCTTTATTGGACATTTGGCTATATATTATATAAAAATTACAGTATGTGAGGCTGGATTAGGAGATGTAAACTGCAGGCAGTTGGTGAATTAAGTCATCTGATGACATTTAGCGATTTTTGAGCAGCTTTTAAGCTATTTTCCATTTAAAATAGTTGGCAAATAGTTGGTCTTTTTATAGTCAAATTCTCCTACCCGGCTGTAGTTCAGGATTTTTGAAACAGATTCTGAGACGAAGACAATTTTTCCACGATCGCAGCCAACCACAAAGAGAAATCCATCCGCAGCCTGGACAAGAAAGAGATCATTTAGGATTAATGTTGTAATTTAGCAATTGCAAACAGTCAAAATGCCCCGTTTAAACAAAATATATTTTTGGAGGCTCTTCCATGTTACATATAGCTTTAAAGTCCCCCTGTGGAGAAAATCTAGTTTTTAAGTATGTTTATATGTCTATGTGGTGTTTTTAATATGAATTTGCACGTGGTTTGTCTTAAAGCACAAGTCAAAACCATTGCAGAGTATTTTCTTCTTAAAACTGCATGAAAAAAAAAAAGACGTGGTTTGAATTCGCCAGTGTTTCGTAATCACAAACTACCTTGTAACCAATCACGTTAACGTGCGGGCGCTCTTTAGCACAGGATTACTATGACGTGAAGCAGGGGAATTCTCAAGAAGCCATACATTTCGCAATGAAGCAGGTGAATTATGTATATAATGTATATTACAATGTTATGGTGAACTATATGCCTTTCTCCACTGACGTTCTAAGGATAATAATTTTTAGAAGGCAGCTGTCTGACTCTGAGATGGCGAACCGGAAACATGGTTTGTGTAACATTAGCAACACATTATTAGCTGTTTGATAACTTAGTCAAGCCAAAGTCTAATCATATCAATTACCGTTTTGTGTCCGACGTTGTAAAGAGTGATATCATTGTGCAGCGTTTACTGTGGATACTAAATGAAGCAAGGGTTTAGAGTTACATTCAATCTATTTTAAGACATGAACAATTTTTTCATAGGAAAATTTGTATTAAATATATTACTTTGGTGATCAAAGATGAGTTTTAAAGGATTAGTTCACTTCAAAATGAAAATTTCCTGATAATTTACTCACTTCCATCTCATCCAAGATGTTCATGTCTTTCTTTCTTCAGTTGAAAAGAAAAAGTTTTTTGATGAAAACATTCCAGGATTTTTCCCCACATAATGGACTTCTGTGGCAACCAACAGATTGAAGGTCCAAATCAATGCAGCTTCCAAGAGCTTCAGAGGGCTCTGCACAATCCCAGACGAGCAATAGGGTCTTATCTAGTGAAAAGATGTAATTTTCAAAAAAATAAAATGTGTATACTTTTTTGCCTAAATTGCTCATCTTGCGCTGCTCTGTGGTGCGCCGCGAATTACATTACTATGTTGGAAAATGTACGCTAGACGTAGGCAGAAGTACCACCCCTGTGATTACAAAGCACACATGCAAAAACTTACAAACATCCTTTAGCAAAAAAAGGTAAAACAACAATGTCGGACAATTTGAAGTTAGTAAGGGAGATTTTTTTTTTTGGTATAGGGCATTTGTATTAGTCTACGCACATTTGCTTGGGGCGGTACTTCCGCCTACGTCTAGCGTGACCTTTCATACGTGATTACATAATCAGTGGCGTGTCGAAGAGCATTGCAAGATGAGCAATTTAGGTTAAAAAGTATATACACATTTTACTTCTTTTTTTTTAAATGACAGATCGTTTTGTTAGATAAGAGCCTATTCCTCAGCTGGTATAAAGCCTCTGAAACTCTTTGAAACTGCATTGATTTGGATCTTCAACCCGTTGGTTTCCATCAAAGTCTATTAAGTGGTAAATAATCCTGGAATGTTTTCCTCAAGAAACATAAATTTCTTTTCGACTGAATAAAAAAAGACATGAACATCTTGGATGAGATGGGGGTGAGTAAATTATCAGGAAATGTTCATCTTGAAGTGAACTAATCCTTTAAGGGATACGATTATTGACTACAGGGGACTTTAAGACAGCTCTATAAACTGAAGGATTTACCTTTAGGACAAGGTGCTTGAGCTCATCATCTGGGAGAAATGCAGGCTTGTAATTGGCTTCTGCAAAGGAGTTGGTCGCTCCTGAAAAACAGAGACTTTATTACACCGCATACGATCAAGAACATCCATCACTGTATATCAATGTTCGGTATTAATGAGGAAAAATACATTTTCAAACTCAATATTAGCAATTGTAAAGATATTTAACAGTCTTCTAGGTACCTTTGAGTGATTTGAGGTGCTGGACAGCCATTCGTAACACAGTGAGTTTGTCAAGCTTGCGGGACATGGGGTTACAGGTGGGAATCATCACTGCCAACTCGTCAATCAAGTTATTCATCTTATCTCGCCGTCGTTTCTCAATCTGACTGTGAGGTTCCCTACGAGATGACATTATGTCGTAAGTACCACAGTACTCAACTTAGCTGAAATATAATGTTTGTTTTCAAAGACAGGTGAAATTGCAAATAAAAAGGAGAAGAATAAATAACTGGAGAAAAATAAAGGGGGTTAAGGGGAATAAATAAATAAATAAATAAAATAAATAATCCCAATAAAATTTGGGAGACAATAAGTACCTGATGCACTTAATTTTTAAATGCTGGTCGTCTCCTTCCGATCTATACAAACAAAATAATAAAAGACATACAGATATTAAAAATAATGAATAAAATTGTGGATCAAGCAAGGTGAGCAATACAGAGTATTGATAATGGGCAATACCTTCCCTGACTGTCCTCCATATCCTCGTCTAGATTTGATGCAGATTTTGTTTCTCTGGAAACAAAGTGGTGAGATGATTAAAGTGACTCATGAAATGCTGCTGTGATTCTAAGAGGACATTATACACAGACCACGCACTTCCCTCTCCAACACATCTCGACTCATTCAGAAAAGTAGGACAAAGTAGTAGTCATACAAATCAGCTATAAAATCCTAATATCTAACAACAATCGTGTTACACTTGACACCCACATGTATACTCTTTCTAGACACTAGGGGATGGATGGTATGGCATATATAGGCATTTATGTGGGAAGGACTATTTCATCTTATTTACAACAACAACAACAACAACATCAACAAACAGAATAATGCCAAAATCAAAATGCCAGAGGAGTAAATATGTTGTCAGGCAAATGCAAAAGACCAGTTGTTTACAGCTGTTGTCCTCAGACTTCTGAATTAATAGACTTAAACTGATATGCAAGTATGTAAAAGTGACCAATCAGAATTAGGAAACAGAACTACCTATTTTATTCACGGTTTAAAGTTACACAATATGAAGATGTTTTTGCACTGCTGCCATACTTATTAACTTATGAACAAACATTACTTTTGCTTTGTAAATATACAAATGAGATAAAGAGTTAAAGTAAAATATTTAGGAATAAATTACACTACCATTCAAAGAAAGAAGTATCTTTATGCTAGCCTAAGAAAAATACAGTAAAATAGTAATATTGTGAAATATTACAATTTAAAATAACTTTTTAATAAATATTTAAAATGTATTCATTCCTGTGATGGCAAAGCTGAATTTTCAGCATTATTCTTCCAGTCTTCAGTGTTACACGATACCTCAGAAATCATTCTAATTATGCTGATTCTTAACGTTTCTTATTATTACAGCTGAAAACTGTTGCACTGCTTAATTTTTTTTGTTTTTTTTTGTGAAAACTGTGCAACATTTTTTCTCCCTGATGAACAGAAAAATCAAAAGAACAGCATTTATTTGGAATACAAATCTTCCGCAACATTATAATTGTCACTTTTGATCAATTTAATGAATCCCTGCTCCTTACTGGATAAAAGCAGTAGATTCTTTAAAAAGAAAACCACTTCTGAATAATAGTGCAAATAAAATTTGAGAACATTTTCAAGAGAAAATGTAAGAATAAAAAAAGCCATTACAGTTTTATTTACATTCTTAATATATAAAACATTTAATCTTTAATTTTACTGAAAAAAAGAACAATATTGTGATATATACAGTTTCTGTCATATTTTTGTCAAACCACCAGCCTACTAGAAAGAAATAAAAAACATTTTAAAATGCACTTACGGGATGTCCATGCTGCCTTTCCGTTTCCTGGGCAGCTCCATGCCTGAGGCCATGCCGGTGGCTGAGGTGGGGGTCATCAAACCAGACAGAGAGACAGAGAGGCCCTGGGGTTCTTCCTCTAATGCATCTCCTGCCATTAGTGGGAGGGATTTATTTTAGTAAAGTGACAAAAAAACGTGCCAAGACAATTTGAAGTAGGCAGGACTGCAATGTTTAACTACGTGCTACATATTGGAACCAGGGCACTGTGGAACAGATTTCATAACAGACATCTAAAGAATCAGACCATCTGTAATCGGCACACAAAGTCAGAGGATTTTTATGTGAATTCAGAAGAATGATACTTGATATGCCTGTGTGGCGACTTTAATAATAAACAGGACATTTTTTATCTTGTGGAAGTCATCACAGAAATGTTTAAAAGTGTAATCTTAAAACCCAGAAACCCAGTTTACACCTGGTTCTAGGAACACAGGATGTTCAGAGAGAACTACTTGCCGCATTGAGGCTGGGCGACCAGAAGCACAATAAAAGACAACCTACTTCACCATCCCAAGAACTTGCATCACTCTTTCCTTTATGCTCATCGCCCATTTAGACAATGAAGCATCAATTAATATACGGTCTTTGACTTCCCTGTACAAACAAGGCTTTAAAACCAGAAGCCTTTATGGTAGCTATGTCTGTTTACATATCCAGTCTGTGGACAAAACAGTCAAACACGAACACCATACATCCATTGAGTTCAAACAGCTTTAGCCTCCTGGTCTTTGGCAAAACATAAATAAGAAATAAAAGCCTCTGGCCTGCATTTAGTTACTGTTTCAAATAAAAGCAAAGGAATATGATGGGGGGAAAAAATCTTAAAGTCAATACCATTTCAGTTTTGGTTTCTATTAAATCAAGAAGAAGAAAAAAAAGTGCTTACTGGCCTAGTGTGAATATTAAAATGCAGAATTTTAATAATGCAATTTAAACAAATATATTCAAAAGTATATCCAAAGGCAAGTACTCCACACAAACTCTAGTAGGTGGCTTAGTTCACAACGTGGTTGAAATGCATTGTGTGAACGTAAAGGGCACTTCTCTTTATTTTTTTGTGCAACTCTGAACATTTTTGCCACATTTATCACTATACAAATCAAATAACACAACTGAGGACCAGAAGAAAAGGGATGACAACATTTCACAAGAATGGAAAGCATCTTAAAAACTACAGACATCATTTTTTTTTTTTTTTTTTTTTAACCAAACTCAAGGGTTTAACCAGCCAGAACGTAAAGAAATGTAAACAGAAATGTTACTACAGTAATAATAATAATAATAATAATGATGATTAGGGATGCACTGAATGTTTGGCAACCAAAATTATTCTGCCAAAAATAGCAAAAAAAGGCACTTTTGGTGTTTGGCTAAAAAGAGACAGTCAGTGATCTGCTGAATTGTCTAGAGAAGCTGCATATGCTGCTTACACAACTACAAATTTAATTCATCATTTATAATCAAGACACCCCAAACAGCATGCAGTTTATAATATATGTTTAATAAAAATAGAATAAAATAGTTGTATTTTACTAATTTATTTATTTCTTAAGTGATATTGTTCCAAGTTAAAAAAAATATTTTTAATTTGTTGTTTTGTAAATTATTTTTTGATAAGCAAGACAAAATAGTAAAAAGCATTTTATTTAATTTATGCAATGTTTGGTATTCGGCCAAGTATTTTCGCTTCAGTACATCCCTAATAATGATAATTAATTTAAATCATCATCATCATCATCATCATAATCATCATCATCATCATCATCATTGTAATTATTTGAATAATTATTATGACTATCAATAATAATCATATAACATTGAAAACAACGCAAATGAAAAGAAAAAAATCACTTCACATGAGGGATGTTCATACTGCAGTTAATATCACAATCATTGTATTTGTTCAAATTTTTTTTTTTTTTTCAAACTGTGCAGCTCTACCTGACACCAAGGGACATAATGAAGCTGTTTTTGCCATCTGCCATTCCCATTGACCGCCCTAATCCATTCACAAACTCCCTGTGAGCAGAGCAACTTATTCATGAACAGGCTTTCACAGCGCAGTCTGTCTTCCCGCCCGCTTCACCTGTTGCTTTAAGCCTCTAAGATCAACAGACACTCATCCTCGAGCCATGTGTACACGTGCATGGACTGTGTGTGTGTGTGTGTGTGTGTTTACAATGACATCAGGTTCAGGTGACAATGGCACGGGCCAGGCCAAACACAGCTTGTGGCCCTGGCTCCTATATTTAACAGTCCTCTGCAAGACCAGTGACCTAAATAGTCGTTAACAGATCGGCAACAAACTGATTTTTAATCCTGTGTGCTGGAGTGAAGATCTGTGGCGGGATTATTTGGTTTAACAAGGCTGATAGGAAAGCTGCACCCAACAATGAAGAGCTCCGTCTTTCACTGGCTCATGATTTTATCTGGACTCCACTGACCTGCATTTAGAAGCTAACGCTTATGACGACTGCGTGATATCATTTGCACAAGAGAAAGGCCATTTCACTGAATCACTATTCATATTGATGTGAGGATTTTACAGGACCATTCAAATGCATACATATACATAACCTACATATGTGTAGGAACAATCATATTCCGAAGTATTCAACCTCAAAATCACTTAACATCTAAACCTAGCCTGCTTTTTTTATCAAAACAAATGCATTGTAGGCGTAATTACTCTTTAAAAGCAATACACACCCACACATTGCAAAAATGCACTAGTACTCGGCACTAGATAATCCAACTAAATTACTTGAACAAACAGTCAACGCTAGCACTACTTGTCATTAGAGACAAAAATGATCATGTCATGAGGTGAGCTCATTATTCATTATACTTTACGCTGTGACCATAGAGCTGCATGAGAAACATGTCCAAACTCACGTCAACCATTGTGCAAGAAACGTGACAAAAGTACATGAAAGTAGGTCAACGAGTCGATTTTAGCACACCACACCTTGGTAGTATTTTGCGTTTTATCACCCTGAGTAAAGTGCCTGTTCAGCTAAATGTTGACAAACGGGTAACCACAGGGTTCAATTATAATTACTGTTGACCACACATTATCATTCGTAAGTTGATCAATGCCCTGCAAAACTTTGTCAACACGGTGAATTTATCTGGTTGGCATCTTTGAGGTTTGCGAGTGAAGAATGATTTGTGATTTGCGACCTGACCTTAGACAGGTCATATCATGTTATCAGCGCTCCATCTTAAAGGTGCCCCTATTATGGTTTTTCGAATATTCCCTTTCATGCAGTGTGTAATACAGCTGTTTGTGAATGTAAACATTCTGCTAAGTTGTAAAGTCGAAAGGGCATGATAAATAAAGTAATTGTCTCCCAAAAGAAAGAATTGACTCTGAACCACATATACAAGTCGTTTGTAATTTGAATCCCACTGCCTGACGGTTATACATCACTAGAAAATATATTTGCATAATGCCTGCCAATGTTGTACGTTGTCCGTCCGTGAACAATTTGACTCGCCCTAAAATGTAATTTTACTGACGACTGCTTTTCAAATCTCGAATTTCAATGCTTTGCAAAACACTTGCTCTTGAAAGATGGGTCAGTGCCCAGTTTATTTGGACCAGCTTGCTCCTCAGAATCACAACCTGCAAGTATGAATAATTATTGTTGTATATAATTTTCTACCGGGTGTTCAAAAACATCGTTTTGTGTTTTATACTGTGTACATTTCCGGCTAACCGGCTAACTCACAGTCTTACTGAAATACTTCTGCTAATCAGCTGTGGGCCACTATTACCTAAAACTGTGTCTATTAATGCAGAATGTCAAAGGACGGAGCAAGATTTGTTTTACAAACGTTTGTTACATCAGTCATTCACGTTAGTGCTCGGCTAACACCTGCGCTGTTATTGATACAGTTCCCGCATGTGCACTGCAATAAATTAGAAATACACATGGTTTTGTTGATGGACATTCACTTGTTAATGCTGATGGTGAGGAATTACAGCTTCAACATCTCAATGTACCTTAAAATGAGTAGCGTATCACTGAGAAACGTCCTGCATAAGTCATCCTTGAGATGGAGGTTTGGGTTCAGGCCCGGATTGGCTAATCGGAAACACCGGGAAAATTCCTGGTGGGCCGGTATGTTTTTTTTGGCCGCGAGGGCCGTTGTTGTCGTCATGGCACTGAGTTGAAATATGGATGCTCCCAAGATGGTCCCTAGGCTGCCTGCACTCACAGCAGCCCCACTTTTTTATTTATTATTTTACCGCAGTCCAACTATTTTTATTTAGGCCTACTATTTTACTGCAGTCCAGTTCAATTGCCAAGGTTTGCATAGAAGGTTGTTGTACTCACGTTTCATAATCAACATATGAAATTAAAAAAATTATATTATAGGCTAATAGTTCAACATAGCCTAACTACGAAACAATAGCCTATAGGATGCGTTTTCTATAACCCTCTGTCTGATGAAAGCGCCGGTGCGACGCATTCTTATGGATATTTTCCTATAGGACAGCGGAAACCTCTCACAATACGCCGTCATTTTTATCCATACAGATAAGTGCAAGACATAATTATAAACTACAAACTGTCTACTTTTATTTGTGTGGGCCTAGACTCACAATAACAAGGGAACAGATTATTTTGCATGCGTTGCACTCCGTCCAAACGCCGTCTTCATTTCAAAAATGTATTTTGTTTATTAAACGCAAAGTTTTTCATTTTAAAAGCACTTCTAAATTCAGTTTATATTTTCAACAAACAAAATTTCAAGCCAAAATAACAAAATAGTAAAAAAACAAAACAAACAAAAAAAAACTTGAGTTACCAGCACGCAAATTCAAACATTTAGCTTTTTTAATTTTAATTAATGCTTGAATAATACGCCTATGTCTACTTCCATTAAATAATGGCTATTGCGGTGGCTGGGATATACATAAACCTACCAACTTATGTGTGGCATAATCTTTTGAATGACATCACCAAAAAAAAGTTGCATTACATCGGTTAATGGAAACACGATCATTTCGCAATAGTTTTTTATGGACATTTAGGAAATAACGCAAAAGTTTTGCGCAAATATATAATGGAAACACGGCTAGTGAAGAGCAGGGCCCAGTACGTTACCAAGCCCCAGTCATGAGCCCAACACACCAGAATGGGCAGGTAGGATTGTCATTCAGAAGAACTAATAGTAATGAAGAGCCCTGCTCAATGAAAAACGCCCTGAGATAATTAATGATACCTGATGATTCAGCAATACATTAATGCAATTGAACAAAAGTAATGAAAACTTTGTAAAAAGGGGATATTTGTAGTGAGAAATAAATGTAACAAATTTCATTTAGTGTCAGAAAGAGAGCCAGGACCCAGGTGTGAAGAGACTAATGCTCTAAGACACAGGTAAGCTGCTATTGTATCAGTGTGTGAATAAGCAAACATCATCACTGAAAAAAAAAGCTTCTCTTACTTAGTATCTTACTTGTTTCCAGTTCAAATATCTAAATATTCTTAATTCAAGATACATTTACTAGACAAGTGAAATGGCAAAAGGAATTATGTCTTGTTTTCTGGAGAGAAAAAAACACCCTAAAAATTAAGTGTTTTTTTTTTGTTGTAATAATAATACATTTTATTTATAATGCACTTTACATTAGGCAAAATCTCAAAGTGCTACAGATTTGAAACAATCAAAAACTAAAATAAATAAATAAATAAATAAATAAATAAATAAAACAGAAAAATAAGTAACATCAATAAAATTAAAAAGCTCTCCTAAAAAAATAAAAATAAAAAAAAAGATGTGCTTAAAACAAACTAAATCTAAAACAATTATTTTTCTTACCCCGTTGGCAGATAATACAGGTCCTTCTAAAAAAGATTAGCATATTGTGATAAAAGTTCATTATTTTCCATAATGTAATGATAAAAATTAAACTTTCATATATTTTAGATTCATTGCACACCAACTGAAATATTTCAGGTCTTTTATTGTTTTAATACTGATGATTTTGGCATACAGCTCATGAAAACCCAAAATCCAGAGTGTTGGGTCTTGCGTCTCTCAACTTTCTCTTCTCAATATCCCACAGATTCTCTATGGGGTTCAGGTCAGGAGAGTTGGCAGGCCAATTGAGCACAGTAATACCATGGTCAGTAAACCATTTACCAGTGGTTTTGGCACTGTGAGCAGGTGCCAGGTAGTGCTGAAAAACGAAATCTTCATGCTTCCATCTGCTGAAAAGCTTTATGGAGATGAAGTGCTCCAAAATCTCCTGATAGCAAGCTGCAATGACCCTGCCCTTGATAAAACACAGTGGACCAACACCAGCAGCTGACATGGCACCCCAGACCATCACTGACTGTGGGTACTTGACACTGGACTTCAGGCATTTTGACATTTCCTTCTCCCCAGTCTTCCTCCAGACTCTGGCACCTTGATTTCCGAATGACATGCAAAATTTGAGCGACAGTCCAGTGCTGCTTCTCTGTAGCCCAGGTCAGGCTTGACCTGGGGGGTGCGGCACCTATAGCCCATTTCCTGCACACGCCTGTGCACGGTGGCTCTGGATGTTTCTACTCCAGACTCAGTCCACTGCTTCCGCAGGTCCCCCAAGGTCTGGAATCGGTCCTTCTCCACAATCTTGCAATATGCTTCCTCAGGGTCCGGTCACCTCTTCTCGTTGTGCAGCGTTTTTTGCCACACTTTTTCCTTCCCACAGACTTCCCACTGAGGTGCCTTGAGGGTGTCAATGATGGCCTTCTGGACAGCAGTCAGGTCGGCAGTCTTACCCATGATTGCGGTTTTGAGTAATGAACCAGGCTGGGAGTTTTTAAAAGCCTCAGGAATCTTTTGCAGGTGTTTAGAGTTAATTAGTTGATTCAGATGATTAGGTTAATAGCTCGTTTAGAGAACCTTTTCATGATATGCAAATGTTTTGAGATAGGAATTTGGGGTTTTCATGAGCTGTTTGCCAAAATCATCAGTATTAAAACAATAAAAGACCTGAAATATTTCAGTTGGTGTGCAATGAATCTAAAATATATGACATTTTAATTGTATCATTACGTTATGGAAAATAATGAACTTTTATCACAATATGCAAATTTTTTGAGAAGGACCTGTATAGCTTGTTTTAAGCAAAAAATGTTTTTTTCATAGGCTACTTGTTTAGTAAATGCATCTTGATGTAAGATTTTGTTTTTAGATATTTGGACTGGAAACAAGAAAAATAGTGATCACTTTTTTTTGCAGTGATCACATTAGTTACAATATAACAACTTTCTATGCTAGTGTTAGTGACCCATTATGTTTTAATCAAACAATTGTGAATATACAAAGCCCACGATTGAAAGGGAATAGGATAAAAGTAATATAAATTGAATAAAATATGAATAAAAGTGGGCCGGTCTAAGGCATAAAACTCCAGGGCTAAAAATTAGTCCCAATCCGGCCCTGTTTGGGTTGAATAAGTTCTTTCATGTTTCATCATCGGACTCACACTCGGATTGATATGGTAAAAATCGACATCATCGATACTGTCTTTACAGTGTGTACAATCGCTGAGCTTTAGCAAGCCTCCAGATGGAGCAGAAGTTCAGTTATGGTGATTGCCTTTACCTTCTGTCACGCGCTGTCTGCGGTAGACCAATCACAACAGACTGGGCCATCTGGCCAATCGGCTTTATTTCATGCAATTCTGACTTTATAACAACAACAAAAAACTCACTTCATGAGGGCTGTTCATGTTGCAGTTCATATCGCAATCATAGTATTTGTTAAAATAACTGTGGTATGATTTTTTTTTATCAAACTGTGCAGCTCTACCTGACACCAAGGGACATAATGAAGCTGTTTTTGCCATCTGCCATTCCCATTGACCGCCCTAATCCATTCACAAACTCCCTGTGAGCAGCAGAGCAACTTATTCATGAACAGGCTTTCACAGCGCAGTCTGTTTTCCCGCCCGCTTCACCTGTTGCTTTAAGCCTCTAAGACCAACAGACACAACTGTGAGAGAAAAAAGTCAAATAAAAAGTCACAATTATCTTTTAATTTTCTTTTATTCTGAAATTTTATTTTCCGTCAATGACTGGCTGACTATATTAATCCACTTATTAAATGGCTGCTTGCCAACAACAGCAAAAAAACTAAATAAATAAATACACATGAAATATTGATTAAATAAACAGACATTTTGATTTCAGTTGAAATTATTTGTTAAGTGAGGTTTAATCTTAAAAAGAAAAGCTATATAGTTACTGATAAAGTGTGAAATTGACAAATGGCATGGTGCATTATTAAAATTTAACAGCAAATGATTAATGATTCAGATGAAAAAACATGTTAATTCTTCCCATGGTTGAATAAAACACTGGCACATTCCTGTCACTAAAGCCAAAATGCCAGTTAATGTCTAGGTTGTTTAGAACCACAACCCAAGCCAGTTGAATCATCTTGGCTTTTCTGTATAACGAAAGCAAAACTCAGAAGGCACTGATGTTGATTTACAGATTTTTTTTAAATTAATGTAGTGAAAATGACTTTAAATTCCCCAGTTTCATTGTAAGAACTTGCTATTTTTCAAATCAGTTTTGGGCTGATTACTCTAGAAATGTAAAAACAATTGTGAGAATCCCTAAATGTTAAAAAAGGCATTCAAGTTTAGACATTACCTAATTTTTCTAACAAATTATAAAAGCGCCTTGCCTGCCTCCACAGCTGGCAATTTAGAACACTTAATTATTTTGATAATTGGGCAATTAACCAAGGACTATAACCACCACAGAAAGGCGATAAGTCAAACATCATTTACTAATTAAATCAACTCAAAAATATAACAATTTTGTCTCTAAAGTTTTTTCACTATAAACTACTTTAATTTGAGAGATAGAGGTGGTGTGAGTTTTACTTGCAGCTGATTGGTCCAGTTTGAGTTTGTGATCTCTAACCCAGAATAAAACCTGCTCCAGAGCAGGTTAGCTGTGTAGTGTAAGTTACCATGGTGATTAACACTGCTAAAAACCAATCCACCTTCTTGAGCCCGGAAAACCAGAGTTTTCTCAAACTAATCTCAAACTTACCTGGGTAGCAACTGAAACAAGCTTTGTGCAACAGGCCACTAGTCCTAGTCACAAGTGAGATATTTGGACAATAAATAATTTTGATGTGGGTTTGTAATAAACTGGATCAACTCTTTGAGCTTGATGCTGTTATACATTTAACATAACACAAATCACTAAATAACTGCAAGACAAGCAGTTAAAATGCTAAACATCTCAATTGCATTATCAACAAATCACATGATTTTCTGACGTCTAGACATGGGGGCAACCGGAAACCTTCTCTTTGACAGGAGAGGAAGTCAAGTGCAAGCCATAAAACTGACAGAGAATTGGGATGGGATAATCAGAAAGATTGACAGCAACAAAAAATAAGTCCTGACTATGATTTCCACGATTTAAAAACGATGTTGTAAAAAGGTCCTTGAGTATGAGACCATCAAACAGAACTCCTCCATTCAGTTGAATTAAAACTCAAAATAGCCTCACCATTTAAATCATTTAAAACCATGACAAAGTATACGCACGCAACACTTACAGGAATGACCCACTAATACTACAATCTAAAATGCTCAGCTAAATAATTCTGTATTGTGCTAAAATACAGTTCCTTATTCCTTAAAAATAATACATTAAAAATTGCTAACATTTCACAAACAAATGTACTTACTAATACAACAAATAATTTAGAAATGCTGTCCATTACTTTCACACAATAAAGTCCCCTGATGCCTCTGACTCCCTGCAGCTCAGAATCAGGTGTAGCAAGCCATAGTGCAACACATTTCATCTGCATATTAATACAGCTAGACACGCAGTGGTCAAAGTGTTGATAAAACACTTCGCAAAACCATCGTAATACACCCCTGTTCTTCTGACCTACATTTATGAGTACATAAAGACTGAACTTCTATTAAACAATTTATGTATTCAGGTCAAGAAATCTTAGACACAATTTAAAAGATGAATTACTTTTGAAAGTAATAACTACACTAACATTTTAAATAAGTTGTATGCATACAGGTACACAATATGCATCAATTAATACCATGCATGATGAACATTTTTCATCATGTTCATCATGATGATTTTTTTTAAATGACAGTAGTTCAGTAACCAATAACAATGTTCAAAAGTTTAATTTTCTTTTTTATTTTATTCAGCAAGGATCTGTTAAATTAATAAAAAGTGATAGTAAAGACTTATACTGTTAGAAAAGATTTACTTTTTATTCAGCAATGAATCCTGATAAAAGGATCACATGTTCCAAAAACATAAGCAGCACAACAGTTTCCAACATTGATAATAACTGAGTATCAAGTGACACTAAAAGACTAGAGTAATGATGCTGAAAAATCTGCTTTCCATCACAGAAATAAATTATATTTTAAAGTATATTAACCATTATTTTCAATTGTAATAATATTTCACAATATTAATGTTTTTTGTATTTCGTTTTTTATCAAGTAAATGCATAATGTTTTTAAAACATTAAAGAATGTTAGTTTCAAACTTTTGACTGGTAACACACACACACACACACACACACACACACACACACACACACACACACACACACACACACACACACACACACACACACACACACACACACACACACACACACACACACACACACACACACACACACACACACACACACACACACACACACACAAATTTAATAAATGTAGTACTCATTTAGAAATGAGCTCATTCTATGTGCATTTTTCAATGAATTGCATTGTTTTTTTTTTAAATAACATTTTACTATCTTTATTATGTACAATATTACAATGTACTGTAATTGAAGTAAAACCCACATTAAGTTAAGAAATTAGGGTATTGATATGTTATCCTTTCTTCCCCCCACCCTCAAGAATAATTCCCACAGACAATTTGCTAGGGCAAATGCATTTATTTGTCAGCTATGCTAGAATTTACAGTTGGGCCAGAAAGTACATAACTGACCTGAAAAAACACCTATGACTGAAATTACTGGAATGGGTAACTCAAAAGGCCAGTTACCTAAGAGACATACTTTCCAGATAAGACCCTAAATTCCAGTCACGTTTTTTAGTGTTGGGGAAGGGAGGGGGTGTCTGTCACGAGACGAGACAAACCAAACTGGCAGCAGATTTAGGTTACACGTTTTAGCAGGAATATATTGTCCTGTCGTCCTATTACATTAAACAGCTCTGTTTGGGATTCATAAGCTATATTCATAAGCTAGTTATGCAAAGGTTCACTGATTGAGTTAGGGTGAAGAAAGAAAGCAATGCCTGAGGAAGAGGAGGGCATCACAGCCCTTGCCTGCACGTGTGTAAGTGTTTGACCTACATATTACACAACCGTCACGTTACAAAGTCACGTTACAAGAAATCAGACTAGATCAGGCAGCACTATGACCTCACAATGCTAATGATTCACATTTACGTCACAACATGCAGTTTCACTCATTAAAGGGGACACTGAATTCACTGGAGGAAAAGACTGTGCAAGACAGTGTATGTGTGATCAAAAAACAACATTGTTTGTCATCCATTTGGGCTCATGTCAATGAAACAGCATCGCAAGTAATGAATATATAATATTTAGGCTACATTAAAAGTATGAAACCAGTGTTACAGTTTTCTATAAGTAAGCTATTTGCAGAACAGAGAACATGCTGTTCTTAAAATAAACCTTTCTGATTGGTTATGACAACGTTTAGAGATACACATGGGGTTTGTGGCAGCCAGCTTTATTTAATAAAAAATACATTAAGGAATAAGTTAATTGTATGTAATCACATTTTCTGTTTGCTTGCCGTGTAGCCTACTATTTTTATTTATGGCCAAACGCATTTATGAGTCTCCTTTAATAGTCAGAATTGTACATTTAATTTCTGATTTCTTTGTACCTTTTGAGTTGAACAACAGACTGCTAAACATTACTTTTTTCCTAAATAGATTCTTCCTCAAAATTACTATTGAAGAATAGCTAACTTTGCTAGGGAACCGGAATAATTAAAACATGTATCAGAATCGAATGCAACAGAACATTCTTTAAGATTTCCAGCTCTATGTAAAAACAGTCAATCGTCGAATCGTCGTGGATAAGATCCGATTATTTTATTTTGATGTAAGTTTAGGAAAATTAAATATTTTAAAAAATAGTTATAAAAGAAAAAGTCATAAGTAGCCAGCAAATAAATGTATTAAGACATTTAAAGAATGAGCCACAACTGACCGAATTCGAGGGCAGCCAATCAGCCAAGGCCTCGCAAAAAAACTACAAACATCATACTACATTTAAAATACGCGATTGTCAGTCACATTGAACACAGAATATGTGGTTAAATGCCGCGTTAAAGCCCCAAATGTGCCCCTGTGAGCAGTTCCTAGGCAGCCCTGCTTGTGTTTGCTTGAGTTCGCTCTACTGAACTACTGACCTAGTTTCGCTGCGAACGCGAGTGTGCAAACCAATCAGCGGGGAACACCGAGATCTCCCCTCTCCTCCGCCCGGCCGGCACACAGCGCAATCTACAACAACTGTCTCCGCTTCAAGCGGACCCGTGTAGGGTGGACTAACTTAGCGGCGTTACCTGTCTTTTCCCCCGTCGCTCCGTCACCGACGCCAGCCGCTGTATTCCTCGCCGACATGGCTGGAGCCGGTATGCCGGGGCCCAGGACTCCGATGCTGCATGTGGAGAATGAAGGCGGTGGTGGTTATTTGCAAAGGGGGAGAGAAAAATGAGAGGTGACGGCGGAGGGGGGGGAGACGGCGAGGCCTGTATATTGATTTAATTATTTGTCTTTTCAACTAACTGAATTGGGAGGGTGGGCTGAGCGTAAAAACGTGCAAGGAGAGAACACGATGTAATCAGGACAGTGGTTGAAATCCCGGGAAACGCGGAAGACTACGGCGCACAATCTCCTCCTACCATCATCAACACCGCCTTCTTTGCTGTCCTTTTCCTCACGTTACTAACCTAGTAAGTCACGCGATATGTTATGCAAGCCGAGAAAAATGCGGTCACGGATGCGATGGCGGTATGCGGGTACTGAACTGTACGGGTGCCGGACTGTCATCTTTTCTATTGCAGCAATGTAATTTGACCATATCGCATTTAGTTTCTGCACCATCACATTTATTTTTAAACCAGAACTGTTTGTCATATTAAAGCACCTGAATGTATAAGTAACATGTGGCTGTTGTTTTGATTATTGTTTGGGTGAGTTTATCAGTTTTAAAAAAATACATATCAAAAACGATTAACTTAGTTATGGCTCTGACTATATTATCAATTTGGTTAAGAATGTCAAAATATTTTAGCGCCTTATGTCATAAAAAGGAGCTATTGTAACAATAGTCTGTAAATATATTTATACCTATTTGTTTGCAGCAAATTCAAATTTCCGAAATCTATGCTAACTTGCCTACTAGCTACTTCAAATACAAAGAGTAACAACATCGATATTTTAAAGGCTGTGCATGAATTCGAATGATTTGATTTATTGTGTCAGTCAAATTTACCTGTTCAATTTGAGTATTTTGATCAAAGTGAAAAAAGGCTTTCACTGGGAATATATATATATATATATATATATATATATATATATATATATATATATATATATATATATATATATATATATATAGCTATATATAAATCTTATCATTTGCTCGTTCATGCTGTTATAGATTAAACTAATTTAATAAAAATGATGGTAGCTACTAATTAAATGTCAATAGGCATAATATATTTTTGAAACATGAAATGGCACCCTTTATATGTAATGCTTTCAAATGTCTGTACATTTTCATACCTTTTTCTTATGTGTGAAATTCGTCTGTGGGGGGTTGTCATGTGAATAAATAAAATAAAACAAATTCATTATGCGGCAGTCTTATATCGATTGTAATCATCATTGTGGTCTAAACTTATGAAGATAATATATTAAATGTAGCCTATCTCATTAAAGTGTCTTTCATTTGTGAAAAAAAAATGTTATGGCTGAAAACAAAAATTCTTCAGGTTTCACACAGTAGCCTACTAGCTGTTTGCATTAAAACGGTTGAGTTACCAACTCAGAAAGAAAAAATAAACACTAGCGCCAGCTAGTGGACAATATTTACATATCTTAAACTTTTTTATTTTATTCGGGTGGTTCCTGGAGATCTCATATAGGCTAGCTGCAACAAAATCTGACACTGCTGTTTTATAGACACAAACAATACAAATACCCACGTGCGATTCAATTATTATTTCCAAGCCTAGAAAAGCAAAGAAGATTTCTATTAAATTAATTTGCTCAGCTGTATAGATGTATATTTCATAAGCTAAGTACGTTTTTCCCCCCTCTATAAATATGTTTTTAAAAGCCCTCATAATGATGAACAGCCTAAAGAATCACAATCATACATGGATAGGTTCTGTAAAGTGGGTCACAATAGTGTGAGATACTTTGAGATACTTTGAGATATAGTTCAAAATGAGCTTTTTTTTTTTGAGACTAATGCTTTAAACTGGGCACAAGTTAAGATATTTTAAAGAATATGAGTAACCAAACAGTTAATGGGACTCATTCATTGACTTCCATAGTATGAAAAAAAAGTTTAAACTCCTGTGAACCACTAGATGTCACTCTGTTATTTAAAAACAAAATGCCATGGACAAGAGTATTGCTAAATGCAAATATTAATAAATAACTTGCTAAATAATAAATAACTTTAGTAAAAGCTTATGGGTCAGTGATGTGGAACTTTTTTTTTTGCCATGTTAGGTTAGTCAAAAAACATAAAAAAAATCAAGATTAAATACAATTACTTGAAAACATATGTCCTATGATGATTATATTTTAATACCCGAAAAGTCTTCTTAAAATTCTTGATTATTTATCATTATTGGGCAGTTGTGGCCTAATGGTTATAGACTGTGGGTTCTGTTCTCAATACTGGCAAGAAATGACTGAGGTGTCCTTGAGAAAGCCATCTAACCCCCAACTGCTCCCTGGGTGCCACAGCATAAATGGGTATGTTTGTTCACTACTCACCACTTCTACTCCACTACACTATTATTACTTGGATGGGTTAAATACAGACAACTACATAGAAAACATACTTGGCCTTCACTCTTATCATTTATTTAGGGGAAAAACAGCAGTATTATAAAAATTCCAAATTATTTTGTCTGCCAAATCAACATCAGTGTTGCGCAACGAACAGGTAGGGACAGTGTCATGTGACATAAAATAAATATTTAGTTCACAGTCTATTCTCTAGTTTCGAAAATGGTAATAAAATATGACAAGAACTCTGAATTAAACTGCCAGAACAAATTAATCTTGATAATGTCGGATAACTTGATAGAAAGGTATGTAATGGATTATAATCAACCAATCAGCTGTCAGCTGTTACTTTTAAGTACACGATTAGATATTACCAATTTAGGTCGACCAGTGACCAAGCAATGCTTCATTTTGTTCAGTCTGTGGTATAAAAGGTTGCATTAGCAATTCAAGAAAAAACACTTAAGCAAAACATGGTCAAAGTGTCTGAATAATTTTGGTGGTAGTCATGTATGAAGAATTTTTGGGTATGTCACAGTTTACTTTATTTTGCTATCCTCAATAAATGAACTATAATGTCCTGCACCCACTAGTAAAAATTAAATCTGGTGTCTGAATATGCAGTATAAGTCTGCAGTGTATATTACAATTGCAGATGTTAAACCACATTGTACAGTTCATGCCTTCAGAACCAACACTTTAACATTGATGATTTTTATTTACATTTGTATGTTAAAGAATCTTCATTTGCAAATTTTGAATACATGTTCATTTTGATTGTATATGAAAATAATAAATCCCTGTTTCTCACAATTATTCATGACTTTAGGGGTTTTTCACTGAATGACAGACCTTCAGTGAGAGGTCTATTGAGGCACCTACAAGCATCAGTGAAACAGAGCCTGGGAGCCTAGCACAACACGACGCAGACTACCAATGAATTTTTTAGACCTCAATATCTGAATTTTTAAAGCACACTGCATTTTTGATGATTATTGCATAAAAGAGGCTTTCACAAAAAAGGTGCAGTGCTTCACTTACAAAAGCAATAGAATTACATTTCGAATGTGCCACATCAGCTACAGTGCAATGACAATCACAGTTTGAACCTGCATGTCAGAGTTTGGTTGTTGACGTTGATACCCTTGACCCATGAACCCCTGGAACGGTTTCTCGGGATAAGGGTTAGACTGGGACTGTTGGACGCAGTGTCTTGTTACACCTGCTCATATCATACAACCTCGAGCCTGCGATCCTTGACTAGCCTATCAATATTTAATGAGTTCTGCTAGTCACTCTTTTCGCCCTGCTTTTGTATAGCCAAGACCAAAAAGGGAGGGGTTGGAAAAGAGGCAGGTGTTCGGCATCTCCTGTCACTGTCTGTCCGGGAACCGAGGAGAACGCAGGAGTTTCCATTATTGATGTATGTCAGCATAACTTTCACAATGCTTATACACTGAACCGAAGACCCTGGATTCATCCCGTTTCTCTTCTTGTGCCTTGTTTCTGGATGTTCTGTGCCCAGACCGCATGAAGGATTGTACCCAGATCAAAAACCAAAGTCCCTCCTCTTCTTTCTCTGTGTCCCTCCTTGTCGTCCCTGGCTCAGCATCTCTCCTCCTCCCCTCCAGCACACCTATACCATCTCAGTCCAGCTCAGGAGAGGATGCGCACCAGCGCCTAGTGGATATCCTGCTCTTTTTTTCTGCAAGAGCAGAAGAGTGAGAAGACAAGTGTTTGAGGGAGAGAAGTGCAAGGGAAGGAGAGATGCCACTGGGGGGGTTTGCAGGTCTGAAGGAGAAGCTCAAACCGGGGAAGGAGGAGTTGAAGAGCAATGTGGGCGACTCTCTGGGGAACCTGCAGAAGTAAGTGTGATGCCAGTTGAATTAGAATCTAAGCACTGAAAGGAAGATGTGAGAAGATTCCCTGTGATATATATATACAGTGTGCGTTTGGTATTGAATTAAATTGAAAGGCATATAGCCCACATATAGTATATTATAGTAAAATTACTCTGGTAAATACTATAATGTTTTTAACCATACTATTGTAAAGATAGGCTACTACAGTAAAGTGTAGTATATTATAGTATTTACTACACTTTGTTAATTTACAGTACAGCATACTGTAGTATTTACTATAGTCAATTGTTAAACTATAGTAAATACTGAGATATACTACAATTTACTGTAGTATATTTACTATAGTATGGTTAAAAATTCTAGTATTTACTTTAGTAATTTTACTATAATATACTATAGTATTTTTTCATGAAATCAACTCCAAATTTATATATCATATTGTATATATAGAAATGGTAAAGTACAGTAGTGATAGTGCATAGATATGATGCACATGCAGAAGAATTTTGGTAGCATAATTTTGCTAAATTTTTCCACAATAATTTGTTTTTAATACATTTTGATGACATTTTTTTTTAATGTTTACTCTCCTAATTGTTTCTCAAAGAAAGTAAAATGTAAGATTCATATTTTAAATATCACTATATCATCATGCACAAACCTAATATACCGGTATTCACTTTGTACCTTGGTCAATAATTCAAAAACTTTTTATAGCGTTATAGGTGTACCCATACATATTTAATATCTACTTCATCGGAAGAGATTAAAAACTAAAGATTTCACGTAAGAGCGAGATATATGTCTCTTACATTTCTTGCACATTAGACAGCTTGATATGTGAGATAATGTAAATAATTTCCTGTGTCTGAATAATATTGCCAGGGCAGTGTGATTCATTTAACAAGTCATGCAATATTTCATTCCTAATTAAAATGTGCTTATTTTTTTCTGTGTATAAAATGTACAGGACTTACAGTGAGCTAAGCAGAAATTCCATTTCCAAAAATAACAAATATGAATAAATAATATATATTAATATAATTAATTAAATTTAGTAATGTAATCATTATAATTAAGTCCATGACAGAAACTAAATTGTGGCTGTTTATCACAGGTTTTATTTGAGAGAATACAATGCTCAGAGCATCATAACATATTATTTAGATTTTTTTGTGGGAAAAATATTTTTTTGTATGAATCTTTATAATATATAAGCTGCTGTTGTCTGTTGATGGCAATCCTTGCACATTGCGGAGGTATACAAGATGCCTTTATGCCTTTCTCTCCACATCTGTGTTATTGACTGTAATGTTTTATGGCGAAGGTAAAAGATTTCTTAAAAATCTATATAGGCTCCATTCATTCAAAAACACGAAAAAATATGAAAAATAAAGTTTTTCTGGTCTGAATAAGTGTGTGCATTGTTCACAATAGAAAATGAAATTGTGTGAAATCCGTTTCAAGAGACCAGGACTAAAGTGGCTTTTGTGTAATAACAGCGTTCACAAACAGAAGGCTCTTGAAATGATTCCTCTTGATCCTCCATTCACAGTCTGCCAGGATCCAGCTTTTAGCAAGCTCCTTCCTCTGTGTATGGAAGAACTCAGGTGTGCATTTCAAAATAGACAGATGAAAGTAATTCCTATGAGGTGGAGGATGAGAGGAAAGATGCAGGTTCAGTAATGGAACAGGTGCGTGCGGGCGAAAGGGAGGGCGCACCAAACGCAATGTGACCTTTTCAACGCCACACTCTGGCAACCCTTTGCTGGCCCCCTCCACTGAGCAGGAATTCACTCTGTCCATCCAGTACATCATAAATATGGGTAAAGCTAAAGCTAGATTTGCGATCCAAAAAGTGGTCCGGTATATAACATCCATCACAGTATCACTGCATCATCATGCACAAAACCTAATATATTCACATTAAAACTTGGCCACTAATTCAAAAACATTATATAGCTTTTAGGTGTATCCATACATATTGAATATCTAGTACACATGAAGAGATTAAAACCTGATATCTCTTATATTGAACATTAATACAAAGTTCTGTCATGAAACTCTAGATGGCACAGGCTGATAGGTCCTTAACCCTCATCCTAACCTGGCACTTTGTAACACAACCTTTTTTTTTTGTCTAGAAAGCTTATTTCATTTCATTTTGATAAAATAATTTGTCAGTTTTTAATGCATTTTTTTAATTTAAGCATATGCTTCACATTCTTTCAACTTAAATAAAAAAAAACCTCACAATTTCATGCATAACCCTATTACTGAGCTCAAAATATCTTACATTGGTTGTCTCCTTACCGACCTCTTGTGGAAAAAAATAATATAACATGATATTTCATGACTCTTTATAGCTCTATATGGAGCAAATGAGCTGTTCCACTGGGTCCTAAAGTCATTTCTCATATGCATTCAGATACACATGTAGACATTACAAAATATTTTGTTTGAATTTTGAGTATTTTTAGGTTTTTCTATGTGTACTTAAGCATTCATCGCATTCCATTCAGTCCATTCTTTTGTGTGTGTGTATTCGAGGTTCAAGATCTTGGGTCTTGGACCACTCCGATGACCACTCAATTTCTTTTTTTCCTTTTTAAGTACGTTTCGGGTCAACTCAATTTGCTTGCAATCACATTATTCTCTAGGGCACAGCTGATTGGTTCAGTAACTAATGAGCTCACTGCTCAACCTTCAAATACTTGGTCAGCATTTGCTGTAGCAGTTGCAGCACGCTTTCAGAAACCCTCCGCCTTCCCCAGCTCCACCTGTATAGATCTGTATGCTTTGTTATACAGCAACGGCAGTGTTTTGTGTATGCACTGGCAGTAGCAATTCCCATACTTGCTCTGCTGCAGCAATAACCAACAGCAGCAGAAGCATAGCAGATCTATTCTGTTAAGAGCAAACATATCAACATTGTCATATTCATATGCCAAACACCTGAAAGTTGTCATGACAGAACATGACAGCTTAATTTGTGAGATATGTACTTTTTTTGTCTTTACTGCAAGCCATTTCTTAACCATTTCTTATCCTATGGTAGGAAGATCGATGGCACTAATGTGTCTGAAGAGGACAACATTGAGCTGACAGAAGATGGCCGGCCAGTGGCAGCCCCTAAACATAGCCCACCCCTTTTGGATTGTGGCTGCTTTGGCCTTCCCAAACGTTACATCATCGCCATGCTCAGCGGACTTGGCTTTTGCATCTCGTTTGGCATCCGCTGCAACCTCGGTGTAGCCATTGTAGAAATGGTTAACAACAATACTGTCTACATCAATGGGACTGCCGTCATGCAGGTGAAAATAGGAAAATATAAAATCTTATTTTTAATACTATACACACAAAAACTGAAAACCTATTTAGACAGTTAAGACAATCTGTTTACTTCTTTAGCTATCAAGTTCAAAGGACCACATTTTTCTGGCTTAAATTCTCATCAATGATTTTTCGGTAGTAAGCGGCCACAATTTCCTGTAATTTCCTGTCATAAGAGATATTGGGAAGAAGACATGACTCACAAAGCATATTCACAAGGTCATTTTACTATGTATGTCTAAAAAGCTAATATGGTCTTTTCTGATGTTTGTGTCCTCTAGCCAGCTCAGTTTAATTGGGATCCAGAGACAGTGGGATTGATACATGGGTCTTTTTTCTGGGGCTACATTGTCACGCAAATCCCTGGAGGTTTCATCTCCAATAAGCTAGCAGCGAACAGGTGAGCCTCGTCTTGACGCACGGGCCTCCACGCCACATTTGGAAGGAAAACGAATGTTCCATAGTATAACTTCTCACATTACATTCAATGTTCAGAGGCGTTTCAAGACCCAAGGGACCACAGTGGTCAGGGCTTTGAGGGTTAAATTTGTGCCGTGTGTTGATTAGAGGGGCGATAGCGGTCTTGTAATAAAAGCCTCACAGGAAAAGAGGACACGTGGCTGACAGAGTTAATAATGAAAGATCCAGCAGCAGATCTCTCGCTGAAACACCAGCCACTAGAATATTACAAGTGTCACTTACACAGTGTTTTGGAAAAAAATGGATGGATTAAATGGAGATAAAGGATAAATGGATGAACCAAAATGACTCTCTTCTGTGTGATCCGGTGATGTAGCTGCGCTAGAGTGTGCAGGGCCTCTAAAATAAAGCATCATGCCCATTTAAACGAATGGGATTTCTGAGCAAAGTGGAATTTGAATTAAAAAAAAGGTTTTTGATAATTAAATTGCACAAATATTCAAGGTAAAAAAAAATTATCTTAATTTGGTCAATCGAGTTACAATGTCCACAGATCATTTGTATATATGCATATTATGATCATCATGATTGGAACCCATGCCCCTGTGCATGCTAAATAAAAGCTGTACCACTAGACAAGAAGTTAAAAAAAATTTTTTACCTCTGGCCATGTCTTATTAAAATACATAAACTAAATATATTCAATTGTAACTCTGCATTTTGATATTGTCTTGTGATATTGAAGTTGCAGTGAAAAAGAAGTTGTGATAGTTTTTTCTTCCCTATTGTGCTGTATGTCCGAATTAAACATCTTGAACCAAAAACAAACAAACAAACAAACAAAATTATAGGGTTTTGTTGTGGTTTGTTGTCTGATAATTGCTGCAATCTTATTTAAGCTGCAAGTTGTTGGGAAACATAATTTGATTTAAGATTACAAGGGCGCATGCATTTAGGAAAAACTATTGATGTGCACGGATAAATCATAAATAATAAACACTGCAATATTGCATAAAGCAAGAAGTGTCCATTTTGATTTCATGGTGACTTTAAAAGTTCTGTCACAAGGTTCAAGTTAAGGTGTTCTAACGCACCACGTTATATGATGTCAAGGAGAAACACATTTATATTTGTTATAAAATAAATGTTATGATTAATGTCTTTCAGAATTCCAGAACTGCTGTTAGATTTATTAGATTCAGTTAACGTTATTCAGATAACATTATGGAATTAGCTTCTGACTGTGCATGTTTTTCCCACAAAAATCTTATTTAATTGTACATTATTTATGGCTTCTTGAATTTATTTGGATTTAATCCATACCAGAATTAACTAACATTATGTCTCTGAATTGTTTCCCAGGGTGTTCGGAGCAGCCATTTTCTTGACGTCGTTGCTAAACATGTTTATTCCGTCAGCTGCCAGGGTTCACTATGGCTGTGTCTTGTTTGTACGAATCTTGCAAGGTCTGGTGGAGGTGAGTGGTCACCAGTGAACTCATCTTCAAATATGTCACGTCATAAAATATTAACTTTTTCTTATTATTCGTATAGCAGGCTACATAATCATTGTAATTGGTCAGTATTGATCAGTGACAATTTAAATGGTCATTAGATTCAGCCATGTTGGATTAAATAAATAAATAAATAATAAAGCATACTTACAGTGCATGATGTTAACAGGGCGTCACATATCCAGCCTGCCATGGGATGTGGAGCAAATGGGCTCCTCCATTGGAGAGAAGTCGTCTGGCTACTACCTCGTTCTGTGGTGAGTAGGTTTATGTGACATAGGCCTATTATTTATAGCAATGGTAAGGAGTCACTTATTGTAAAAGAAATTACAAGAAAACACTTAAACCATTTACTTTATCAATCATAACCAACGTTTTCTTTTTTTTTTCTTTTTTTTTAAATTGTCAACGAAATAATTTCCTGAATGAATCAATGTTTTGAACGAATCGTTTGAGTGAATGATTCAATGAATTGCTACTGCTACTTGACTCGAAGCAGAGATGTAATGTTTGTTCTGCTTGATAAATACATGATAACTGCATACTCTTACTATTTTTGTTTTCCTATGGTAGGAATAGTATGCAGTTCCAAATTAAGTAACTTGTTTAGTTCTTAAATGAAACAGTGTGTTTAATAATTTGAATGAATGATTCATTGACTGGCGTAATTAAATAACCTGCATAACGTGTATTTTCTCTATTACTGTTCTAATGTCCATCACCCCCTTCCTTTCAAATACCACCAAAAACACAAAACCAGCCTAAGCTGTTTGGCTGGTTTTAGCTGGATATAACTTATCTGGCTTAAGCTGGTCTCCCAGTCTGGCCAAACTGGTGTTCAGCTGGTTGGTCAGCTGGTCTATAGCCTGACCAGTCTGACCAGTTAAAGTGGCCAAAACCCCTCTAAAACCAGCCTGTTAAACCAGCTTTGACCAGACTGAGAGAGCTTAGGCTGGTTTAGCTGATTTTTTTTTAAAGAAATGATGTGTCTGTAGCTGTACCTGTTTCTGCATTAGAAGTAAACACTAAAGACTGCTCACAGTCCCGTTGACCAGTGTCAGGGCCAACTGAAGGTCTATATTCCAGTGCTCATTACTCCTTAAAATGCATTCAAACAGCCATCTTCCACAATAAACAGGTGCCATGACAACCTCTGCTTCAAACAGCTCTTGACATGACCACTAAATGAAGATGGTCTGTACACAGCTTCACCTGTATGTGTAAGAGGCTTTCTCCTGATGACACAAATGAAGCAGTGCCCTCTTCTATGTTCAAAAGCTCACTCGAGAATCCTCTCCTGCACCAAACAGGAAGGTTTACAAGTGCATCCAGTAATAAAATATACATTAAGACACCTTTTCATTAAAATCTAATTTCCTGCGCTGTCTTGTCCTTCAGGCAGAGGCACGTGTTGCACTGAGGTGTGTAGTAGAGTCAACAAATCTGGATTTTAATGCCTTCTGGCATTTATTGCTACAAAGTCCTTACAGTAAATAACAGGATCTTCATTTTTGGGGCAAACTATTCCTTAAAAAAAATGTAATAGAGAACAAATGAACAAAGGCAAATCTGCTCTCTCAAAGCTGAACCAAACCACTTGGTTTTCCTCTGTCAGCTATGAGGTAACCCAGTGGTTTCAAATGATTGAACTGTCATGCGAGGTGAATATTACAGGTTGATTAATGCCCTCCCTTTTAATTTAACTTTCTTAATTACACTCGTGTGTGTGTGTGTTCTGGTTGACAGGATCTTATGCAGGAGCTGTGATAGCCATGCCACTGGCTGGAATATTAGTGCAATATGTGGGCTGGCCCTCAGTCTTCTATATATATGGTGAGTTAGGATACGCATTGGAAATGTATTGGTAAAGAATGATTTACACACCAAAAATGAGTGATTAAATTTTTTTCCAGTCAGCTATATACCTGATCATTCCAAATATGTACAGTACATATTTATAATTTGCTCTTGGCTTCTAAACATTAGTTATTTATCAACTGATTTGACCTATAAAATGTCAAAATTACAATTTGGACCGGTAAACGGGCTCACTTAATATACTCTATTTAGTGGACAGTGTGATAATGTGACATTCAAAGATCAAGTGTGCAGTGTTAAAATGATCAGTGATCTATGGTTCTGTGCTCATATTCAGGTGTGTTTGGCATTATATGGTATACCTTCTGGCTGTTGCTGGCTTATGATAGCCCAGCAATACATCCCACCATCAGTGAAGAAGAAAGAACATATATAGAGACCTCTATTGGGGAAGGAGCCAATTTAATGAGTTCTACTGAGGTAAGTCTTCAAAGTTTTCTTTCATGCATGTGGTACAACAAACACATTCTCAAACAGATAAGGAGGTTTTCCTGTATATATTTATTAATATATTCTCTTTGCAGAAATTTAAAACTCCTTGGCGTGAATTCTTTACATCTATGCCTGTCTACGCCATTATTGTGGCAAACTTCTGCCGCAGCTGGACCTTCTACCTCTTGCTCATTAGTCAGCCAGCGTACTTTGAAGAGGTCTTTGGGTTCCCCATCAGCAAAGTGAGTTATGTGATTTAAACGTACAGAACCATCAGTGATTTAAACTGCCAGTCCTTTGCAGTACAAAACCTTTTCGAAATAAGCAAATTAATTGGTGTTGGACTGTTTCAGGTGGGCATTTTGTCAGCTGTGCCGCACATGGTGATGACGATCATTGTGCCCATTGGAGGCCAGCTGGCTGACTACCTGAGGAGTCGGAAAATCCTCTCTACTACAACTGTGCGCAAAATCATGAACTGTGGAGGTACGCTAAGTTCTCCATGTAGCCACTCAGACCATTGGTTGAGAATTAGACCATCACTTACACATAAACTTATGGTTCTATGAAGATCCTTTACCATCCATGGAACTTTTCCATTGCATAGAAAGTTCTTTATAAAATATTTTGATGGTCTCCTTATTATAGTGTAGTATGTAGTATGTACATAACATTGCACCTACATACTCTCATTAAAGTCTTGGTAGACTTTTAGGGGTTAAGGGTTAGAATGTGTTGACAAAAGTTGCAAAGTTACTTATAGGGCCAGATTTACTAAACAGGTCAAAACGATGGGATTGGAAAGTTCTCTGCATGATCTGACAGTTTCTACACCAGATCCACCATCAAGTGACAGTGACACTAATATTTGATTGTGTTCAGTATTTGCTCTGCAGTAAATTGCTGAGCCATGTCAAGTTTTGCTGATGATACTTCCTATTCTTTTGTTTTCTGCCTGCGGTAACTATGAGTGAAACGTCACTTCATCATTATGTGTCTGACATTGCCACCTTGAATAAAGGTGAATTGCACATATTCAATCATCAAAGATTAGATTATTGCTGTGCAGGAAACATATACATACACTGTTAGCGACCCTATACAATTTTAACAAAAAATGAATGAGAAAACAGGCATTCTTTTATAATTTTCTAATTATGTTGTTTATAATGAATTGATTGAGGAATACTAAGATGTTTGATATCTAACTTTAAAAAATGATGTGAGGAGGAGGGTATACGACATCCTGGGTCACTAAAGACCAGAGGTAAGCTTTTAAGGGTTAAGACATACTTTTTGGGGCGTTATATAATGGTGCGAATACCAGTTATGTGTCTAGCGTAAACCTTAGTAAATCACATTGCATGATTCATTTAAATATTCTCCTCACATAAATTTTGCATCTGAAAGGGAAACTCCATGGGTCCATGCCTTTTTAGTGCTATTTTTTCATTGCGTGTCTTTAGTAAATCCTGACAGTATTTTTTTAACACTAAAAGATGGTTTGTGCTGGCGCAAGCTGTTAGTAAATCTGGCCCATAGTCAGTAATGTTTGTTGAGGGACTGATATTAAGTGGACAGTTTACTAATAGCGAGATGTGGCGAGCAGCGAGGCTGAGGGACCGTGAGAGCGGGACAAGGCCGGTCGTTAATGAGAATGAGAGACAGCTGCGTGGCGCACCGGCCTAGTGTCTCATGGAGGAGTGACGGGAGCATAAAGGAGGAGCGACAACAGTGAAGGGCGAGAGAGGACCAGGCCTGGGTTTTATGTTGTTTTGTTTACGTTTGAGTATGTGTTTGCGGCAGTCGTCTGTAAAGGGGCTGCCTGCGTTTTTACTTTCATTTTGTGTTTATTCATTTTATTAAAGTCATTAAATGTTCGCCGGTTCCCACCTCCTTCTTCCCATATCAACAAACTGTGTTACACTAGGCTATTGTAATACTCTAAAAGAATGAGTTGACATGTAGGTGCAAAGTTACTTATAATCAACAGAAGGTCTAAAGGGGACCATCAAAATAAAGTGTTACCAAATGTTCTTTACAATTGTTTACTAAAAGGTTTTTGGGAAAACCAAAATGATTATTTATGGCATCACTGTAAAATCCCCCTTTTGGAGCCTTTATTAAGAGAAAGTATTAAAAAATACACATTTACATGGAAACAAACTAAAACAATTAGGAGCAGTTCACATGTAACATGTTCTTGCTTTTAAAGACTAATTTTAAAGGTTAAACTTCATATAGTGTTTAGGGTCAGTTCTGTCAACCAGCTTTAAGGGGCTATTGCAATTGAAATGCGAGAAGCATAAGAAAACGAGTCTAGAGAGGCATTTTTGGGAACGTTGTGTCATGTGTGAGATGGCTGAAGACTGATCTAACTTCTATCATCAACAACAGGTTTTGGCATGGAGGCCACGCTGCTGCTGGTGGTCGGGTTCTCACACACACGTGCAGTGGCCATCTCATTCCTCATCCTGGCTGTGGGCTTCAGTGGATTTGCGATATCAGGTGACACATGAGACGGGTGTCAGTCTGTCAATCAACATCACCCTTTGCCGTTTTGCTTTGTTTGATACTAACCTTTCCTTCAAAATATGGTAAAATAATTTGTAAACTTCTTTGATGCTCAGTTATAGGAGAAGAACAGAGTATAAAGAGCATGATGATACAACCTGCAATATTAGTTTCTGAAGTTACACAGGAGAACATCTAAATGAAATGCATTTCTGTTTTGCAACACAGGATTCAATGTAAACCATCTGGACATAGCTCCTCGCTATGCCAGTATTCTTATGGGCATCTCTAATGGAGTAGGCACCCTGTCTGGCATGGTTTGCCCCCTCATTGTTGGAGCACTCACTAAACACAAGGTATAGAAAACCATAGGTATTGTTTTTTTTAACCTGATACAAGCCCACATGCAAACAGTTTCCTTCTTTCATGAAGTAATTTCCCTTATATTAGATAAGGGGAATTTTTGAGTCTGTGAATATTTCTGGCTATGTAATTGCAAGACATGAACATTTATAGCAGTGTTGTTCAACTAGTCGGCCGGGACCCACTAGAGGGCCTCAGCAAACTTCCAAGGGGGCCTCAAGTAAAAAAGTATTTGAATTAATAATTAATATTAATATATTAAGATAATTTAGCATGAATCTAAACCAAAATATGGAAAGGGTTTGGGTTAGGGTAAAAAAATAAAAATTGAATAACAAATATTGATATTGCACATGTATATGTTTGTTTTACACAAATATATTTTGCATATCCTCATTACACTTCTGTCCTCAACAGACTCGCCTGGAGTGGCAGCATGTGTTTGTGATTGCTTCCATGGTGCACTACACTGGCGTGATCTTCTATGCCATCTTTGCCTCTGGTGAGAAGCAGGACTGGGCCGATCCCGAGAGCACTAGTGATGAGAAATGCGGCATCATCGGGGAAGATGAGCTTGCTGATGAGACCGAACCCAGCAGCGACAGCGCCCTGGCGACCAAGCAGAAGACCTATGGAACAACAGAGGACTCTGCAGGCCGCAAGCAAGGCTGGAAGAAGAAGAAAGGCGTGACCATGCAAGCTGATGAAGATCACGGATCAAATCATTACGAAAATGGGGAATATCAAAACCAGTATCAATGACATTTTGGTTATCAAATGCCCAAGACTGCGTGGTGAGGTGTAGGAGTGTTTATTTAAGTAACTGCAGAAATGACTCCAACCAGGGACTACAACATTTCGCTCGACATTCGACACAACAGTATATTTGGGTTGTGAAGAATTATTTTGGATGGCTTCCTTTATGATTTCACCCTGCTGAAGGAACATGAGAATGATCTGTGAGTCTTCTACACTACCGTTCTTAAGTTTGGCAGTAACATTATTTTGAAATAAATGAATGTTTATTCAGCAAGAATGCTTTAAATTGATCAAAAGTGACAGTAATGGCGTTTATTATATTACAGAAGAGTTCGGTTTCATATAAATGCTGTTCTTTTAACTTTTATCCTGAAAAACGTATCACCGTTTCCACAGAGAATTAAGGATCATGTTTTTAGGATGATTTCTTAAGGGTCATGTGACTCCCAGAACTGAAGTAATGGCTGCTTTGCCATAACATGAATTACATTTGAAAATATATTAAAATAAAGAACAGTTATTTTAAATAGGGGTAATGCGCAACAAACTTCTGGAAAACACTAGTCTAGTGGTCCCAAAAGGTGGACATTTAAGTGACACTTAAAAATGTCTAAATGCCATTGCATTAGATAACACATATCAAAACATGTGGCTATCAAATAATTAGACCTCAACTGATTTCACGGTTCTGGACTGTCCTTTTTGTGAATCGTTTGTTTAAAAAGTGTGCTATATTTCTAAACATTTCTAAAATAAGTGCCACTAGATGTGATATTTTTTACCTATGCAATGATATTCATACATAAAGTCTGGCTTAAGTGTCCAAATACTGTAATCGAACAAAGGACGAACGAATAGACAAAAACGAACAATGCATTGAAAAGCTTTACAGTAAAATAGACCATGCCAGAATAAATTAAACATCATTTTGTTCCAAGGTCTGTTTATATCTAACGTACTAGAAGGCTGACAGCGACACTGCATCAGTTCTTTTTTTTTATTTGATTATTTTATGTTTTCATTGTTGTCAGCTATGCAAAGAAAGCAGTATAGTGCATTAGCAGGTTAAACATTCCCCATGCCTCCATGGCTTTTCTTGCATGCAGTTGTGCAGCCTCCACAAACCTTTTTGCTGACACGTCTCAGAAGATATCGTTTCTTGTATTATCATGAATGGTCTAAAAAAGGGATCTATCATTAAGTGGAATGCCTTTGAAAAAAGCAGTATGACCACCATTAATATCTCATAGTTCAGCGAATCGTTTACATATGCTTAGGTGGGAGAGCGGGGATGGAGTTTATGTTTGGCTGAATATGTAGAAATTAACTGTTTTAGTACTGAAGAACTTATTCAATTGAATATGGATTTCATAAAAAGAAAATCCGCAATGTGCCTGATTTTTCTTTTTTTTTTGCACAAAAAGACATTTCATTGCTTACATGGATGTCAAGATGATTGTTTGAAATGTGCACTTTACCATTGCATCAATGTAACTGATGTCTCTTTAAATGTTTATTTGGAGGAGAATAAAAAATGCTTTCAATTGACATGTGATAGAAAATGGCAATATTTTAATATGGCTCAGACAACATGCATAATTCATTCTCTTTGGCACATACATTACTTTACCGCAGCGTTTGCTCTACTGTTTAAATAGCATCTTACACTATTAATGAGTTGTGCGGAACAAAAGAAATCGAAGCACACGTAACTGAGACTTCTAACTCACGCCATGTTCTTTCTCAGAGAAAATGGATGCTTTTCAAACAGCTTGTTTATGCTGGGATTCTTAAATTGGCTCACTTTGTCTTTGTTGGGAGCTAACAGAACCTTCCTGGTTTCTGTCATGTGGGAGTAAACATCCTTCACATTATCGTTTTTCTTAAACACATGTTCACACTCACAGCAGCATTTTACAGTGTACAACAAATTAGTCTGACCACCCAAGGCTTTGTGAACTACTTGGCTACAAATATTACAGATTTTTAAATAATCTACTGGGGCATTAAAATGACACTTTGGCTTCATTCACACTGTCAGTCCAAACTGGACTCTAATCTAAATCATTGACTGTCCACATTGTGTATCGCAACTGTTCAGATTTGTGTGTCGCTTTCGTTTTCTGGAATGTCTGCATTGGTTTCTACGGCAATGTGGACAAGTGTTTTTAATACAAAAAGTCAACCTTCAAATAATTATGTTCAGTTATGGACTCAATACTTGGTGGGGAATCCTTTTGCAGAAATGACTGCTTCAATGCGGCGTGGCATGGAGGCAATCAGCCTGTGGCACTGCTGAGGTGTTAAGGAGGCCCAGGATGCTTCGATAGCGGCCTTAAGCTCATCCAGAGTGTTGGGTCTTGCGTCTCTCAACTTTCTCTGCACAATATCCCACAGATTCTCTATGGGGCTCAGGTCAGGAGAGTTGGCAGTGGACCAACACCAGCAGCTGACATGGCACCCCAGACAGACCATCACTGACTGTGGGTACTTGACACTGGACTTCAGGCGTTTTGGCATTTCCTTCTCCCCAGTCTTCCTCCAGACTCTGGCACCTTGATTTCCGAATGACATGCAAAATTTGAGCTACAGTCCAGTGCTGCTTCTCTGTAGCCCAGGTCAGGCGCTTCTGCCGCTGTTTCTGGTTCAAAAGTGGCTTGACCTGGGGAATGCGGCACCTGTAGCCCATTTACTGCACACGCCTGTGCACGGTGGCTCTGGATGTTTCTACTCCAGACTCAGTCCACTGCTTCCGCAGGTCCCCCAAGGTCTGGAATCGGTCCTTCTCCACAATCTTCCTAAGGATCCGGTCACCTCTTCTCGTTGTGCAGCGTTTTTTGCCACACTTTTTCCTTCCCACAGACTTCCCACTGAGGTGCCTTGATACAGCACTCTGGGAACAGCCTTTTCGTTCAGAAATGTCTTTGTGTCTTACCCTCTCGCTTGAGGGTGTCAATGATGGCCTTCTGGACAGCAGTCAGGTCGGCAGTCTTACCCATGATTGCGGTTTTGAGTAATGAACCAGGCTGGGAGTTTTTAAAAGCCTCAGGAATCTTTTGCAGGTGTTTGGAGTTAATTAGTTGATTCAGATGATTAGGTTAATAGCTCCTTTAGAGAACCTTTTCATGATATGCTAATTTTTTGAGATAGGAATTTTGGGTTTTCATGAGCTAAAATTTCAATTTTATCATTGCATTATGGAAAATAGTGAACTTTTATCACAATATGCTAATTATTTGAGTAGGACATGTATTTATATTTAAGCTTAATTTCACTAAAATAAAATGTTTTTAATAATTGTAGTTACACTAAATAACCCTGGTGGCCATGTTTTATAAAAATGCTAATTTTATTTTATCTAGTTTAAGGAAGAACATTACAGAGAAAGTTTGAATGTTACTGCCACCATAAAATGTGCAATTAAAAGTGCCATCATAATCAAACATAAACCTTATGTGGTTACTTTATTATCCAGCCCAATACAGCTTAAAGAATAGTAAAGAACAGTACAGTGACACTTCAGCAATGTGTGTTTTTAGTCATTCAGTGCACCATCCTTTGATTTGCTTGGTCGACTCTACTATTACATGTTAACAGGTCTTTTTTGGGTAAATCTTGGGAAAGTTCAAGGTTGTGGACCTTGTTATGGTGTGTAATGGCATTTTTTGTGCCACAGTCCTTGACAGCTCATGTTTAACATTCTGATACGCAGCCTCTCGCTGGTTTGAATACTGTTTGATGCTCTTATCTCTACATCTACCTTTTATGATTTAATGTGTGGTTCTAAAACAGTAAGCACTTTTTATTTGAGATTAACTACCAGATGTCAAACACAAAGGGGCTTTGGGTAATAGGTTGTACCATAGCAGTTCTCTGAAACACAGATAGCACATTCTTGCATTTCAGACCTTTTAGTTTGCTTTGGCTTGAGTTTTCCAAACCACATAAGATTAAGTGGTCACTACATTCACTTGGACACCTCAATATGACAGCAAAAAGTATTTTTGATGTGGAATTTCATTAAAATAAAATGCATTTAAATCTGTTAAAATGGATTGTTGTTAAACAAATTGTCTGTTCTGTGTGTCGTGTGAAAATAGCTGAAGTGTTTGATGATAACGTTAAGAGTTTTTTAATGGAGCCATGAGCATGTCCTTCTCACAAGGCCATCCATACCTCCCCCGCCCGACTGCCATGCAGCCTATGGCAAAGGTTTTGTTTATTTCAGAGTGCTGTCTGTTGACTCAGAAGGGACCTCTTTGGATGGAGCAACAGCCGGTAAATGATTAAGAGCTTGTTTTTAGATACATTTGCAATTATACCGAGACACTGGACTTCATCACGTTTTGGTCAAATTACATCTCACAAGTGGGGTGTGACTCATGCAAATGTCACGGCATAGAGAAGAAATATATTCTTGGTTTTATATAACCTTTTAGGAGTTAATTTTATGGACTTACTTTTAACGAATACATTTAGCTTTAATTCATTTTTAACCTTAATTAAATTTTATGAAATAAACAGCTTGTAAACATACTTTATCACTAGAAAGAAATTGGAATAACCTGTTAAACTTGAAAGTAATATGCAATCAAAGACATTTCTTTTTGGCATAAAGGGTTCTGTAAAATTGAGAAAGAACCCTTTCAAAACCAATAGAACCACATAAAAACATTTTTGTTGTAATGCAGTAAAACATGCCAAATTGTGCTATTTTCATGATTTATCACAAAAAAATGTATGTGGTATAGATAAAAAAATATTTTGAGTTTATATTTATTAAACCAATTTCCTTCATTGTATTAACTCACATTTTTTATTTAAATGAACTCAACATTTTAAGGCAGCCAACTTGCTTTTTTCATTTAAACCATCAATATTTTTTTACAGTGTAGTAAAATAACGGCAAGTAACACATTGAATTGAGCGTGACATTTTGAAGTAATGATTTTTTGCAAAATGCACTCCAATAATTTTTGTTTTATTTACAATGTCAAAAAATATTTTCTTTTATTTTTATTTTACAGTATTGTATTGTGGTGATTGCCTCAACAAAATAAAACTATATTGAAATGTTTTTATTTCTTTCGAAAGAATATTGGGAGTTCTGCAAACAGATACATAAATAGATATTTATTTTTCATTACATTTTTAAAATTTGTTACTATTAACTTTGCACTCAAGTTTGTTTAATTTTTTAATTCTTTTATATTTGTATTAATTTTTTGGTCATAAATCACTCATTTTTATTTATTTAGAGGACCCAACATAGCACAAAAAGTGCTAACATTTTAGAAATGTCCAATGTAAATGTTTTCGAAAATTATAGTTTAATAAGCATAATAAAGTTACTTTTTAATATATTAATGAAATGAAGTATTTCTAAAAGAAATTCCATGAAAGATTGAAAACATTCTAATAATCTCAAAGTTAGGAACACAAATGACGCAAACGTATGATGTATCTTGTAGGCCAAATGTGCATTTCAGTGTATATTAAGGAACTGTCTTTGAGAAGCACTCTATGAAACAGATCGTCTAAAGCTTAATTCCAGAAACTGACACTAGTGTCAGCCTGCCATGTGTTGCCAAATGTGTCATCATGCCCGTTTAGAACATCACGAGCCAAGTTACAGTATTTGCTTAATGAACAATTCGTCAGACCCTGAAGTAGACTACTGTTCTCTTCAGAACCAAACCATCAAAGATCAAGCTTATAATTTAAAAACAAGTATCGGATATCAAAGTTTTCAGTGATGAGCCAAAATAGACCTGAAGTGTTTCTATTCAAACGCTTTGAATTGCATGAGAGACCGAATAATTGTGTTTACATGAGTGGTGTGTGGGGGTGCATCACTGGGGAATGTGTTGGGAAGAAGGATGTGCTGAACTGGTTATCTCTCGCTATTAAGGAGGTAATGCTGCATTTGTAGGCCTGTCAGCCAAAGTTTGGAGCTGATGGGAGAGGGAGGGACTGCTAGTACTCATGAGGAGAAACAGAGAGATAGTTTAATTAATAACCACTGTCCCTTTTCCCTATGACCCCATCCACTCAGAGAACTGTCTAGCTACACAGAATCAGCTTGAATCCTCTTCCCAAATACTGATGGCTTTGAATATCAAAACGGGACCACAGAGCATACCACGTCTGTCAAAGCAATAGGTAAGAAAAAGTCATTTCTGATATTTGTTACTAAAATAAATCAGCTATGATAGCTTATATAACTTTGGCTTGTGGAGATTTACTGATTTGAAATTGCACTATGTTATGGAGACCCTCTGTGTGTATGAGCTTGTAAGCTCATGGGAAATTATAGACTGGATTAATTACATATGAGAAACTGGTTATTGTGAACTGATGTATTAATCAATATCGCTAATGGTTGAGGCCTGGACTCATAGTAGATTGTGACACTGTGGACTTGTCCACCTATCCTAAATCACAGCACTGTTACTTTTCTTTAAAAGAACCAGTGTTTCATCTTGTATTATTTACAAGGTGTGAACAACTACACTGATGATGGAACACAAAGGAATGTCGCTAGAATTGCTTTATGGTTTCAAATGAACATAAGCAGACAGGCTAATATTGATATTTTTAGAACATTTAAGCATACACAACATTTTGCTTCATAAGTTCCTTTTGTTCATGGTTTCTTAAAGTAGAATCGCTGAGAAGTAAAGTAATTAAAACCTAATTTCATAGTGCTAAAAGTTGAAGTAATTAAAACCTCATTTAAAGTCCCAGTGTAGTTAAACTTCTGAACACTAATCTAATATTAGATTTCATTTTAGTCACACAAGGTAGGCGAACACTAAATGATCCCTCTCTACCTGACAGGATTATAAAAGGTTTTTATAAACACTAAGGGCCCTATCATACACCCGGCACAATGCGACGACAGATGCAAAGTGTTTTTGTGTTATCATTTACATGTCCAGCAGCACGTTGTTTAAATATCAAATGCACTCGCGCCCATCTGTTCGCCCATGGGCACACGAGGTGTGTTCAGGTGCATTGTTGGCACGCTGCTATTTTGAGGTGTTATTTAAAGGGCGCGCTACTAATATGCGCATATAAGCGGGTGCACAACGTGCGTACACTCTGCTTATTACACAGACAGTGACGCGCAACAGCAGCGAATCCGCCATGGTGCAAGCACAACTGGCTTTTAAAGGGAATGGGAGATGACACTCTGATTGGTTCATTGCACGTTATGCCCAAAACACACCCATGACTCATTAAGAGACTAGGTACAACCCTTTTGGACTGTGCGCCTGACGCGCCAACTGTTTTTTCCATCTGTAAACTAGCGAAAGTTGATTCGGGCGTACCCTAAGCGCACCTTCGCCATGCTCTTCAGACCATGTGCTCAGACCGTTAAAATACGGCCCAATGAAGTGTTAAAAAGTTGTCTGGTCAAACCTGTAGAGAAAATATTAAAGGGATAGTTCACTCAAAAATGAAAATTAGCCCATGATTTACTCACCCTCAAGTCATCCTAGGTGTATATGACATTCTTCTTTCAGACGAATAAAATCAGAGTTATATTAAAAAAGTCCTGGCTAATCCAAGCTTTATAATGGCATTGACTGCTGTTTTGTTTCCGAAGACCATAAAAGTAAATCTGTCCTTCATTTAAACGTTCTCCACACGGCTCAGGGGGTTAATAAAGACCTTCTGAAGCGAATCGATGTGTTTGTGTATGAAAAATATCTCTAAAACGTTATAAAGTAAATTATCTAGTCTGACGAGCGTAAATGGTGTGCAATGTCATCAGGCGTAGCGTAAGCATTTTGAACTTCGAGAAGCGCTACACTTTTTCCGTAAATTGAATACGGAAGGCGATTGGACGGAAGCTAATTTACTTTATAAAGTTTTATATATACGTAACTCCGATTTTATTAATCTGAAAGAAGAATGTCATATACACCTATAGGATGATTTAAGGGTGAGCAAATCATGGGCTAATTTTCATTTTTGGGTGAACTACCCCTCTAATCTGAGATTACTGGATAAAATATTGTGCTGTGCTATCAAAACAAGATGACGATATAGGTAATTTAGTGCAAGATTGTTCAGGTGTGCTAAATAAAATGACCAGAGCTAAAACTAGAGCAAAGGTCACTGCAATCATTTGTAGCATTTCCCACAACAACAACACCAAAAAACACAATAATAATGTCTTGCACATCTGAAATGACTTTTAACAGTTAAACCATAAGATTCACAGACATTGTCCTCCTGAATGGTTTCGCAAGGGAATCTGAATGAAATTGACATAGTATAAAAGGTTAATCACTGTTTTTTGTCCTGAGTAGCAGCACCTAAATCAAAGTGTAACAATTTATATAAAGGGTTTTACTATATTGCGTAAACACCTAAATTTGCAATAAAAGAAGTAAGTAAAGAAATCACTTCATTCATTTGTTATTGTCTTGAAGAAAAAGGATTAACTCCATCATTTCCATTCTGGACAGAGAAATCTTTGGATGACAAGACTCAACACACAGGCTTCTGAATGAATGAGTGGGTGGGCCATGATGTCAATGTGGTGGGACCTTTACAGATCCCACCCAGCGATGCGTTCCCCCTATCAGAGGGCTCTCACTTTTTTGGTGAGTATATTGAAAATTCACACTGATTTATTTCTTATGTTTTGCTAATCCTATTTATTTTGCTATTGGTGATTAAATAAAACTATGAGTCCGAAACTACAAAACGTACTGAAGCCAAATTCTGCCATTAGCAGAAGCCAAAAAGTGAAACTGTCACCTTTAATTTTACCACCACACGTCAGCATGTTTTGTCCTAGATGACATTTATAAAACTAGATCAGTCCTACCTGTAATGAGACAGGGAACTGTGACTGTCAGGTTAATGAGCAACTAAAGCAACCTTTGTTCACACTAGCACTTCTGAGGTCTTCAAGTGTTCAGGAACAGTAATACTTTGTGAAAAGAGACACAAAGACACATGCTGAGGAGTTGAAGTAACATAGTTGGATGGTTAGGAATCAATACAGCTAATGATCATCAGGACCCTTACTGGGTCACACTGAAATGGCCATGCTTCATGAGAAGGCTTCAGGTCAGTACCATCTCACGATACTGACACAGTGCTCATAGTATGTGTTGTTGAAGAAGTGTGACTATAGTAAAAACTTTTTAGATGCCTGAGTTATTGAATTGACATGTTGCAATGAGTTTGTTGTGAATTTTTTTTTTGTCATTGTTGGTAACTAAGCAACAGTTAGGCTTTTTTCAAATGTTTTATAAAGAATACAAAAAAGGAAAAGAGTGACCTGATAACTGAAAAAGTTAGGCTTGAAACATTTAGGTATTCTCACTTTATTTCCAGCATTATTGTGTTCTGAAATTGATCATACCATAATTTATAGCGTAATACGTAACATAAAGTGCTAGTAAAATTCTAAATGCTGCCACAAGAGGCGCTCTATTAGCATAAACGGTCTTCTTTTATCATCAGTTTTCTCTTATACACTGTATAAAATGTCATTATGTGTATACAGGGTTCCTACAGAATTTTCATTTCAAAATTCCATACTTTTCCAGACTCAAATTTCCAGACTTTCCAACATATTTTTCCGACTATATTTAACTTGTTCTGATAAATTGTTTTAAAATTCAACTGCTAACCAGTATGTTACATTCTAAAGATTTAGATCAGCGTTTTTGTCTTCTATTAGGATAGGAAAGTAGCTAGACAGGAAGTAAAATGGTGGGAGAGAGGGGGGCGGGATTGGGAAAAGTCCATGAGGCAGGACTCGATCTCGCGTCTCCCGAAGCACAACAGCACTTCATGGCGATGCACTCAACCACAATGCTATCGGCACCGTCAAGTATGTTACACTCTGAGTCAAAACCTCTATGTAGGCTATCATGTTAAATTTTAGCTACTGTTGCTTGTAGAAGTCAAGTTAACACCAAACCCAGTCAAGTTCAACCACAGCATTTTATCAAAACTGTAATGCTAAATCAGTGCAATGTTATTCATATTTGTAATTTTGAACATTTAAATAACTGTAAACCCCTACAGAAACAGAAGGGACGTTCATGTACAATTAACCAGAAAATAAGAAAATAGAGATAAAGTCAATTGACAATGCTTAATTGGCTGTTAGGTATAGAAAACTAGTAAAGACTCTTTAACCAATAGGCTAATTATAAATAAAATATTTAGAAATCCTATATTAAACTTTTGCCTTTTGAGATCTTGATGATCAAAATGCTAAATCAGGCACAGTTTTTTAAAAGGGTTATTCATTTACCCCAAAATGAATTTTCTATCATCATTTACTTACCCTCATGTCATTCTAAACTAATGAGACTTTTGTTAATCTTGGAAATCTTGGAAACATGAAGATATTTAAAGGACTAGTTCACCCGAAAATGACAATGTTCTAATCATTTACTCACCCCAATGCCATCCAAACTCATGCCAACTCAATTGGTTGTTCGGAAAAAAACAATTTCACTGAAGAAAGTAAGGCATGGATATCTTGGATGGCATTGAGGTGAGTAAATAATTAGGACATTTTCATTTTGGGGTGAACTAACTTTAATAAAGGATCTGAAATCTCTCAGATTAAAAATATATATATATATTAATTTGTGTTATTATAATAAAGTCTGGTTTTGAAAGACATGGTGGTTTTTAGTCAAGCAGTTTGAGGTAGGGGTGCTGAGATGGCAACTGCTGCCTAACAACATAACCAATCACTGCAGACCTAAACTCCAGCAGATCGGGTGCAAAAACGATCAACAGCGCTGGCAGACTGATCCAAACGCCATGAAAAAAAAAACCCTGATTGTATACATTAATTATTTATTATATACATTTAGAAATTGTTAATTTTATATTTAGAAAACGAAATAGGGACAATAGTCTGGAAACATAAATATTTTTCCATACTCTGATTTATTTTTCCATACTTTTCCAGACCTGGAAATTACTAAAATCAAATTCCATACTTTTCCATACTTTTCCAAACCCCGTAGGAACCCTGTGTATAATATATCTGTAAAATAATGGAAAAAGTACTGGCAGCTTATAACCTGGACATCATCCAGGGATTTTACAGACATTTACGTTAACCCTAACATAAAACAAATTCATATTCTAGGTATTAGGTAGCGATAAGATTTATTCTATACTTTTCCCACTTCACAGACACTCATGTATTTTGGGAGAAGTCTATGAATTGATGAGTTGTAAATCCGACATATAAGATTGAATTGTGCAAACTAACATGGCGGCGCCCATTGCACATTATAGATCAGCTAACATGATCATTATATAAGTTTACAATAATTAGGTGATACGTTCTAAAATAACCGTTGCCTTAAAAAAAAACTCACACTGGTGGGTCAGCTAGAATATTTTGAACTTTTGTGTGAAAGGGTTAACAATTACGAGCTCAAATTAAAAAGAAAATTTAAACGTATGTATTGATGAATCGTTAATGAATAAGCTCTATAACGTTGATTTAGAAAATGGATAGGGTGAGTTTTTCATTTTTTGCAGACTAGATATTTGAAAGGAACTCTAGCACCCACTGGAGTACATGTGTACATGTGTAAAATGTGTTACTTGTTGTCTTGTTTATTAATAGAGCCCAAAAAAAAAAGTCTAAGTAAATGCTTTTAAACCTACCACCCACAAAAGTGCACTCACAAATCAAAACTGTTATCAGAAATGAACATAAAAAAAATCTATAATCAAATCCATCAGACAGTGATATTGTGTAAGAAAAAAGCCCTGGTTAATGATTTCTTGTTTTATTTCTGGGTGTGTTTGACTTCTGTATTATGTACATTTCACATAATCTATTGCTACTATTTGGATAGAGGCTGGTTATGTTCCTTGATAGTTTTTAATATTCACTAATCAGTTAGTGGAGATTTGAATGACTCTGAGGGAGTCTGCAAGGTAACAGTACCCCAGTGTGTTGTAGTTTCACTAATTGTCCTGTTGGCATAAGAACTATTAGCACTCTGTGCTGGGCTAAATCAGTAAGGTCAACTTGATCTTTGCTTCTCCATGACATGTAAATTGACGAGCACTCACTCCTGCCATCTTCTCCTTAGATATTCTGGCGGAGCAGAACAGTCCTTTGCTACATGACCAGGAGGTCATGCCCTTCACCAGCTTTCCCAGCATGCAGTACACCTCAGTGGAGCCCTCCATGTCATCACCATCATACTACTCCAATCAACACTGCTACTCACAGTACAGTGGGGAGGAGTGGTATTCTACGTCCAACGTGTTTGAGATGAGAAAAGGACCTTTGGAGGGCGGCTTTGATAATGAGCTGGACGAGTCTTGCCCTGTAGTCCCGACTGTGTATAGAAGATCCAGAAACGCAACCCACTCCGGAAAGAGCAAAGGCGAAGAACTGTGTGTTGTCTGTGGAGATAAAGCATCAGGGTATCACTACAATGCACTCACATGTGAAGGATGTAAAGGTGAAGAGCATAATTTACTGTATTTTTGCTGCCGTTTTCACTCACAAAGCATTATTTGGCATGCACAGGGCTAAGAACCAAGCACCGGATTTGTTCTTTCAAATTCATATTTTAAAAAATGGTTCTGTTTGGTTTATGTAAATGGTTCTCCCAAATCCATGGAACAACAGTGCGAAGTAGACAGCTCGATCTGTCCGATTCAAAATCTAATATTTTATGCTGGTTCTTTTAAGTGAATCAAAACTAGGTGTGTGTGTTGGAGCAGGGTTGGAACTATGAATGACTGTGGCCCTCCAGGAACCGAGTTTGACACCCCTGTTGTAGCCTATAGGCTGTATGTGTTTAAGATTCATAAAATTCATACATTCGGAAATCAGACTACAGTTCCTCACACTGTAAAGTTTCCAAATGAGCCTGAAGGACTTGATTAGCTGGATCAGGTGTGTTTAATTGAGGTTTAAGCTAAACTCTGCAGGGCTGTGGCCCTCGAGGAACTGAGTTTGATACCCCGGCTTACAACTATAAAGGCTATACTGAGATCAGTTTGGTTACAGATTTTTCATATGACAACATATAGATAAAGATACACATAATAGAGAATCTCAGTAATAGTTTATATAAAATAGAATTAAATATAATATCAATTAAATATGTTGAAATGTTAATGTTTGGCTAGTTTTTTTTTACATTAATTTATTTTTGAAGGTAGGCTACACTACGTAACTTTTGGCCCTATAGCGGTTAAAAACAAAACTCATTGCATTTCGCGGAAGAACAGTGTTTTGGTTGTGCGAATGATGGTTCTTTCTCATAACTAAAAAGGCTTGAGATATTATCCTGCTGCTCATAAAACATTCAGTACTAGGCTTTAGAGATATAACCAGTTTAGAAATAGACACGGTACTTCCTTAATAAATTCCAGCACATTGCTACAGTAACCCATAATGAAATGACCCTTCACCATAGATAATGCTTTACAATCAACACTGTTAGAGAGCTACATGGCAATTTATCTGTTCAATAAAATTCTATACTCACCTGAGTAATAAAACGCCGTCTCCACAATGCTTTAACAACATTTCAAATCCCTCAGTTCTCACCTCTGAAAAGCCAAACCAATTTTGTTTCTCAATTTAATACAAGCTCTGACTTTTTCTTTTTGCCAGCAGGCTCTGTTCTGCGTTTTTTTTTTTTTAACTGGCGATTCCCCTGGCTGGAGGTTCGAGATCAAGCTTGGTCCATGTAAACCTTTTTTGCTGGTTGTGACAACTAAACTAGAAAGTACTGGAGCAACTTTTCTGTTTACGAATAGCACGCACTCTCGAGTGACACAGGCCTACACAATTTCCCGTGAAAACCATTCCGACTGAAATACAACAAACAATTTTAGGCATACCATAGTAAATCAGGGTCCTATTGCACAAAACTAGGGTAAGGGATTAAGCCGGGATATCTTGATGATCTTGTCGTCTGTATGCAAAATTTAGTACACCGCTGTCGTGTAAACTTACCCTGAAGGCACATTCACTCCAAGAACGATAATGATAACGAAAGATAACTATATTCAACAGATAAATTGAGCCAGGATCACCAAGATATACCGGCTTAATCCCTTATCCTAGTTTTGTGCAATAGGCCCCAGGTTAAGACAAAAACAAAAACATTTGGCAAGAAAGATTGATGTTTTTAGTAAAAGTTGAATAGTGTATACTTTTAACTATTCTCATCATTTGGCAATTTGATTGTATATATATATATATATATATATATATATATATATATATATATATATATATATATATATATATATATATATATATATATATATATATATATATATATATATTGCAGTGTGCCTGGTCTTACAGTGTAGCCATGGCTACATAACTTATGAAGGACGTAATAAATGACATGGAACCCCATGCGCCAATTTTAGCTCTTTGGAAAATCATTGGCTGAATGACTGCAAGTGTAATTCCACCTGTGCATGGACAATGCCCAAAGGGCAGATTCTGGGCTGTGTCCCGAGTCCCACAGGCTTGGCTGGGTTTGCACCTTCACGTTCAGTTTGGATTGGGTTCCCTCTCAGCTTTCTGCTGAATAATGATGTAGGCAACCAGAGCCACACGCCGCCATGCAAAGTTAATGTGTGTCATTGTGCTCATGGGCTCATGCTGGAATAATTACCTGTTCCAAAAACAACTGCACATGTTTGTCTGCAGCCTAGAACTCAAGCATCCCAGAGTATCGGTATTACAGGACTGAACGTAATGTCTTAAACATTACACCATATAAATTACATGTACTGTGCTGCAATGAACCTATTCTTTGATCTGTGTTTACAAAGTGACCTTCTTGTCTCTCCTAATAGTTTAGGCTTGTAGGGTAGCCAATGTTGCTTCTAGTGTTTTTACTATGGTTTTCAGAATAACAGAATGGTTATAGAGCAAACTGTTCAGCACCTGAATGCTTTTGTATGTCTATTCTTGCCATCTGTGTGTCAAATAACTGATAGTATGAAGAGCAAATGTAACATTATTGAACATTTCAGTAACTCGGTTATTGATGCAAAGGTTTTTCTTCCAGGTTTCTTCAGAAGGAGTATCACAAAGAATGCTGTGTATAAATGTAAGAGTGGAGGAAACTGTGAGATGGACATGTACATGCGCAGGAAATGCCAAGAGTGTCGACTCAGGAAGTGCAAAGAGATGGGCATGCTCGCGGAATGTGAGTAAGAGCACAGTACATGTTGTAAAACTTATACATCAGCCTGAAAGTCAAGCACAATGTGAAATTAGATGAGACACTTTGATCTCTAAACAGCAGTTTTCAATAAATGTTATTAATTGGAATAGTCAAAAGTAACTTCATTAATTTTCCAGAGTGCCTCATGTTTTGAGATGGATTGAATTCAAATCATATTGGATAACTTGAGATAAAATATCATTTGTTTGTGGAAGAAAAGAAGAAGCTGTATTTTCTAAGCTTCTCATGAATAGGATTAAATATAAATGGATGAAAATACTGAACTGTTTCCTAGAATCTCTTTTTTTAATTTGAATACAACAAAGTCTCTCTATAGTTCAAAAGATACTGTACATAAACCTAGATGAGAAACAGACTGCTTGTATCCAGCATGTCAATTTCATTTCTGTATTTTGTTTTTGCATCCTCAGGCTTGTTAACCGAAATCCAGTGCAAATCCAAAAGGCTGAGGAAAAACACAAAAGCCTCCTCTGACGAAAGTATAGGGGATGACGTTGGTGATAGTAGAGATGCTAAACAGGTTGTATCTACCACAAAACCCTCCAAGGTAAGACTGTCTGATTGGGTTATTATCAGTGTTGGGGCTAACGCATTACAAGTAATTTGAGTTAAGTAATCCAATTACTTTTTTCAAGTAAGATAAAATGCATACAAATATTTGTTTTATTTAACATTTAATTATTGGAGGTTTGCAAAGTATTCAGATTTTGCATTTGACTTATTTCATTCATTTTGAGGAGTACTGAATCTTTATTGTGCAAGTGATGAATAAATGCTCACATTTAGTCTAGAACTACAATAACCATTACACACAACGCCTAGCTCTGCACTTACTCTCGATTTTTCACAACATGGGGACAGGAGAGCTGTCAGTCAAATAAATGTGAAAAAGTAACTTAATGAATTTTCCGTACTTTTTTTTGAAAAAGTAATCTGATTACGTAACTAAGTTACTTGTAATACGTTACCCCCAACACTGTTGACTGACAGCTCTCCTGTCCCCATGTTGAGAGAATCGTAAGTGCAGAAGCATTGTGGTTGAACATGATGGTCATTGTAGTTCTAGACTAAATGTGAGCATTTACTCATCTCACTTGCACAAAAACAGACTCAGTATTACTTAAAATTAATAAAAATAGTGAAATGCATTCTCAGAATATTACGCACACCTGCAATAATTAAATATATTAAATTACACAAATATATTTTTGTATTTAATCTCACTTTATTAACCAATGTCTTTGCTGCTGACCTTCGATGATCCCCTTCAACCATATTTTGTTTGAACTGCGCCCTCTGCTGTACAGATGTAAATTTACATTTCGTTCAGCCTGAGGCTTGTTCATTTCACTTTTGGTGTGAAAGGGCCTTTGTATTTGCCAAAAATATAACTTTTTTTGTTGTTATTAAAAAACAAACAAGCAAGCAGGTGAGAAAAAGTAACGCAAAAGTAGCGTAACTCATTACTTTCCATAAAAAGTAACCTTCCCCAACACTGGTTTTTATTATAATCAGTGGTGATTTTCAAGATAACTTTAAGTTTTTGAGATACAGTTTTCTTGGCACCATGCTTGTTATAGTATAACTTCTTGGGTATAATTGCAAACTAAAGTTAAGGGTGTTCAATGGCAACTTTTATTGAAGTGCTATAAAAGGTTAAAGGGCAACCTCAATGATTCTCTTCACCATGGCGATAAAAATCTCATTCTTCTCACTTTTGCCCACATATACTTTACTTCTGAAAGATTATATGATGAAGGGTTGTAAAATGGCTGTGCAGGATCAGAAGTTGGCTAATTGTTAAAAAATGACACCACCAATCTTTATTCATTAGTCCACGTATAGCTGGATTCCCTCTGATTCAAATCCAGAATTTTTTTAGATTTTTTTGCACATTTTCTCATTTCAGGAAAATATAGAACTGAGCCAAGACCAGCAGGCTTTAATAAGTTACATAGTTGATGCTCACAACAAACATCGCATCCCTCAGGATATGGCAAAAAAACTGGTATGTCTTCTAGAAAAAAAAACAGAAAAAAACATCAACCTTATCTTCCTTTAGTTCACCTTCTTTTATCTTTTTATGATTCATTAAATGTACAAAGCAGTCAAATGCTACTGTTAAAATCAGTAAACAACTTTGCCTCTTCTTATCTCTGTCAAATCATTATGTAACCAAGGTTATTACAACCCCAATGTCATAAAAATGCTGATATTTTTCCCACTTCTAACCTGTCCACAGCTACAAGAGCAATTTAACGCAGAAGAAAACTTCCTTCTACTAACCGAAATGGCAACTAGTCACGTCCAGGTGTTGGTTGAGTTCACAAAAAACATACCAGGTACTGTTATTTCAAATTCTACAACAGCGATTTCTATATTAGTTTCTATACCAATTCGTAAAACAAACAAAAAAAACAAGATCCCATAGTCATGTGACATTTTTATATCACACTGATGCCCTATGAAGAGGATGCAATAAACTCCAGCAGTTCTAAGCAGAAATACTCAGGATGTTGTTTTCTGAGCAGGTTTTCAGTCTCTGGATCACGAAGATCAGATCGCTTTATTGAAAGGTTCCGCCGTAGAGGCGATGTTCCTGCGTTCGGCCCAGGTCTTCACTAAGAAACTGCCCAACGGACACACTGAGGTGCTGGAGGACAGGATCAGAAGGAGCGGTAAGCTCATTATTTGGATTGCAGCATTATTTACAGCATGATTCATGAACTGCTTCAAAGAAGTGTTCAAAGGAATCATGACTCTGGGATTTGGTTTCAAACTAGTACGCCACATACTTGTTGAGCCCCTTCAAAGCCCAGAACAAAGTCCATAAAGTTCACTGGGCACGTTATATTAATAATGTATCCATCCGCCCTAAATAACGTCAGGAAATTTGCCATCTTGATAATCGTGTGGTGTATGTTACACGTGTAAAAGGACACTAAAGTCCAACTGGTTTCGGTTTCACAGAAGTCTAAGCACTGGAGGGCTGCCAGGAACAGCACAAAGAGGAAAGCCCTCATATAGCATGTGCTTTATATCATCTCATCGGATTTTGTAGATCACTTGTTTGTGTTCTAGTAGGATGCACAATCAAAAATGCATCTTGATGTTGCCCCACATTTACTCCACGCTGAATCAACTTTATTTTGAAGGTGGTTGCTTTCAGCCTCTGAGAATTTGAAAAGCAAACCGTCCAGTTAGAGATATTTCTGAACAGACAGATGAATGCAGAGTGGCGTTTGAGTCCTCCAGCATGGGCTCGGGAATATTCACGCAAAAGGCCAGCGGGGGAGAAATAGACGCACTGTCTAAAGAGACTATTGTTCTCTATCTAAATATCGAGAGGCCTATTGTCCCACTCTCTGGCTCTCAGCGCCTCTGACATTTCTCTGGCGTGAAGCTGCCGTGATGCATCAGGCTTTTTCTTTTTTTGCTCTCTCCTTTTTTTGGAAAGTTATGACAAAGGTTATCCTTTCATCTGAAGGGAAATGAATGAAACCGTGAAAGGAGTCTGCCTGCTGTGATCATTTCATCTCTCCAGGGTGACGACTGTTTGTATATACTGAGTTTAGGAGCAGTTCGTTACACTCCAGCACTGTTTTTCTTTCATATTAACATTTTGGTAAGCTGAATTGTTAAGTCATGTTTTAAATGCCCCAGCTGCATCAGTGTGTCTTCAGTGTGTCAGCTCCCACTGAGGGTTTCCCTGATTGGTCAGTCCGTAAACCAAACCCTTATGGCTCTTCACACTGAATGCTTTCCATCAGAAAAGAGCTCTCGGCTTGCATAGCCAGCAAAGAATGATAATTATATCGATGATAATGATAAAGACAAAGACCTCGCACAAAACAGGAAAGCCCTTCAAATACAGGCTTCAAATGAACTGCTGTTACCGAGAATCCCGCTGAATGTGGAAACGCACAGCTGTGGGGATCCGAGGCCAGATTCAGATCAGCTTTGACCTAACAGACAATACAAAGCAACAAGGTCACGGCCCCGAAAGTCTCTTCCAAAGCAGACAGCAAATAGACAGCAAAATCATTTTCTTAAGGGGATAGTTCACCCCAAAATGAAAATAATTCTGTCATAATTTACTCGCCCTCATGTTGCTCCAAACCTGTATGGCTTTCTTTTTTCTGTTGAACACAAAAGAAGATATTTTAAAGGATGTTAGTATCCAGACAGTTGACAGTACCCATTGACTTTATAACTTTTTTTTATTGTACTATGGGAGTAAATGGGTGCCGTCAACTGTCTGATTAACAACATTCTTCAAAATATCTTAAAAATAATAATAATTTGTTACATTTATATAGCGCTTTTATGGGTAATCAAATCAGTTTACATATAGAAGGAGGGAATCTCCTCAACCAGAGATATAATTTTTGAAAACTTATTATCAAAACATATGAATATTTCTTTTAAAGGGTTACTTCACCCAAAAACATATATATATATTTTTTTTCATTAATTAGGCTACTCAGCCTCCTGCCGTTCCAAACCCATAAGACTTTCTGTCCCTCCATTGACGGCTATGCAACTACCATTTTAAAGCTTCGAAAATTCATAAAGAGATGGTAAAACGAATCCATGGTTTAGTCCAATATTTCTGAAGAATTTAATTTAGGCTTTTTTTCACATAAACATTCTTCCTCTTCTGAGAGATGTGGGCAAAGATGCATCAGGTATTTCTGCCCTCCTTAGTTCATCTGAAGTACTCTGCTTAATATTTGTATATCCTTTTCTTATATCCTATATTCTATAGTCCAGTTACTCCAGTTCAATGCAAAAAAAGTTGATAACTTTAGTCCTAAGTACAAAGAATTGATTTTAATGAATAATTTGTAACTCCAGATTCCAACAGCTCTGAATAAATTAGATTCTTCTCTACGATGGATGATGACGTTCCATCAAAACATGCCAGTTTCTGCTTCTCCACACTTGCATCTGCCATCTGAGAGCTTTCCAAATATTGTCAGTCCATTTTCAATGCACAATGCCCCAATCTTAGTCTAGCGATAACCATAAATCCCCTGATCAATGTTTATATGTGAAAAGCCCAATTCAAAAAAAAGATTTGGACTAAACCACTACATTCATATGGATTAGTTTTACAATCTCTTTATGAATGTTTTGAAGCGTCAAAGTACGGAGGGACAGAAACCTCTTAGATTTCATTAAAATTATCCTAATTTATGTTCTGAAGATGAACGAAAGTCTTACGGAATTGTAACGGCATGAGGGTGAACTATCCCTAAGAATGTATTTTAAATTATTTTTCTTTTATACTTCACAGGCAAATAGTATATCTAAAACTGAGTGAAATTAATGCTTGAAAACAAATGTCTTATTATACAATTTTGATTCATGTGTCTTTTTTTAAGAGTGTTTACATATTTTTAAAGAAGACCATTTCATTAATAAGTGCATAAGATGAAATGTAGGCATGACTTTTATATTAATAATGAAGAGGAAATTGTGTGATTCAGTTGCCCAAATCCATAGAAGACTCATTGTTGCTTTTAAATATGGCCAACACTGCCACCCTGAGGCCCCAGAATGAAACAGGCCATTTATAAAACATTTCATACAATTAATTTTGAACATTCAACAAAAGACAGTTTTACTACTGAATACTTAAAGGGTTAGTTCACCCAAAAATGAAAATCAGCCCACGATTTACTCACGTCATCCTAGGTGTTATATATATATATTTTAATATAACACCTAGAATGACTTGAGGATGAGTAAATCATGCCCTGGCTAATCCAAGCATGGCAGTCGCTGTTGCTATGTTTCTGAAGTCCATAAAAGTGCATCTGTCCGTGATATAACGTGCTCCACACGGATCCTGGGGCGGGGCGGGGGGTTAATAATGCCTTCTGAATCGAATCGATGTGTTTGTGTAAGAAAACTTTCCATATTTAAAATGTTATAGAGTAAATTATAATATCTAGCTTTTGGCCGATCGCCTTCCGTATTCATTTTACGGAAAAAGTGTAGCCTCTAGCAGTTCAAAATACTTACGCTACGCCTGACGAGCATAACTCCGGCGTCACACCGCACGCGCTAGCAGTGCTGGCAGGGCAGAAGCGGTGCATATGGAGAGCGGGAGACGCGAGCGTCCGTTGTGCTTTCACACTGGCAGCTTTGTCTCGCGCAGCTGAACCGCGGCTCGTGTATTGCAAAAACAGACGAATACCGTCCATTCTGTCACTTTCCCGGTGTTCTCCTCCAACCCCTGTCTGTCTTGTGCTTTGATTTATGATGCATTTATGAGCATATATCTGCTGCAAATGCGACTGTGTTCCCCTCTGTCCCAAACACACATGCATATTTGCTGTATAAATGTAGTTTACGTGATAAAAGTAACCTTAAAGGTAAAATAAGCCTCTAGTTTTAATCATTTGAACAGGCTTTTGAAGTTTGAGCAAAAACTTCTGACAGTGATGTGTTTTTGAGTATTTTATTAAAAAAATTAACAGCGCCGGATGTCATATGGTGTTTGTGAAACACACGGAACACTTCACTACATGGTTTCAAGTTGAAATCAGTTATTTTGCATGTTAATCAGGTCAGTTTTGATCAGAACAATGCACTGTGGCTTTAATTCAGCACGAGCAGCGCGTCAAAAATAGACCCGGCGCCAAAACGATCGCAGCACTGACGCTTCTGCTCTGCTCCTGCTACGCGCTGCTTACGCGTGCGGTGTGAAGCCGGTGCAGTGTTGTCAGGCTAGCATTTTGAACTGCGAGAGGCGCTACACTTTTTCCGTAAATTGAATACGGAAGGCGATAAAGCTTGCCATTATAAAGCTTGGATTAGCCTTTTTTTTCTTAAATATACCTTCGATTGTATTGGTCTGAAAGAAGAATGTCACATACACACAGGATGATTTGAGGGTGAGTAAATCATGGGATAATTTAAATTTTTGGGTGAACTAAGTTAACCCTTTGACAGTTTGACTTAGATTTATTTATTGAAGCTCAAACAAACAACATTTATGGAGGTACGATTACAGTGCCACGTCTGAGTGTATGTGTACTCAATGTGATCTTTAGTCCAGGAAAGAAGGCATGGCCTTCATTTAACTTTAGATCATAGCCAGTATGTAAATATGTGCATTGGGCTGAGCAGGTTATTTTTAAATGTAGTTATAGCTTCTAAGAAATATGTTTTGGAGTGGTTACAGATGGCTGATATAAAATATTGACTGTTGTTTTCATGTTGACTTTCAATATTGATTTAGAAAATAATTGCAAAGCTTGGTGTATATCTTAATGAATTGCTTTATTTCCCCAGGAATATCTGAAGAGTTTATGACGCCCATGTTTAACTTCTATAAAAGCATCGGGGAGCTGCAGATGATGCAAGAGGAACATGCTTTACTTACTGCTATCACAATCCTCTCACCAGGTAAGCTGATATCAATCCTATTCTACAAAAAAGTTGCAGAATGCAGATTCATTCGTTTAGTTTGCATTACTATTTGTTAATGCATAAGCATCATGTTATTGAAAAGTTCAGTTTTGGCACACCTACCAAAAAAAAAAAACCTTTTAAAGGTGCAGTAAGCAATTTCAGAGAAATGCTATTAAAAAGGATCAGACCGAGCACCACAACACACTTGTAGCCAATCAGAAGTAGGGGGCGTATACACTCATAATGGGGGAGGCTAAGAGAGTGAGCAAGACGAAGAGCTGAAAAAAAGATTGTAGAAAGAAAGATGCCTGAGAGATATCAGGGCTCCAGACTAACTTTTTTTTAATTACTGGGAGCACTGTAGCCCCTTACTGACACACTTAATACAATTACGGAGCACAAGCAGAAAATTTAGGGGCACACATTTCCCCAACTTTGACTGTAATATTAACAAATGCCTTGGTAATAAATAGACTTAACATACAGAAATTACAATGTGCAATTTTATTTTATGTTCACAGGGCTACAAACTAACATTTGAGGGCAGCAGCCCTCAAGTTCCTCAAGTCCGGTGCCAAGTTCTACTTAAAGTATTGGGTAGCACCCAGGGGCTGACAATAAAGCACTGAGATTGAGCTGTGTGGATAAAATTAACTTTAAAATATTATCATTCATTATGTCTTATTATTAATTCAAAAGAAAAACGAGTGAAGAAAAAATATGTATATTAGGGAGTGGAAATAGCTAATAAGCGCTGCTCTGCAGCCACCTACTGTTACTGTATGGTAATTGAATGCCTTTTTTATTTGTAAATAAGTGTGTTTTCCTACATCATGAAACTGTTAGTTTTATAAATGGGGACCATCTTTGATGAGCAAATAATGTTATGGTCATCACATTTTAATAACATTTAAAAATGATAATATTCGAGTTTTGCAGTTCTGGAAAAAGATACTTGTAAGCATTTTACTATTTCTGCCACAATACCATGGTTACAGTTAGTGTTACTACATTAAATCAATGGAGAATGTGGCTGATTTGTGGACTTAAAGCCTTTTATAACTTGTTCAATGTTTCTCCTGGTTTCCAGCACAGTTTGATCTGATATCTCTGGTTCAGCACAGAGATCCTCACTCAAATCTGAATGCTTCTTACTAGACCTCGCAGCAATGTTATTAATTCTGTGGCGAATACAATGGATTTCTTCACTGGGTCTCCCAGCGCTTTGTTGTAACAGTGTTGCGTGATCGAAACCTGCCCCCGACTCGCGGGTAGCTTACGGCATTGACCTGTCTATTATTGGTCCGAACATATAAATGGTCCAGCCGTGAAGCACAAATGTGCACCATAGTTGTGCTTTCATTTGTTTGCCATTTAGTATTGGGCAATGTTGTAAAAACTAAATTTGGTCGCACCGGAATGAAAAATTGTCGCAGTCTGGAGCCCTGAGAAAAGGTCAGATTAATATCACTGGAAAAAGAATGGTTATTATCAGGCAAGAGCTTTAGAACTTTAGTGTTAATATTAGAAAAGGCCACCAGTGCTGGAGAGGCCTAAGAGAGAAGGCCTGAAAACAGACACAGAGTTTAGAAAATAACATCGGTTATGCTGTGTTTCACAGAACCAAGTGTCATTGTTTGTCTGGAGCAGTTGTGCTGCTGTCGACTAACAACAAACTCTTGTTTATATACTCGTATGTTCATTTTTGTTCTTCCTTGTCTTTCGTTCGGCATTTTTGCTTTATTTTCCGCAAAGCATTATTTGCTTTGCTTCAGCTATAATAAAGAGACATCTACTCTTGCATTGCGTTTTATTGCATTTTGGGGCTGGGGCAACGAAGGGAGGGATATGTTTGTTCGGATTGATTTCATATATCAACAGTGTTTCCCAGAAATAGCTTACTGCACCTTTAAACCATCTAAAACCCACTTTTGGTTCTTATGTAATCAATTTGTATTGTTTCAATAATAAGTTAAATGGTTATTCATTTATAGGGTCACAATAGAGAAGCTAACACATTTTTGTCATTGTTTTAACCTTCAGAAGGCCACAACAAAATGTGATCCATTTGACTGAAACTGTTCTATCTAACCACAGACAGACCGTATGTAAAAGACCAGCAGGCAGTGGAGCGTCTGCAGGAGCCCATGTTGGAGGTGCTGAGGAAGGTCTGTAAGCTACAGCACCCTCAGGAGCCACAGCACTTTGCAAGGCTTCTTGGTCGCCTAACTGAGCTTCGCACTCTCAACCACCACCACGCCGAAATGCTAGAGTCATGGCGCATGAGTGACCACAAGTTCACCCCCCTCCTCTGTGAGATCTGGGACGTTCAGTGACAGAAAATGCACAACAACAAAAAAATGGGTGGGTGGGTGAAGGAGAAATCCCAAAGACTTTTACTAAGCTGCCAAAGAGAGGAGTTTACACACTTTTGAGAGAAGTTGACTGCTAAAGTATAAAATGTAAATGTTATACATTGGCAAATGTCAAATAAAACAGGAAGTAATAATGATTTTAAGACATTATCAGTCCTTCAAGAAAAGATTGATGAACACATTTTGATATTGTAATGCCTTTGTAAATGTTTACCTGGCCTTTGCTACTTGATTTGTTTAAAATCTGCTTCATCTGAGGATTACATGGCTTTTTACACTTCATGTCTGTTTGTGTATTGTGTAATTAATTTAAATATTTTAAGGTTCTCAAAATCTACTTCCTGACCTGGGGTCACAAAACCATTTGCATTAATAAGGTGCATTCCATCCATCCATTCATTCCATTTTGGTCTGTTTATTTTTCTTTTTTTAGTGTGCGAATAATCAAAATACTTTTTCATCATACATTAATGAGCAAGTGAAAAAAAGTGAAGGGTAAGTGTTGATGTGATGATAGGCTACATAATAAAGTTGATGTTAAATACTACATGGCCAAAAGTACATGGGCACATGAATGCACCCATTACTTGTTTTTGAATAGTCATTTTAAAACTTTATTAATAGGGGATTAGTCCTTCGTTATATTTTCATTCTTCTGGGTAAGCTATGGTTCCCACTTTAATAAGAACTAGTATTTAATGAGTAAGTACTAGTACCTAAAGAATAAGCACTAACTAATGAATAAGTACTAGTACCTAATGAAATAGATACTTTTTTTTTAATAAGTAGGGTTGTAAAAATATACACACACATACAAAATGAAACCAATATAACTGAAACCTAGCCTGGCGTGGTCATACTCAATTCTAGTCAGAATATGAGTCTGGTACCGCTCCATTGAGCTTTGATTATGGGGCGTGTTTCAACCGAACCAGGAAAGACCTCAATTGGATAGACCCACAACCAATCAGAGCAATGGAGCGACGCGTAGTTGTCAAATGTCAACAGAACTCAACTGCACTGTGTTGCCAAGTCCATGTTTTTCTCCATGTCCACGGGTTGAAGCGACCCCAATTATGTGATCATATAAACCCAGGAATGCGAATTTTAGCAGGCAACCATGCCAAAATAACATATTTTGCCAACCAAACGCCATTTTTTTCCGGAGAACCCCCCCGAAAGTTATTGTTTTGGGCTATAGTTTTGAGTAGCAATTGTGCGTGACATTGCAAAAAAACGTGGCAACCCTGTCTGCACGCGCGCTTGATTAAGTAACGTTACAAGAAAAAGATGAGTGTAAACGATCTTTGCCAGTGTTGTAAAAAAAGAATTTAAGGATACACAGAGTACTTACCAACATGATCATCGTTTCTGAGAGAAATAGTGAAGGTGAATGCATATACGAACAAGTTCTCCGTTTAGAATAAGAGCAAATTCAACCCAAGTGCCTTTCTTTGATGACGTGGATGATTACGTTACTGTTGATCATCTGTCCAACATCATATAAAGCCCACCCTGACAATTTCATTGGTCCGAACAGTTTCTGTTCGGGCATAATTACTGGGCGGGGCTAAATTCGGCTGGCATCCAGGCTAGCTGAAACCTATTTTGAGTAGGCCTATTTCACAGAGAGAGGGACTCTTATTTTCACATGCCTTGCATTCTCAGATGCAGATAAATATTATTTATGTTTTTGTTATGTTAAGGAATTATAAATACTCTCCAAAAAGGCCTGTGGTGGATGGTTGTTGGTGTGCATGTGTAACCCCTCCTGTTCGAACCGCCCCGCTCCAAGCGGGACTCGAACCCGGGTCCGCCGGCATGAGAGTCGGACGCTCTAACAAGGAGGCTAAAGGCTGCAACCTCTAGCATCAGTCACTAGAGCGTCTCTTGAGATCAGAGGAGTGAGGTTTACTCGCACAGCAACTACTAGCTGGCCTCCGTTACACTCACCCCCCTAAACCTCACTCCCATCCGGGTCACGGCACCAATGTAATCCCTCCTGTACGAACCGCCCCGCTCCAAGCGGGACTCGAACCCGGGTCCACCGGCATGAGAGTCGGACGCTCTAACAAGGAGGCTAAAGGCTGCAACCTCTAGCGTCAGTCGCTAGAGCGTCTCTTGAGATCAGAGGAGTGAGGTTTACTCGCACAGCAACTACTAGCTGGCCTCCGTTACACTCACCCCTCTAAACCTCACTCCCATCCGGGTCACGGCACCAATGTAACCCCTCCTGTTCGAACCGCCCCGCTCCAAGCGGGACTCGAACCCGGGTCCGCCGGCATGAGAGTCGGACGCTCTAACAAGGAGGCTAAAGGCTGCAACCTCTAGCATCAGTCACTAGAGCGTCTCTTGAGATCAGAGGAGTGAGGTTTACTCGCACAGCAACTACTAGCTGGCCTCCGTTACACATGAACTTGGTCTGGTTTCTACTTAGGCTAACTGCCAATAAAAAATAAATAAAATAAATAAAACAAATTAAAAAAAACAATAAAGGTCATATTAAACATATATCTTTTATTGTTTTCATGCTAACCAATTAACAAGACAAGCTAACATACAAATCAAGTTACTTATTAACAGTTAACATTAGCAGTTACTAACAAATTACCAATTATTCTGTTTTCAATATTGTCTAATAATTTTTGACCAGTAATTATTCCAATAGTGACTTTAAAAAATATATATTACTAGTAGTATTCATTAGATACTAGTACTTATTAATTAAATACCATTACTTTTCATTAGATATTAGTACCTATTTAATAGATACTAGGTACAAGTACTAGTATCTTTTGTAATTGTTACTAGTAACAATTCTTGTGCTTGTTTGGACTAGTCAGAAGGGCCACGATTAAAAATCTTACTAGTAACATTTGGAATAAATACCAGTTATCTAATAAATGTGTACTAGAATTGAATAAGTACTAGTAATCATTAAGTACGAGTATCTAACGAATACATACTGGTATCTATTTAAGGTATGAGTATCTAATGAATAAGTGTCACAGTGTGTTTTGATTTTGTTTCCTGTTCATGTTTCATGTCTTATTTTGAAGTTAATCACAGTCATGGTTCCTCATGTGTTTCCCTTGCCCTCATGTGATCTTGTCATGTGCTTCCCTAGTATCTTGTGTCATGTTGCGTGCGTCTCGTTGGACTACCTGATCAGTGCCTTGACTACTGAACTAGGGAGCTGATTGAGACACCCGTTGTCATTAGTTCATTGTCTTGATTGTTCACAGGTGTGTCTTGTTTAGTCATTAGTCTTTGTGTATTTAAAGGAATTGTTCACCCAAAAATGTAAATTCTATCATCATTTACTCACCCTCAAGGTGGTCCAAACCTGTATACATTTCTTTGTTCTGCTGAACACAAAGGAAGATATTTGGAAGAATGTTTGTTACCAAGCAGATCCAAGCATCCCTGACTATCATATAGGGAAAAAAATTCTATGCTAGTCAATGGTTGCTTATATCTGCTTGGTCTGGACCTGACCTGATGTTGGATCGGCCCTTATGTTTGCCATGAGTCTGTTTAGTACTGTCCAATTGAGGGTTACGTTGAAGACTTTTTTTTTAGCTTTGCCATGTGATGGACTTTAATAATGCTGCTCTCAAAGGTCTCTTTCGTAATGGACTTAGTGACTTTTTAAGTTACCTGATGCCTGAGAGCAATTTTCCTGGAACTTTAGCTAAGTACATTGATTATGCACTTTTGCTTGCCGTTTCATCTTTTATGGTCCCCTGTACTTCTTGCACCACCATGGTCCCCTGAACTTCCTGCACTGCCATGGTCCCCTGAACTTCCCTTGTTTAGATATTAGTCTATTTAAAGGGACAGTTCAACCAAAAATAAAAATTCTGTCATAATTTTCTCACCCTCACATGAGGCTTGCTCCTATGAATAAGTAAGAATCTTTTAAAAAGGTACTAAAGGATAAGCACTATAGATAATGAATAAGTACTAGACCCTAATGGAATGGATACTAGTATCTAAAAAAAAAAAAGTACTGGTAGCATGAAAATAGATAGGGGAGCGCGGGGCACAACCTAACACGGGGTTAATTGTCACATGCATTAACACTTCCCATGCATGCTAGGATGACGAAACTTTGTGTATTTACTAGTTATCATATCAACATATATCAAGAAAAAATTGCGCCAAAATTAAAAAATCTTTGGAAGATATCACTGAACATTTATTTAACCATAGCAAAAGTAAATTTCTTTCCTAGGTTTATTTTTCATCTTTGTTTTTTGTGTTTATTTAAAATGAGACAAATATGATATTATTGCAATCATGTATCTGTTATTTAACAGTTGAGATTAATGCTGATCTCACCAGCAGAAGACGTGAGCCGCGATTCAAATCCCAGATGAGCAGATGGGGTGCGTTGTATACGTTTATGAATTATTTTGAGAAACCATGAGAAAAGGGTAAATAAGGACTGAGAGTCAATGTTCAGAAATTATTGATTATTGTTATGTTTTTAACTATACTGTATAGCTGTATTTAGCAATGTGTGTATTTTTTATGAAAAAAAAAACATTATTTTATTTAAAAAATGTAATAATTGTATTTTATTGACAAAATATGTTAGTTTGTTTTAGATATTTTTTGGATTGTATCAGGTAACATTTGAAGCTGTAATTTGCTCATGTTACAATGTCCCCCCTCAAATGTTACAATGTACCCCACCTATGGGGCATGTTGTCACATTTCACTTCCATTCTTTCGGGGTAAATCAAGAAAAAAGTATACACATTATTAATGAAACAAAACCACATATTTGTACAAGACATGTGTGCAATTAATGTGGGGAAAAATAAATACTCTAAAGCAAGTGGATTTACACAAACTGAGAAAGTCAAAAAAACTTTACTTTGTGCCCCGCTCTCCCCTACTAATACACTTTAAGGATTCAATGTTAAAACGGCTTGCCATAAGAGGAGAGCTTTACTCACATGTGACTTGCATAAACACATTTAGGTACACTTTGAAATGTTGCTTTTTGAAAGGAAACCGATCCAGGAACTAACAACAAATAAGTCTCTGTTTCTGGGAAAAAAGCAAACAATCTACAGGTCTGAAAACGCCCTTAAGTGTCTTTATCCACTAGTAAGTTAATCATTCGTGTTGTTTTTTCATTGCACTTATATTTTTAAAAATACCGGCATCTAATTACAGCTGTAATTAATTTATCTAATTAATCTATAATTTGACCCTTCCCTTACACCTTTACCCAACCTTAAATCTAACTATATCACCAAACCTGTCTCTGACTTTACCAGTTTCCCACTTCAATAGCAGCAAACGTGTTTTGCAATACAACATGAACACAATAAGTAAATAATCCATAACTTTTTTCATAAAGTAGTGGTTAAAGATGTACGTACATAATATAACGTATGACCAGGCTTTACACAAGGTGTTGGAAGAAAAAGAGATTTGCTCCCATTAAGATACGAAACCAGGATATTATTATTCAGAAACAGAAAAGGCCCTATAATGTCATTGTATGCCATAGCATTAAGATTTGTCACTGGAATTGTTTAATAAGTATGAGTTTACCAACAAACAACTGATTTACTCACCTTCATGTCATTTCAAACACATAGATTAAAAAGTTGACCTAAAAATGAAATTTTTGTCATTAATTACTCACCCTCATGTCATTCCACACCTGTAAGCCTTTCATTCATCTTCATAACACAAATGAAGATCTTTTAAATGAATGAACGGTCCGAATGCAATGATACAATATTCTTCCTGCCTGCCTGTCAACATATATATTTCTATACCTCCGCACACCCTGCTCTCGCAGACATCACACACGCAGACATCATCAGTGTGTTCCGTAAATCTATGCAGAGTTGTATGTAAACGTACATTTACAGAGCGCTACTAACAAACACCAGCTGCCTTTTACAGTTCCTCTTTAACCAAAACAACAAGCGATTTGGTTCGTTCACACCATGTCATAACCTTAACCCGAAGCTGTTCACTGTCCTCAGATTTGGATTTATGCATTTACACTATCTACGCCGAAATAAATCTGCAGCAGCCAGTTGATACAACTAGAGCACTGTAAATTGTTTACGTTCATTATTTTTCACACAGACTATTTTAACAATCTCTTTACTAGGCTACCTTTCTTTACCTTGAAAGTTACACTGATGTTGGTGTGTCCATAGAAACCTCTTAAATTTAATAAAAAATATCTTAATTCATGTTCCGAAGATGAACGAAGGTCTGGGTTTGGAACGACATGAGGTAAGTAATTAAAGGGTTACTTCAGCGATTAGCATTAAGCTTTGTATCAGTAGAAACCCAGGAGTATATTCGAATTATCGTACTTTCCCCCCTCATATGACCCTGAGAGGAGATAATTGTGTATTTTATTTCTGGAAAAATTCCTCCGATGACGCAAATCTCGTCATTTTGCATCATCGGAGGAGTTTTAGGCCAGAGGCTAAAGACAACCGCCAGCAGAGGGCGCTATTTCCACATGCTTTCAACATCGCACTCACAGCACTCGGCTAGGGCAGCGGCGATTCATGTAGGCTAAATGGAGCGGTGGAGAGCAAAGTAAGTGTTTCAACTTTTAAAATGAACTTCTTATGAAAGTTAAGCTTCCAAAGACATGGACTGAAAATGCACCAGACTGATCACGCGCTGTGAATGTATGCGGCCGCGAATCCCGCGATTACCTCAGCTCAGCTCGTGATGAATGTAATCTGACTCCTGCTTGTGCCGTGACGGCCGTGACACTAAATCGGCTCACTCACAATATATTGAACAGACACGTTCAGTTTTTGATTGTAGTGTCTAACTGAACTGATTTTATGAAAATGAATGCGGTAGCGAAGTGCATTCTGGGAATTGTTGTCTTTCATCCCCATTTGACAAAAATACCTTTTCTGTCTTTTCTCAGTCTAGAAGGCACCCAATTCAAAAATAATTTCACATTTCTACATACATTAATGACCCAGTTTAAATACAGATTCATCTTCGCAGCGCTGAAGTACTAGCCTGGATGCCAGCCGAATTTATCCCCGCCCACAACATTTTTTGCTTGGGCAATTCAGTCTGGACTCGATCCATAGAGGAGTTATTATGCCCGAACAGAAACTGTTCGGACCAATGAAATTGTCTGGGCGGGCTTTAGACGATGATGGACAGATGATAAACAGTAACGTAAAAAAATTGGTTGGCAAAATATGTCATTTTGTCAAGGTTACCTGCTAAAATTTGCATTCCTGGGTCTATGTATCACATAATTGGGGTCGCTTCAACCCGCGGACATGGAGAACAACCCGCGGGAAAAACACGGACTTGGCAACACAGTGCAGTTGAGTTCTGTTGACATTTGACAACTAACGTTAAGCGTCGCTCCGTTGCTCTGATTGGTTGTGGGTCTATCCAATTGAGGTCTTTCCTGGTTAGGTTGAAACACGCCCCATAATAAAAGCCCAATGGAGTAGTATCTGACTCACATTCTGACTTGAATTGAGTATGACCACGTCAGGCTACTGAAGTACCCCTTTAATGACAGAATTTTCAATTTTGGGTGAACTAACCCTTTAACTGCTGTTAAGTGGGTTGAACAAGTGATAAGCTGATTTGTAAGAATCTGAACAAATATTTGTATCTGGTTTTGTGAACTGAATCAATTGAATCATTCAGTTGACTCCACAGAGCAATTCATTCACAAATTATGTTTGTGTTCTACAGAAGAAAGTCATACAGATACATTATAGATACATACATTCAACAGCATTTACAGTATCTGATCATGTGTCACGCTTAAAAGCGATTTTAGCATTAAATTAGATTTAGCAATTAAGTTAAAAATTTCGCCACTTGATTTTATCATCATAATTAAATGAAACATTCCAAAATATTTGTATTGGAATAGTTTTTTTCTTGTTTATTTGAAGATGCAAAAGCCTCTAAAAGCCACAAAAATTAGATAACGATACTGAGTAAATGCTCTTTGCATATAGTATACGTTCATAAAATACTTTCACTTCAAACCTACTAAATCCCAGCCTCAGCCCATTCAGAAGTATAGTACGTAGGTCAAAACCTATACATAGAATCCTGACAAAAATGCTTATTTTAAAGAAAACGTCAGACGGACTTGGAGGCTTTTTCATTTGTATTCATATAGGAGACAACCTACGTCACATATGGAGCACATGAGTGGCTAAAAAAGTAGCTAACTAGGGCTTACACAAACAACTGACTCAAGTTTTTTGATGAATCACCGAATCAGATTGACGAATCCGTCAGAACATCATATACACACTTCAGAATCTCGCCGAAAAAAGTAGGACATCCAGGTACTTTTTACCTACTCTTCTATGAGTACAGACATACTTCTTTTGTCACATACTATTTAGTAGGGAAGTATGCGATTTCAGATGCAGCCAATCACTCTGCATGTTGATGTCAATGCATCCTAAATATAGCTGTAGTCTGTAATATGACAAGGACAATAATATATTAACTAAAAGAGAACGTAGTCCTATTTAGATCTTGAACTTTTTAAAATTTTAAAAAGTTTTTACTTAAAAAGTAAAACACCTTTCTTGGTGGGTCCTATGAAAATGTACAGTTTGAAAATGTACATTTATGAAGTGAAGTTAGAGAATCGTAGTCTAAGAGTTCAGAAAATAATGAGGTCACAGGGCAACTATTTTTTAAAATATTTCCTTGTTGTCTCGTGAATGTTTTACTCATAGCGTATTAAAGGAAACCCAAGATCGTGAAGGGGTTTCTCCTTAAATTTTCATTTCCTTCTTCCTTGGACACTGATCAGCCATGACATTAAAACAACCTTTCTTATATCGTGTAGGTCCTCCTCATGATGCCAAAACAGCTCTGATGCAACGAGGCATGGACTCCACAAGTCCTCTGAATGTGTTATATGTTACCTGGCACAAAAACTATAGCAGCAGATTCTTTATGTCTTGCAAGTTTGTAAGTGGGGCCTCCATGGATCAGATTTGTTCACAAAAATGACACTAGGCAGTTAGTCAATACATTTCAATTTGTGCTCATATATGCATACATTGAAATGGCATAACTTTAGAAACATTTCTACTTTGTTTTTCGAAATGAAAAGCCCTTGATCAGCCTTACTACTCTCTGTATGAATGTGCAACTGGATTTATCAACTATAACCATATAACAGTGACTAAAGATCACAACACTCAGACCATAACACTCAAGGAAGCATCTCTGGAGGAAGACCTATCTAAAACCAACAAAAGATGACGTGGAGATTATATCAGCAAAGAGTGGCTTTCTCTCGCACTGTATGACGTTAAGGGAAACTAGTTGTCCGCACAGAACGCAGTTGCCACTATAAAAACTCCCATATATAAAAATTATTAAAACAAATATTTGGTGAAACCAGTTGGCCTCTCCCCAGTTTAGGCCTCTCTGCCCGCTTTTGGTAGTGCATGAGATCATCATTGGCACTGACTGGTATGCGGCTACGCAGTCCCATACGTCACAAACTGTGATGTTTGACACCTTTTTTTATCATGGACAGAGCAATTTTGGCTACAGTTGCTCTTCTGTGTTATCGGACCAGACAGGCTAGCCTTTGCTTCCCATGCACATCACTGAGCCTTGGCCGCTAATGTTTCCTGATGGCAATTCACCAGTTGTCCTTCCTTGCACCACTTAGGTACTAACCAATGCATACCGAGAACACCCCTCAAGACTTGCCATTTTGGAGATGATCTGACCCAGTCGTCTTTCTTTGTCCCTTGTCAAAGTTATTCAGATCTTTTCACTTGCCCATTTTTCCTGTTTCCAACACATGAAATTTCAAAACTGACTGTTCACTCGCTGCCTAATATATCCCACGCATTGAGAGGTGCCATTGTAATGATATACTAAATGTTATTCACTTTACCTTTCAGTGGTTTTAATGTGGTTAATCAGTGCATGTCATGCGTATATACAGGTCCTTCTCAAAAAATTTGCATATTGCAATAAAAGTTCATTATTTTCCATAATGTAATGATAAAAATTAACTTTCATATATTTTAGATTCATTGCACACCAACTGAAATATTTCAGGTCTTTTATTGTTTTAATACTGATGATTTTGGCATACAGCTCATGAAAACCCAAAATTCCCATCTCAAAATATTTGCATATTTCATCCGACCAATAAAAGAAAAGTGTTTTTAATACAAAAAAAGTCAACCTTCAAATAATTATGTTCAGTTATGCACTCAATACTTGGTCGGGAATCCTTTTGCAGAAATGACTGCTTCAATGCGGCGTGGCATGGAGACAATCAGTCTGTGGCACTGCTGAGGTGTTATGGAGGCCCAGGATGCTTCGATAGCGGCCTTAAGCTCATCCAGAGTGTTGGGTCTTGCGTCTCTCAACTTTCTCTTCACAATATCCCACAGATTCTCTATGGGGTTCAGGTCAGGAGAGTTGGCAGGCCAAACATTCACGAGACAACAAGGAAATATTTTAACAAAATCTTCATCTCCATAAAGCTTTTCAGCAGATGGACGCATGAAGTGCTCCAAAATCTCCTGATAGCTAGCTGCATTGACCCTGCCCTTGATAAAACACAGTGGACCAACACCAGCAGCTGACATGGCACCCCAGACCATCACTGACTGTGGGTACTTGACACTGGTCTTCAGGCATTTTGGCATTTCCTTCTCCCCAGTCTTCCTCCAGACTCTGGCACCTTGATTTCCGAATGACATGCAAATTTTGAGTGACAGTCCAGTGCTGCTTCTCTGTAGCCCAGGTCAAGCGCTTCTGCCGCTGTTTCTGGTTCAAAAGTGGCTTGACCTGGGGAATGCGGCACCTGTAGCCCATTTCCTGCATACGCCTGTGCACGGTGGCTCTGGATGTTTCTACTCCAGACTCAGTTCACTGCTTCCGCAGGTCCCCCAAGGTCTGGAATCGGTCCTTCTCCACAATCTTCCTCAGGGTCCCGTCACCTCTTCTCGTTGTGCAGCGTTTTTTGCCACACTTTTTCCTTCCCACAGACTTCGCACTGAGGTGCCTCTGGGAACAGCCTATTTGTTCAGAAATTTCTTTCTGTGTCTTACCCTCTCGCTTGAGGGTGTCAATGATGGCCTTCTGGACAGCAGTCAGGTCGGGAGTCTTACCCATAATTGCGGTTTTGAGTAATGAACCAGGCTGGGAGTTTTTAAAAGCCTCAGGAATCTTTTGCAGGTGTTTAGAGTTAATTAGTTGATTCAGATGATTAGGTTAATAGCTCATTTAGAGAACCTTTTCATGATATGCTAATTTTTTGAGATAGGAATTTTGGGTTTTCATGAGCTGTCTGCCAAAATCATCAGTATTAAAACAATAAAAGACCTGAAATATTTCAGTTGGTGTGCAATGAATCTAAAATATATGAAAGTTTAATTTTTATCATTATATTATGGAAAATAATGAACTTTTATCACAATATGCAAATTTTTTTAGAAGGACCTGTACAGTTACATTTATGTTCTTTGCACATGCTCAGTTGGGTTCAGGTCTGGGCTTTGTGTACTGAAGATCAATTAGTTCTTTCACACAGAAATCATTTCCTTACGCATATTGTGCGAAGGAGCATTGTCACCCTACACTATGCCATTAGGTGGAACTACAGAATTCTCTAGAATGTCACTGTATAGTGTTGCCAACCTGTTCTCACAGAATTCCGTGAGATGAACATAGCCCCTTAACTCAAAATCTGTGGCAGTTTCACGGAATCTCCAAAAATTGATGATGTAAGTCAGTGACAGGTAGCATCCGTGGTCCACACACGGATTCCCTGTTCCAACACCTGCAGCACGGTCTCAATCAAGACGCATTTAATTATTTGCAATTGTAAAAGTAGGCTACTTTTATATTTTGGAGCAACTAACTCCACTCCTACCCTAAACTGGAATTTTGAATTCTGAACTGCCACAGATATTGAGTTAAGGGGCCGTGTTCATTTCACAGAATTCTGTGAGACCAGATTGGTGTGGCAGCCCTCCCAAAAAAAATATACTTCAAGTAAATTTTACTAAGCATACTTAAGTAAAGTTCAAGTATATTTTAAGTATACTTTATGTAGTAAGTATACTAATATCAATGTACTATAAGTATACTTTTAAGTGAACTGTTTAAATACAACTTGGGACTAAATTGGCCCACTTTTAGTGTATAAAAGTAAAATTTTAAGTATACTTTAAGTGTAACAGTAGTAAACTTTGAGTACACAACTAGTTTTTTGCTTTAGCCGCGTTTCCACCGCAGGAACTTTCCCCAGGAACTAGGAACTTTGAGGTGGTACTCTGTGTGTTTCGACTGCAGGAACCAGGGTCTAAATGAAGTTCCGGGTAAATATTTCCCCCTTCGATAGTCCCTGCTCGCGAGGTAGTACTTTTTCAAAGTTCAGGAACTTTCGGGGGGTGGAACTTGGGCACTGAACATGCTGATTGGTTGAGTTAACGCAGCATTTTATTTCAACCGGCATTTTTTAAAGTATCTTGCTCTTTAAAAATATTGGTCTTTCTGTCCGGTGGCGCGCGTTCGTCTCGCCATCTCAGGGTCAATGTCCATAATAGCTGATAATAACATACAATGTCTTATTTTAAATCTAGCTTTACACACTTAAAGAAGAATACGCTTTAGTATCAGTGCTCTCTTTTCCGCCGTTTTGTTAACTAGGCTAAGTTACCTCTTTAGTAAACCAGTACATAACCAGCAAAAGCAGCGCTGCTTGAATCTCCTCCATACTTGTTATTGTTGCATACAGTGTCACGCAAAAATTATTACTGTCCGTCGGTGACTGGGAGGAGCAGTCATGCGCAATCCTACATCACCGGACTAATAATTTGCCTAATCTTCACGGTACTTTAGACCGCGGTGGAAACGCAGACAGTAGCAGGTCTGGGGTGAAAAAAGTTCCTGTAAAAAAAGTTCCTGGTACAAATTGTTCCGGGTAATTTCGGTGGAAACGGGGCTTTTTACTGCAACTATATGTAACGCTTGTAGGCCCGTAAGAACGGTGTGTAAACCTCACTCCCCTGGTCTCAAGAGGTGCACCAGCGACTGTGGTCTTTAGTGTCCTTGTTATTGTGCCCACCTCCCACACTGGAGACCCTGGTTTGAATCCTGCTTATAGTGGTATGAGTAGGACTGGTTACATTTAGTGCCGTGACTCGGATGGGAGTGAGATTTAAGGTGGGAGTGTAACGGATATCAAGCGTAGCGTCTGTCCTGGCAGGTCACGTTAGTCAAACTTACATCAGCTGACTGTCAGGTGATATACACCTATAGGAATACGATATCACAGTGTACATATATAAACTCCTTCAGTATTATCAGCAGCTATCCCGTTTCTCCGGAGCTTATTACCCTCCTCCATCCCCAGCGCTTCCTCTTGTCAGTCAGTTTTTGGCATTATGATTCCCCTTAAATCAGACTAAATTCCTGAATTATGTTGTACATTAAATAATGACATCTGCATATCTGCAATACATTATGTTGGTTCTGTTTTGTTTACCCTAGGGGGGTTATCGCTGCTCTTCCTGCTCTTATCCATGCTAGGCTGCAGAACAGAACCATACCGCCAATTTAAACTATATTCTAAATGTCAATCAGCTTTGATGATAGTGGTCCTGCCAGAAGTAGGCCAGTAAGAGCTGTGCATGTAAACCTCAAGAGGAATGCTAGCAGCTGTGGGTTTTAGCGTCCTTGTTAGCGCGCTCACCTCCCACGCTGGAGAGTGGAGACACTGGTTCGAATCCCTTTCGGAGCAGGTCGAGTAGGATTAGTTACATATACAAGTGAACTATACTGATAGTTTACAAATACTTGTAGCACATTTTTTTAGTTTATGAAAATACACTTTGAAGTATACTCTCTGTAAACTAGTAGTTTAGTAGTTTATTCTTGAACTATAGGCTACCTTTAACTGTTCTATAACTCTTTCCATTGTTTAGCTTCATGCATCCTTTTTTAGCAACAGTTAAATGTAGGCAAGTTTCATTAAAGGCAACATTTTAAACTAAAATTCTGTAAAAGACTACATCCGGATCAGATTCAGAACGATGATCAAAACAGATCTACTCGTATCAACATCCCCAAAGCTTCATAATCATTAGAGGTCGTCTGTTCAAAACAAAGGCCTAGCTTGATGATGCCAAGTTTGAGCGCAGAATCTTGGGACATGTGGTCTTCACCTCACAGCCAGTGGAAAAGAATCGGGATAGGACTCATGTTCATGGATGCAAATATTAACGTCACTGTAGTGTGAAGCAGAGCAGCAGAAATTGTTAATAAAATGAAAGCAACACACACCTCACAAGCAGTGGGACTTTTATTATGCCACAGTCGCCGGCGCCATTTCCGCTTTTCCGGTCATGAGTATGAGATAACGCAGCTCTGTTTATCTGATACATTTGAGTGTGTTGAAAATGATGTTATGATGTTTCTCTGTGCATTCGCTCGGTGGATGCAATTTTTTTTACATAGTGCACCTTTAACCCTTCAGGGGGCGACATTTCATTTGGTAGTGTTAGGCAGTTTTGATTTGAACATATGCTTAAATGATGTTTAATGATCATGTTATCTTACATTTTGTGTAAGCAATTAGGAATATATTATATATATATTTATAAATCAATATTTTCAAACAATGTTTATAAGACAGTATGTAAAACTATCTTTAAAAAAGTATGTAATATGCTATTTAATCAAAAGAGTAAACTATCAAGCCAAGTATACTTAAAATACTTAATTATACTTTAAGTATATCTCGATCAAAATATTGGCCAAATATTCTTAGACTTTTCTGTCAGTATAAGTCAAGTATACTTAACTATACATTTAAGAACATAAATGAGTACATAAAAAGACATTGAAAGTATACTTTCTTATTTTTTATTTAAAAGATGTATACTAATAGCACACTTGAATAAACTTATTTTTTTCTAAGGGATTACAATATTTCTTCCCTGTAATTGTGTTTTAGTATAATCCATTAATTAGAAGGGATTTTTCACATTTGTTTAACCATGGTGTAAGTCACTTAAAATATTTGAAAAACCCTTTTCATCATCAAAGGGAGTGGTAAATTACACTAAACTCGGATAGGTAGATGATTTCTGTGGAAAGATAAAGAAGCATAGAAAACGTGTTGCTAGTGCTCCCTCCCATCTGGTTATAAGGCTCTGGTCTGTTTTACAGATGATTAATCAAATGGTTTTGCTGCTTTGCAAACATCAATATGAAAAACCAGCAGAGACATGAATTCAGGTAATCTTTTTTCTTTTTTTTTCTTTATCAAACTTATATTAAATAATTAAAATCTAGATCGCCACAAACATAAAATTATGCAGCTAAATTCTTATTTCACATTATACAATTTTATTTTTCCACTTTCTCCAAAATTAATTTCTTTTTAAAGAACAATTATTTACCTAATTCTGGTAGCCTTTTTTATAATATATAAAATGTATGTGTATATATAAGTGTGTGTATATATGTGTGTGTATATGATATGTATATATTACATATATCTAGCATGATAAATAGCACTATTTAATTGTCTTTTTACATCTTTTAAATTGTGAGAAAAAAAGTTACATTTCAATTTTCCATTAAGCTATTCCCTTTTTATTCTTCCAAAACAGGCGATCTTGGGATGCGTGCAGAGAAGTTCCAATCATTCAAGATGAACAGACACCAAAGAAACGAGTGCAGTGTTTGAAATGGTTCTCGTGTGCCATTGTTGGTGTACTCGTCTTTGTCCTTGCGCTGCTCAGTAAAGTGCGCTTCTTTATTAATTATTGGCTAATCATTTTGGGATTATAGGATAACATTTAACTTATGTATTGAATATTAAACAAAAGGCTCGGTTAAACTTAAACTATTTTTTTTCTTTACAGACATCATTTCTGCTTTTGATAACATTTGGGAACAATCAAACGGAGATTATATGTTCAGACAAAAAGCCGACCGCCCTACTTGGCATTGGCTTCGTTCTGGTTGGGCCGAGTGTTCTCCTTCTGTTAAAAAGCACATGGAAGTTCATTTTCAAGAGTGCAGCCATGCCCTCTAAAAAAACAGTTTTTTGGGTAAGCAAACTGAGTTTTTGATGAACAGATGTATAGTAGGTGATGAACCTGATTGTTATGGCTGTAACCTTTCTGACTTTGATTTGACCTTTGCTCTAGGTCCTGTCTGTTGAGTTTCTGGTAGCATTGGGAGCGGCAATTCTAACAATAGTAGCTATGCCATACTTTGACATTGTCACTAATGTGATGATCCTAAACAGCGTGAGCATACTGTCAGCAGTGTTCCAAGTCGTCGCTGAGTGCCTCGCCAAGGAGAGGAAACGGCTTATAATGCTCCCCGTATGCTCCATTTTCTTAATCGTCCTGGGTTATGTCCTTTTTGCAGTCAGTTATCTGGTATTCGAAAGTTCCCCTCAGATGAAAGTATCGATTGGCCTTGCCATCGTGGGGACCATCTTGATTTCTGTGAACTGGTGGGAGAACTACAGCACGCTCTTCTCCATCTCATATCTAGAGGACATTTCCAAAGACATCGCTCAGTCCCGTAATGTGGTGTGCATCATCTCCAGTTTGATGAGAATCCTCATTACTTCAGCTGTGGTTGGAGCTTGGGTTCCTCTGTCCGGTCAGAACTGGAAATCGGTCAAACTCGTCTTCGAAACGGTTGTTATTTCATTGGTGGCAATCCAGATTGCATCCTCTGCGCTGTGCCGCTGGTTTGTAGTCGTGGCTTGCAAGATGCACTCCCTGCACCGCAGCTTCGCCTTGCCCATGTGCCTGGCCTCGATTTCAGTTTTGGCAGTGTTTTTGTTTCCATTTGCAGTCACTCTCACTGAGTCTAATCCTTCCACCTGTTTTGAGAACATTCTGGCGAAATCCAGTGACACATTGTTGCAGTTGATGTTGACCGATGCTTTAAAAACTCTACGCGCCAGGGACATTGTGGAAACCAGGAGTACAGGAGGACTGGCGTGTTTGATCTGCTCTGCTCTGAGCTGGTGGTTGGGACTCATGCTCAGTACTTTTTACATCTGGTATCTGAAGATACATCGAATTGAAAGAACCCAAGATCTGTTTGTGCGACGCATGTATGAAGGAGCATTTCTGGAACAGTCCATGTTGCTGAACACCCGTTTTGAAATCAGAAAGAGAATCAAGGAGAAACAGGGGTGAGTGTTTCAACTTTCTAAGTATGGCTGCATATATTGTTAAAGGGATAGTTCACCCAAAAATTCTGTCATCATTTACTCACCCTCAAGTTGTTCCAAACCTGAATGAATTTCTTTTATACAGAAATGTAAACAGGTTTGGAACAACTTGAGAGTGACTAAATTAGGACGTATTTTTGGAAAATTAGTAAGGAACTATCCCTTTATTACATCAGCCGATATTAGAGACTTTTAAATTATCTGTATCGATATTTGTTTTGCTTTATTTTTAACATATTTAGACAAATTAGACAAAATTATCTTAATCAAAGCATTTTACAGTAAATGTGTTCCCATTAAAGCTACACTGTGTAACTTTTTTAGTCTATTCTTAGCTAAAAACAATTAGTTCTTTCAAAAAATATATGTGCTCATTAATGTATATTTACTTATTTCAAGTAATAAAGTATTTTCGTAAGTTTATAATATGCCATTGAAAATACATACGGGTGAGGGGTTCGAATGCGCGTCACCATGTTGCCCCTCCATCTTGAAAGTACATGAACCAAAGAGGGACATACCCGTAAATTAAAGCTTCGCCTTTCGCGTTTTAACACTCGATGGCACTGTGTCGAATGTGAAGAGGGGGATTGCTTGAGACTGATTTAGCCTACAATGTAAACTTTGCCTTACGCTAGCGATGTCGTACAATATACAGAATAACAATAGCACCGATAAAAGTTACTTTACTAAGATTAGCTTGCATTCGTCTGGGAACCTAATCGCTGATGTTACCAATGAAATGGTAAAAAATGACGAAAACGTAAAACTATTATTCATTTTACATAGATGTCATAACCTACATGTTAACTGGCAAATTAAATAACTGGAAATTATAATAGTTTTCTAAAGTAACCTCATCACCTGAAGGAACACTCATGGACGATGTCGAACTGGAAGCCATGTAAATCGGCCACCGTAGGAGTTAAAACGAAATTGGAATTGAGAGGAACAGAAACCATTATTCACTCAATGGTCATATACCTTTTCACCGCTAGATGGGGGAAAATATCACACAGTGTAGCTTTAAAAATGACAAATGAGATCTCTAACACTGTACAATAAGGTTTCATTAGTTAACATTAGTTAACTACTAATGAACTGCACTTCTACAACATTTATTAATCTTTGTTAATGTTAATTTCAACATTTACTAATACATAATTAAAATCAAAAGTTGTATTTGTTAACATTAGTTAATGCACTGTGAACAAACTTGAGCAAACAATGAACAGCTGTATTTTTATAAACTAATATTAACAAATCCAATTAATAAATACTATAACAAATGTATTGCTCACGGGTAGTTCATGTTTGTTAGCTAATGTTAACAAATGAAACCTTATTGTAAAGTGTTACCGAGATCGAAGTGAGATTAAATGAGGCAAATGGAGGTTTTGCTAAAGTCTCTTTCTCAAATGTTTCATCTGACAAAAATACTGGAATCTCACATGTATCCCCACTATAGTTTTAAAAGAGTTTCAGCATCTCAGACTGTGCTTGCATTCACCAAAATACCAACATTTGCAATAAAACTCCATTTCAATAGAATTTCAATATGAACTATAAACACGTCTCAACACATTCTTCCAAATCCAGTTCATCTCTGCTATGCCATGCACAGTACTTTTATAGCTTTATACTCTTACTGTATGTCAACAATTGATTAACTTGCTTCTAATTTTACATATGTGAAAAATGTCGTAATTAAATGATATCCATTGGATTTCAGTGCAAAAGAAGCCATCAGAGTGTTTCTGTGTGCAACGATGTGGCATGAGACCTACGATGAAATGATGAAGATAATCATCTCTATGTTCAGGTAAACAGTCTACTCACTCAACTTATAAAATTCACTCTCAATTGTATTGTAATTCCAATACTATTTCTTTTACTGCCAGGCTCGATAAATACAGGCCTAAGACCGACAAACAAAGTGATGTCGAGTTTGAATTCCATATTTATTTTGATGACGCTTTCATGGATGTTGATAATGGAAGGCAGCGGCATGCAAACGAATACTCTGAAATTCTTGTGGATGTTATTAAAGAAGTTTACACGTAAGAATCCACCTTAATTTGATCTGTTTATGCGTACTAAGAAAAAAAACGAATCCACTAATACGTCACATGCATTAGTATTTTCAGTGAGGAGGATCCATGTATATTCAAGCAGTCACCACCTCTACCATCTCAGAAGATCATAAACACCCCCTATGGAGGTCGGCTGGAATACACCCTCCCTAAAGGCAATGTGATGATGGTTCACCTCAAAGACAAGCAACTTATCCGTCACAAAAAAAGATGGTCTCAGGTAAGAGTCATTAAAGATGCAGTTAAACACAGGTGCAGATGCTGACCCGGAAACAGAACTAAGCGTCTGTGTTTGCAGATAATGTACTTGTATTACATTCTTGGCTGGAGACTCAACAGACAGTACTTTAAAACGTTTGAAAAGGAGAACCACTGGATTCCCTAAAGGAGAAACTGAAGGTTAGCGGCTTAACTTTAAACTTCACCATGTTTTTTACAGAATAATACAATATCAGCTAGACTCTGGATGTTTTTAATACTCCTTAGAGAGAAAGGGAGAACACGTATATCTTGGCCCTGGATGGGGATACTGATTTCCAGCCGTGTGCGGTCATGCTGTTGATTGACAGACTGAAACTCTACCCAGAGGTTGGGGCTGCCTGTGGCAGAATTCATCCAACGGGAACAGGTGGGATATATATTAAGTACAACCCATTGTTATCACGTCATTTTTATTGTTTTTGATTCATTTCTTTAAAATTGTTTAATTGTTTCTAAATATCTAGAGTATGGATGTACTCTACCATGCAAAGATTTTTTTCAGAAATTAATACTTTCAGCAAGGACACATTTATTTGATCAAAAGTGACAGTAAAGACATTTAATGTCACAAAAGATTTCTATAAAAGCTTTAATTTTAAACTATTTATCAAAGAATCATGTTTATATTTAATTTTTTAAGCAGCACAACTGTTTTCAACATTTATAATAATAAGAAATGTTTCTTGAGCAGCAAATCAGCTTATTAAAATGATTTCTGAAGGATCATGCGACACTTTAGACTGGAGTAATGATGCTGAAAATTCAGCTTTGCAATCAAAGGAATTACAATTACAAAATATATTAAAATAATAATAATAATTAAAAAAAAAACTTTTATTTTAAATAGTATTATTCTACTAATAGGCATTGACTTAATTGTATTTTTGATCAAATAAATGCAACCTTGGTGAGCAGACATCTTTCAAAAACATTTTAAAAATCTTTCTCGACCCCAAATGTTTGAATGGTAATAAATGTTCTAGAATGGTTTTTAAATTATGTCAGAGGAAGTGTGAAGAATAGTTAATCAGATAAAATTAATAATATATATATTTTTAAATCATTCAAAGAGAATCAAAATAATAAATAAATAACTTTGGAAATAAAATGGACAATATGTCTGAGCTGTACGTATCGTCTGTAGGGATGAAGGCAAGCAAATTCCAGTTAATATATAGACCATTTGGGATTTTGCAAACAGCGATTATGTTTTTTGTTTGGGCGGAGCCTAAATGAAAGTTCTACAGTCCAAACAAAAAAAAGTGATTTCGAGTTTTTCACAATTCTGACTTTTTTTCTAGTACTTGCTAGAAACTGTAGGGCTAATACATTATGACTCATGTGAATATTATGATATTGTGTTTTATTAGTATGGTAACCGTCGCAGGTTTCATCAGTCCAGTCTGTCTGTTTAAAGCCACAATATGTGATTTTTCAGCGCTAGAGGTCACTTATTCAAAACAAAGGCGTAGCTTGATGACGCCTTGATTTTGTGGAGCTCTTATGCGTAATGCGTATGTGGGGTAACGCAGCACTATTTTATCATATTAGCTAAATTTCAGTGTGTAGAAAGTTATGAAAGCTATATCGATGCATGGTACTCACAGTAAATCAAGAAAACACGATTTTAACAATAAGACTAACTGTGTTGATCAGTATAACAATGCTGAGTTTTCTGTCGATGAATGTATCCAAACAGTTGCTCACATGCCTAAAACACACAATAAAGCATCTGTGGTGTTTCCATGGTTTCTACAAAATAAATCTAGGGTAACGCGAGTATGATGTCATTGATAGGCGATGCACAGACATGGTCCGTGTCCTGGTTAAAATTGCTTATTTCTCTGGATTTAAACATTCTTGGAAACATTCAGGATAATGTCAATAAATCAACAAAATATATAACTTTTGTCTAGTGGTTTTTGGATATTTTAATCTAAAAATCGTACATATTGTGCCTTTAATGGCTTGCAACCATAAATGTTTGCATTTCAAAGGCCTTTTTCGTAACTGTGACGTCTGCTTCCAAATGGTCTATGTCCTCCTATGGAGATAAAAGAAACGCCACAAGAAAAAACTAAAATATGTGTTTGTTTGTTTTTTACAGACATTATTACACTTAAAATGAATAGTAAATTAAACAATTAAGGAAAAAAGCTTTGCATATTTTTTGTTGTTGACATTAAAACCATGCATCCAAATACAGTGTGATATTTTCCAACAAATTTATCCATCATTTGGTAGAAACTATAGTTAAATAGACATGCACTCATCTTTGAAAACTATGGAAACATCTACATTAAATATAGTACAATATTTAACCAAATCTGAGATCCATTAATCTATTCTAAATAAAAATGCACTTGTGAATACTTATGTATAATATTGATTATAAAGGTGATAAACTGACTAATAAGATAATATGCTTGAAGGGCCCATGGTGTGGTATCAGAAGTTTGAATATGCGGTGGGCCACTGGCTGCAAAAGACTGCGGAGCACGTGTTCGGCTGTGTACTGTGCAGCCCTGGATGTTTCAGTCTTTTCAGAGGAGCCGCACTCATGGACGACAATGTCATGAAGAGGTATACAACTAAAGCAAGTGAAGCCAGCCACTACGTCCAGTATGATCAAGGTAATGTCTACATGAAGATGAGCACATGAAATCAAATCAGCCTAGACTAAACTAATTCTCCCTCCTTTCGGTGTAATGTCAGGTGAGGACCGTTGGCTGTGCACTCTGCTGCTGCAGCAGGGCTGGAGGGTTGAGTATAACGCAGCATCTGATGCCTACACCAATGCGCCGCAGGATTTTAATGAGTTCTACAACCAGCGCAGACGCTGGGGACCTTCTACCATGGCCAACACCATTGATCTCTTGGGCTCAGGAGGACTGACCTCTCAGAGGAACAGCTCTATCTCAAAACTTTACATCTTGTACCAGATTATCAGCATGGCAGCTTCCATCTTGGGCCCTGCCACTATCTGTCTCATGATATCAGGTAAGGTTTTGCATGGAAAAACTGTCAATAATTTATGCACATTAGATTCATTATGCTGTTTTAGAAGTAGTGCTTTTTAAAGTGCCTTCTTTATCTTGCAGGAAGCTTTGTGTTCATTTTGGAAATGGATGAAAATATAGCTCTTGTCTTGGCCATAGTGCCCCCTGCTGTCTATCTCATCTTATGCTTCAAACTGAAATCTGACATGCAGATTAAAATTGCAGCATTTATGAGTGTGCTATACGCATTTCTCATGGCGGGAACAGTTCTCTGCATCATAGGTAACGGCTGTGTCTTTTTTTTCATGTGTAAAACACGGTTTAGAACTTTTTTAAAACATGTTTTGTTCTTTAAAAACCCATTCTTTTCAGTTTTTACATACACTGCCCTTCAAAAGCTCAAATTGTTTTTGCTGAATATAAAAAGTGACTGTAAATACTTTTACATTGTTACAAAATAATTGGGTTTCAAACAAATGCTGTTCTTTTGAACTTTCCATTCATCATAGAATCCTGAAATTTGTTTAACACTTTTCAATGTTGATTATAATAGTAATAATAATAATAATTGTTTCTTAAAGCACCAAATTAGTACATTAGCTTTTGAAAATTCAGCTTTGCTATCACAAGAATAAATTATATTATATATATAATTTTAGTGTTTTTACTATTTCTAATCAAATAAATGTAGCCTTGGTCAACATAAGAGACTCCTTTCAAAACCATTAGACCCCAAACCTTTGAATGGTAGTGTATGTTTTAGTCCATCAATATGTTTAGACTGCACAATTTCTAAATCTGCTAAAATATAGAGGTACTATATAGGCTTGGAATCATAGACTAAAAAGCTACAAAACTCATTTTGAATTCATGAGGTAAATATTCATGTCAAGAGAGCAAACATGTAAAGTAGCTGAATATCTTGATGGATAACAAATGCATCTCTGTAATACTTTCCTCACCTCAACTCTCATAGGTGATTTAGTGAGGCAAAAAACTTTTCTGACCCCCAGTGGTCTGTTCCTCATCGGTATGGTGGTGTTGTACCTCATCACGGCAGCTTTACACCCTCAGGAGTTCTCACTGGTCATCTATGGATTGTTATACTTCCTCTGCATTCCCAGCGGGTATTTACTCTTAGCCATTTACTCTATAGTCAACATGAACAATGTCACGTGGGGCACTCGTGAAACCAGCGGCCAGGTTAAGAATACGGCAGTCGATACCATCAAGAAGAAGATCATGAATGCCACATGCTGCAAATGTCCATGTTTGGAATCTGAAGAAGATTCGAGCAAGGAGATAACAAAAACTGAAAAGCTAGATATTGCTTTGGAAACACAAAGGTAGATTTTTGTGTGTGTATATATATATATATATATATATATATATATATATATATATATATATATATATATATATATATATATATATATATATATATATATATATATATATATATTACTTTAAGAGTACAGTGGATGTTTTTAATACTATTACTACTACTACTAATAATAATACTGTATTCCTACAATGTAGGGCACAAGAGTTCACACTCAGTCCTCATCAAAGTAAGTATGACGTCCATACTTAACATCCTAATATTCTAGCTCTTGACTTGCTGAATTAGACTACAGTTAAAACTGTTATATTTTTAATTCCAAAAGCTTGGATTGAACATCTGCAAGTGAAATCTTACGACTTTCCCTTGGATGAATCTGCACTTCCAATGGTAAGACAAATTGGAAGAAATTATCATATTATATTATATTATATTATATTTTTATATATTTATTTATTTATTTATTTTTGCACAAAAAAAGAAGAAGAAGAATATTCTGCCATAATACATGGCTACATTTGAATGGCTTTCAATAGAGAAACAATTATTATTATTATTATTTTTGGCTGTGCTAATTGGCCCAACTTTGTGCCTTGGTTATTGCAGATATATGTCAGTTACATATACATAATTAAATGTACTGTTTCACCACATGCAGGATGAAATCGATTTCTGGACAGATTTGCAAAAAAAATATCTAGAACCTCTTAAAGAGAATAAAGAACAACAGGAAAAAATTGCTAACGATCTGAGAGAACTTCGAAATAAGGTAAGCCTCATATGCTTGTCAATAGGACTGGCAAAAATGACTTTGTATGTGGTTTTGTCTATATTCTCTGGAACGGTAAAGTTTTGTCTCCATGCTGTTTTGCTTTTCTCTTTCATGCAGGTTACATTTGCCTTTTTCTTCTGCAATGCACTTTGGCTAGTGGCAACTTTCTTCCTTGGGGCAATTGGTGACTCAATCTCCATAAAGATCCCAAAAATGTATCCTAATGGGACTCGATCCCCAACAGAAGTGTTTTCCCTCGATCCAGTTGCACTGATGTTTCTACTGAGCTTCGCATTATTGCTGTTAGTGCAATTTGTTGCAATGCTATACCACAGGTAACTAAACATGCACACAAGAATCAAATCACTATCACTGTGGGCGAATCCGTTTTATATGCTTAAAATTGTCAGATTTTTTGTTTTTGTATTTCACTAAGTGGAGATCATACAACATATTATAAATGTAAAACCAGTCTAAAGTCTGAAGATCAATCATTTAGTATTATGTTCTTTTGTTTCAGAATCTACACATTAATCCATTTTGTGGCGTATGCCGATACAGAAATTAAAGCTCGTAGAAAGCAGTCACATCAGGTGAGCCAATGGATCACACACAAAATACCATAATGTTGTTGTTGTTGTTTTATTTTTATGAACAATGTCCACGTTTCAATAGGTTGCACAGATCCAGGACTCAAGCCACCAGCATGAGACGTATGAGCCAGACACAGCCTTATTTTTTCAGAACCCCTCTATTTTGAGAAGGGGTGTGACTACAGTATAAGGATTTTGTCCTAATATAGCACTAATAAAATTTTCTGAATTATTTATTTAATGTAAACATGATATGCCAATTAACAGTCAAATTACTCACAATCAATCACCTATATCAGACAGAATTTGCTATATAAAAAAAAACCCATTCAAATATATTACATTATTTTTGTAGAATAAAGCGTTGGTTATTATGAACATTACACAAAGTGGCCTTTAAAGGCAATTGTTACATTTTAAATACACAATCTAAAAAATATTTTAAAAGATTTATTTGTACATATGTAGAGTGTATTTAAATAAATAAAGATGATTTATTCTCTCATTGCGACTCCAGATGTTTTAATGTTATTGACGTTCAGTTTGTGTGCATACTTGTATACTTGGCTTCACTTTTTTAGAAGACACTTTTTAACTATTTTCTTTTATTGTTTTATGTGGGTCAAAATAAATTACAAAAAATATACTGTAATACATTATACTATGAATCCTTTAAAATCAAAACACTTATAGATCACAGTTTTATATCATCATTGATGTGGCACATGAATGATTCATTTTAATTTTAATTAATTATAGAAAGACTGATGACGATGTTTACTTGTTAATGTTTAAATGCCAATTTGACATCTATTCATGTATTTATAAGTTATTAGATTTCCTGTACTGACAATATTGATCCTCACAATGTAGGCCAAACACACACACTCATGTCTGGTTTACTAGAGTTTTTGTGGGGACTCTCCATAGACGTAATGGTTTTTACTGTACAAACTGTTTATCCGATCCCCTTATACTAACCCTACCCATCACAGTAAACCTTCTGCATTTTTACATTTTCAAAAAAACTCACTTCTGTGATTTAAAGCTTGTTTCCTCATGGGGACCTCAATTTAGGTCCCCAAGTTGATATGAGTGCCCATGAGTTTGTGTGCATTCAGGTTGAAGTCCCCACCAGGATAGAAAACATGCACACACACAAAAGGTAAAGTCAACATTTATTTAGATTAGTTTATATCCAAAATAGCCATGAAAAAGATCTTGGACACTTTCTAATATTTGTTAAACTAATACTTAATTGTAAATACAATAGTATTTCAGCAACAACTATGCCTATGTAGAGTATTAAGCCTCTAACGATATGAGAGACACAACAATTGTAACCCTTTATAATAACTTAGTTATTAGCTATAATAACTCAATAAGTTAATAAATATGATAAGCTTAGATCAGGAGTTCATTTACATTCAAACATGAATATATGAATTCCATTTTAATGTACATTCACTAATGATCTGCTAACCATATGCACTGTAATGTTTGTTAATGTCATTAATGAAAGTTTTGACAATTTCTGTTAAGTTTTACCCCCAAAATTATACAATATTTACATTTTAACTTGTGATGTGAAAAAGCACAATAGCACTATGTTAGAGGACTGCAAGTAGGCCTACTGACAGATTTAGTACAAAAACAAAAGGTTAAAGGCGGAGCTATGAATGATTAAATACTGATTCTCAGGGGAAAGTTCTGTCTATGTTCATGAATTCGGCATCAGGATAGACCAGGAATCCAGAGAAGGTCGTGTAGCGTCCCTGGTTGCTGTAAACGGCGTATCCATCATCCTGCTGACTGTACAGCCAGACGCTGTCTCCTCTTTTCAGTGACAACAGAAGACTCTGACTCTGCATCTCTCTCCGCCGTGACAAGTCCTCGTCGAACACCATGGCCCGCACCTCCCCTCTCCCCGTCATCAGCTTCACCGACAACGCCCGACGAGGGTGTTTCCCTACAGTAAATGCAAAGTAGTACGCACCGGGGAAGTGGCAGGTAAAATGTCCAGATGTTTTGTTGAAGTGGCCGCCAATGTTTACGTATTCCACGTCAAACGTGAGAGCTTCTCTTTCGCGACGCCCTTTGCTTTCTCCCAGCGCTGATGATGTTCTTACCACTGAAAACGCAGAACGTGGTTCCTCCCTGGTTGTTCTTCTCCAATCATGATAATGGGCATCTATAGGGGGAGGACAACCTGGAAGATTGAGGCCTGGAGGAGACAGGTGGTTATTGAGATATCCAACAGATGATGTGGAGTCTGGGTAGATGAGATAGCCGCTAAATGTGATGTATGGTCCAACGTTGCTGTAGATGGCGTAGTCGGGATTCTCCTGAAGCAGCAAGTAGACCGTATCCATGGGCTTCAGACTGACCATCACACTCTGGCTCTGCACCTTGCGACCCTGGTTCCGGTATCCGTCGTACGCCATGGCCTGCACTTCCAATCCGTTCTTCACCAGCATGACAGACAGCAACTTCTTCGGAAACTTTCCAACTGTGAAGGAGAAGTAGTACGTACCAGGCAGGCGGCATCGGAAACTGCCCGTATCTGGGTTGAAGTCGTCACCGATGTTGACCAGAAGGCGGTCAAAGGTCACAGCTCGCTGAGTGCCACCCATCACGCTGCTGCTACGTGTGGCGGAAAAGGCTGAACGCGGGCCTGAAGTCATTGGGGTGATGTTGAGGGACGCTACACAGCCCAGACATGTTACCAGCCCAAGTAAACAGGAAACACCACTGCTTGGTCTCCATAATGTCACGCCAGCTGCAGTAAAAAAAAAGACATCATTGTTATCAAAGATTGTCAGTGTCACTTCTTGGCACTGTTGAATGAAAATATTAAAAAAAAAAAAATTCTCAAACAACTCCAAGAAATTATTCAAAAATGATTCAGTGTGTCATTGTGTATTTTACACCAAATGTACAAATTGAATCACTTTAATGCTGTATTACACTTTAAAACCAAAAATGTTCCTTCAATTATTTTAATTAAGTGATTAATTAATGCTTAATGGCTGAAAAATTTTACCATGTGAATTTTTCACTACATTGGAATGATACGAAACTTACGCTATATGAATACACAATATGGTTGTTAAAAATGACAGCCAAATTAATGGGAAATATAAAAATAAAAAAAAGACATTTTCTGAGGTACTGTCTACAAATCAGCCATGAAAAAGTCTTAGATATTGTCTAAGACTAAGTATATCCAAAGGGAAAATATAATAAAAGTGAGTAATGCCTAAAAAAATGCCCTTGTAAGCAACTAGGGAATACCCAGCTCAATATACACCGATCAGGCATAACATTATGACCACTGACAGGTGAAGTGAATAAACCTGACTATCTCTTCATCACGGCACCTGTTAGTGATTGGGATATATTAGACAGCAAATAAACATTTTTTCATCAAAGTTGTGTTAAAAGCAGGAGAAATGGGCAAGCGTAAGGATCTGAACGAGTTTGGCGGCCAAATTGTGATGGCTAGACGACTGGGTCAGAGCATCTTCAAAACTGCAGCTCTTGTGGTGTGTTCCCGGTCTGCAGTGGCCAGTATCTATCAAAAGTGGTCCAAGAAAAGTAACAGTTGTGAACTGACGGCAGGGTCATAGTGCTGATTGATGCACGTGGGGAGGGAAGGCTGGCCCGTGTGGTCCGATCAAACAAATGAGCTACTGTTGCTCAAATTGCTCAAGAAGTTAATGCTGTTTCTGATAGAAAGGTGTCAGAATACACAGTGCATCACAGTTTGTTGTGTATGGGGATGCATAGCCACAGACCCAGTCAGGGTGCCCATGCTGACCCCTGTTCACTGCCGAAAGCACCAACTGAAGTAGAACTGGACCGCGGACCAATGGAAGAAGGTGGCCTGGTCTGATGAATCACATTTTCTGTGGGTGCGTGTGTGTCGCTTACCTGGGGGACACATGGCACCAGGATGCACTATTGAAAGAAGGCAAGCCGGTGGAGGTAGTGTGATACTTTGGCCAATGTTCTGCTGGAAAACTTTGGGTCCTGCCATCCATGTGGATGTTACTTTGACACGTACCACTTACGTAAGCATTGTTGCAGACCATGTACACTCTTTCATGGAAATGGTATTCCCTGGTGGCTGGGGCCTCTGTGGGATAATGTGCCCTGCCACAAAGCAAACATGGTTCAGGAATGAACATCAACGAGTTTGCGGTGTTGACTTGGCCTCCAAATTCCCCAGATCTCAATCCAATCGAGCCTCTGTGGGATGTGCTGAACAAACAAGTCTGATCCATGGAGGCCCTACCTCGCAACTTACAGGACTTAAAGGATCTGCTGCTAATATCTTGGTGTCAGATACTTTCAGGGGTCTAGTGGAGTCCATGCCTTGGCGGCTCAGGGCTGTTTTGGCAGAAAAAGGGGGGCCAACACAATATTAGGTCATAATGTTATGCCTGATCGGAGTATATTTAGGGATCTAGCCGTTGCACCATATATGACATGATTTTCTTTCATTCTTCCATCAGACTGCACCAATCTGCCTTCTATACATTATATTTTAAATAACTCATGCTCTATTTTTAACTTAAACACTGTATTAATTTAAAATAAATACTAAAATATTATAAATTAAAACTTTTTTAATGATATTTGTGTTATTATTTATATAGATATAAATGGTAAATATTTCAGAGGTGAATATTGTCTAGTACAATGAAATCCCCTCAAAATACTTTAATTTGAAAGAAGTCATACTTATTTTCTTTGGTTCACAAGTGTGACACCTAAGAGGAATAGCAAAGGGTTAAATAAAGATATCTATATAATCTAACGTATTTTTTTCACTTTTAATCACTCGAAAAAACAACTTCAAAGTCCTACACCTCTGGCATATGAAAATGTTTAATGAACTGGTTAAAATGCAATATAACCATGCTAGGAAGTTAGGTTTAGCGCTGTCAGAATGGATTCTGCTGTTCATATCAAGTGCTCAGTGAAAGCAGTAGTCCCTCTAATTCAGCTGGCATTGTCTGTTCACAGTGTGCACCGGGAAAAGGCAATAAATTAGACATTGGTTCATCTGCTCCTATGTGCTTGAACAAAGGCATATTTGGGAGGAAGAATTGAAACATGGGATGCAGATCCATGGGAGACCTCATGGTCAAGTGAAGACCCAGTCAGTTATGAACAGATAAGGAACACACCAAAGACCATAATAAGACACATTATGGACCAATACGTGAACAAGGGGTCGCTAGTATTTCCAGTCATTTTGACTTATGTGGTTGAACATCAGGATATCTTTAGCCAAGAATCATGTGATGTTCCCTGTACCTACTTTTTTATATTACTACTTTTATTATATATACTTGTTTGTAATTGTAAAGTAATAACTAATAATAAGTACAAAATTGTCCCTTCAAATTCTTTTAATATGTTCCTTATGCACCCTAAACATAATTAAAGTGAGTTTCTTAATTATTCATTTATCATAATATTAGGATGTCATAAAGTATCAAACTAAAACATGTTAAGCATGTTTTTAAGATATTAAAAGGCCTAAAGACTCTCAGAGTCTAAGTTTCAGCATTTCAATGTAAGATTTACTCATCCATCCTTACTTGTGAATATACTTTGCTGTGTAATATTAATAAATATGAATGCTTATTAACATAGTAAAATGTAGACTATAACAAAAATAGGCCTATCGATCTTAATGTTTTAGCTAAGTTTATGACTCATTGGAATTGCTAATATTAAACAGGTTGTTATTCAATATAAATGAAATATGACATAGTAGAATGCACTATAAAAGAAGAAAAGTTATATTGTCAATTAGCCTATTGTAACACAATATTTGAGCATAACTCATACTGATTAAAGACAATAATAAAAATAGTTTTTAAGCAAGTTATCATACCTGGTCTAAGTATTTGAAGAAACTTCATTTCTGTGATGACCCGTCCCTTTGTCTCCTGTAAGCTTCAGTTTGTACACTGCTGTGAAGAGGTCCAAAAGTTAATTCTGTGTGGCATCTACTCTTACCAAAACCCACAGTGCCTCCCATGTTCAAATAAAAGAGGTATTAGGGGAGAGAGAGAGAGAGAGAGAGAGAGAGAGAGAGAGAGAGAGAGAGAGAGAGAGAGAGAGAGAGGAGGTGCTTCACGAATACACGTTTTCAATCTAGCCTACATCAGATATAGTTCATGATTTGATTCTTTGTTTACATTTGTTTTATTAGGTTTTATGCTATACCCCTGGTTTCGGCCTAACCTAGGCCCAGAATAGTTGTTTTAACTGAAAGCAAGCAACTTGCACTGACACATATCCTAAAATATGTCAAATGTTTTATCTCAAAATGAACACTTTTTGAAATTCGAATTTTTGGAATATGCATACACATCATGTCAGTGTTAACGCTGTTAACATGTAAATGAAACTTTTTTTTCTTTTTTCTTTCTGGCACGTTTATAAAAGCTATTTATCCTAACGGAACTAAGGCCTAATACTGGCTTAACTGATTGTCAGTTTATATCCCATAATTCTGACTGTTTCCCTGAATTGCGAGTGTATACCATTATTCTGACTTTCCCCCTCAGAATTGCGAGTTTATTCTATTATTCTGACTCTCCCCCACAGAATTGCGAGTTTATTCTATTATTCTGATTTCCCCCCTCAGAACTGCGAATGTCCCATTATTCTGACGTTTTTCCTAAGAATTGCGAGTTTATCCTATTATTCTGACTTTTCCCCTCAGAATTGCGAGTATCCAATTATTCTGACTATCCCCCCAAAGAATAGCGAGATATAAACTAATTTCAGAGAAGATTTAAATTCAAAGTCACTCAAATCAGATTTATGAGATCCAACTGCGCAATTTATAGTTTGTTCCGTGGAAACAAGTTTTTATATAAAAAAATTTAATAATGTGGGTTTTTTCGGTGAAAAAACCCCCCAGCTTTCCACCAATACTTTTATTTTTATTTTTTATTAATCAATGCCACGAGAACAAGTACTTACAATGTCACATTAGCTGCCAGGAAATGAAAAACAAAAAATATAAATAATTAATTTTGATGTATTTTCCTAATAAATATAATCAACAGGATAACTATAATATGTTGTTCTTTACATTCCAAATTGTCGTTTCTGAATAAATAAAAAAAAGCACATCGAATATACAAATTTCTATCATACACTTTAGTTTTTTGTTAATAAAGGTTTCCAAATATTTCCAAAATAATCGTGAGTAAATAGTTATGCAAAATAGTTTATTTTTCTAGTGCACAAAATTCGCTTTCCCCCAATAAAATAACCCCTACAACTTCGATATCATCATCGTCATCATCATCAAATGCGCACGTTTCCGCGTGCGTCTGGACGCAACGCGCCGGAAGGCGTGTGTGCACTGCGTCTCCGCCGTCAATGCAAACGAAGTAAGAAGCATCGAGAGTCAAAGCTAAAATCCGCATTCAAGACAAGATGGCAGGGTTGCCCCGCAGGATCATTAAGGTAATCGTGAAGTGAGACACACTGCACATTTTTAGTCTTTCTTTTTTAATCATAACACTACGAAATCCTCAAATATCATTGAAATTATCAGCCAAAGAGAAGCGACAGCTGGCTTAGCGTTTGGCACTGTATTTGTTAGCCACTTCCGTTTCGGGACATTCGCTCGTATCCCGAATATGGGTGGGTTAAAAATACATCCACCGCTGTGAAAAATGGCGGAGGGCCTGCGTCTAATTCATTACTGTTTGGGGCTCAGAATCAAAAGCATTAAAAAATGACGAATGTTCCCATACTAACTGAAGTCTAAATGAGAATGGCTCGCTAGCGGTCATTCATTGCTTAAGCTCGAGCTGTTGTGTGTGTGAGAGCTCGCGAGCTAACCGCTCCAGAAATGGCTAGCTAGGCGTAAAAACTTGGTAATTTAATCCAATGTAAGCATTTACAATTATTTTCACAGCGATTTTACATATATGATATATGTATATATGTTTTACTGCGTGCAGGACTACTAGTGAAAGATTAGCATTAGCTAAATAATTCGTCTCGTTCGCTTCCTGTTGGCTAGGGAAGCTGTTGCGGTGCTTCTGCTAAACGAGCTAATGACTGCAGGCCCAGACAGAAGAAATGTCAACTAAAACACAACATTAAGTAATTCGGAAATACAGTATTTAAATAACTACTTTCTAAATGAGGACTGGTGTTTATTCTCACTGAAAAATGTAACATTTGTAACGTTGAATTAAAGCGACAGTTCATCCAAAATTCATATTAACATCGTCATCGTTTATTAACTTATGTTGTCAAAAACAAAAGATGTCAGTCTATAACATAGAAGGATATGTTAAAAAAGAATGAAAGTCTCCTTACACTTTCATTGTATGGAAAGATGCTATATTTTAGTCTCCATTTGTGTTCCACAGATAAACGGCTGTGAACAGATTTATGGCTAGTGAAATGACGTATGCTCCTTCCTCCTGATAAAATCACAACAACTGAGTCATGCATATGTTTCTGCATTGTATTTCGATTAAATAGGTTAGGCCCTGGTATACCAATTTGCTGCTGCATCTTCTGTGTATATTATCAAGGGGTATCAACTTTGTGTTTGTAATTGGTGCTTATAAAGTCGTGCATTTCCAGGATTTTTTGGCCTACAAACACATACTTCCTCCGAATAAGACATTGAAACAGTTGCAGTAGGTTTGTGTGTGAAATGAACTGACTGATGTGAGTGGGAGGGATGGGAATGCATTCTTTATGGCCGTCAGGGAGCCCCTCTCTTGTCTGTTTGCTCTGCATGGTTTTGTCTGTGGGATATCTGAAACATGTAAGGAATTTCATTCTGAGCATAATGTATATGTTGGGTTAATATTATCAAGTCATCATGTGGCGAATATGATTATAAAGTTAGAGTATCATTATCACACCCCTGTTGATCGTCACGTTCATGCGATCAGTGATTAATCGTTTATTATGCATATACATTATTCCTTACATGGTTGCACAATATAGTGTTATTATACACTTAAAAAAAACGAATTACATTTTTTTTCAGCAATGATACATTAAATGAATCAAAAGTGACTGTGAATATTTATAATATTACAAAATATTTATATTTCAATTAAATGTTTGTCTTTTGAACAAATGTTTCTTGAACAGAAAAATCAGCATATTAGAATGATTTCTGCAGGATAATGTGACACTGAAGACTGGAATAGTGGTTGCTGAATGGTTGATTCAGCTTTGGCATCGCCGCAGTAAATTACATTTTTAAGATTTAATTAGTAGTCATTTTAAATTCAAATTTCAAAAACATAACACAAAATTGTCCAACCCCAAACATTTGAAGGGTAGTTTACATAAGATCTTTCTTGATTGGTTGATTTATTAATTGCTTTTTGTGTCGGGATTCTAAAAATATATCATTCTAGATTTGTCAGGTTGAATTACTAGAAATGGAAGATTCTTTTAGAAGAGTCTTGTTTTACAGGTTCACTATCATATGGCCAAAGAAGTCTCCTTTTTTTAATCAGGTTGCAGAACAGGTGTGGTAGCTTTTGGAAATAGTTTTATAACACTGAGATTGTAAGATCCACTTTTTGGAACGAGTTCTCAGATGCCAAGTAGGCAATCTATAAGGTGTAGAGTGCAGAATAGTACAGCAGTTCTCAGATGAACAATGTCTCCAGACTCAAGCATTCCACAGGTGATATCAGATTCTCATTAGTCATATGGGTGTGTGTTTCCAAAAGACTGTAAGGGTCAGCCCTGTTTCTCTCTCTCACTGAACACAAAGTGTCTGGCTTGATTGGCTTGTAATGGCTGTCAGTTTAACCCTTGCAGTCTTGGTTTTAGACGAGAATGTTTCTGGAACATGGGCTGTATTTATGACTAATGCGCACCTTTGCGGTATAACCCCATGCTGAATGTCATTGAGCAGTGCAGGGATGCAGCTACAGAACAGCATAAAGACTGATCATGGAATAAAATGATATCAAACCGTGCTTGATATTTAAATCGCAAGATACTGTCTTTTCTGATGTGGTGCAAAGAGAGTGTTTACTGAAAACACTTTTATTTCCTGACCAGTAACATTTGTGGTGATGTCAGATCATTCTCTGCCCTACTGAAGGTTAAGGGTACTGTATTATCTGTAAATATTGTAGTTCTGACATTGGAAACTATATTCAAGCACACACAAAGTTTGTGACTGTTGAAATGTACAACTTTTCCTTTTTAAGATGCATATTTTGGCATGTTCATGTTCAGCCTTCCAAGGCTGCATTTATTTGATCAACAATACAGTAAAGCATCATTATTGTGAAATGTATTATTTTAAATAACTTTTCTAGTTTCTATTTGATTATATTTTCATGTAATATCAGTGTGATTACTCCAGTCTTCAGTGTCACATGATCCTTCCGAAATCATTCTAATATTCGTACTTGCTGCTCAAGAAGCATTTCTTATTTTTATTAATGTTAAAAACAGTTATGATCTTTTAATCAGGAATAAATTGAAAGTTCCAAAGAATAGCGTTTATTTGAAATGGTGTATTTTTTTTTAAATAAAAATAAAAATCATTTGAATGGCAGTATACAAGTTTGCTTTTAATTTTTTTTTAAAGCTGCCGGTTTCCACAGAACTGGAACAAGTGTTTCCTAAGTTAATATCTCCCAATGTTTATGAGTTAAACGGTTTTGTCTACCAAAAAGATGGCAGGATTCGCATTTTACCATGTTTAAATTCATTCTGCCATTTTCACCCTATGAATCTGTCTGGGCCTGGCCATACTGTATTAGTACTGCCATAGTATTTAAGAAAAATCCTGAACCTAAAATTATTCATGACCCATCAGTTCATGTATCACCTTGCTGTTCAGGTTTGTTTGCCATTGGAATGTGTTGTTGATGCAGGACATGTAGTTTTGGTTACCTAGCCATTGTGCAAGGTTACAAGGTGAAGTTGTACAGTTTCAATAACCAAAATCTGTTGTCACTGTGTACATTATATGTTGGCTCTTTCTACTGTTTTGTTTACTCCTGTGTACTCAACCATCTCAGTCCTTTGGCTAATTGCTTATTAGCTGAGTGTGTAAAGATGCCTTATGTTCCTGCCTAATTGATCTTTTTTCATGCGTGTGTGTAGGAAACACAGCGTTTGTTGGCAGAGCCAGTGCCAGGTATAAAGGCAGAGCCAGATGAGGGGAACGCTCGCTACTTCCACGTGGTCATCGCCGGACCTCAAGACTCCCCCTTTGAGGGGGGAACTTTTAAACTTGAACTCTTTCTTCCTGAAGAATATCCCATGGCAGCTCCGAAAGTACGCTTCATGACCAAAATATATCACCCTAATGTAGACAAGCTGGGAAGAATATGTCTAGATATTTTGAAAGGTGAGAGACCAGTTTATTCCATCTTCTAACATTTTCAGATCATTCTGATTTTTGACCTAAACACAAATGTCTTAAGAGTTCAATTCTTTAATTCTGTTGCCAATAAAATAACAATTTTCCACTTTAAATTTAATCAATGATCATTATTTCCATTTATCATTTATTCATTCTGAAGGGCCTTTTTCCAACATATCACACAGGCTTTGATTAATTTTTATTCAGCAAGGATGCATTACGTTGACCAAAAGTGACAGTAATGACATTTAGAAGATTTTTATTTCAAATAAATGTCCTTTTTTTCACCAAATCAACATAGAATCTCTGAAGGATCTTGTGGCACTGAAGACAGGAGTAATGATGCTGAAAATTCAGCTTATTCTCATTTCATTCATTCATCAGTGTGAATGCTAGATTTTACAATATCAACATTTACATGAATCGTCATATGACTATGTTTGTATCTGATGGCCATATAGATAGAGAGCATAGAAAATTAGGGAAGCAGAAGATTGCCATTATATTTAATAATTTTATTTAAAATATTTCCTTATTTCCTAACTCTGTTCTTTTTTCACAAAATTTTGGGTGAAGTAGGTAATAAAATGCACTATTCAAATTAGGGAAATTAAGATCTTGTCCCTAGAGTAGTGTATGGGAGAAAAATGAATTAGTTATGATTTCTGGAAGAGACTCAGAGCAAAGGCAGTTTGAGTCTATTTCATTTTATAGCTCCCTTACCTGACATGTACATACGGTGAAATATTTGCCCATTTAATCTCTAGGAAGATTACACTTTTGACCTCATAGAGAAAGATCCCTCTGCTCAACTGTAAAGGGCTGGACTTGGTGCATATGAAAGCTAACACCTAGTTTCCTCCTAATGCTCTTCATCTTGTTGATCTTTCTCCATGGCATGTCACACAGATAAGTGGTCTCCAGCCTTGCAGATCCGCACAGTGCTGCTATCAATCCAGGCATTACTAAGTGCACCCAACCCTGATGATCCTCTAGCAAATGACGTCGCAGAGCAGTGGAAGACTAACGAAGCTCAAGCCATAGAGACAGGTGGGTGCTGGTTAAATGCATTTTAAGGGATAGTTTAAGGAAGGATAGATATTGCTAATATTTATTTGTCTGTTTGTTCTATATTTGTTTAAATCAGAGGTTTTTCTGGGTGTTCAGTAAGTTTTACGGAACAACTTCATTAGCCGCGTTTCCACTGTGGGGCCAAAAGCGAGCGTGCTAGTGTGTGCCAGGGCCAGTTGCGTTTCCAAAACAATTTACAGGTCAAAAATAACGTCCGATCGCGATCCGATGGGGATTCTGATCACCAAATGAAGCAGAAATATATATGCGATGCTAAAGGCTACTTATGCTAACCATGTGATGATAAATACACAATTATGGAAAATACCAGAGACCGCTTGAACTTCATATATGATTATATAGTTGTGTATTTATTTGGTTTCAGGTTTCACCTGTCTCTTCCATGTACCTTTATTGATACTGGACTTAAACTTAGACTAAATTAATCATACATTACGCTCCGGTTAACGCCTATAACTCCTGTTTTCTGTCCGTGAGCTCCCTCTGTTGTTCTGGCTGAAAGGAGATAAGTATAATAAGATGGGAGAGATCACTCAAACCTCCTCTGAGTACATAATTTTGTGGAAATTAATAGAAATGCTCATTCTTTCTAAAGAAATGTGGTATAAACAAATAAATAGAAGCAGACATGATGGAATACGTTTGTGGATTCTCATTTTATATAGTTTTCAGTCAGCTAGTTGTGACATTGTTCTATGGAGGCATGTTAAAGGTGGGTTTAGATTAACGCTGCTGGGCTACTGGCCTGAACTTGATTTTAGCCGTGCAGTCCAAGGTTACTGGCCCTGCCCAGCATGTGTTAGCCCTGACTTTTTATTCACACAACTGGAGTTGAAGTCAGCTTTGTGCTGAAGATACCAAGTAATTTATCTCAACAGAGTGTGAGAAAGCATTTGGGGTGTATTAACTCTTTATTTGTTTGTGTTTTTCAGCCCGAACATGGACCAGGCTTTATGCCGGAAACAATATTGAAGTCTAGACATGTATGGGGGCACAAAAATAGAAAAAATGGAAGTCAAGAGTGAACAACTCCATGTTCTGCCAAGACCTATTCATTTTCATGTAAAGGACACAGTCTTAGGAAACAAAAAAAAAAAGATAAACTGAAAAGAATATATTAACAAAAGTAAAAAGAAAACTGCAGACAATTTGTGATTTAAATGCACATTAGTACAAAAAAAAACAACAACACGTCTTTTGTCCTGATTCACTGCTGTTCTGATGCATGGGCAGATGATCTACTCATACGGCTTTCTTTTACAGTGGTTTGGGAGGTTGCCACAGACTTCTGCTATGAAGCGTGCATTAAAACTGACTGTCATTTTGTCTGTCCCATTGCATTTTTGGGGAGGGTAACTTTTTTTTTATATTTCTTTTAACCTTTTTTCTTCTCATTGTTCTTTGTTAATGAGGAGCAGCAGACTAGCCCCTGTTTAGAACACAATTTGTCAGACCTACCCTCTTAGAAATCCTAGCAAAAATGTATAGGTTCTTTAAAACGGAGAAGAGATGCAAAATTGAAGACACATGCAAACAGGAAATGGTTCAACTGGAAAGTTTTTCGGCCATCACAGCAACTGTTAAAGATGTAAACCCTAATGTAGATTTTGTTTTGGACTATGGGTAAGGTAGAGCTAGAGCGAAGGGAGATTTTGCGTAATATTTCTTTAGTATAAGTCTGTTATCGTATCCGGTTTTTAGTGTTTTGTTTTATCTATCTTGCCATCACTGTACTAATTGCACTCTTGAAACTCCATTGCGTGCTTTTTTTTTTTTTTTTTTTCTTGTGTCCATCACAGTCCAGTGCATTGAGATTCATTTGTCTGTTTCTTCCCTTCAGCATTTATTTGAAACTCCAAGGTTGCAGGGGGCTGGAGACGAATGATGAATAGTGAGGTTTTAGTAAAGGGGTGAGGGGTGGGAATGTCAATAAAGATCAATAAAGGCTTTGTCTCAATTCCCTCGATTGGTCTTTGGTTAAAATGTCAACTTCAAATCTGTTTGTAAATTCCTGCTTTCTATAGAAAGGGGAAAAAAGATCCTGCTTTATAAAATGTGATGACAACAGTCCACACACATATTTCTGTTCTTTCTGTAAATAAAATCTGTTGATTAATAAGAAATATTTATGTGGTGGTTTTATTACATTTCTGAGAGTGACAAGCAGGTTAACTGCTCATTTGTTTTTCTTATGCTGTTCTGCTACATTTTAGTAGGCTTTCATAAGAAAATGTTAGTCACATCGTAAAGTTTATCATTACTCCAAAATAACTTCATCAATTACAGATTTATCTAATTTGAAGAAATTCCACCAAACACTGGCTGTTTGTTATCATCAAAGTTAATAATTAAGAATTAAACATTTAAGTGTGTTTCCCATAAAATTTCACAGAACTGCTCTTGTATTCCTTTATGAAGTGAAGTCTGACTCATTTCATTTTTTTTTCTTCACTCAACTGCCTTCAAAGAAACAAGCTGATTTTATATATATATATATATATATATATATATATATATATATATATATATATATATATATATATATATATATATATATATCAACATCAACGTATATACATCAATATCAACATCGACTTTATTTGCTTTCTGGTTGTTCACCAAAAAATTCAATTCTGTCATTAATTACTCACCGTCATGTAACTACACGTAAAACCTTTGTTGATCTTCGAAACACAGATGAAGATATTTCTAATGAAATCCGAGAGCTTTCTAGCCTCCCCATAGACAGCAATTTAATTAAAACTTTCAAGGCCCAGAAAGGTATTAAAAACATCCTTAAAATAGCCAATGGTGATCCAGCATTCTGACGTAGAACTAGGAAGCATATGGCACTGTATTTACAACATAAACTGTAGGAGACTGACACAGACGAGAAGAAATTGTTGAATAAAATCATTATTTTTGGTTGTTTTTTTTGCTCCAAAATATTATCGATGCTTCATAAAGTTAAGGTTGAACCACTGGATGGACGATTTTAATGATGTCGTTCAATACCTTTCTTGACATTGAAAGTGGTAATTAAATTGCTGTCTATGGAGCAGTCAGAAAGCGCTTGGATTTCATCAAAATTATTTTAATTTGTGTTCCGACGATTAACGAAGGTTTTATGAGTTTGGAATGACATAAGGTAAGTAATAAATGACAGAATTTTCATTTTTGGGAAACTAACCCTTTGACTCTTAAAAGTAAGATATGCTACCAGCAGATGGCGCCAGTACAACATCACCACAATCTCTGTCATAACGCTGCAGTGTGGCTTTTGTCTCTGCTACTTTGAATCAATATCTATAACTGACATTTGTATCAAATTTATAGCGACACATGCAGCATAGTTCAATTCTACCCACTTCAAGCTTGGGTGAATCCATTTCCCCCTGTGATGATGTCTCATTCATATTTTCAAAAAGGGAAACGCCTATCTGTTGATGGCATCTCGGGTTTGTAACGCAGATCCTATTGCAGCTGATTTAAGGCGACTGCGCAGAGCCGAAGAGCCGCGGCAGAGCAGAGGAGTGTTCACACAGCACCAACCAGCCACCATGGTCAAGGCGAGAACATCCCAACTCTCAATCTCCGCTGTCAAGAGAGGAATTATGTCTTCAACATAAGGCACGTCTTATAACCGCAAACTGTATGATCGGCCTGGAAAATCTGGGACGACTTTCAGCTCTTGGCCTGAAAGGCAGTTGCGTTGCGCGTAGGATCCTCCAACAACTAGGCAACCGAGAACACTTGTATTCTTGTTTTGTTCGGAGAAAACCCCACATGATGAAATTCAAGCCAAATCAGACAAGGACATACGACGGAGAGGGCTTCAAAAAACGAGCAGCGTGTCTATGTTTCAAGAACGATCGGGAGGACGAGGTAAGGCTGAGAAAAGTGCAAATGTGCAGTGGTTTACATGTAGTAGTACTACTACTACTACTGTCGCCTACTGAGACGTCAGAAATAGATATTGCAACCTGTTTTAAAGTGGCTTTCCTTGTTACTAGTAGTCTATATATTTTATTTTACCAGGACTTATTTCTTAAATCAATGTAAGCCAACCATTAGTGACTGAGAGTCATTAGATAGGCTACTTAATAACACCTCACCATAAGGTCCCATTAACCACAGTTAATGCATGAACTAATTAACAATGAACAATGCATTTTTTTCAGTATTTATTCATTGTTGTTAATGTTAGGTAATAATAATAATGCAACTGTTCATTTTTAGTTCATTTTAATGCTCAGGTGCATTAAATAATATTAAAAACTTGATTTTAATAATGTATTATTAGTAAACGTTTCAAATGAACTAATATTAATGAACGCTTTAGAAGTATTTTTCATTGTTAGTTCATGTTAACTAATGTAGTTGGGACAGTTCACCCAAAAGTGATATTCTGTTATTTACTCGTCCTAAAATTGTTCCAAGCCTGTATGAATTTCATTCTTTTGTTGAAAACAAAATAAGTTATTTTGAAGATTGTACTTCTATCGTATGAAAAAGAAATACTGTGGAATTCAGTGGGGTCCATCAACTGTTTGAGTACCCATATTCTTCAAAATATCATCTTTTGTGTTCAGCAGAAAAATTAAATTATGAAATTCATACAGGTTTGGATTGGAACAACCTGAGGGTAAATAATGGAAAAATTTAATTTTTGGGTGAACTATCCCTTTAACTAATGTAAACAAGTGGAAATTTATTGTAACATGTGACCACCTAATTAGTTACTAGTCACTATCCAAGTAGTGATTAGTCTCGTTCCTATTCCAACTTTGCTGTTGAGTAACTTCTGACTTGTATGTATGTATGTATGTATGGCAGATAAAGCAGTTTATGGCTTTATGCTGTTATGCTTTATACTGGTAATCAAATTTTACCAGTAACTATTTAATAGGCACTTCTTTATTGTTATTAGTAACTATCCTAATAGTATGTGTATCAGCTTTGTTAGACACCTGTGACTAGTTGTTACTAATCAGAATATCTGAAAAGTAATAGGTATTAAAATATTATACAGTAACTAAATATTATTACAAAAAAGGCTTCCATTGGTTAACATTATTAACCCACTCAATGGCCCCTAATCCATGATTCATCTCTAGAAATATATGACTGTGCGCATGGAGCAGGACTGATGGTAGGTGTTATAAATGTAATCAGTGAGATCAGCACACTAAAAGCCAGCAGTGAGCTTTACTCCTGAGTAATGACAGCTGTTCACAACAGGAAACCACTGTATGAGTCTATATGAGAGCGGGAATAAGGGGGACGTAATGTTCTTAATCAGCAGGGTTGTTAATCTGTATAGTATGAGATTTTGTTTTCATGCAAGTAGTTTGCTTGGTCTGGTCTGCCTCAGGTATTTATTAAGAAGACAGACTTGAACTATGTTGATTTACAGATCCTGGATTTAGTGCGTAGTGTACTAATGTGTTTGTGATTGACTGGCGAATGTTTGACATGTACACTGCAGAAAATGTATGCACCTTTAAATGTCAAATGGATAGTTCAAAGAATCAGTTTTAGATCTAAATCACCCATCATTCACATCATTTCCTCACCCTCATGTCATTCCAAACCTGAATATCTTACCTGTAACACCAAATGAGATATTTTGAAAAATATTTATCCATACGTTGAAAGTCAATAAAGACTTTCAAAATATAATTTGTGTTCGACAGGATTCAAAGTCTCTCGTTGAAAATGATTGAACGGCTATCAAATTGATCACCCGCAGCATTTTTTTGGGACCTCCTCGAAAGTAGGTTCTGCTTAGACTAAAAATACTGTCTGTTATGAAACGTGTCAGTCACAGTTGAGGTGTTCTTCACTTCTGAGACGAGGGCTTGACCTAATGTGAGCAGTGCACTCAGAAATGACAGGAAAATGCTGTTGTATACACAAACACTCCCCCATAGATGTCTCCTTTTCCTTAAATGAACTTGAACTTGTCCAAACTACCAAGTCAGTGACTTTTTAATGAAGTACTACTAGAGTTGTCAGTTACATAAAACATGTTGAGGCACGGGAGCCTCAGACCCTGAATGTTCCGCATTGCAACAGGACCTGGTCTCCCAGGTTTCTCCGCCATGTGATTAGCACTAAGAGAGGAGGGGAGGGGGTAAGTTACACTATGTTCTAAGGCTCCAAGTGACATATCAGCAGCAATTTATAGAACCAGAATGACAGCACCCACTGTCCCCTGACAGAGTCCCTTTCCCCACTTTTTTATCTGTCTCTTCCTTTCTCATTTATTCAAACAATAGCTGTTTAGCTCTCTTTTATCCTCCTCTTTGTGAAGGATCTTGCCTCTTTTTTGTGTTTTTCTATTAATTTCTGATAATTTTAAGTGTTGAGTACAGGAACTCTACTGTGGACGTCAATGCATTCCTGCCGTAGTGATAGTTAGCCGAGCACAAGCGACAACATAGCACACTCTTGAGAATTGCAGTCCTTCAGCTCATCTGTTGTTTGTGCTCTTATCCTACAACACCTTACAAAGCCTCATAAATAGGGCTGGGGAAAAATCTCATTTTTATGAACCGGTATTGAATCTTAAATCCCAAGAATCAATTTTTTGGTCTACTGTTTTCAGGTGATTAATGACAATTTTCACAATTTTCTATGACTTCATAACTCACAATTGTGAGTAACTTTAAATCACGCAAGATATGTCAATACCCAAAATGTAATCTCGCAGTTGTGAGGGGAAAAAGTCAGAATTGAGATAAATAAAATATATATATATATATATATATATATATATATATATATATATATATATATATATATATATATATATATATATATATATATATATATATATATATATATATATATATATATATATATATATATTCTGTGGCAGAAACAAGCTTCCATTCACACCCATATCGAAAGCGTGAATTTTAAAGCAGTTATTTTTGAAAACGTGTTTCTAATAAGTTATAGATAATGAGGTTTGGGACGTGAGTGTGTGCAGTGTATTATAGAACAAACCGTTGTTATATTTACCACAGACCTTATTTTACTCATAAATGGAAAAACCCCATTATAAAACCCTCAGGAAGATATTGATGGAACCAACAGTGAATTAGACTTCCAGGTTCTGAAGTCATACCTGTACGGTCCTTTGTTACTTTTGTAATGAAACAAAGTCTCAGCTTTTAAATCACGTACATTTTATAATGAAATTCAAATGATAAATACCGTTTTGGTATTTCGGTTTTAATATGGCGTGACCGATCGCTGTTGCGCTGCTTAACACACGGCGCACTCGAACGGATCAGCTCTTCCTTTTTACTACTATTTGCAGCACAACATGAACATGAATGAACATCAGAAGGTATGTTGAACAATACAGTACTTGCCAAACTTGACAAAATGCGTATCATGTATCGTGCAATTCCTCAATCAGTGTTTTAACCAAGGAAAGACGGCAATAGCTTGTAAACTATATATCACTTATAATGTCACATTTACCTCAGAAAAGCCATTCAATGTTTATAAAAACTTTTTAGTCAGCTAGAAAAATGTTTTCTAAAGTGGAGCATTTTGCTAAATATATCGAATTGAATCATGAAATTTGTGTCAATACCTAGCCCTACCTCATAATAAAACTAAATAACAATAATAGCTAGATTTTTACATTTTTATAAAAGTGAGAAGTTCTTTCTTGTGTAAATCTTACTGCCATAAGGGTGTTTCGAGAGGTTTGCTATGCATTTGAATAAATGAATGAGGCAATTATATAGCGCTTTCATATGTACTACTGTAAACCCAAAGCGCTTTACACTCATGACAGGGGTCTCTCCTCAACCACCACCAGTGCAGCATCCACTTGGATGATGCGACGGCAGCCACAATTCAACAGCGCCAGTGCGCTCACCACACACCAGCGAAAGGTGGAGAGGAGAGAGTGTGATAAAACCAATTCAGTGGAAAGGGAATATTAGGAGGCAATGGAGTGAATTTGGCCAAGACACCGTGGTTACACCCCTACTCTTTACGATAAGTGCCATGGGATTTTTAATGACCACAGAGAGTCAGGACCTCGGTTTTTACCGTCTCATCCGAAGGACGGATGCTAATAGCCTATGTTCTGAGGGTTGGTTTTTTTCTGAAGAAAATGCTAAACCATGCAGCAATGATAGGATGTTGCTATGTAGATGCTAAGGTGGTTTCATTGGTTTGCTAATCAATATCTGAATATGTCAAGAGTCCATATGTACTCTACCTTTTTAAAAATGAGGTATATAAAATTAATGCTTTTATTCAACAAGGATGCATTAAGTTGATCAAAAATGACAGTAAAGACTTTTGCATTGTTAGAGTTCATTTAAATAAATGCTGTTCTTTTAAACTTTCTTATTTACAAAGATGTAAAAAAATGTATCACTGTTTGTTAGTAGTACACAAAAATATTCATATTTTAGCAGCACAACTCTTTCAACATTGATTATGAGAGGTTTCTTGAGCATCAAATCAGCATATTAGAATGATTTCTGAATGATCATGTGACACTGAATACTGCAGTGATGATGCTGTAAATTCAGATTTGTATCACCGTTCAAATACATTTAAAAAGAATTACTGACCCTAAACTGAACTTTGAACGGTAGTGTATGTTCGGAATTGAATAATACTAGTATTCTACTTAGGTAAATACTGCCTACGAAACAGTAAGTGAAACTGCGGAGAGGAGGAGCTGGGGATGGAGAAGGGTAATTGGCTCCTGAGCAATGGGGTAAAGCTGCTGATAATACTGAATTGTCTTATATATAGGGATTCTGTGATGGGCATCATATTCCTATAGGTAGACTTGGATCAGCTGATGTGAGCTTGACTGACGTGACCTGCCAGAACTAACACTACTCTTGATTTGTCACCCAGTAATTTCTTTTAAAAAAACTGTATTTTTGTTACAATTTTATATAGAAATGTCAAAAAATTTGGCAGTTCAGTCAAATAATCTCTCATCGATCGACCGGCCATGGACTGGATTCTGCCGTTTTTCCGCATGCTCCGTCCAGACCAGAGACCGGTCGGTCAGTCTCACGATGTTCACAATCCGAGCTGGTCGGTTTTGTTGCCACAGGCAATAATGTCAGCTGCGCGTTCTCACTCTCTTCTCTCCGACGGCGAAGTGACATAAACCCGCCTCCCCTCACTCACTCGTCTCATTCGCTCCGGTTAAAACGTAATTGTATTGAGCATAATTTGACTAATTCTCTCAGATTTTGCGCTCGCACCAAAAGCAGACATCACTGATCTATTTAAGTGCAGCACACAAGCCGCCTCTCAAATAGCTTGTGAGTCGCAAGTACCAAAATGAGTGGCTTACTGTGCACCAAATACATACAAAATGATGTTCAGTTAAACACAGCATGTTGTGCAACAGCATATTGCATCCATGCATAAACTCTTAAAGTGACAGCAGTCTAATATTTCTGCTGCTGTCTTTCATGTTAATCAAAAACTACAGACAAAGAGAATATCACTCTTCTCTTGACTGAAAAACCTTGTAAGTATTAATCTTAAATAATCTTATTTAATTTTTTACAATGAAGACTTTCCAGTTTTTTACCTGTATACTAACCTACTGTTAGACCCACCTAAAAAAACATGGTTGCATTTATTTCATCTCTCTCTCTCTTTATTCTATTGAATTTATTTGTGCTGTTGTTTACAATTTCGACTTTTTTTAATGAAAATAATTTTGCATTTGAAGAAAAGTGTATTTTTGCTTGTATGCTGTCAATTATACTCATTAGAAAGAAAATTGGAATCAGCAAAAATCAGTATTGGTAGGTCACACGTACTAAAAGAAATCGGCCCAAAAAAATTACAATCAGTGCATCTCTAAAAGCTCTTTAAAAAATTATGTGGTTCATTCATCACAGTGGAAAGGTCAAAAGTTGAGTATTTGAGTTGTGGTACAGTATTCCAAAAAATGTGCTCTGCAAATAATTTGCTATTGTGCATTGAATAGTAAATACTATAGCAGTAATAAGCATTATGTTTTATCAGTAAAACAACAGTAATTCTTTACATAAACATGGTTTGTTGACTTTCCAATTAACACGATTCTCTTGTTTTGACAGTGTGGTTGGGATGTGTATTTACATTCAGAAAGGATCCTGCTGATACAGTGCTTCTGAAAAATGTGTTTGTTTTTTTGGGTGTGTGTTTGGGTTGAGCCACTGTCATTCTGTCGCACGCTTACAACTTTTATTGAATGTGGTGGCTTTGCTTCTCTTTGTTTTGCATCTTGGTAAAATGCCTGAACTGTTTTGTCCCAAACAAAAGTAGGTTTCATAACTATAGCTTTAAATATACAAACAATTGTGTTAGCGATAAACAGTCATTTCTTGTCTACCAAGAGGACCACATTCACCTCGGGACTTTTTCAGTTTTTGAATTGTCCAGCTCAGCAGACTGGTTCCATAACAGTAATGCCAGGGTATTGCCAGAGTTGTCATAGCAACAATGATCCCCTTAAATGCGAACATGATACAGTGGACTGAACCTGAACAATGACCCTTAAAACAAGCCAGAATGAAACAGCACTCAGTTACGTGCTGTACGAGACTGATTTTAAGCCGTAAGCGTTTACTCCTTTAGCTTGTGAGCTTTACCTTTCAAACTTGCAAATTAAGTGAAAGATTTAAAAGCATGGATGTCTTGGTAGCCTAGTTTTGTGTTGACGTGCTGTTATGCATGTGAGTTGTTTTAGCATGTCAGTAGCTCATCTGGTACAGCATAATGTTAGCAACTGGAAGGTCATGGGTTCGGTTCCCTGGGAACACACACACTGATGCAATATAGGGCTTGAATCCACTGTAAGAAGTTTAGGATAAACCAAATCTGATATCTTGCATTCAAACGGTTGCGAACTATCTGTGAAACTTGTAAAACCTTTTATAATCTAATCTACAAATAGATTTACAGACTTTCCTGAAACGTCAAACGCAGCCCTGACCCTGATGCCTATCGTGACTGGAAGACAGCCACTGTCTGCTGGGGTTTGAATGACTGAAAATATTCACACTCTTTTTGGTCGTGTTTATGATGATAGTGTCACACATGCCCCTCAGACTCCTGCTGAGATTCAACATGCACTTCATCTTAAGTGTCACTCGGTGGGGCTCTGAACTGGGTCAGTATGTCAGCAGATGCTCAGGACTATGAGGGGTTGGCGTAATAAAGCTGATTAATCCTAATATAATAGTGAAAAAGATTGAAGAAATAAGAAACAATTATTGATTAGACAAGTGATGTTATTTAGATGAATGGGCTGTTTTTTAAGTTATAGAAACGGTTATCCATTTGTTGTGGCTTTCAGACAGTCCTTGATTCAATGCTTATCCGTGAAGAGAATATTTTCTTTCCCCTTGATTTTAAACGTCATCAGCTGGTAGAATGTTCTATAAACAGCAGCGTTGTGCACCATTCAAAACTCTATTGAGAATACCTTTTAAACTCCAATTCAGTTTCAATTTGAATCAGGGATATTTAAGTTAATTAGAACTAAAATCATGAAATTGTTACTCCCTGTGGCTCACGAGAGATGCAACAAAATTGGGACACATGAGAAGGCCGAACTTTAAAGCAAAAGTTTATTAACAAAGGGAAAACTATACAAAGTATTGGGACACCCCTCCAAATCATTAAATTCAGGTATTTCAATCACTTCCAAGGCCACATGTATAAAATCAACTCTGGAGTGATGAATCACGCTTCTCTGTCTGGCAATCTGATGGATGAGTCTGGGTTTGGCAGTTGCCAGGAGAACGGTACTTGCCTGACTGCATTGTGCCAAGTGTAAAGTTTGGTGGAGGGGGGATTATGGTGTGTGGTTGTTTTTCAGGGGTTGGGCTTGGCCCCTAAGTCCCAGTGAAAGGAACTCTTAATGCTTCATCATATCAAGACATTTTGAACAATTTCATGCTCCCAACTTTGTGGGAACAGTTTGAGGATGGCCCCTTCCTGTTCCAACATGACTGCGGACCAGTGCACAAAGCAAAGTCCATAAAGACATGGATGAGTGAGTTTGGTGTGGAGGAACTTGACTGGCCTGCACAGAGTCCTGACCTCACCCTCATAGAACACCTTTGGGATGAATTAGAGCAGAGACTGCAAGCCAGGCCTTCTCGTTCAACATCAGTGTCTGATCTCACAAATGCGCTTCTCGAAGAATGTTCAAAAATTCCCATAAACACACTCCTAAACCTTGTGGAAAGCCTTCCCAGAAGAGTTGAAGCTGTTATAGCTGCAAAGGGTGGGCCAACTCCATATTAAACCCTACAGATTAAGAATGGGATGTCATTAAAGTTCATGTCCATTAAGGCAGGCGTCCCAAAACTTTTGGCAGTATAGTGTATGTGTAATGTAGCAGTCAGGCATCAGTAATGCTAAATGAATACATGGAAATGTAATGTGCTGTGGCATTGTGGTGTGTGCAAAAAGAAACAACCAAACTAAATATAACAAATCAAGTAGGCCGTCTGGTCTGCCATCGGTCTTGCTTTTTTTAAAGGCTTTAAAGGGAAGTAAGCAACAGGTGTCTATGATGTGACCTGCCAGCGCTGGGGAAAACCCCACGAAAGACGCAGGTCCTCACAAAATATAAAACATAAATAAACGCATATTATTTCAGCTAGTTGCCAAAGCAGTATTTCTCATTAACATTTAGCTTAACTTGATGTACTAAATCTCAAATAAAAAAATAAAAACACACCACAAAATTACCAAAACTTTAACAGATTTTAAAATGAAAAATATGAATAAAATCTAAAATATCTAATTTCCAAAATAAAACATATACACTAAACACTGTTACAAAGGTCTTGCTGTTTGAAATAGAATAAAGTGAAATGTATAACTGCAAAAAAAAATAATAATACTGCATTTTATTTTTTCAGTATACCCATAAATGTTGTCATACATAGTTATAATAATAATGAAATGTTTGAAATTCCAAATTTTATATAGATTTTATTCATTTATATAAAAATTTAAATAGAATTATCCATGTATATTTATTATTATATATTTATAGATTATGGTGGGAGAACACTTAATTTCTCAGAATGCTTTAATTAACTCAATGTAAGATATAATAAAAAATGGTTACTTGTACTTATCAGGGAATACATTCTGCCTGGCAGTCATAATTGTTCAAAGTTTGAGTTGATTCGGACAGATTTATATAAATACCTTTGCTGTTTTGTGCTGTAAGTCAGAAGGTTTGCAAACCTTGTTTTAATGTTTCAGTTCCAAGGATGATTTAATCAAAAGAGTTGAATGAAAATAGTTTTCATGGCTATCAGTGGGTGGGGAATTTTACCTGGCAGATCGCAAAGACAAATATTGACTGCAATGCTTGCTGGAATGAAAGTGCACTAAATTGCTAAAAATAAAGGGGAACAACTTGAACTCTAATAACCATGCTGTATTTTTATTCTTGAACAATTACTGTAACTGAACCATCTGCATTAGTGGGCATATTGATTCTTAGGTTTTCCCAAACTTAGGCTATGAGTGAACCGTGTGATCCTTCAGGAGCAATGTAAAGCCAGAACCTGTGAGGTTTCTTCACATCTCTCATGGTCACCTGTCCCAGCCGCAGCTGTTTTTTCTCCCACACCTCATACCCCAAAGCAGAGCTTGACTGTCAGCAGACAGAATCTGTCGCTATGGCTGAGGCAGCTGTTGCTGGTAGTTTATTTATAAGAAGTGATTCCACAGATGTACGATTGCCTTCTAGAAGAGTGGTGGAGAGTGACAGCATTGAGTGAGAGTAATGCAGTGGAGCTCATTATAAAAGCAGAAACGCTTTGTAATATATACACATTTTAGTAAAAGACAGTGATTTTTAAAAAAAAGATATTTAGGGAAAAGGCAATGATTTCCAATGTTGTTTTGGAACCCATTGACATTCATTGAATGGACAAAAGCCATCAAAACACAGTATATAGGTTTGGAACAACATAAACTATCACTCCTAATGAAATTAATTGCTACATAAATAATTGTAGATGTTGAGGCCAACATTTCTCCTAGTATGCAAGGAATTTGATCAGCTGGATGGTATTTTTGGTACTGATGTATCAGGTTAGGCTTAGTTACGTAATCAGGATGTTCTGACAAAGTGTTGATGAGCGCTTGGATTTGGACTAGCTGACTTGGCTTTGTTTTTGAATGTGTGTGTGTGTGTGTGTGTGTGTGTGTGTCAGGTTTTGCTTGTTAGCAGCAGTCGACACCCAGATCAATGGATCGTTCCAGGAGGAGGGATGGAGCCAGAAGAAGAGCCTGGAGGAGCTGCAGTTCGAGAGGTCTATGAGGAGGTGAGCTCTGTCCTCAAGGTTTCTACCTCAGGGGTTCTCAACTCTGGCCCTTAAGGTCCACTTTCCTGCAGAGTCATAATTATAATAACAGTAGTTGCTTGTAGAACTTGTAGTGCTTGTAGAAGCGGTGCAGTGCAGACCGATCCCTGTATGGTATCAAAGTTCTGCAAGAGCATTTCGAAAGCATAGAGCTATATTTATGCTAATTATGACATGTTGTGAATACAGCATTTGTTCCGACCAAAATTAAACACACCTGAACAAACAAGCTAATCAAAGTCTTCAGGATTGCTGAAATTATGCTGCGTTCACGCAATGACATAATTACTGTAATTTTGAAATGTCAACATGTGACAAAGCAGTTCACATCCTTGAACTGGGAATTATGTATTTCTATGGCAACACTATCAACTCCTGATTTACCTGCTCAAATCTCCAAGAACTCAACATTGTTATCGAACACGTTGTTAATCAGTTATGTATTTTCTTGTTTTCAGATGAGTTTAATAAATTACCATGTAGAGGTCTGTTAGGATCAGACCCTCTCTCTCAGATAACCACCTTCCAGAGATAATGTAATCAAATCCACCTACCTGTGTCTGTAAGATTATTATTTTGAAAGAAATAATACTTTTATTCAGCAAGGACATTTTTATTTGATCAAAAGTAACAGTAAAGATTTTGGTCACACTTTAGTTAAGTGTCAAATTCTCACTATTAACCTACTATTAACTATGACTTTTGTCACAATAAACTCCTCATTACTGCTTATAAATAGTTAGTATGGTAGTTAAGTTTAAGTATTGGGTAGGATTAGGGATGCAGAATATGGTCATGCAGAATAAGGCATTAATATGTGCTTTATACGTTCTAATAAATAGCCAATATCCTAGTAATATGCATGCTAATAAGCAATTAGTTCATATTGAAAATTTTACCCTAAACTAAAGTTCTTTTGATCTTTATCTTTATCAAAGAATCCTAAACAAATTTATCATGGCACAAATGATTTTAACATTGAAAATCATAAATGTTTCTTAAGCAACAAATCCGCATATTAGAATAATTTCTGAAGGATCATGTGACACTGAAGACTGAAGTAATGATGCTGAAAAAATTCATATTTACCATCACAGGAATACACCGATATTATAAAATATATTAAAGTAGTATAATCAAATAGAAAACTATTTTAAACTATAATAATATTTCACATTATAACTGTTATACTACATTTTTGATAAAATCAGTGCAGCCTAACTTGCTTTTTAAGTATAATAATATAAAATTTTTAGAGTGTGCTGAAGTTATAATAAAGTCTGTGACAGGGGATGTGTATTACAGTTATAACCAAACATTCCCAGATAATTGAAGCCAGGGAAGTTATTTTATGTTTTAACCATTGAAGCGGTTGTGTAAAGATCGCACAACACAAAAGGCCTTCAAAACAACTTCACTGGCTCTGTAAAGTTAATGGACTGAAACTTTGCTACCATGCACTCCTATTTAAAATGTGGAAGGAGGAGTATGACTTTGGGTGGAACAGATTTATGGAAGAGAAAAGAGTGTTTTGCTCTTTCTTTAATGGCTACATATTTTCAGAGTTGAGAACTGGTATAACAGAAACCGGGGAAGTAATGATGCTGATCATTCAGCTTTGCCATCACAGGAATCAATTACATTTTAAAATATATTAAAACTAAGTGAAAACAATTATTTTAAATTGTAATGGTTATTCACAGTATTACTATTTTTACTGTATTTTTTTATCAAATAAGTGCAGCCTTTTGGTAAGCATAAGTGCAAAACCATTTTCCTCCAAGCTTTCGAACAGTTTTTAAATGACACAAGCAAATTAGCAAGTGTTACTGTCTAATTCAATATGAAAACAACATTCATAGATATAAGGAGTATTTAAATTCCCATCTGTATTTTTACTGCCACAAAAAAAAAAATTCTGTTATCAATTATCTGATAAATTCTGGACTTATCAGTTGATCTTTGTGTTATGTATTTATTAGAGAACAATAAAAGTCTTGTCTTATCTTTACTGGTTTACTGAAGTGGGTTGCATCATCAGGCGGTGGTTGGGTAATGGTGGTCCCTCTGGCTTTTGAGGGTCTGTTGGTAGGTCCAAGGTCCTAAATGAGGCCTGACTGTACTGTATAGGTTTACAGCACCAGTAGAGGCCTTGCTCATGTTTAGGTGAGAGTTATGGTTTGCAGCTGTCTCATATCTTGTCACCAGGATTTCTTTTGCTTTACACCATGCATACTGCTTATTGCACACTTGACAGTATATAGTATATGCTGCATACTATTTTTAAAAAAGTAACACAGTAAAGTAAATTGCATCCAATCATCTTCTCTGTAACACCATGTTTAATCCAGTGAAAAAAATTCTTAAACTTAGTCAAATAATGACTCAGGAAAAATATTACATAACATTACAGGGATTGTACACCCAATAATAAAAAATTAATAGCAAAATTCAAAATATTTTGAAAAAAGTCTAAATTTTGTCTGTACAATATGTTTTTTGCAGTTAAATTATCCATAAAAAGTCCATTTAAACTCTCTCAATCACACTGCATTCCATTCAGATTTTGCCTACACCTTTGACTCAACTGTTGTAGATTTCGGTATGAGTGAAATGCGCATGTGATCCCACCATATAGATTCCTCAATCATCATTCACAATCTGTACATTAGCAAGCTTTCTGTCATCTTCAATTTAAGAGGCTTCACTAAACGAATCTTTTCATGTCTATCACAGCTAATGGTTATGTGGTTCATTTCAAGGATGGGCTGTGTCATGACATTGAAGAGCCGTCGTAGAGGTTGCCAAGAGGGTAATTTGTTGACAGCTGTGAAGCATTGCATTGACATTTAGAAACTGTGTCGTGTTACCGTTGGCCTCGTCCGTCTGAAATGTACATGCCCCTGAGGTTCGAGAGTCGTGGTGTTTGGACACTTGCGGTTGCCCAATTTGAATGCAGCTTAATCACAGCAGCCAGTGGGTTTTTAAAGTATGAAATTAATCATGGTACCCCAAAGGAAAAGTGACATTTACATCAGGACTGGACACACTATCCGGCTGTATAACAAAATAAATCAGCCAGCTTTTCTTTGATAACATATTCAATTCAATCATTTAAAATCGAATAAATTAGTTTTACATTTCAGTTAAATAAACAATAATTGCATAACATTGTAAAAAAAAAAAAAAAAAAACCTGCACAACTACCAAATTTGGCCTATTCTTTCCGTTTTATCCCTCATGCACAAGACATTATTTTGTACTTCGAGGGATTTATTTGTTGCATAATGGTTTAAAAGGTGTAACTCAAGCCATTTGAGCGTTAGGGAGACCATAAACCTGTCTGTGAATTACAGCATGCTGCTGGCTATGGCAACAGTCATGGGACCCAAACTACTACCCCCAGGGGCTTTGCCAGCGATGGGATGTCCCAAAGCTCTTGCAAAGGGGGTTGATTTTATAACAGACCTCTGGCCTAAGGAGGAACCCTGAAGTTATTCTTACATTATTTAATTATAACTTAATAAATTTGTTTACTTGTTTACCATATTAAAGATGACCTTTTATGCTTCATTACATTTTAACTCTAAGTATGCAATTTAGCTGTTTGCACATTAAAAAAATTCTGTGAAGTTACAGTACAATTCCACTCTAAAGTGAGTTATTCTTTATATCAGTAAGCACTGTTCCTGAATTCCATTAAATTCAATAAAAATAAAAAAAAGGGCCAAAATGGTTAACACTAAACTTTTAATAATCTTACCCACAAATTATTGGTCAGGATATTAGCTAAATTTAAGCAAATGCACAACTTTTTTTACTACGTTTTGACATTGCAGTCTCAGAAAAACATCAAAGACTGAATGAAGCCTTTAGCACAGGGGTGTCTAAACTCGGTCCTGGAGGGCCACTGTCCTGCAGAGTTTAGCTCTAACTTTCCTCAACAGACCTGCTTAGAAGTTTCTAGTATCCCTAATAAGATCTTGATTAGCTGGTTCAGGTGTGTTTAAGCCCTCCAGCATCAGGATTGGGCACCCCTGCTTTAGCAGAATACGGGAATATGAGTTGCATGGTGATGTTTCAGAGCGGTGTATTAGAATCTGATGAGAAATATAATAAGAATAAATGCATCTCTACCACAGTGAAGCATGAAGGAAGATGTGGCATTGTGTGGGGAGCCTTCTTAGCTGCTGGTATTACTTCACTGTGAACAGTCATTTAATGATTTGGAGTACAGGAGAATATGGCATAATTACTTTCTTTCCACAAATGTTATTTAAAAAGGAATGATGTGATGTTATTTTTCAATAGGACAATGTTCCGGCCCAAACTGCAAAGACAACCAAGAAGTGGCTTGAGAACATCAGGCTCATGTTTTGGCCTGGTCAGAGTCCAAATATCCTGTAAAAAGCTGTCTGCATGTTGGGGAAGCCTATTCCTTTATCTACAGTATTTGTGCAATTCTTGCTAATTTCCTGACCAGTGATTTGTGGTTAATACCAAAATGGTTAATACCATTAAAAGACAAGATTTCACCAATTTTGGCTTGGACTATTGTTTTTGCCCAGGAGTTGTTACATACATATCACAATATCCCACATTGAAATATTTCCTGCCCAAGGCATGCACAAACAAAGCCTCCTGGTTAAGTTGAGTACATAGTGTGTTGAAACTCATAGTTATGGTAAGGGGTGTGACCTTTCCAAAACACGTTTGAAGCGGTTTATTTAATCACCACACACTAGTCCAGCCGACCTATCAGTGCACACTGTGCTTTTTGAAAGGAGGGGCTTAATAGAGACTGGAACTAAACAAACTGAGAAGAGAGGTGCTGCAACAATGGAAAAATATGTGAAAAATAATGTGTTTTTTTACATTCAAACATGAAAACCTATTCTAATAGACCCACAAAATCGAGACTTTGTAGAAGGGCATTATAGGCACTCTTTAAATGAATGTAGCTAGGCCAAAACTCTGGATGGGACATAAAAATGACATTTGACCTCATGACATTTTTCAGTTCGGTCCTTTTCCAGCTATGACAGACAAACCCTGAAAATAAACAGCAATTTTCATTCTAAGGCAATGCACATGTCATGTGACCATGTCAAATGAGGATACCCTGAGATGACCGAAACAAACTCCGGGCATTTTAAATAGACAAAATCTCTCATAGTCCCTGAAATCGCCCCCCCTGTTGTTTGTCAGTTCCAATCATGAGCAGTCGTATCAACCCAATTTGCAGGGTGAGCCCAGGCTGGTTGGGGCATTTTGCAATGTCTGAATGAAGACATGATGTTCCCTTGTAAGCATTATGTTGTCTGGGAAACACGCAGCTCAGGTCTCCCGGATCAGTGAGCTGGGGCTAATGTTTTGGCATGATGTGTCGGCGTCAGCTGGTACGGTTCCAGAAATTTGGTGTGTTCATCTTCATGTTAAGCCGCTGTTAGCACTGATAGAATCATGCTGCAGCTTATGTCATAACCAAAGTAATTTCCTTTTTAAAGTGCCATGATCTGCACAATAAGGCATCATAACATTAATTTGTAGTGGGACTATATGCATTGTCATTTCAACTATAATTGAAATGTATGATTTACAGTTTGTTGCCTCAACCATGTTTAAAACTGAAAAGGCTTGTGGATTGGGACAAAAGTGAGTCTCTCTAATGCTTTTTCCATGTCATTCCTGCTTAAACAGGCTGGTGTGAGGGGCACCCTTGGCAGGCTACTGGGCGTGTTTGAGGTAAGACTGCCAAACTGCCTTATATAAAATAAGACTCTACTCTTAGCATGTCCCTGATACTTCAATAAACAAGGCTTTATTTTTATAAACATTCATAAATATCTAATCTTCACACCTCCTCAATGTACTTTTTCCTATGATTCACATATTGTGTAGCCATGTGATAACTTTATATTTCTCATTCTGTACAGCAGAACCAGGACAGCAAGCATCGGACATATGTGTATGTGCTTACTGTTACAGAAACACTGGAAGACTGGGAGGACTCGGTCAATATTGGTAAGTTGATGTTGTGAGTAAGACTGTCTTTGTATAAACGATTCAGATTAGTTCAGTAATTCCTGCTCCAAGTGATTCATAATTGTTTTTGATTCAGTAAAATGAACCGACTCAAAAAAATGTTCACACCCCCTGTTGGAGCTATTTCCTTGTTTTGTAATTAAGTTAATAATTACATTACTTTATTTTGTTTTACTTTAACAAATTTGCATGATTATTTTATTGATGTAGATATAGAACGTTAATGTTATTATTTTCATTAATTTGAGCCATATTTTGGGGACTTTTATTTTGATAGTACTGGGCACCTGTTTTGTATGTATATATTGGTGATTACACTTAGGATGGGCAGGCACTGGGAAAGGTTGTTGGTTTTTTACCAGGGTAAGAGAGGCTGCAGACATCCTTTGTTTGTATGCTTGCTCAAATGGAAATAAACCGCATGAACGATATGAAAGCCTGGACATTGGATTTATTGTGTCCTGCGAAGATACAATCTTTAGGTGCCTCAGTGGCGTTTGATTTCTTGTTTGGTTTAAGTTAAGAACAAATCGCCATAACATAAAGTAAAAAACCCACCTTAATCTGGACATTCATGTCGATGGACTTCATGGAAAGAGGATTGAGGAGTATGTTGTTGAAAAGCACGCTGTTGTCTGGAAAGCAGTGGCCTACGGACATCACAGGAAGTCATTCAACAGTCGGTATGTGAAAAATGTTTACTTTGAAGCTGTATTGGAAGACAGCTTAGCTATTGGAGCATTGGATTCATTGTTGGAGGTTGAATATTGGAAGTCTTAAAGGGTTTGAGGACTTTGGAGGATGTGTAAGCGGTAGCGCAATACCCCAACAGGGATATTCACGTCATTGATTCATAGGAAAGCCATGTCATTGAATGCAACAAATTATGTTTTTTCACTCTCACGGCAAACAAATTGTGTGAAAATTGAGCTGGACCTCAATAGGAATTCAAGGACAAAGGAACAATGTCGCAACAATCTTGCACATCAAGAGCCAAGAGTGACGTTGTGTCCACGCACTCTGAAAAAAGAAGTTTCAAGTACACAGAAAAAGGATTGGCATTTTTTGCAAAAACGTGTCAAGAAAGAGGTCTTTGAAATGCAAGCAGGCTAAGAGGTACATGGAACAAATTCATGCCTTGATGGAGTCAACCGACAATGTGAACTCGGTGCAATCTCAGTTGGGAAAATGTATTAAGTGTTATGAGGAAGCTAGTGACACGCATGAATCCTTTTTGAATTTGAATATGCCTGAGAGTGAAGTTCAAAGACAAAATAAGTATTTTCATACAAAAATGACCATGTTTCGTGATTTCACTGAGGAAGTAAAGAGCTGGTTGTCTAAGGCTGCTCACCCATATGTACAATCAGTTGATACTGAGGCTGAACTTCCTGATAACCAAAGTGTAACTTCTGATGGGATTAGACCTGAAGACAGTGCATCTAACATCTCATTGGTAAAGGAGAATAATTCCAGATTACACTCTCAAGTATCAAGAGTATCCTCAACTTCATCTACAAGGATAAAAGTAAAAGCTGATAAAGCAGCACTTATGGAACGCATGACTGCATTAAAAAGAAAACATTTGTTAGAAGCCAAAGAAGAGGAATTAAGGAAGGAAAAGGAACAGCTGGCTCTGGAAACTGACCTGGCTGCAGCCAATGCTAAACTCCTTGTGCTGGAAATTAATTCAAAATGTGGCTCTAAAGGATCTGATGGAATGAATTCCTATTTAGAAAGGAACAAGCAAAGTACAGGCCGCCTGAATCCGCACGCTGGCCATTTCATTCCAGAACAAATTGACATAAAGAATATTCACAGTGAATCTCACTCTGAGTCACAGGCTCCGATGGTCAGGCCTAAAAAGGTTGAAATGAAACAATCAGACATCAGACTTGCAACAGGTGATACACAAACACAAAGGACACAAACGGTTCATGATGCTCCACAAATAGGATGTCTATCCTATCTTAACTCAGCATGCAATGATAACCCTCAGAATGATATTGTGAGCATTATGCAACGACAGAATGATATAACCACACTGTTGGTTCAGCAAAATTTAGCATCTGCTTTGCCAATGAGAAGTATTCCTGTGTTTGATGGTGACCCTCTTCAGTTTCGAACCTTTATCAGAGCTTTTGAAAACTGTGTAGAAGAAAAGACTGATAATACAAAAGATTGTTTGAATTTTTGGAACAGTACACCAGGGTCAGCCAAGAGACCTGGTGAGAAGTTGTCAGCACTTGCCTCCTCAGCAGGGATACCAAAGAGCTAAATCCCTTCTTGCTGAACATTTTGGTAATGAGCACAAAGTTGCCTCTGCTTATATGGACAAAATTCTTACATGGCCTCTCATTAAGCCAGAGGACGTGAATGCATTGCAATCATTTTCTCTGTTTCTTAGAGGTTGTTCCAATTTAACACAGCAAGTCATGTATATGAAGGAATTGGATATGCCATCCAACCTCAGAAGCCTTGTGATGAAATTGCCTTATAAACTAAGAGAAAAGTGGAGAAACGTTGCATGTGATCTACAGGAGCAAAGTGGAAACAGGGCTGTATTTACTGACCTTGTGACCTTTGTTGAAAAACAAGTAAGAATTATCTCTGACCCTCTGTTTGGTAATATACAGGATTGTCAACCTAACAGCTATACCAAAGCCTCCAACGCTGGCCATGCAAAGCAGAGAGAAGAACTGGAAGCACTTTTGCAACCAGTGTCAGTTCAGTAAAGGAAGGAGATAAGGTCTACAGTGATGATAAGATCAAGTCTTCGTTTGTCCAAAGTAATCCTAAATGTCTACTTTGCCAACAGAACAATCATGCTCTGGATAAATGCTCACGGTTTAAGTTAAAGATGCACCGGGACAAGATAAATTTCATAAAGGAAAATGGAATTTGTTTTGGTTGCTTAAAGATTGGGCACATGAGCAAAGACTGTAGGAGTCGTTTGGATTGTAGTGTGTGTTACCAGAAGCACCCAACAGTCCTTCACATTGAGGCAAAGGGTATATCAGTCAAAGAAGCACAAGAATCTGTGAGCCTTCCACTAAAAGTATCAACTGGACAACAGACTTGTGGTCATATAGGGGCTGGTGAAGAGGATGATGCTGTCTTCTCAATTGTTGCAGTTCAGGTTAAAAGCCAGATGAGTAATACAGTTGTGCAGACCTCACGCATTTCTGGATCCTGGGAGTTCAGGTGCGTTCTGCACTGTTGATTTGGCAAGGAGACTAGGTCTAAAAGGAAAGCCAGCAAACATTTTATTAAGGACAATGGGTCAGAAGAAGATTGTGAGTACTAATGTTTTGACTGGCTTGGAAGTGTCTGGCATGGATATTAATGATTTTATCAAGTTGCCTAATGTTTTAACTCAAAAGATTATGCCAGTGTCAAAGTTGAACATTCCACGACAAGAGGATGTGGCTAAATGGTCTTACCTGGGGAACATAAAGCTTCATGATGTGGATTCAAATGTTGATTTGCTCATTGGAACTGATGCAGCAAAAGTGATGGAACCCTGGGAGGTGATCAATAGTCAAGGTGAAGGACCATATGCAGTTCGAACAAGAGTTGGCTGGATAATTAATGGACCACTTCGAGGTGGAAGTGGCAATGGAGTAAAGACTGGCTGCTCTGTTGTTACAACCAATCGTATTTCGGTGGAATATCTGGAGGAAATGCTAATTAAACAATATAACCATGATTTTAATGAAAGAACATCCGAGGAGGGATTGGAGATGTCAAGAGAGGCGTTAAATTCATGAAGATTGTGAGTAGCACAGTAGAACTGAAAAACAGACATTATTGCATTGACTTACCTTTTAGAGAAAAAGATCCTGTCTTACCAAATAATCGCTGTGTTGCTGAACAGCGCCTCCAAGGTTTGAAAAGGAAGTTTCAGAGGAACGATAAGTTTAAGGAGGAGTACACCGCATTTCTTGGTGATATGTTGGCCCAGGGTTATGCTGAAGTGGTACCGTTGACCAACTGGAACAAGTGGATGGAAGAGTCTGGTACATTCCCCATCATGGAGTACATCACCCTTGTAAAGGAAAGTTGAGGGTTGTGTTTGACTGTGGTGCTACATATAAAGGAACATCACTAAACTGTCAGCTACTGCAGGGTCCAGATCTCACCAACTCTCTTATTGGGGTTCTTATTCGGTTCAGGAAAGAACATGTTGCTGTCATGTCCGACATCCATGCCATGTTTTATCAAGTACAGGTGCCTGATAAACACGTGAACTTTCTTCGCTTTCTTTGGTGGCCTAATGGCGATAATGATCAAGAACCAGTAGAACATCGAATGAAGGTACACTTGTTTGGAGCTGTATCGTACCCAAGTTGTGCCAATTATGCTTTGAGAAGAACTGCAGAGGACCATGCGTCCGATTTTCCAGATGAAGTGATCAGTACAGTTCTCCATAACTTTTACGTGGGCGACTGCCTGATGTCCATAGCCTCAGAAAAGATGCAATTCAAATGGCAAAGGATTTGACTGTGCTCTGTGACAAAGGTGGATTTAGTCTCAGAAAATGGGTGACTAATAGCCGTTCTGTGTTGACGTCAATCCCAAGTGACATCAGAGCAACAGAAACGAAAGAACTGGATCTAGATACGGACCAGCTTCCTGTTGAAAGAGCGCTTGGACTGCAATGGTGCGTGGAGTCTGACAAGTTTACGTTTAGGACTTCAGTACAGGAACGGCCACATACCAGGAGAGGTATTTTGTCGGTGGTCAGCTCACTGTACGATCCATTGGGTTTTTTGGGTCCCTTTATTATGTCAGCTAAGTTAACGTTACAGGAACTCTGTAGAAGAAACTTGAAGTGGGATGAACAAATACCCCCTTTCTTCTCTAAACAATGGTCTGACTGGTTAATGGATCTGCAAAAGATGATTGGGTTCCAGGTGGATCGCTGCATTAAACCTTCTGATTTTGGAACATCTGTAACGGCACAAATTCATAACTTTTCAGATGCCAGTCAAGTCGGATACGGTACAGTATCGTACCTGAGATTGAAAGATGATCATAAAATACACGTTTCATTTCTTATGGGAAAGACTAGAGTTACGCCTCTGAAGCAAGTTACCATTCCTCGTCTGGAGCTCGCAGCAGCAGTTCTGGCTGTTCGAATGGATAGAATGCTTCAGAAAGAGTTACAGTGGCCGCTGGAGAGGTCAGTGTTTTGGACAGATAGTACAACTGTCCTCAAGTATATCTGCAATGAAACAAGGCGTTTCCATACCTTCGCAAACAGGGTTTCGGTTATTAGAGAAGCCACAGAAGTTGACCAGTGGAAGTATGTGGGCTCTAAGATCAATCCTGCCGATGCAGCATCCCGTGGACTGAAAGCAGAGGAATTTCTCACACAGCAGAAATGGATTAAAGGTCCAGAGTTCCTCTCTTTGTCAGAGAAGGAGCGGCCAATCACTTATGTGGATTTAGCTGTGATTCCCTCGGAGGACCCAGAGGTCAAAAGAGAAGTAGCTGTGAATGCTATTGTCAAGCACTCAGAAGATCCTACAGACTATCTCATTAATTATTTCTCATCTTGGAGGAAGCTTAAAACGCGTCTGTTGCCTGGTTTCTCCAGCTTAAAAGAGTTCTATTGCTCCTGAGCCGAAAGAGAGAAGAGTTCAAATCTACTGAAAGTGACAGAGACATAGGAGTCAAAGGGGTCTGTTGAACAGAAACTTCAGAGCTTTAAAGCCAATCTTTAACTCCAGAAAGTTATGATGAAGCAGAAAAGGCAATCATTTGTTTTGCTCAAAATCGTAGGTTTAAGAGTGAGATTGCCACCCTGAAGAAAGGTTTGGTTAATGTCCCTAAGGACAGTTCATTGTACAAGTTGGATCCTAGATTGGAAGGCGACATTCTCAGAGTCGGGGGTCGCTTACACAAGTCCGCATTACCATCAGAGATTAAACATCCGGTTATCCTTTCCAAAGATTTGCATGTTTCCCAACTGATTTTACGTCACCTCCATCAACAGCTAGGACATGCGGGTAGAAACCACATGTTGAATAAGCTCCGACAGAGATATTGGATAATTAATGCCAACTCTGCTGCAAGAAGAATAATTGCAGAATGTACAACATGTAGACGTTACAGAGGAAAGCTTGGAGAGCAGAAGATGGCAGACTTACCTGAAGAGAGGGTTACGCCAGATAAGGCTCCCTTTACAGATGTGGGAGTTGATTATTTTGGCCCCATAGAAGTTAAAAGAGGAAGATGCTCTCTAAAAAGGTATGGAGTGCTTTTTACTTGTTTGACCAGTCGGGCAATACACCTGGAAGTGGCATACTCTTTGGATACGGATTCCTGCATTAATGCTTATGGAGATTCATTTGTAGAAGAGGGCCGGTGTTCAGCCTAAGGTCAGACAATGGCACGAATTTCATTGGAGCAAACAAAGAGTTAAGACAAAGTCTCGCCGCTTTGAATAATGCAAAAATCCAAGGTGCTTTGATTCAAGATGGGATTAAGTGGAGCTTTAATACACCTACAGCCTCACATCAAGGCGGAGTTTGGGAGCGTCTGATCCGCTCAGTAAGAAGCATACTCACCTCGGTTCTTGGGCAGCAGGTTTTGGGTGATGAAGGCCTGCAGACGCTGTTTTGTGAGGTAGAGGCAATACTAAACGACAGACCCATTACAAAGGTCTCTGATGACCCTAATGACCTTGAGGCCCTCACACCAAACCATATTCTTCTGCTAAAAGGAAAGCCCATCCTTCCGCCAGGACTCTTTGTACCGAGTGACATGTATATCAGGAGAAGATGGAAGCAAGTACAGTATATTGCCGAACTTTTCTGGAAAAGATGGACATTTGAATACTTACTTCTAATGCAGGAAAGACAAAATGGGCTGTACCAAGAAGAAGTTTCTCTCCTGGGGATATCGTCATCATTGCTGTAGCCACGGCACGAGAGGATCCTGGATGATGGGCCGAGTTCTGAGTGTTAAGTCCGACTCCAAAGGATTGGTTCGCTCTGTGCTCCTCCAAACTAAGACCAGTGTCTTGGAGAGACCTGTAACGAAGATTTGTCTGCTTCTGGAGGCCACAGTGTAGCATCACTGACATATATTCTTTCTTTTCTTTCTTCTCTTCTTTTCTCTTCTGTTTTGTTTCTTTTCTAGATAGCCTTGGGAAGAAGATCAGAAGAATTTATGCTAGATAATAGCTCCATTACAGAAAGAAAAGTAATTGTGGGTTTACACATTTCACAATGGGCTGGAATGTTGGAGCTATTTCCTTGTTTTGTAATTAAGTTAATAATTACATTACTTTATTTTGTTTTACTTTAACAAATTTGCATGATTATTTTATTGATGTAGATATAGAACGTTAATGTTATTATTTTCATTAATTTGAGCCATATTTTGGGGACTTTTATTTTGATAGTACTGGGCACCTGTTTTGTATGTATATATTGGTGATTACACTTAGGATGGGCAGGCACTGGGAAAGGTTGTTGGTTTTTTACCAGGGTAAGAGAGGCTGCAGACATCCTTTGTTTGTATGCTTGCTCAAATGGAAATAAACCGCATGAACGATATGAAAGCCTGGACATTGGATTTATTGTGTCCTGCGTAAGATACAATCTTTAGGTGCCTCAGTGGCCGTTTGATTTCTTGTTTGGTTTAAGTTAAGAACAAATCGCCATAACACCCCCTTACATTTTTCACTCTGTTATATTGCATCCATTTGCCAAAATAATTTAAGTTCATTTTTTTCTCATTTATGTAAACACAGTACCCCATATTGACAGAAAAACACAGAATTGTTGACATTTTTGCAGATTTATTAACAAAGAAAAACTGAAGTATTCAGACCCTTTGCTGTGACACTTATATATTTAACTCAGGTGCTGTCCATTTCTTCTGATCATCCTTGAAATGGTTCTACACCTTAATTTGAGTCCAGCTATGTTTGATTATACTGATTGGACTTGATTAGGAAAGCCACACACCTGTCTAAGACCTTACAGCTCACAGTGCATGTCAGAGCAAATGAGAATCATGAGGTCAAAGACAGAATCGTGGCAAGGCACAGATCTGGCCATGGTTACAAAAAAAATGCTGCAACACTTAAGGTTCCTAAGAGCACAGTGGCCTCCATAATCCTTAAATGGATGGCGTTTGGGACGATCAGAACCCTTCCTAGAGCTGGCCGTCTGGCCAAACTGAGCTATCGGGGGAGAAGAGCTTTGGTGAGAGAGGTAAAGAAGAACCCAAAGATCACTGTGGCTGAGCTCCAGAGATGCAGAGATGGGAGAAATTTGTAGAAAGTTAACCATCACTGCAGCCCTCCACCAGTCGGGGATTTATGGCAGAGTGGCCCGACGGAAGCCTCTCCTCAGTGCAAGACACATGCAAGCCTGCATGGAGTTTGCTAAAAAAAAACACCTGAAAGACTCCAAGATGGTGAGAAATAAGATTCTCTGTTCTGTTGAGACCAATATATCTTTTTGGCCTTAATTCGAAGTGGTATGTGTGGAGAAAACAGGCACTGCTCATCACCTGTCCAATACAGACTGGGCCGACGGTTCACCTTCCAACAAGACCCTAAGCACACAGCTAAAATAACTTAAGAGTGGCTTCACAACCACTCTGTGACTGTTCTTGAATGGCCCAGCCAGAGCCCTGACTTAAACCCAATTGAGCATCTCTGGAGAGACCTGAAAATGGCTGTCCACCAACGTTTACCATCCAACCTGACAGAGCTGGAGAGGATCTGCAAGGAGGAATGGCAGAGGATCCCCAAATCCAGGTGTGAAAAACTTGTTGCATCTTTCCCAAATAGAGTCATGGCTGTATTAGATCAAAAGGATGCTTCTACTAAATACTGAGCAAAGGGTCTGAATACTTAGGACCATGTGATATTTCAGGTTTTCTTTTTTTATAAATCTGCAAAAATGTCAACAAATCTATGTTTTTCTCTCAATATGGGGTGCTGTGTGTACATTAATGAGAAAAAAAATAACTTAAATGATTTTAGCAAATGGCTGCAATATAACAGAGTGAAAAATGTAAGGGGGTCTGAATACTTTCTGTACCCACTGTATATATGGCGAATAAGCCCCGCCTTCTAAATGAAAAAGCCAATCGTTGATTAGTAAAGTCATCACGTCACTGCAGATACCGTTTGAAGCTCTGGTGCTATAGAAACAGCCAGTATTCCGAGCAGTGTTGCCATGTCCGTGTTTTTTCCGCAGAATTGGGCTTCTTTAACACTGTCGCAAGCTGTTTTTCATGTCAGCAGGTTGAAGCGACCCCAATAATGTGATATTTAGCCCTGGGAATGCAAATTTTAGCAGGGGAAAAAACCTGAGATTTTACCCCCGGATCTCGCTTTTTCCGGGGACCCCCTCATGTTTTGGGCTAGTTTTGAGTAGCAATTGGGCGGGTTTTGTTGTGAAGACCTGGCAGCCCTGGTTCTACGGCATGCTTTTAGGATTGCACATACACATTAGCTTTGTCCAGGCTGAAAAATTCATTTTTCTTCAGTCATGATTCGAGTATTTAGAAACAAAATTTATGAGACCGTTGTTGTCAGATTTCAATGGTGATTTCAAATATGTAATTTAATCATAAGCTTGGCGACCAGTTTTGGAGAATTTGATGTTTCTTTATTAAAAGAGATAGGAGCTGCACTTGCATGCCCAAAAAAGGCCGCAGAGTGAAATGACTTGTCTTAAAGTTGGTGATATTTATTACAATTCTTTTAAAGTCATTTGATAACGTTGTTCACTAAAAATCACCTCCTCTCCACCATAGTTCTCAAATCGGTTACACTTTATTTTAAGGTGTCCTTGTTACAATGTAATTCACATTTAAAAGGTGCACTGTGACTTTTCCGTCCGCTAGAGGGCGCCTATTCAAAACAAAGGCGTAGTTTGATGACGCCACGTTTGAGCGCAGAAATCAATTGTTACGCAACAGATGGCTCACGAGTTTCGGGACTTTTATTATGACGGGCCAGTCGTCGGCGCCATTTCCGCTTTTCTGGTCATGAGTATGAGGTAACGTAGCTCTGTTTATCATATTAGATACATTTAAGTGTGTTTAAAATGATGTAATGACGTTACTATGTGCGTTTGCTCTTCGGCTGCTGTGACACTTGTTTACACTCCAGTGAAAGTAAAGTGTTTCTGCCAAATAAAACAAACCGGAAACCGAGGGTAACGCAGATATGATGCAATTGACAGGCACATCCCGGTTTCTTGGTTAAAATAGCAATTTTCTCACAATTTACAAATAGTTGGAAACATTTGGGATATTATAAGAACTCAATTGAACAAAATATATAACACTGGCCTGGTGGTTTTTTTTATTTTACTGCAAAAATCCTACATAGCGCACCTTTTAAGTACTGAGTAATATTATTTAACTATGTGTACTTACTCTAGGGTCTTACTATAAGTTTGTTGTAGGGTTAGTTGCATGTAATTATGCATAAATTATAGTTATTACTAAAGTAACTAAATGTAACCCGTGTAACAAAGACGCTTTAAAATAAAGTCAAATCATGCAAAGCTATCATAGTGCTTGGAATATAGCAGCACACAGGTCGCATTGATTGAATACTATGGAAATTGGGTCCAGAGAAATTCACCTGTAACAAAGTGACCTCTTCCCAAGTCTGCAGTAAATCAATAGTGGGGACTTTATTTGTCTACAAACAGCTTAGTCTGCTAACAGGACTGAATTTAAATCGTTTTAGACAAGCTTATCATAACCAGCTCATTTCTTTTCATAAGACACAACTGCTGATTTGTAAGCAGCTGCAAATATGAGGATTTATGTAACTATTTTCCAAAAGCTATTACAGATATAGAGCAGGCATGTGGATTAGCCACTTAAAACCTTTTACTTACTGAATTTTTATTGTCAGGAAGTATACACAATAATAACATTTTCCCACAGACAGCGCAATTCAAAACTTGCACTATTTGTAGATGGTGAGGAAAGGAAAAGAGAAACAGGTAATCCTTCACTCCCAGCAGCCATATAAATAGACTGAGGTTTGTTCACAGGGAGGCGTGCTGTTAGCAGGGGCACAGTTGTTTTCCAGTTAGCGTCACTACACTCCCCTGTCGCTGGCCTCACGCTGCCTGTGCCATAGGTTCGGCTGCCAAATAGGGCATCATAACCTCAATACACAGAGGAAACAAGTTTACCTGACATGGAGCCGAGTAGAATGCATAGAAAAGGTCAATACTGTGATTGTCAAAGTAATGACCTTTAACCTTCCTGCATATATGACATATTTAAAAATGCTTAAGGTGAATGTTTAAGTTTCAGCACTTTGTGAGAGACAGTTTTGAGGACTATAAATACTGTGGAATGTTTGTCAGTCAGATGGTTGGGCAGCCAAATGTCTGACAAGTTCACTGTGAAGTTGACCTTTTGTACTGTATTTAAATAAAGCTGTGCATTTTTAAAACTGCAAGTCTTCAGACCGTACATCTTAAATCCAGGTCTGTGTCTCCTTGATGATTCTGATCTCTGTATAAACTTAATACAGAATAAACCATTCAAAATTGGTTTACGCCACGTGTACAAAAACATACTGGATAAATAACTTTCGTAACATAGTAAGATATGAATGTATAATAACACAACTTACTATTGATGCCAATGTTATGAGCAAACATTCTTCCAGCAATGTTAATAGAACATTTATTCAGAGTTGTCTGATCTTAAATAATGTTCTCAGGACATTAGCACAAAATTGTTATTTGTACATTGTTCATGGAACCTTTTTCTGAAACGTTTTAGTTGGATGTTTGTATGTTTTTTAAATGTTACTGCTATGTTCATAGAACATTCAATACCAACATTCCCATAACATTCTCAGTTTTTAGAATGTGGTCGTTTTTGAACATTCAGGCCCTAATATATTTTTCATAACTGAATAGGAACGTTAGCAAGACACACTTAGAACATATGTGACCCTAGATCACAAAACCAGTCATGTCGTGTGGGTATATTTGTGGCAATAGCCAACAATACATTGTATGGGTCAAATTTTTGATTTTTCTTTTATGCCAAAAATCATTAGTATATTAAGTAAAGATCATGGTTTTTAGTAATGTGCATTGCTAAGGATTTTATTTGGACAACTTTGAAGGTGATTTTCTCAATATTTAGATATTTTTGCACCTTTAGATTCCAGAATTTCAAATAGTTGTACCTCGGCCAAATATTGTCATATCCAAACAAACCATACATCAATGGAATTATTATTCATTCAGCTTTTCAGGTGAGGTATATATCTCAATAAAAAAAAAAGACCATTATGACTGGTTTTGTGGTCCAGCTGGGTAACGGCATCGGTTCCAGTGTTGTAAAATGCTCTGAAATGTGTTTTGCAGGTCGGAAGCGTAAATGGTTCAAGATCGACGAGGCGATCCGGGTTCTACAGTGCCACAAACCTGTCCACGCAGAGTATCTACGGAAACTCACTCCTCGCTGCGGCCCCACAAACGGCAATGCTCAGGAGCCGGCTAACACGGATGACAACGCCCCCCTCCGCCAGACAGCCTCCCAGGACTGTGGACTGGCCCGTTTGCACAGATAGAACTGCCACCAGAGGGCACCGATGCAAGGGAACTATCCTTGGATTGGAAAAGACCGTTTTGCATGTACAATTTCAATGTTTCTATGTTTACTACTTTTTTTTTTTAAGTGTAGAAACCAAAGGCTTGTCGTGAAATGCCTGAAAGTTTCTGGGTCAATAAGAACTTTTTTTTTTTCATTTCTAAACGTGCATTTCAAGCCAAATAAGGTAAAGGTTTTTTCTGAAGAAGCGTGTTGTCAAGTAAGCACAGAGTAATGGAGATGAGTGCCGTGATGGACATTTAATTTACAGGCGCTTTAGGTGGAGGAAGACAATGATGGATGTGAAAAGGTTTGATTGTTGTTTAAATTGGATAACTGGGATGGATCTTTTGAAATGCTGTCTAAATATATCTAATAGATAACTAGGCATATTTGTTAGGTATTGGGTATATTAAAATTCTTGATGCACCAAATAAGGGGGGTGGGGGGATGAATCATGAATTATAGAATACATAAATAGTCTAAAAAAGGATTTGGGCTACTTTTGATTATATTAGATGCCTTCATCACAGATATCTACCTGTAATATAGGTTTAACATGCTGTGAATTTGAAGGTCTTTTCACAGTTTGGTCTTAAATGTGAATTTGCCACATTAAGCGGTGCAATCTGATTACCCTTCTTTCTCTTTGCACATAAAGGTTTCATTTTCCATCTCCTATAATTACTTCTGAGCCACTGTCTCTTTAAGACACAATGGCATTTGGCAAAAATGTGGGCAAAAAAATGCATCTGGTGTCATTGGTCCATGAAAGACAATGTAATGTTATGCTGTTTATACTGCCTGAAGCGATATTCTGAATATTTCAGAAAAAGAAAAGGCAAAACAACTAATGTTAACCCAAACCAGTGTTTTCTAAGGTCTGCAGAAATGCAACATACATGTATTTTGATTAAAGTAACAATTCACGCGTCAATAACTCAATCTTGGGAGTTTAAATAGCTGAGGATGAATTTTATTTAATTGTGCATATGTTTTTCCTTCGGGGCCTTTTTAATCTTTCACTGTGTTTTTTTTTAAGTGGCATTTTTATGCAGAATTCACTGAACGGGATGGAATATGTGGCCAAACAGTTTTATTAAGAATGTAAATGGTAAAAACAAGCATACTTATCTTTCTTCAGATGGAAGATTGCATGTTAGGTTGTAAATATGTTTTAATATTAAAAATGTCAGCTTTAAGTATTTAGTATTATGAGTCCCACAGTTTATTTTAGACATGTTAATATATTTAGTAAAAACAGCTCTTCTCATCTCTTTATTTGTTTATCAGTGGCTCAATGAACAGTGGTTGATTTGTAAAAGATTACGATAACACTTTACAATAAGGTTTCATTAGTTAACATTAGTTAACTACATTAACGTTGTTAACATGAACTAAGAATGAACTCCACTTATAAAGCATTTATTTATCTTTGTTCATGTTAATTTAAACATTTACTAATGCATTATTAAAACCTTGTTAGCATTAGTTAATGCAATGTGAACTAACATGAACAAACCATGAACAGCTAGATTTATATTAACTAACATCAAAAAAGATGAACTAATGCTAAACAGAGGTGTTGTTCATGGTTTATGTAAACTAATGCATTAACTAATGTTAACTAATACAACCTTATTGTAAAGTGTTATCAAGATTACAGTGTAAAAATGTCCACAATGTGATTGTGATTTGACAGAAATTACAGTTATTATTATTTATATTTTTTTCTTTTGCCTGTCTTCGGAAATCAGAAATACCTTGAAAACAAAATAAACTCACCTCTGTGTTCCAAACCCAAAATGAACTCTGTAAAAAACATCCAGTTGGGATGTTAAATGTGGTTTGTAGTTGCTTGTGTGCATATAGAGCTTAAAAACATCGCTAAAAGAGGAATTCGGAAGGATGACATCGGATAACATATAATCAGGTAAGGACTTCCTTAAAGTCATGTGTCAAGTCTATTTACCTTTATGGAGGCATACAGGTGAATGCAGGTAAAGTGAGCCGTTTGATTTTACTGTGCTCAATGGGTTTATACTTTCAGAGGATAACAAAGTGTCTCTTTAATAAAAAAAAAACAATTTCATTTAATGATTAAATAGTTTTGGTTGATGAAATATGACACTAGGAGTGTGGCCACACCTCAGAGGGGGACTCTCTCAAGGTGAAAGGTAGAAAACCCTTTGACATAAGATTTTCATTTCTAACTTAGAAGGTTGCTCACTAAATGTAAGCAAATATTGTGACATTTCCCGTTTAGTTTGTTACAACAGTTAACAGGTAATACATTTTTTAGAAATATATGTCTTCTAGTAAGGTGCAAATATTGCTCGGCAACTTTGGCTGAATCTGTTAGATAAAGGGGGCTAGTGGGATTCAGGTGAAGTGGACGACCTTTAACCAACAATAATTATACTCAAATTCATTAAAGGGATAGTACACGCAAAAATGAAAATTATGTCATTCATTACTTACCCTTATGTCGTTCCAAACCCGTAAGACTTTCGTTCATCTTCGGAACACAAATGAAGATTTTTTTGATGAAAGCTGAGAGCTTCTGACCCCACATAGACTGCAACTTTCAAGAAAGGTAGTAAAGACATTGTTAAAATTGTGACTCCAGTGATTCAACCTTAATGTTAGGAAGCAATGAGAATACATTTTGTCCACAACAATAATGACTTAAATCAACAATTAATTTTCTTCTGTGTCGGACTCTGACGCTGTTCACGTTGTGTAAACAGTGCAGTGCTTCTGTTTTCTGCGTCAGAGTGCTGGCTCAGTATAGGCCGGCTCCTGCGTCACCATCACACACATTAAATATTTTAACTCAAGTCAATATTTTGTGTCTCAAGTATCCATGTAATACCCAAGATAATGTACATCCATTGAGTTGTTATTGCAGAATAAACCCCTTCAGACTAAAACAAGACCTGATCACTTTATCTGGATTTATTCTGCGATAACAACCGGCTAGATGTACATTATCCCTTATATAAAATAAAGGTTGTGCTCTCTCAGTTGAGATAGGATAAAAATACTCAAATAACACTGAGCAATAAAGCCAGAGATGAACAGTGATTCTTAAGTTAGTAATCTAATTACACTGTTGAAGATATAATTAGTAGCTAGTAATTAATTACTTTTTTTAGAGAAACTTACCCAACACTGCATAAATTATGTTAGGAGTATCATGTTTTAAATATAACAGTTTTAATGTTGAAATATTAATTGATTGAAAAAGAAAATATATATTTAGTTGCTACTTTTTAAATATGAATCTAAACCCAGGGAACTGAAATCTGGGAAACAGTATTTAATTTGGTGCCACTAGTGTGAATGTGTGTGTGTTCTGCTTCTTGAGCTGCTCAGATGGTGGAGCTCACCATTGTGACATCATAGTGAAGATTCCGTTCTGGCAGCTCTAAACTGCAGCTTTGACTCTGGTTTTCTGTTGGTGTGTTAGGAGTGAATAGATCGAAAGACATTCGAGACTTTCTGCAGAAATCGACGACAAATATTGAATTTACTTGCAGCATTCAGTGTCGATAATGGCGCTGTTTAGCAGTGTATTAAGACAACTGTTTGAGCGGTTTGCTCACTTCTTGCTCAGAAGGGAGACACCTCAGAGAGCACAGCAGTGTGCAGCGCAAGAACTAGCGGCAGAGAAACTTCAAGAAGAGTTTGAGGCCTTCGACTACACTGCCAATGACAGGAAGTGCAGGAAGAGACGCCGCAAGGTACCTAAGAAGTACCCGCTTGGAGAGAGAGAGGAGGAAAGAGAGGTGAAGACCAATAAGAAAAGGAAGGAGAGAAAGCGGAAGGAACGGAAGCTCACAGAGCCAAGGCCACTTCTTGTGGTGGTCAAACCTCTGCATACTACAGTCAGATCTTCCTTCTTAAAGCCAATAGAGGAGAACTACCAGTGCTTCCATGTGTCTCCGGACACCTCGCTCTACCAGCCGCTCACTTCAAACCCCTGCCGCCAGTGACAAAACCACCTGTGCATCCTCAAAAACCAGATCCAGCACCTGAGGATGTGTTATCCCTGCCATGTTCTCCGCTTCAAGTGGATCCTCTCAAACTGTTGGTGGTTGCTCCATGTTCCGATGAAGTTGTTTCTTTCCGAGGCTCTTCATCTCATGTGCTTCCATTGGCGGTTCCTCCTCGCCCCACTCCAGCACGTGATGAACTGTTTTCCATCCGACGCTCTTCATCCCAAATGCGTCATCCCAAACGACTTCCTCCGAGCCCCACTCTTGCACCTGATGAAGTTGTTGCTCTGCGACGTCCTCCCAGCCGGAAGCCTCAGCCGTTCACTTCTTCCCTGTCTGATCCACCTCCACAACTCATGCTGATTGACATAGAGGATGAGGAGAACGAGTATGTGGAGTACACAGGGAAGACCATCCGGGTCAGTGACTTACTCAAGTCTGAATGCCCCCGAACGCCGGAGGCTGAAATCAAACCGAGAAAGATGGTTGCTTGGTTGGAGAAGGACAGCGAGGTGCAGGAGGAAGTGTGGGCAAGCGAAGTGGTGGAGGTCCAGGCATTTGAGGAAGAGGAAGAGGAAGGTGACCCCAGTGAAATGGGAGACTCCAAGGCCATACAAGGCCATTCGGATGATGCCTCTCAGATCGATGAGCTCACGATGAATCTCTTCTGCGTAGCCTCTCCTGACGGTCCCAAGAACGAGACCCAGAACAATGTGAATGTCCAGACAAAGAGCAAAAGAAAAGTGCCACTTTTTTTGTTCACCTGGGCAGAGGAGAATGCCAAGAAAAAGGAGGAGAAGAAAATAATCAAGGAGAAGGAGCGAAGAGAAAAACAGTTGCTGCTTGAACGCTACATGAACGATCCGAAGCTGAAGCACTTGTGGATCAACAAGCACAACCGCAACTACGACTCCTCCTAATGCAGATCACCGTCCCTCTTCACCTTTAACCTGTGTAAATAAAAAAGTCTGCATACTAAAAGTTTAAAGATTCCTGACTATTGAAACATAAAACATGTATATGAAGTGAATACATTTGAACTACTCAGTATTTGAATAACTGTTTACCTAGAGCAGCAGCAAAAAGTGAACTATCCAATGCTGTTCATAACAGTAAAGTTCACAGATTATTATTTTCTGTGATGTGTATCCTTCCAGTCATCAATTGTATCCATGTGCACTTTTACTTATAATGTCTCATTGAGTCATATAAATCCATATGTGAAAGTAAATAAATTAATTTAATTTGGCAAGTCCTCTCTTGGAGGCATATAGGAGATCAGAGAAGAAAGGAAAGAAAGAGCCAAAGGGAAGGCAAAGCATTAATTTAACTCTGGAGTGAAGAAAGGGTGAGAGGAGTAATATTTAGATTAAAAAATAGAGTATAAAGCTTGAATAAGGACACAATTAAAAATAATTTAAAGTGTTTAGTGTTTTTTTGTTGACATTTTCCTCTTATTCAATTTTTGTTACCCTTGTAGTTGCATGTGTTATAGCCACATTTTAATATGTTATAGAATTCATTTTCATTCATCAATATTCTGATTTCATCAAATTGTCAAACAACATGTTCTATCAGTTTTTTGTTGAATTTCGCATGCATTGAGTGATGAATGTTAATCATATAAGGCTACAAGTTTTGGGGTTTGTTAAAAATGTTAATAAATTATGTGTTTTAAATTAAGATGCAGAATCAATTCTGATAAATCAGGGATGACCTTCCTGAAAAGTGCATGATCTAAATGTTCTATTTGTATATACCTTGCAAATAACACATTATATGAACTGTATACAAATTACAATTTTATAGCTGGACCTTAAAGTTAACAAAAAGGTAACAAAAAAATCTAGATATCCAAATTACACTTTTTACAAAAAGTCCTTTTTTTAATGTTGGTAAAGTGGGCACTTTACCTACATTAGTTTAAAGTATAAGCTTATGATTTTGCAAAAACAGCATGTTTGCATTCTATTCGAAAACCACATGCTATTTTTCTAGATTCCTATTTTTCAAAACTAAACATCTATAACCTTCCTAAAATCTGCAAAAGAAGAAGAACACCTGAATAAGGTTTTGCTGTCTTTGGTGTCTGTTTTCCCTTCTAGACCAGCTGATACCACAAAGCTTTAGGCTGGCTCAAGATCCCTTTTTTTCAGCTGGGAAAAGCAGTATGAAAAATAATGCATTTTCTCCCTCATATGCTATAATTACGGTGGCCCAGTAGTGCAGCTGTACTAAATTAAGCACAACACAACGAAATCACCACAACACAACGGAAACAAGCCACAACACAACGGAAACAAGCCACAACACAACGAAATAGCCACAACACAACGGAAATGCTCCCGACCACGAGGGGGCTCTCGGAGTGCATTAAAGTTAGTTTTCCTTGCCATTGTTCTATAGATTGGCCAGTCTTACAAAGATATAAACACTACGATCAGTTTTAAGTGTGTAACCATTGTATATCGACATGAAATATAAATTCAAAATCACCTATAGCCAGGGTTCCTACACAATTTTAATTTCAAAATTCCATACTTTTCTATACTCAAATTTCCTCACTCAGACTTCCCTACAGATTTTTCCGACCATATTTAACTTGTTCTGATAAATTGTTTCAAAATTCAACTGCTAACAAGTATGTTACATTCTAAAGATTTAGTATTGGCGTTTTTGCCTTTTATTAGGATAGGAAAGTAGCTTGACAGGAAGTAAGGTGGGAGAGAGAGGGGGGCGGGATTGGGAAAAGTCCATGAGGCAGGACTCGAACTCAGGTCTCCCGAAGCACAACAGCACTTCATGGCGACGCACTTACCCACAATGCTATCGGCACCGACAAGTATGTTACACTCTGAGTCAAAACCTCTATGTAGGCTATCATTTTAAATTTGTACATTTGAAAATTGTAGCTACTGTTGCTTGTACAAGTCAATTTAATACCAAACCCAGTCCAGTTCAAAGCACAGCATTTTATTAAAACTGAAATGCTAAATCAGTGCAAAGTTATTCATATTTGTAATTTTGTACATTTAACTAACTGTAAACCCCTACAGAAACAGAAGGGACGTTCATGTACAATTAACCAGAAAATTAGAAAATAGAGCTAAAGTCAGTTGACAATGCTTAGGTACAGCATTAAATTAATCTTGGAAATCTTGGACACATGGAGATATTTAAAGGATTAGTTCACGGCATTGGGGTGAGTAAATGATTAGGACATTTTCATTTTGGGGTATATTTAGAAAACAAAATAGGGACAATAGTCTGGAAACATAAATATTTTTCCACATCAGATTTATTTTTTCCATACTTTTCCAGACCTGGAAATTACTCAAATCAAATTCCATACTTTTCCAAACCCCGTAGGAACCCTGTATAGCTGCATATTTATACTCGTGAACGTTTTTACACGCTGTCACAATGCTTGATGCCCAAGGGAACGTCTGCCAATTCCACCAAGTGGTTGAAACGTATAATTTTATGAAATAAAATGACTTTTTTGTTTTGTTTAAATGTTCCAACGTTGTGCATTATTGAGTCAGTTTTTTAGAATAAAACAAAGCTGTGGAATTTTAACATGTCTGTTTTTAAATGTTAAAAGTTATTTTAATTCATACAAATTTTATGTTTCAACTGCATGGTGGAATTGGCAGACGTTCCCTTGTGCATCAATCGCCGTGTAAAAGTGTTTTCGAGTATAAATATGCAGCTATAATGCATGTAGGTGATTTTGAATTTATATTTCATGTCGATATACAATGGTTACACACTTAAAACTGATCGTAGTGTTTATATCTTTGTAAGACTGGCCAATCTATAGAACAATGGCAAGGAAAACTAACTTTAATGCACTCCGAGAGCCCCCTCGTGGTCGGGAGCATTTCCGTTGTGTTGTGGCTATTTCGTTGTGTGTGGCTTGTTTCCATTGTGTTGTGGCGATTTCGTTGTGTTGTGGCGATTTCGTTGTGTTGTGGCGATTTCTTTGTGTTGTGGCGATTTCGTTGTGTTGCCAAGGACTGCTGATTTCGTTGTGTTGTGGCTTGTTTCCGTTGTGTTGTGGAGATTTCGTTGTGTTGTGGTTTAATTCCGTTGTGTTGTGGTTTAATTTAGTACGGCTGCACTACTGGGTCACTGTATATACTTCTCTAGGTGGGTGAAACATGAAGATCAGGAACCCCTGACAAAACGCATCAATAGAGAGCAGCGGACTTTCTCTCTTTATAAAAAAAGTACACATTTATACACAAAAATGCACATAACATGTACATATCTATCATTCATTAGTAAAAAACGCTGTTTAATCAAAAATATTGACTATGATCTTCAAACAGCAGTCCTTGGCAGGCCCGGCTCCAGCTTTGAGTCAGTGGCTGCGTCCGAAAACCTAGGCAGCTAACTTCCGACCTTGAAGGCAGCATTTTTCAGATTTCAGACCTAGCCACAGTCACCCACTTCTGTCACCTGCCACTTCTGCACTACACTTCCCAGCATCCTCCTTGGCTCTCAACTGCATTCACTTCACAATCACCTGCATCTGTTTCTTATCACTCTCATCAACTCCTTTATCTGCCTCCATTCCCTGCATTTCAGGGTCTGGTCTCTTCACTACATTTCAGACTCATATCGGCTCACCTGAGTTCCATTCCGGCGGTCTTGAGCTGTCTAATCCATATTGACCAGCCAGCCTCACCATTCTCCACCTATAAAAGGAAAGACTGTGTCACTTCCAGATAAGCCTTCTGATATTGATATACCTGTTCTTTACCAAACTCTTTGCGTCCCAGCTCTGCTGTAAATAAAGACTTGTTTACTGTAACTTACCTTGTCTGTCCTCTTCTATGTGTGACAAGCCCAGACTTTTAACATTATTTATTTTTTCCCATTAAAAAAAACAAAACAAAAACTTGATTTAGCAAAAGCGGCAGGTCGCGCAAGGCAGACTCTATATTTACAGCACTCAATCCAAAGTTACCCTTTCTATAGGTTCATTCTGGTTCAGATTTTTACTTGCCCTGCAAAAACTTTCACTGGCTCAACCACAAAGTATTATTAGTATTTTAATACATATAAAGACAAGAAAACAGTAAGCAATAAAATAGAACAAATTACAAGCAATAGCACAAATAAATACAATCAGGGCAGGGAGCCACTGAGCTTGAGTTCATTTTGGGGCCCTAATTGCTAAGTTACTTGACCTCAACTAGAACATCATATGAGTAACGTTAGCACAACACACACAAATAAATACGTTCCTAGAACAATTAATATGCAACATACCTACGTTAATCAAAGTTTAGAGGTTATTCAATTGCATCACTCTGAAGGGATTTATTCTGCGATAATCGGCTGGATAACGTTACATTATCCAGGTTATTACACGGCTATTTGCCACATAAGTAAAAAATTATACACGAAATATAGATTTGAGTTGACATATTTAATTTCATATGGTCTTTAAACACACACTTTCGCAAAGAAACGGTTGCTAGCAACCGCCAAGTTCAAACTAACGTTAGTCGGACATATAAGGGGGTTAACGTTAACTGTTAAGGTACAGTCTTGTATACACGGAATTTTGCCACATAAATAATTATGGGGATAAGAGAGATTGAGATTAAACCATTTTAAAATGTTATGTTAAGTTAACGTTACCTGTTTTCGTATAATCTACAGTGTACAAAACATTCGTTGCAAAAAGCCAGCAGCTGCGTCTGTACTATGAAAGAGAGAGAGTGTTACCCGGATGATATAATTAAATAACTGCAATATTCTTTTGAGATTGAATGTTTTATTTATAAAATATCTTACCAAACGCAAAACTTCCACGAGGAAACCCGGATGAGTGTGTGTTTTTCGTTTTTACCTGTTGTTATCAGGGAATAACTGGAATAATCGCAATTGACCAATCAGAATCCAGAATGCACAGAGCCGTTTAAAAATATACAATAAAATAAAGCATGTGCTCTGCTCTCTCAGTTGAGAGAAGATAAAAACTATGAAATAATACTAATGAGAAATAAAGCCAGAAAATGAACAGTATTTTTTAAACGTATAGCCTATTGTCATTTGTGTCCTATTCTTGTCAGATTTAATCAAATTCAATCCGAATAAAAAGACACTGTATGGCTATAATAACCAATCAAATAAAATCAGTCGATCAACAAAATCCATCTTTGTATTTACACTTAATGCAGCTCAAGCCCCATGAATTGATTTGCACTGCAAATATAATTGCATAATCAGTGTTGGGTGTAATGCATTACTAACTTATTAATTAATTACTGTTATTTCTTTAATTTGCGTTCAAAAAGTAAAGAGATAAAAGATAAAGATATTTAATTAGTTACTTCTGATGTAATTTCATTAAATACTGCATAGACAATAACAATTCTGTATAAAACAATAGTAGATGTAACATCAATATTTTACATCTTATTTTAAAATGAATAACCTTTTCAGTTCAAGAACGATTTATGCTATATTATTTTATTTATTTAAAATAATTAAAAGAGTTTCATGTCTATCTTTGTATTGTTTAACTTGTCAAAATAGAGGAATTTGGAAAATAAGTAGTAATAAGTTAAGGGATAGTTCACCCAAAAATAAAAATTAGCCCATGATTTACTCACCCTCAAGTCATCCTATGTGTATATGACACCATTCTTCTTTCAGACGAATACAATTGGGTTACAGGTCCTTCTCAAAAGATTAGCATATTGTGATAAAAGTTCATTATTTTTCCATAATGTAATGATAAAAATTAAACTTTCATATATTTTAGATTCATTGCACACCAACTGAAATATTTCAGGTCTTTTATTGTTTTAATACTGATGATTTTGGCATACAGCTCATGAAAACCCAAAATTCCTATCTAAAAAAAATAGCATATTTCACCCGACCAATAAAAGAAAAGTGTTTTTAATACAAAAAATGTCAACCTTCAAATAATTATGTTCAGTTATGCACTCAATACTTGGTCGGGAATCCTTCTGCAGAAATGACTGCTTCAATACGGCGTGGAGGCAATCAGCCTGTGGCACTGCTGAGGTGTTATGGAGGCCCAGGATGCATCGATAGAGCCCTTAAGCTCATCCAGAGTGTTGGGTCTTGCGTCTCTCAACTTTCTCTTCACAATATCCCACAGATTCTCTATGGGGTTCAGGTCAGGAGAGTTGGCAGGCCAATCGAGCACAGTAATACCATGGTCAGTAAACCATTTACCAGTGGTTTTGGCACTGTGAGCAGGTGCCAGGTCGTGCTGAAAAACGAAATCGTCATCTCCATAAAGCTTTTCAGCAGATGGAAGCATGAAGTGCTCCAAAATCTCCTGATAGCTAGCTGCATTGACCCTGCCCTTGATAAAACACAGTGGACCAACACCAGAGCTGACATGGCACCCCAGACCATCACTGACTGTGGGTACTTGATACTGGACTTCAGGCATTTTGGCATTTCCTTCTCCCCAGTCTTCCTCCAGACTCTGGCACCTTGATTTCCGAATGACATGCAAAATTTGCTTTCATCCGAAAAAGTACTTTTGACCACTGAGGTGCTGCTTCTCTGTAGACCAGGTCAGGCTTGACCTGGGGGATGCGGCACCTGTAGCCCATTTCCTGCACATGCCTGTGCACGGTGGCTCTGGATGTTTCTACTCCAGACTCAGTCCACTGCTTCCGCAGGTCCCCCAAGGTCTGGAATCGGTCCTTCTCCACAATCTTCTGGTCACCTCTTCTCGTTGTGCAGCGTTTTTTGCCACACTTTTTCCTTCTCCAGTCAGGTCAGCAGTCTTACCCATGATTGCGGTTTTGAGTAATGAACCAGGCTGGGAGTTTTTAAAAGCCTCAGGAATCTTTTGCAGGTGTTTGGAGTTAATTAGTTGATTCAGATGATTAGGTTAATAGCTCGTTTAGAGAACCTTTTCATGATATGCTAATTTTTTGAAATAGGAATTTGGGGTTTTCATGAGCTGTATGCCAAAATCATCGGTATTAAAACAATAAAAGACCTGAAATATTTCAGTTGGTGTGGAAATAATCTAAAATATATTAAAGTTTAATTTTTATCATTACATTATGGAAAATAATGAACTTTTATCACAAAATGCACATTTTTTGAGAAGGACCTGTATATTGGAAAAAATTCCTGGCTAATCCAAGCTTTATAATTGCAATAATTGTTGCTCTGTTTTTGAAGTTCATAAAAAATGCATCTGTCAGTCAAATAACGTGCTCCACGCGGCTCTGGGGGCTTAATCGATGCGTTTATGTAAGCAAATCGATGCGTTTGTGTAAGAAAAATATCCATATTAAAAACGGGAAAGGACACCTGCCGATCGCTTTCCGTGGAAAAAGTGTTGAAAGTGCCATGAAACTGGTAGTGGAAGCATTTTGAACGGCAGAGGCACTTTTAACACTTTTTCCATAAATTGAATACGAAAGGCGATCGTCCGAAACTTCACTAAAGTTTTAAATATGGATATTTTTCTTACACAAACATCGATTCGCTTCAGAAGGCCTTTATTAACCCACCAGAGCCGTGTGGAGCTCAATTTATTTCTTTATTTCTTGTTGATTTGATTTGGTGCCACTAGTGTGAATGTGTGTGTGTTCTGCTTCTTGAGCTGCTCAGATGGTGGAGCTCACTGTTGTGACATCATAGTGGAGATTCCGTTCTGGCAGCTCTAAACTGCAGCTTTGACTCTGGTTTTCTGTTGGTGTGTTAGGAGTGAATAGATCGAAAGACATTCGAGACTTTCTGCAGAAATCGACGACAAATATTGAATTTACTTGCAGCATTCAGTGTCGATAATGGCGCTGTTTAGCAGTGTATTAAGACAACTGTTTGAGCGGTTTGCTCACTTCTTGCTCAGAAGGGAGACACCTCAGAGAGCACAGCAGTGTGCAGCGCAAGAACTAGCGGCAGAGAAACTTCAAGAAGAGCTTGAGGCCTTCGACTACACTGCCAATGACAGGAAGTGCAGGAAGAGACGCCGCAAGGTACCTAAGAAGTACCCGCTTGGAGAGAGAGAGGAGGAAAGAGAGGTGAAGACCAATAAGAAAAGGAAGGAGAGAAAGTGGAAGGAACGGAAGCTCACAGAGCCAAGGCCACTTCTTGTGGTGGTCAAACCTCTGCATACTACAGTCAGATCTTCCTTCTTAAAGCCAATAGAGAGAACTACCAGTGCTTCCAAGTGTCTCCGGACACCTCGCTCTACCAGCTGCTCACTTCAAACCCCTGCCGCCAGTGACAAAACCACCTGTGCATCCTCAAAAACCAGATCCAGCACCTGAGGATGTGTTATCCCTGCCATGTTCTCCACCTCAAGTGGATCGCAACAAACTGTTGGTGGTTGCTCCATGTTCCGATGAAGTTGTTTCTTTCCGAGGCTCTTCATCCCAAATGCGTCATCCCAAACGACTTCCTCCGAGCCCCACTCTTGCACCTGATGAAGTTGTTGCTCTGCGACGTCCTCCCAGCCGGAAGCCTCAGCCGTTCACTTCTTCCCTGTCTGATCCACCTCCACAACTCATGCTGATTGACATAGAGGATGAGGAGAACGAGTATGTGGAGTACACAGGGAAGACCATCCGGGTCAGTGACTTACTCAAGTCTGAATGCCCCCGAATGCCGGAGGCCGAAATCGAACCGAGAAAGATGGTTGCTTGGTTGGAGAAGGACAGCGAGGTGCAGGAGGAAGTGTGGGCAAGTGAAGTGGTGGAGGTCCAGGCATTTGAGGAAGAGGAAGGTGACCCCAGTGAAATGGGAGACTCCAAGGCCATACAAGGCCATTCGGATGATGCCTCTCAGATCGATGAGCTCACGATGAATCTCTTCTGTGTAGCCTCTCCTGACAGTCCCAAGAATGAGACCCAGAACAATGTGAACGTCCAGAAAAAGAGCGAAAGAAAAGTGCCACTTTTTCTGTTCACCTGGGCAGAGGAGAATGCCAAGAAAAAGGAGGAGAAGAAAATAATCAAGGAGAAGGAGCGAAGAGAAAAACAGTTGCTGCTTGAACGCTACATGAACGATCCGAAGCTGAAGCACTTGTGGATCAACAAGCACAACCGCAACTACGACTCCTCCTAATGCAGATCACCGTCCCTCTTCACCTTTAAAATATGTAAATAAAAAAGTCTGCATACTAAAAGTTGAAAGATTCATGACTCTTCCTGACTACTGAAAAATTAAACATGTGTATATGAGTGAATACATTTGAACTAATTTGAATAACTTAGCAGTAGAAAGTGAATAATTCAATGCAGTTCATAACAGGGAAGTTCACAGATTAATATTCTCTATGATGTGGATCCTTCCAATCCTCCTCATGCAGAGTTACTTTATGTAACCATAAATCCATTTGTGAAAAACATTTAATGTTAATTTGTCTAAACAAAGTGTTGAGGACTAATAAAACATTTTTTTCCCCAAAGGAGAATCAAAGGAGAAGTCACTGCCTTATTGAGTTAAATCCGTTTTTAACTTAGCAAACTACTGTATTTATGAATACAGTAGAGATCCGCCCTGAGTACCTCAAGTCTCTGGATGTTGTGGGGCTGTCTTGGCTGACACGCCTCTGCAACATCGCATGGCGGTTGGGGACAGTACCTCTGGACTGGCAGACCGGGGTGGTGGTCCCTCTTTTCAAGAAGGGGGACCGGAGAGTGTGTTCCAACTATAGGGGGATCACACTTCTCAGCCTCCCCGGGAAAGTCTATGCCAGGGTACTGGAGAGGAGAATTCGGCCGATAGTGGAACCTCGGATTCAGGAGGAACAGTGTGGTTTTCGACCGGTCGTGGAACACTGGACCAGCTCTATACCCTTTTCATGGTGCTGGAGGGTTCATGGGAGTTTGCCCAACCAGTCCACATGTGTTTTGTGGATTTGGAGAAGGCATTCGACCGTGTTCCTCGTGGCATCCTGTGGAGGGTGCTCTGGGAGTATGGGGTTGGCGGCCCCCTGCTCAGGGCTGTTCGTTCCCTGTATGACCGGAGCAAGAGCTTGGTCGCATTGCCGGCAGTAAGTCAGACCTGTTCCCGGTGCATGTTGGACTCCGGCAGGGCTGCCCTTTGTCACCGGTTCTGTTCATAATTTTTATGGACAGAATTTCTAGACGCAGCCAAGGGCCGGAGAGTGTCCGGTTTGGGGACCACACGATTTCGCCGCTGCTTTTGCGGATGATGTTGTCGTGTTGGCCTCCTCAAACCAGGACCTTCAGCGTGCACTGGGGCGCAGCCGAGTGTGAAGCGGCTGGGATGAGAATCAGCACCTCAAGTCCGAGGCCATGGTTCTCAGTCGGAAAAGGGTGGATTGCCCACTTCAGGTTGGTGGAGAGTTCCTGCCCCAAGTGGAGGAGTTCAGGTATCTTGGGGTCTTGTTCACGAGTGAGGAAGGATGGAACGAGATCGACAGGCGGATCGGTGCAGCTTCTGCAGTAATGCAGTCGATGTACCGGTCTGTCGTAAAGAAGGAGCTGAGCTGTAAGGCAAAGCTCTCGATTTACCGGTCGATCTACGTTCCTACTCTCACCTATGGTCATGAGCTGTGGGTCATGACCGAAAGGACAAGATCCCGGATACAGGCGGCCGAAATGAGCTTTCTCCGTAGGGTGGCTGGGCGCCCTTAGAGATAGGGTGAGAAGCTCGGTCACTCGGGAGGAGCTCAGAGTAGAGCCGTTGCTCCTCCACATCGAGAGGAGCCAGCTGAGGTGGCTAGGGCATCTATTTCGGATGCCTCCTGGACGCCTTCCAGGGAGGTGTTCCAGGCACGCCCCACCGGGAGGAGGCCCGGGAAGACCTAGAACACGCTGGAGGGATTATGTCTCCCGGCTGGTCTGGGAACGCCTCGGGTTCCCCGGAAGAGCTGGAGGAAGTGGCTAGGAGAGGGAAGTCTGGGCGTCTCTGCTTAGACTGTTGCCCCCGCGACCCGGCCCCGGATAAGCGGAAGATAATGGATGGATGGATGGATGGATGTATTTATGAATGGATATTGTCCCTGCATAATGCTATATCTTGAATGTAGGCCTATTCCTTCTAATATGTTCCACATCCCCCCAAAAAATCTTTGTGTAGGCTATAGGCTACACAAAAACATATTTTCTGTTGAAACAAAAATCATCACAGGAATAATCAATATTTAATGAAATCTCTTTTGGCTGGATATAGAGTAAAGAACTTCCATTCCCATAGCAATGCAAAAAAAAGTAAGACAACACACATTCTTATATCTGTAGGCTATATATCTGACTATTTTGCCAATAAGCATCAAAATGTTATATATATTTTTATAATTCAATTTAATATAGTCGCGTTGGATTCATGGTTGGATTCTATTACGTCGTTCGAAATGCTTCATGGGATGCGTTGTTCATGGCCTCATTAAAGACGTTAGTCTTTTAAAACCATTTGAGTACTTCTCAGATTTTACTTTTTTTGCTAAATAATATTTGTTATGTTGTGATTAATCTGTGATATGGTTATTTTTTATAATGGCTATGAGACCATTTTACTCGGTTTAAAATAAAACTTTTAATTGAAAAAAAAATGAATGGGAAAATACTTCCGGAATACAGGAAAAGTGGGCGGTCACAGTGGCGCCCCTCTCCAACATTCCGACAAATCCCGCCTTTGACCTAATCTCTCTTTTCAATGATTGGTGGACGCTCCTTACAGACAGCCTTCAATTGGGCATCATAGAAGCCATTCATGGAGGCGGTCCAATCATCGAAAACATTGATTAGATGAAGGGCGGGACTTATCGGAAAACGGTGGGCTTGTACAGAAGCAGCAGTGTGTGTGTCTGCAGGTGTCAACAACAAAACATTTAAACACTCCCTCATTAGCACAGAACATTTAGGATTTGATTTTCATAGTTCTAGCCAGAAAAAGGACCAGAATGTTAAGACGAATATTACAGATGGTGAGTGAAATACACACAGACACCCATTCAGTTGCATGTGATTTGTAGCTCGTCGGGCCTGTCACTGAATGATGGCCTTGTGTAAAGATTGATTAAAATGACTTTTCGCTTGTGGTTTCTTGACGACAGTCTCAACTCGCGACTGGAGACGATTTATTTTGTTTTTGAGGAACAGTGAATATTCTGATAATGGCATTATGAGTGAATGTTGACATGGAGACTGAGCTGTTAGCCGGTTAGCAGGCTACATAGCTTTGTAAAATTACTTATTCATAAGTCGTTTTATGATTAACGACAGCTAGTGACAATGTGTCAGCTTTGTTAATTTTGTCCAAAAGACGAGTCTCGTTGAAATATCTGGACTGAATATATTTTTCAGTCATCTGTCAAGCTGTGACTCACACTTGATGATTTCCCCATTAATAGAAATGTCTGATCCCATTACTTTAGTTAAACAGCCTGATCATTTAGGCAGCAGCTGACAGTCTTTGAATCTTCCATTTCTGCTTAATAATCCTGTGAGATTCTATGGATCTACCATAGGTTTTTGATCTAGCATTTTTTGTATACCTTTTAAAATTGTAGTTTTTGACAGAAGTATTTTATGCTCACCAAAGCTGCATTTATTTGATCAAAAATACTGTAAAACAGCAATATTTTGAAATATTATTACAATTTCAAATAGCTCTGTTTAATGTGTTAATATATTTTAAAATGTATTTTATTCCTGTGATGGCAAAGATTAATTTTCAGCATCATTAGCATTTTTAGAAATCTGTCTAATATGCTGATTCTGTGATCAAGAAACATTTATTATTATTATTATACTTTACATTATTTTAAGGATAAAACTTTGCAAATAAACGCATTTATTTAAAATGGAAACCTTATTAACAATTTAAATGTCTTTAATGACACCTTTGATCTATTTAATGCATCGTTGCTAAATTAATTTAATTCAAAAAGTTATTATAAGTATTTATGCATCTTGGTTGCATTCGCTGCACTGCCCTTTTTTAAAAGTTAGTATATTTTAAATCATTGCTTAACAGTATTTGTGACTGAATTAAAGTAAACGACTGCATTGCAGTAATGAGAATTGGGGGTTAAAATCTTATTATTTGTCCTTAAAATAATATCATAGTGCAAACAGTTCTAAGGATCTTAATAGTAGATTATATCTAAAATTAAGGTTCTTTTTTTTCCCCTTTTATTTTGTTTTGATACATGAACATTTTTGACAGTCTTTGAGGATTTGAAAGTCGTGTTTATTTGACATACGTTTTATATACTAGTAAAAGATTTCTTGCACCAAGCCCAATGTGTTATGTGGTGTCAAAGGTTTTCTCTTTCAGAAGTGGAAGGGAAACTGAAAGTAAGGTCTAATGGTGATTAAACAGTAGTTGTCGGCCACTTGTATCCCTGTAACATCTTGTGATCTGACAGTAGGCACATATGAAATGTCAAGGGCGTATCAATGTTAGAGAACAGTATTGTTTGACATCATACTGCTCTCGGTTGCCAAGATCGAGGGAAACATTAAACGACCCTCTTGCTGAGTATAGGTTTCAGCCCGATGCATGTCCTGGGATGATTGACAGCCAAGGCAAGCACATCCCAAGAAGTGAACAAAGCGATCTTTGCCTTTACACCTTGTGAATGACATGCACTCCAAACCAGCACTCATTCTTGATCAGCTGCCCAGATACCTGATCAGCTGTGCCAGACATGAATAGTGTGATATAATGAGATGAGTTTCATCGCACCTGACATCTGATTCAAATCCTTCCTTTCTCTACTTTCTCTGCCCATATCTTTGTGGAAATAGACTCCTGGGAAAGGAGGCTCCCAGAGCTCGGAGTCTGAGCAGCCATCTGCTGATATGAATAATGAGTCCTCAGAGGTAAGCCAAATTATATGTATAACCCTACCATGCTACTGCCAAATGCCTTAATTTTGTTCTGTCATTTGCTAAAATGTTATCAGTGTTGTAGTCAAGTCTTTAGTGATAGTTCAATCAGAAATGAAAGTTCTGCCATCATTTACTCACTAATTTTAGGATTTTCTTTCAACAGTGATTTATCAAAATGTTCACACTACTCTTTTCCATACAATGAAAGTGAATGTTGAAATGGGGTCGTCATGTTTCAGAAATGTCCATATGACTCAAGTCTTACAAAGTCATAATATTTTAGCTTTATGTGAGGAATAGACTTGAATTGAGGTTAAGTTGTTGTCGCCACCACAGCTCTCAAATTGCATTTGAGATTGCATATATTAGCATACAGTGCTGTGAAAAGGTGTTTGCCTCATTGTTAAATATGATCAAAGATGGCTGTAAAAAATAGATCTGCATTGTTCTTTTGATATTTTATTAAAAAAAGAAGCAAAAATCTAACCTTTCTTTAAAGTAAAAGAATAGAAAAGTGGGGGGAAGGGGGAATCACTTTATGAAATAACTAGATTTTTGCTAATTAAAAAAAAAAAATCAAGGATTAACAATGCACATTTATTTTTTTACAGCCATCTTTGATCATATTTAACAAGGGGGCAAACACTTTTTCACACCACTATATATATTCACGAAGGAAATGCTGATACTATATAATGAATATAAATTCAAGACTTTTTTGTCAGTGATGTCAAATGTTATTGATATTTGTCATGTAAACAACCACAATGTGCCACAATGTGCCAAATTTGAATGTGCATATTCTAATTGTACAAATTGAAGTCTTTTTGGAGTTTTTTGTTGTTTGTTGGTGGCCACCATTTACTTTCCTAGGGGCCACTCACACAGAACACAGTTTTGCATTTCGCTGTGCTGGTTTTCGTTTGCTTCTCTATATAAACATGCTAGGTCACATTTGACCGTTGCTTTTTTACCTGTTTTACTGTGTCTTGCATGATACAGCATTATGAACGTGCCGCTAAATTTACGAGAAGTCTAGACACTGGGGCTCATTCACTAATAATTGCGTGGATTATTTTGTATTTGTACGCATAGGAGAACATCTCACGAAAAAATCTCTGGCTAATTCACAACACGTATGCACATGAATTTAGTGAATTTGGAGTATTCTAAATGAGTGGCCGCATGCACAAGGTTAGTCATTTGCATAAAATCTCCACATAAGGGCTTTCCAACACAACCGTTCCTTTACAGCCTTTCGTCACTCTCATCAAACATATGCCGCTTTTGCCAGATCCTCGAGCGATGCCAAATGTTTCAAGTGTGTCATTCTCAAAACCAGTTCAAACACAATAAACTCCTTTTATATAGACCTCTCAATAGCCAGCTGTACATAAGGATAAATCTGCGACGTTTTTTAGAGAAACTTCATAGATGAAGCTATAACACAGCTTTTCTTATGATAAAAAATATTTAAGATAAAAAAATTTTTAGTGTATTATTAATATAATATAATTATAGCTGTGTTAAGATGAAATACAACTTCTTAATATAATTATAAGGCCGCTCAGAGAAAGTTTTTTGCATGCGTGTTGTTTCAGTCGTTCCTACATTTTTTCATACATTTAGAATACATTTTAGTATGAGCGTTTTTGGTGAATCATGATTTGTTTGTGAAAACGTTCATACACACAAAATGTACATGATTTGCGTGCTTAGTGAATGAGACCTAATGTGTCTTTTTTTCCCATTCCACTGTGTCTCACGATTGTAAATAATATAGTAAGGAGTAGCTTGAACATCCTGCCTAACATCTCCTTTTGTGTTTAATGGAAGAAAGCAAATTATATGTGTTTGGAATAAAATGTGTTAATAAATTATGAGAGGATATACATTTTTGGATGAACTCTCTAACTCTCATTTTAATAACATTGTACGATGATGTTAAGTTATGTGTTCTTTGCTCTTTCGTATCTTCTCCTCATCTCATTGTGGTGTTAATTTGTTTGTCTGCAGGGCTTCATTTGTCCCCAGTGTATGAAGTCACATAACTCTGCTGAGGAGCTCTTCAAACATTATGAGGTGTTCCATGAGCCAGGAGACCAGCCGTCCCCCTTCAGTCCTAGCAGGTCGGCTTCTGTATTATTAAACCCTTCTTGCTCAGGAAAACTAATTTGCTCAGTCAGATAATCTTGCCATCCTGAGATTTAGGCTGCATTTAAAGGGTTACTTCAGCGATTAACATTAAGCTTTGTATCAGTAGAAACCCGGGAGTATATTTGAATTATCGTACTTCCCCACCTCATATCACCCTGAGATGAGAGAATTATGTATTTTATTTCTGGAAAAAAGCCTCCGATGACGAAATATCGTCATTTTGCGTTTTCGGAGGATTTTTTGGCCAGAGGCTAAAGACTACAGCCAGCAGAGGGCGCTATTTCCGCATGTTTTCAACATCGAACTCACAGCACTCGGCTCGGAAGTTGCGGAGAGACATGTAAACGGAGCGGTGGAGAGCAAAGTGAGTGTTTCAACTTTTCAAATGAACTTCCTATGAAAGTAAAGCTTCCAATGGCATGAACTGAAAATGCGCCAGACTGATCTCGCGCTGTGAATGCAGCCGCAGCCGCGAATCCCACGATTACCTCAGCTCATGTGATGAATGTAATCTGACTCCTGCTGCGTTTGTGCCGTGACACTCAATTGGCTCACTCGCATTATATTGAACAGACATGTTCAGTTTTTAATTGTAGTGTCTTGGAATTGTTGTCTTTCATCCCCATGAGACAAAAATACATTTTCTGTCTTTTCTCAGTCTAGAAGGCACCAAATTCAAAAATAATTTCACATTTCTACATACATTAATGACCTAGTTTAAATACAGATTCATCTTCCCAGCGCTGAAGTACCCCTTTAATCTTAAAGTGAAATAAGCATAGAAGAATTATGACATAAGGAAGAAAGAAATAGTCATATTGTTTTATTGTGGACCGTTTTTCTTTGGAATAACCTGTAGCAATACATGTCATTTCAAAGAAACAACATGTATCGCAACGTTATCCCAAAGAAAAATGCTCAATGTGAAAAGTTTATAATAAAGGTGTGTGTTTTTCTTGTTAAGGGAGGATGTAGTCCTTCTTCGACAGGAAGTCCAAGATTTACAGGCTTCACTGAAGGTATTCTGCCTTTGACTCCCATCCTTCTTATCGGCCTTAGTATGCCTAAAATGTGCACTACTCATAGCATCATTACTCAATGATGTTATTTCCCTTTGGATGTGTCTAGTGGGTTTAAAATTGCTGATGTGCAATTTTTGTTTTTTTTTTTTTGCAGGAGGAACGCTGGTTTTCTGAGGAATTGAAAAAAGAATTAGACAAAGTACAAGGACAGCTAACAACTAATAAAGTAAATCCTTTGAAATGCTTGGTTGTTCACACCGAGATCAAAGATGGTTTACACTTTTTATAATATCTATTGATTACTGAAAGAATTTTTGCTACGTTCTCTAATTAAATCACTGGATGTGTATCGATTTTAGGTCCCACAGAGTGCCGGTACAAGTGGAGAAGAATCAGGTTAGTTGAGTAGTGTTAATTAGTTCTTTAAAGGAATGTAGCAGGTTCAATAGAAGTTAAACTCAATCAATAGATCAGTGGGATTACATTGATTTATTGATTGCAATCTTTTGTATAAATGGTTGTTAGCCAATTTTTAAAGCATACAGGTTCATTTTGTGACGCTGCAGTCAGTATTTCTATTTTCTCAGAGCTAGAGATAAAGCTCAATGAATCTGAGACAGAGAAGTTCAACATTAAACAGATGAAAGACTTATTTGAGCAGAAAGCTGCTCAGCTCGCAACTGAGATAGTTGGTAAGTTTGCAGGAAAGTTCCTGCCTTTTATATTTATGCAATGTATGCTGTTTGTTTCCTTTATATAATGTGATGTAATATAAATTGTGAATGGCTTTAAAATTAGTGCGTTTCATATCTCAGACATCAAATCTCGTTATGATGAGGAGAAAAGCATGAGAGAAGCGTTGGAGCAGAGGATGGCCAATCTAAACCAAGATCTGCAGAGAGAGAAACAGGAGAAGGAGAAATTGGCGTCAGAGCTGGTAATGTCTACTTTATTGTCTCATGATAATTAACGAGTTCAAATCCTATCAGCTGCCGCTGCACATACTTCGTCAATTTCTCCCAGCTTAATCCTGTCTGTCATTGGCTCTCCACCAGCTTCAGAGGCCTGGAGTGGAAGACGTGGAGGTGTTGAAGAAAGAGCTGGTGCAGGTGCAGACTCTCATGGATAACATGACCCGAGAGAGGGAGGAGGAGTCCGAGCGCCTCAAGAGCCAATACGAACAGCTGCAGGCCAACTTCTCTACCTCAGAGGTCAGCTCAAACCTGCTGTGACCTTGTCTGCATTGTACAACAGACGTAAGGACAGAGTTACCATGATGTTTGCTTTACAAACAATCGATCTCTGAGCTGTTTTTTCGGAAAATGTAGGTATTGATAGAATCTGGCCAATATGGAGACTCATGCCAGAATCAATAACTTGTAAATTCAGGGATAATAAGAGGTCATTTTGAGACAGTGATAAGCAGCTGACCTTTGAATGGGTGTATCAGTGATGTCATTTTTCCTGTTGAAGCAAACTGAGACTATGACCGATTGTAGATTACTGGTCACCCTGTCTAGACGACAACTATGAAGACACACTCACAAGGGATTTCATACATTTGGTTTCAATAATAATGTAGTATCCGAACGTGTTTGTTGAATGTCTGAGGGTCACTCTGACTGTCCTTTCTAACAGATTCCTGAGGTTAACCATTAACACACTGGCAGGCCGCCTACCTCTGCGTGTTTCCTGTAAACATGTCTGTAAACGCCTGCACTTTTGACCTAAAAATTGCTTCTCATTATATAAGGTCCCTCAAAAGCAGAATAGTCCTGGTTCATAGATCATTACAAACAGGTTACTTGAGTGCACTTTTTTTCAGATATTCTGGTTTGACTTTGGTTTGTCTACACAAGTTAAATGCTGCCATCTAGTGACTGTAATAAGGACATTTTTAAGGAAGTAGGTTGCATACCCCATTCTTCACAATATACCTCCATAAATCCATTAGATTATAGTGTCTCTGTTTCAGACCCTAGAGAGCTGTCTAGTAAAGCGCTAAGCTGCAACTTAATAACTGATTTGTTTCTTACATGAAACACACACACACACACACACACACACACACACACACACACACACACAATGTACAAGTTAGATGATTTTAAATAGTGATGCACCTTTTTTAGTATTCTTAGATTAATAGAAAATTCAAAAGAACAGAATGTTTTTTTAAATATATACTTTTTTTGTAACAATGCAAACGTCTTTACAGTTACTTTTGAACAATTTAAAGGCACAATATGTTTAGGAAGTGTGAGAGAACTATTCACGGTGTCATCAAGCTACGCATTTGTTATTGTGTTGAAAGTGACTTCTAGCGGTGGAATTTACATACTGTTCCTTTTGGCATCCTTGCTGAAAAAAAGTGTTAGTAAGGTTTTTAAAAACCTTAATGACTAAAAATGCCACAGCCAGTGTTTTTCTCCAATGCGCTTGTCATAACCTGTAGGCGCAGTGTATTGGCACCCCTGTCTCTGTACTATGTGTCATGTCTCACCTCATTGGTTTGTGTACTGTGTGTCCTTCCCTCTTGTTCTGTCTCACCCTTCACTTAACACTGCACCTGCTTTGCATTCTCTTGGAGATTCTTAAACTCGAAGGAACCATTTTCTGTATTGAGTGTCTCAGTCAATTGTGTTTTTCATAATTCTTCCTCAATTTCCCTTTTTTCTTTATTACACATTATGCAGCATTGAAGTAGTCCTTCTTAATGTCTATCGCTGCGTCCCAAGTCGCCTACTTGTACAATGCCCTAAAAGTATGTACTGTTTTTGTTAAGAAAAAATGCATACTTTTGAGTATGTAGCAATAGAGTAGCCAATACTACTTTGTCATAATTGCGTCTTTAATGGACTACTCTGTCACTTAAGTTAAGTGCATCCTTTCAGTGTTTAAACTGCCCTTTCAATCATTGTCACAGTTAAAATCTTCCACATTCTATTTGATTTAATTTTCTACTGTATTGGAGAGAAACGTTTTTGCAAGTTGATCTGCCAGTCGTGTGTCTTTCATGCGGACTCAGAGAACTCTCCTCATTTGTTTGCATAATGATGCACTTAAATGATCAAATAACCAAACATATCTTTATAAAAGTTCACAGTGCTTTTGTAGATTAAACATAATGTGGATAATATCAAATAAATGTATTTTCGTCAGGTTATGTTACATACTGCCTATTAATCACTCAAACCCTTATATCTAAACCGCTCTACTTAAAGGGATAGTTCACCCAAAAATGAAAATTCCGTCATCATTTACTCACCCTCAGGTTGTTCTAAAGTTTCTTTCTTCTGTTGAACACAAAAGACGATATTTTAAAGAATGTTGGTAGCCTGACGGTTGATGGCACCCATTGACTTCCATAGTAGGAAAAAGAATACTATGGAAGTCAACGGGTGCCAGCAACATACGATAACCGTCAGGTTACCAACATTCTTTAAAAGATCTTAATTTGTGTTCAACAGAAGAAAGAAATTCATACAGGTTTGGAACAACATGAGGGTGAGTAAATGATGACAATATAGATTTTTGGCTCTCATATCTGCCATGTTTGTGTTTTTTTTTAACACTTATTATATGTGTTTGTAGTTCTAATCGAATCCTCGCCAAGGCACAATGGGTTGAGGGCAATATTAGCCGTTAAAATGTGCATGGATCTGCACTTCGGATTCTAACCGGAAAAAGTATCTTTGGACTAATTTTAATATACTATGATTTGGGACGCACTAATTCTAATTTTGAATACTATTTAGGAGAGATAGTATATGAATTGGTATGCTGCATACATTCTTTTATGTTCTGCATGTCGTCTTTTTTTTTTTTTTACCTGCATTCTCCACCATAATGCAATGTTCTTTTCAATTTCTCACTCACTTTTGGAGAGTACTTCATCCAAAGTAAAGTGTATTATACATTGAAATGTTCTTCTCAGCTGATGACATTAAAATTGATGCAAGCAAAAATGGCACTGTGAGGGAAGGAAGTACAGCCTTTAAGTCCTAGGTCATGTCCAGGTGCACAGCAAAGAACCCTGCAGATTTTTGAATGACCATCTAGACTAGAGCTCTACAGTATTAGCATTTCAGTACCATTTGAGAGACAATTTTTGACAATTTATGTCTCTACTGTAACTTTTGACCAATTTGATGTTGTTACTGAAAAAAAACCCTTAAATATTTCATCAGATGAATGCTTGACACCCAGTTGCCCAACAATGCACTATAACAGACTGTTCTTCTGTCCCTCACAGCTTTAATTAACTAATTACAGGCCAGACTCTAAGTAGACTTTTTTTTTTGTGGCGGCCTCACATTTGTGTGCTCGTTTGCAGACGACGATTGCTCAGTTGAAGGCGGAACTGCAGAAGGGTCCTCAGGAGGCAGCAGTCTACACCCAACAGATCCACCAATTACAGAGCAACCTGAACAACTTCCAGCAGCAGTCCCAGGTAACACTCACATACACAAACAGATGCCGTTATGTTGGGTCTAGAGTTACTGGACCACCCTAAGCAACGAGGCATGTGCTCTATGCTGTCAGCAAATCCAGCTGTATATTTTAATGGTCTATTTTATGGCTTCACAGAACACACGCCAATGACAACTATGTTAAGACCTGCCAGCCTCTGGTCTTAACCTCGGCACCCACTTCCAAATTTAAGTTTACTGTACCTCCTCTGTTTACAAGCACTAGCAGTTGGCTTTCAGGAAATGGCTCGACACATTTCTCAGGAAGCTGGTCGGGCTGCTGGCCCTGTGTATCCAGTCCAAAGTGGCCCCATTGACCTGTCATCACACTGTGTGTTTTGATTGGCCATTAAAGAGTGTTGACATGCACATCACAGATGCGGTGTAATTAAAGCACCAGGGGATGATTCGTCTCGTGCCTGTTTTGACGGTCAGAGTGATATATGGCCGCAGGTAATGACCCACAACTGTCTAGTCCGTTGTTCAAGTTGTCAGGACGGGATTAGTAGATCAGAGTCCAAAGGAGCTCTGACTTCTGAAAAAATGTGGACCATGGTACTGATGGGAAGTGAAATAGGGACAATTTAAAGGGTCGTTAATAGAACCATCCCTGTGAAACGTCCTGTGGGATAAATATAAACGATAATTTCAAGTTCAAAGGGAAGATACTTTCAAGGACAGGAATAAGAGAGAGGGCGAACTTAAACTTCCTACTCACTTATTACAAGTTTCAAGTAGCCTATAACTTTTAAAGGCTGCATAACATAATTAGATATATATTTCTTTATTGGTAACACTTTATAACGAGGTTTAATTTGTTTTGGGTGAGCTAACCCTTTAAGACTCTTTCAGACACTAGGAGGATAGGAGGGCTAAATGGAAAATGGGATAATGCAATAATACACTGTTAACAGCAACACATTACCCATTGTGACTTGGCTCTAGCTTACAAAGATTTTGGATGAAAAGAGAAAGGGTATTCAGCTGCTTTTAACTTTGACATTATGAATTGAAGCAAAGCTCAGGATATGATGTATTTATCGTCTTCGCGTCACCATTGTGTTAGTCAATGCGCCCTTATCCTCCTTGGCCTTTTTATAGCTGTCACAAGTAAAGGTCAGAACACAATTACCCAGCCCTGCCCTCATAAAACTCATAAAAAAGGTCTGGGAGATATCTCAGAATTTTCAGAGATTTTTGTCAGCATGTTGCATCTTATCGAATCTTGATGTTCAGTAATATGTATATGTTTTACTGCGTTTATATAAGTTGTCATTATAAGACAATAAATGTTGTTTGAATGAGGCCATAAGTGTCTAATCTTTCTGCCACTCCTCAGCTTTTGTCAGAGAAGTTATCTCGTAAGGAGAAGGAGAATCAGGAACTTGAGGAGCGTCTGGGTCAGGAACAGGCCTCAAAGAAGAATCTTCAGGCTAGTCTGCTTCAGAAAGACCTGGACCTCCAGGAGAGTCAAGCCCGGGTGTCATCAGGGGAGGCAGCTCTGAGTCGGGCCCAGACTGAATCGGCCGAACGCGGGGAAGAGGTTGCACGACTCAGACAAGAACTCAGTGAGCTGGAGAAGAACCACCAAGAGTTGAAGGCAGAGAGGAAACAACTCCAACAGCAAAGAGAGGATAAAGAAAACCAGGGCCTGCAGCAGCAAAGTGAGATCAGCAAGGTCAGAAAGAGAGACAATACTATGAAAATCATCTGCCCAGTTAGAATTAAATCCATCTACCTATCCAGAATTAAACCCAGAATTCCATCTATCCTTTAGTTAAAAATAAAATCTATCCATCCTTACATTCAGAAACAAACCTATTCATCAATGCAATTCTATAAAATAAAAAATATATATAATCAAAATCAGTCCCATCCTTCATTACACAATTATACTTGTACATTAGCAATCTACATTACATTAAGATGATATGATATCAAGCTGTATCATAATCAGGCTCTCATATTTTCATCCTCTTCAGCTGCATGCAAAGCTGCTGGACACCGAGCGTCAGTTGGGGGAGCTGCAGGGTCGGCTGAAAGAACAAAGACAGCTGTCAGGAGAGAAACTTAAAGATCGGGAACAGCAGGTGGCAGACCTGCAGCTTAAACTCTCCCGCGTGGATGAACAGGTAAAGATATAAAATGGTGAATTATTAGACATTTTTCAGGACTGGATATGCAAGCTGTAAGACTTTGAGCACATGAATGCAGTGATGCACACTGAGAGTAATTATTAGTTTAATCAGCTTCTTAATTTATAATGTGTGTATTTATGTGCACAAGCCAGACAGAATAATTATTACTATGGTGGCCTTGAGTGTCTTGTTTTCACTCTTAACCATTGCATGTGTCTCTCTCTCTCCGTATGTCTGGATATATCTGTGACCATGGTTTGGGTAGTTAAAGGAGACCTCTACTAAGTCTACTGACCTACAGCATCAGCTGGACAAATCCAAACAGCAAAACCAAGAACTACAAACAATCCAACAGAGCACTAATGGAAAACTTAGAGAAGCACAGGTAAACATAACTGTAGCATCTCATAAAGAGTACAATGACTGGATTTTTCTAGGAAATTTTTTTATATGTATATATATTTTATACCTTTTATTTATTTATAAGTCATTAGTTTTGGTCAGTAAGTTTTGGAAGTTTTTTTATTGTGTGTGAAAGTAGTCTCTTATGCTCACTAAGGCTGTATTTATTTGATCAGAAATAAAGTAATATTATGTAATAATAATACAATTTAAAATAACTTTTGTCTTTTTTTAATATACTTTGACTTGTCATTTATTCCTGTTATGGTAAAACAGAATTTTCAGCATTATTACGGCAGTCTTTAGTGTTACATGATCCTTCAGAAATCATTCTAATATGATAATTTGCTGATCCAGAATGTATGAATGTTGAAAACAGTTGTGCTGCTTAATATTGATACATAGATGTTTCTTTGACCTTCTCATGCAGAATGACCTGGAGCAGGTGTTGCGTCAGATCGGGGACAAGGACCAGAAGATCCAGAATCTTGAAGCTCTGCTGCAGAAGAGTAAGGACAGTGTGAGCCAGCTAGAGGCAGAGCGAGAGGATCTGTGTGCTAAGATCCAGGCCGGTGAAGGAGAGGCAGCTGTGCTGAACCAACTACAAGAGAAAAATCACTCACTACAGGAACAAGTACTGGACACTGCACTAGTATGACTACACAATCCTACTCTTTGAACAGGGCAGAATCTGACTCTAGTTTTCCACTCATGTGTTAATTCAGATTACGCAGCTTACTGACAAACTCAAGAACCAGTCAGAGAGCCACAAACAGGCTCAGGACAACCTTCATGACCAGGTACAGGAGCAGAAGACCCACCTGCGTACAGCGCAAGACCGCTGCCAGGGCCTAGAGACCACCATCTCTGAACTTAACACTCAGCTTACAGAGAGCAAAGAGAAGATTGCCCAGCTAGACACACAGGTACTTGACAAATACAAGCATGAAAAACATGTCCATTTCTGTCCAAGGTTGTTATTGTTGAAGTTAGCTTGTCCAAAAATGAAAATTCAGTCATCATTTACTCACCCTCATGTTGCTCCAAACCGGTTAGATCTTTTTGATGCAATATGAGAGCTTCTATCCCTCCATTGACAGCTACACAACTACCATTTTGACGCTTAAAAAAGTCCATAAAGAAATCGTGAAACTAATCCATATGAATTGAGCGGTTAGGTCAATATTCTCTGAAGAGACACTATCACTTTATATGATAAACAGATTGAATTTAGGCTTTTATTCACATATAAACATTCATTAACGCACACATCAGTTATGGTAAACGAAAGCTCAAGCAAGCGTGCATGAACCAATTCGTTTTATTTCTCATGTGTAACGTAGCAGTTTGAGCTTACCGCAAGAACCAATGAGGTTTGTTCTTGCGTGTCAAGGATGTTTGAGCTTCTGTTCATGTTCGCTGCTCAATGTTTATATGTGAATAAAAGCCTAAACTCTGTTTATCATATAAAGTGATCATGTCTCTTCAGAAAATTCATGAACTTTTTGAAATGTCAAAATGGTAATTGCTTAGCTGTCAGTGGAGGGTTAGAAATTTCTCAGATATTATAAAAAATATCTTCATTTTTCATCATTCGTGTTCTGAAGATGAACAAAAGTCTTGCGAGTTTGAACCGACATTAACTAAAGGCTGAAATAAAGTAAAATCTAAATAATAGATGACAAACTTTACAAAAAAAACATAAAGGTTGAAGTATTACAATTACTAAAACTGAAATAAAAATACATTAAATGTAAACAAAAAAGAAAATGAAAAAGCACATAAAATGTACAAAAAAATAAATAAAATCATCTGAACTGAAAAAATAAAAATAAAAGCTCATTTAAAATATTAATAAATACTATAAATGTATATACATAATACTAAAATAACACAGTTTGTCTAATTTCAGTCTAGTTTCCAGCCTGATGATTTCTTATGTTAAAAGTGTTAAAATATTAGTCAAGTTTATTCATATTTAATTATTATCATAGAATAGTATATAAAAAAGAAAACACTCATGACTTTCTTTTTTCTTAGCTAAAAGCCAAGACAGAGATGTTATTGTCTGCCGAAGCAGCAAAAAGTGCCCAGCGAGCCGACTTGGAGAACCACCTAGAGACTGCCCAGCATGCACTGCAAGACAAGCAACAAGTATTTACTATTGCTTTGACACAATTTGAACCTAGTATATTTGTATTAGCCAAATACAAGAGTACCACAAGTGTTGTAAGTTCACAAAAGTGTTTTTGTGTGCGTTTACGCAGGAGCTGAGTAAAGTGCAGGCTCAGCTGGAGGAGCAGGGCCGCAGGCTGCAAGAGAAGCAGGAACTGTGCTCTCAGCTGGAGACCGGTCTGAAGGACAGCAGAGACAAACTCTTGACTGCAGAGCAGAGGCTAGAGACTCTGGAGACCCAGACCAAGGTCAGCGTCACTGCAGCACATTTCTGCTTCGTCACTATGACTTCCATGCTTGTTGTGTATGTTAGATGTCAAACATCAATAGTCAGACAACAATGCTGATAAGAAATTTGGTCTTAATTTATTTCTTTGCTGTTTGTTATTGACTTTTCACTTACTAATAATTATCTTGAATGTTTACTTGATTGAGAAATACTTAAAAGCTGCATGCCATTGTATTAATTGAGTGAAATATCTGTGTTTCTGTCTGATATAGAAAGCAGAGGCTGAGTTAATTGAGCTTCGCTCTGGAAGGGAACAAGCTCAGAAGGAGCAGCAGATGCTGAAGAAGCAGATCAGTGAGCTGGAGATAAAGACAAAGGAGCTGAACTGTCTTTTAGACTCGGAAAAACAAGGGTAGGTACTTTAAATTAGGAAATGTGCAATGTTAAAGACCAAAACATCTTGAGCACAGTTTTAGTGCATATGTCGGTGGATATCCTATTGAAACTTAAAATTAGAGTAGAACATATTGAAGGGTTTTTATTTTCTTTAAAAAAAAAACATTAACATGAATGCATATATACATACAGTTTGTTTAGTTTCCTAGAAAAGATTTCCAAAAAAACAAAACAGTTTTAATGATTTCTGAAGGATCATGTGACTAAAGACTGGTGCGAAAATTCAGCTTTGACTTCACAGGAATTTCACAGTTACTTTAAATTTCAGAATATTACTGTATTTTTGATCAAATAAACATAGTCTTGGTGATCATAAGAAACATTTCAAAACATTTCAAAAACGTACCAACCCCAAACCTTTAATATGATAAGTATAGATCACATACGCGACTTATTAATCTTCCCTTTCCTTTTTGTTTCAGAGCTGCCACCCAGCTAGAGGAGTTAAAAAAGAAAACCTCAGCCTTCTCTGAAACAAGACAACAGCTGGAGAAGGCAGAGCAGGAGCGTGTAACCCTGCAGGCCAGCTTGGATAAACTGTCTCTGGAGGGTCAGAAGCGGCAGGCAGAGTTGGACAAGAAAGTTCAGGGTCTGAGCGCAGATCTCCAGAAAGCTCAGGAGGAGAAGGAAGCTCTGACTAAAGAAATGGCAACGGTGAAAGAGGCTCTGAGCAAAGCTTCTAAAGCCCTGAAAGAGAGCCAGACTCAACTGGAGAAAGAAAAGAAGACCAGCAAGGCCACTTTGGATGAGAAGGTCAATAAAAAAATAAATGAAAGTCATGGCATTGTTCACAAAAAGAAGTTTAAATATCAACTTTTCTCTGATTTTTAGGAGAAGATTTACCAGAAAACACAGCAAGAACTTCAAAAAAACACAGAGACCACTTCTAAAGAGCTCAGCCATGTTAAAGGTCAGCTCGAGAAATCGATAGAGGTAAGAATGTGAAATATAACTCCAGTTAAGTTTCAAGGAAGCATAAATCCCATGTTCCCATGATGAATCATGATATTTCGTAATTGCTGAATTTTTTAGGCAGAAAAGGGTCTTCAGTCTCAGCTGACCTCACTGAAAACTCAGCTGAAACAATCTCAAGATACACTGAAAGAAAAAGAAAAGAGTGCACAGCAGCTACAGGCAGAGCTGAAGACTACGCAGGGGTCCTTGAACCAGGAAGAGAAGAAATTTAAGGCACAAGTGTCTGAGCTGCAGGCTTCCCTCGCTAAAAAGGCTTGTTCTGTCTTCTTAAGCACAAATGTGTCATAAAAATAATACTTTTAACACACCCAAATCGAATGCCTTATTTCCTGTTCTTAAAGGATAGTACACCCACAAATGAAAATTCTGTCATTATTTACTCACCCTCCCGTCGTCTCAAATCTGTATACATTTATTTCTTCTGTCGAACATGACAAAAGGTATTGTAAAGAATGTTGGGAACCAAACCGTTTCGGCTCACGTTTACGTTTTGTCAATAGGTACCAAAACTGGTTACCAACATTCTTCAGAATATCTCCTTTTGTGTTCTGCAGAAGATTGAAATGGGTTCATAAAAACTTGAGTTGATGGCAGAATTAAATATTTTGGGTGGACGATGTTGTTAGACGTTATGACTGAACTACTTCTTTAAATGAAATTTCAGGCCGAAGAGGAGGCCAAGATGAAGGAGCAGGTGTCGGCGCTGTCTAAAGATTTAACCTCTGAAAAGAATCGCTGTGGAGAGCTGCAGAAGACCAGCGACAGCACCAAAGAGAGTCTCGCTGCCATTCAGTCTGATTACTATGGCAAAGAGTCAGAGCTCTCTGCTGTACGCCAGGACCTCAAGGTCTGTTTTGTAAAATACATGAACATCTTAATAAATTATTATATGCAGTATCTGATTATTATCTCTTATTTTCCATGTAGGTGTGTGAGGAGAAGCTGGTTCTAGCTCAGGAAGAGCTGGTGGCCAACAGGAACCAGCTTAGTGCTCACGAAACCCAGATCCAGGAGCTGAAGGCAGGCCGCACGACGTTAGAGAAAGACCTTGGCAAGAGAGACGAGAAGATCAAACAGCAGGTGGAGGCTCTACAGAAACTCCAGAAACAAAAGGTAAAAAAATATGCTTCAGTTTGATGTGATCTTGACCGTTGGGCCCTCAAGCTAGGAAGTAAAAGTTATGGAAATAAATGCCACCGGCCTCAATTGTGTTGAGATAATCTGTTCTGTTCTATTCCGGACACAGTGAAACTACAACACACAACATTCTGTTCTAACCTGTAATAGTCATAATTTTAATTTGCTTATCAACACAGACATGGAGAATGTTTATGGTAATGTCAAGTTGTTCAGCTGACTGTGTGTCTTTTGCAGGAACAAACTGAGGAGCAGCTGAAGAAGGAGAAAGCACAATGCGAGGAGCTGAGAGAGTGCCAGAGCTCTCTGGAGAAGGACAAAAACAAACTGTCTGCTGATCTCAAAGCTCTGGCTGAGAAGAATGAGAAGGTCAGTCTGTTGACCTCTGACCCCAGACCCCAAACCACTTCATATACAAATATATGAATCAAAGTAACTTCAAAATCTGTTGTTTAAAGTTGCATAATGTATTCCACTGTAAAAAAGTTACTATTCTTATTATTTGTTAAAGGATTAGTTCACTTTAAAATGAAAATGACCACATGATTCACTCACCCTCAAGCCATTCTAGGTGTATTTGACTTTATTCTTTCTGGTGAACACAATCTGAGTTATATTAATAAATATCCTGATGTTTTCAAGCTTTATAATGACAGTGACAGGGTCCATTGTGTTTCAAGCTCAAGTTTCATCCATAACAAATGCACTCCACACAGCTCTGAGGTTAATAAAGTCCTTCTGAAACAAATCGATAGGGTTTTGTAAGAAAAATATCCATATTTATAAAAGTAAAATATCTAGCTTCTGGCGGACCGCCTTCCGTATTCAACTTACGAAGAAAGTGTAACGTCTCTCGCCATTCAAAACGGTTACCCTACGTTCTAGTTATACGTCGCGCCAGTTACGCTTTGTTCGTAAGTTGAACTCAACAGACCCCTAAATAGTCACTGCCATCATAAAGCTTTGAGGCGTCAGGATATTTATTAATATAACTCCGATTGTGTTCGTCAGAAAGAAGAAGTCATACACCTAGGATGTCTTGAGGGTGAGTAAATCATGGGGTCATTTTCATTTTAAAGTGAACTACTCCTTTAATTGCATTGAATTGTGTGGCAACTGTTTTATAAAAGCTATAGTATGGTTTTTAAGTAAGCAATAAGGTACTCGAGGCTAGTGCTGTATCGTGAATAAGTCACGGCTGAAGGGGTTGCAGGCACTCCGCTTTGCTTACTGTCGCTTTCAATTAATTGAATGTATCCTTGCTGAAATTCCTTGCTTTTCCCAAAACTTTGAACTGTATATGCTGATAAATGTTTAGTATAAAGTCCAAGACAACCGTTGCATCAGCCCACGAAACTTGAACAAAGATTCACCTTAAAATGTCGTACACTATTAAGTTTTTTGATAAGTTTTGGATTCTTGTGCATTATGTAGCATAGTTTTATGATCTGGGCATAGTATTATGAAACGGTGCAGATTTAAATCCCACTATATGTGTATATATCGTTTGGATGTTGCAGGAGCTGAAGGAGCTTCAGGCAGCGAAGCAGCTGTTTATCCAGCAGAAGGTGGAGCTGCAGGGGAAAGTGGAAGCATCTCAAGCATCTCTGGAACAGGAGCAGAGAGAGCATCAGAAGACCAGAGACTCAATCAAACAAAAACAGCAGCTGCTTAAATCTGAGACCGACAAACTACAGCAGCAATTGGTACTTATTATATTATATTATATTGTTGTTAAACACCCCCTGTAGTGAAAATGAAGTTTTTAATGTTGTTTATGTCTATGTGCTGTATTTAATATTCTTTTAAGACAAACCATGTGCAAATTCAAAAGTCAGCATCATTGCTGAGTATTTTGTCCTTAAAACTGCAGTGAACTAAAAACACGGTTTGAAATCAGCTGCATTTCTTACGTCACAAACCTTGTAAACAATCCCGTCAACGTGGGGGCGGGCGGGCTTTAGCATATCATTCACTATGATGTAAAGCAGGGGAGTCTCAAGAGAAGCCAGGTTAAAAAAACATTTAAATATATGATTTTGGTAATCAAATGAGTTAACCGATAAAATGATTGACTACAGGGGACTTCATTATTAATATTATTAACAATTAGTAAGTAACCTCTTGCTTACTTATTTTTTTATTTCTTTACAATTAATTAACAACAAAGTTATTAATAATATTATTTATTGTTTTTATTAATGATTTGCATTTTGCCAGTAACCTCTGTTGCTGATTTTAGCAAAGTTGCTTTCTAAAGTTTTATTCTCTTCCTCTTCAGGCATCAGAAGTGAAGGCTAAAGAAGAGGTGGAGAAGCAGAGGGAAGAGGCTGAGGTGAGAATGTCTATGCAGGTGACGGCACTAAATGAGAATGTGGCCACGCTGAAGAGGGAGTGGCAGAGCAGCCAGAAGCGTGTGGGTGAGCTGGAGAAACAGACGGATGAGCTGAGAGGGGAGATTGCCGTGCTGGAGGCCACTGTCCAGAACAACCAGGACGAGAGACGTGCTCTGCTGGAGAGGTTTGATGGCTCTAGACACTTTTTAGGCCTAAATAAACAAACAGAAAGTGTCAGTAACCATTAACTCCATTCATATCTTTTTCTCATATCTTAAATTCTCGCTCCTGCTGTCGCTCCTGTTCCAGGTGTGTCCAGGGTGAGGGTGAGATTGAGAAGCTTCAGGCTAAGATGGTGGAGATGCGTAGGAAGCTGGATGACACCACGGCCGCCATGCAGGAGCTTGGTCGTGAAAATCAGTCTTTACAGGTCAGACTGATCCCGACACCAGATGCACTGAATTTTACTGACCTTACAATGTTGTTTGGGATCTCTAGCTTGGGAAACTTTAGTATTTGGTCACATGCGACTCCTTTTTCCTTTTCCAGATAAAACAGTCACAGTCCCTCACACGGAAGTGGGCGGAAGATCACGAGGTGCAGAACTGTATGGCTTGTGGGAAAGGCTTCTCTGTCACTGTCAGAAAGGTCTGCATCATGCATTCACACACGCTCACATTATTATTACATTATTATTATTTAAAGCTTCCGCTCCAATGGATCAAAGAGTGAGATCAATACAGTGTTAATGATCAATCCCTGTGTTTCTCAACTGGTGGGTCGTGACCCAAAAGTGGGTCACGGAGTGTGTAGTCAAAGAAACAACAACAAAAAAAACGTAATTATAAATGTTTTTCTGAGGCAAGGCTTTTATTTTGTAAGGCATGTAAGCTGTTGACTCTTCTGCCAGACACAGTTTAAGTAAAGCGTGCCTGAGAAATATGTGCTGTCCTGATTCCGTATCTACTTTTAGATGAGATGTTTTCTATTTGTCAGTGTCATTATTCTAGTGTTATTTTCTTAACTTGTTACTTGTAAGTCTCTAACCTCCTTGCACGCAAATGCAGAGGCGCACACTGTATAAAGGAGCAATGAAATGATGAGCATGCTATGAGTCATGATATTACCAGAAAGTGCCCATAAAGTAATAATTAATAACTGTAGTTTCCAAAATACCGCTTTTTTTTGCTTAGTTTATTTTGTATATTTTAATGACTGGTTCATTCCAACTGTATTGTACAGTATTTTTAAAAACTAGTTTGCAACTGCTGAAGGCACGCTAGTGGAGGCAGTGTGATGCTTTGGGCAATGTTCTACTGGCACAACTTGGGTCCTGCCATCCATGTGGATGTTTCTTTGACATGTACCACACCGACCTAAACATTGGGTGGTTCTCAATATCCCTCCTCGTTTCCTCGCTCCTCCATCCTATGACCCGGAAACTGACCGAGCTCAGCCATCTTGTAGGACATCTCAATTCTCTAATTGCACCGTGAGGAGGCATTCATTAATTGACGACGCTTTGAAGTGACGCAGATATTTCATTTCGGTTGATTCAATTCCTCCGTCCTCGCATCTTTTCCTTGCGTCCTTCCCTCGCATCCTGAAGAGGTGGAGCTAAGATGCAAGGAAAGGAAGCTAGGAAAGGAATCGAGGATGCACAAATAAGAATTGAGAAGCACCCATTGTTGCAGACCATGTACACCCTTTCATGGAAACGCTATTCTCTGGTGGCTGTGGCCTCTTTCACCAGGATAATGCACCCTGCCACAAAGCAAAAATGGTTCAGGAATCGTTTGAGCAGCACAACAACGAGTTCTCAAGATCTTAATCTAATCGAGCATCTGTGGGATGTGCTGAACAAACAAGTCTGATCCATGGAGGCTCTACCACCTAACTTACAGGACTTAAAGGATCTGCTGCTAATATCTTGGTGCCAGATACCACAGCACACATTCAGGGGTCTAGTGGAGAGAATAATATATATATATATATATATATATATATATATATATACACACACACAGGTCCTTCTCAAAAAATTAGCATATTGTGATAAAAGTTCATTATTTTCCATAGTGTAATGATAAAATTTAAATTTAATATATTTTACATTCATTGCACACCAACTGAAATATTTCAGGTCTTTTATTGTTTTAATACTGATGATTTTGGCATACAGCTCATGAAAACCCAAAATTCCTATCTCAAAAAATTAGCATATTTCAACCGACCAATAAAAGAAAAGTGTTTTTAATACATTTCTTAAAGTTAAACTGAACTTTTAGTTTGACGGGTTGCCGTGATGACCTTTGAGTAAATGGTCATTATGCGTTCATGTCCTCATATATGACATGGCTAAAAAGACAGGGAGTGTCACGTGTGTGTGTGGCAAATGAAACCGTGTGTCTGCATCATTCATTCACACAGAGACACACAGAACATGAAGGATTAATATTTAAATAGTCTTTTGCAGTTTAATATTCACAGACAATAGTATATATCGGCTACAGTCTGGAGCCCTGCGCTTAGATAAACAACATGAAAGCGACTGAAAGCAGCGGCCTATTAGTGGGTACAGAATATACTCAGGGTGCCGTATTACCTGTTCTTTTGACATCCCTAATACCCAAATCACATTGTGATTTGTGAGTAAAATCTTTTGAATCAATTCAGTTCTGATATCCAACCCAAGCAATTACACAGCATCTAACTTTTGTCAGTTCCTGACCTGAGTCATGACCTCTCTCTCTCTCTCTCTCTATTCCCCCAGCACCACTGTCGACACTGCGGCAACATCTTCTGCGCAGAATGCTCTGCCCGCAACGCCCTGACGCCCTCCTCCAAGAAGCCCGTCCGAGTGTGTGACGGTTGCTTCGACGAGCTCCAAGGCTGATGGCCCCCCCACAGAAACCAGTCCCATGCAGCTCTCTGCGCCCCGCTCACCCTGACCTCTCCCCAGGAAAGATGAGCAACCAGGAGAGGCCAGCTGAGGGCGGATGCAGAAGCTGCAGGGACCACTGAGGAACAGCATGTTGCGGAGGTCACACGATGATGCTGCCAATCAGATAGAGGGAACACTAAATTAGACCGTCCAGAATGGCTGTCCTCATCTGTCCAGTGCCTTTGCCACTTACGGGGCCACTTTCAGACCCAGAGGAATTAAAGGGAGGGACTGCTTCAGCAGATGGATTATTTGTAATAGAAAGATCAGCTCCTTACAGATGCTTTGTGCTAAAGTACAGCAGCTTTGGAACTCAGGATTGAGGTTTACATTGATATCGTCTTTTAAAAGATTTAACTACAAGAGGCCGAGGGTGTATACAGAGGGGTTCTGTGTAGAACCAAAGCTGTTCGCAGGGTCCTAATTTGACTTCTAGTATTTGTAAGTAAATGTACAGACAAAAGAGGCACATGTGAATAATTCAGATATAATTGTCACTCAATCGAGACTGTAACATTTGTCATTCAGTGTGGGCATGTTAACATAAGGTATGTGGGTGTAATGTACATGCTTGCTTTGCTGCTCCTTATGTCTGTTGAAATGAAACACTTAATGTTTGTTTTGCATTCATAATCTCACCAGTAGTTGGTGATTCTTTTACATTTTTACACACACAAAAATGTCTTTTTGTTGTTTTCTTTTATCAAATTGTACATGTGAGATATACGTGCCCTGCTTTTAAGCAATAACTGTGCATTGGGTGTGATTGTGTGCCTGCTAGCATATTTAAAATTAATGACAGACCGCTGATTGTTTTTAAAATCTCAGCTGCTACATTTTTGTCAACCTAAGCGTTTTTTTCTCATTCATGGCGTCTACGTGTGAGACAAAAGCCAGCATTTTAGACTTAAAGGTATAGTTCACTCAAAAATGAAAATTCTGTCATCATTTACTCACAGTTTGTCGTTCCAAACCAGTATGACTTTTTTTTCTCCATACAATGAATGACAAACAACACTTTTTGGACCCCATTCACTTTTTATTGTATGGACAAAAAAGAAAATTTTTCAAAATATATTCTATTATGTTCCTGTCATAAATATTTGAAACGATATGAGCGTGCATGAATGATGAGGCAATTTTCGTTTTATTTTTCGGTAAACTATTCTTTTATTAGAAGCTGTAAGTTTGGCGAGATAGTCCGTGCGTCGTTGTACCCAGCTAACAAAAATAAGTTCTAGGAATGATTTGCTAACGTTGCCATTAAGTTATGAAAAGGTTATTTCTGAATGTTCAAAATGTCTAGTTTTTTAAAAGTTTGACGTAATTATGCAAACATTAAAGGTACACTATGTAGGATTTTTGCAGTCAAATATCCAAAAACCACCAGGCCAGTGTTATATATTTTGTTCAGTTGAGTTCTTACTATATCCCAAATGTTTCCGACTATTTGTAAATTGTGAGAAAATCGCTATTTTTACCAATGAACCGGGACGTGTGAGCATAGCGTCTACTAGCGTGTGAGGGAGTCGCCTGTCAATTGCGTCATATCTGCGTTACCCTTGTTTCCGGTTTTATTTTGCAGAAACACTTTACTTTCACTGGAGTGTGAACAAGTGTAACAGCAGCCACAGAGCAAACGCACAGAGTACCGTCATAACATAATTTTAAACACACTTAAATGTATCTAATATAATAAACAGCGCTGCGTTACCTCATACTCATGACAGGAAAAGCGGAGATTGCGCCGGCGATTGTGTCCCGCCATAATAAAAATCCTGTCGCTCGCGAGGCATGTGTTTTGCTTAACAATCGCTTCGACGGCTTCGTTCAAACTTGCCGTCATCAAGCTAGGCCTTTGTTTTGAACAGGCGCCCTCTAGCGGACAGAAAAGTTGCATAGTGCACCTTTAAGTAAACATTCACTGTTACTTTTGAATGGTCTCTGAACATTCTGGAACAAGGTTTTTAAAATGTTAGACGAATGTCCAACTAAAACGTTTAAAAAACATTTCATGAATGAAGTAATGTTTTGAGAACATTATTAAAGACCAGCTGACTTTGAACGAACATTCTATTAACGTTACTGAAAGAATGTGTTTGTAACTTTGAGGGAACCTTGCCAGAATGTTATGTTTTGAGAGCATTCCCTGTTAGCTTGGTAAACGCTTAGTGTAGAAGTGAATGCGAGTGATTCGCTTGCACTGTAACCAACTGCTGTAAAGTACGCTTCACTGTACATTATGCGGTTTGTCAAATAGCCATGTTCTGATGTTTTCACACTGCTTAATAGGTTTCACATTGACTTGCGGCATCAATGGCACTGTTTATTGTCAGTGTGATTCTGATATATTGATTACTTGCTGTTTGTGTCGGTAGATGGATTCAGGAGCATAATGCGTAATGATTTTTATGTATCCCAGGGTAAATCAAGTGTCTCAGGATGTTTTGCGCTCATCACCAGCTCAGTCAAGTGACGTGACTTCAGAAAATGAAATATTATATGCCCTTTAACTTGATTTTGAATGGAATGTGTGCTGCAGTCAACAGTATCATATTACTCAGTGCCATATAACTGATCAAAACCCTCCATTTGACATCACTTCCTGTTTTGTCTAACCATTAACAATGCTGTAATTATTAGCAAAGTGTTTGTAGCACATTCAGAAGAAAAACAGGTTGTGCAGCTTGCAAATAAAGCTAAGTTGTGACAGCATATGCAAAGATACATCACTTGTATCAACACCACACACTAACAGTATCTGTTATATGGTTGTTTATTATTACTTATTGACTCACATTTTCATTTGCTGAACAGCAGGGTATTCACATTCATGTTGTGGTGGTGTAGGTGTGTGCCTTATGTCAAGCTTTGTTTCTGTCATCTTTGTGTATTTATGAATGCAGAAACATCCCATCTGGCAAAAAAACATCAAAAATAAATATGTTGATTTATTTAGCAGGGTTCTACATATTTGTCAAAAGCAGTATCAGACATGGATGAAAAATCAGTCAGAATATTATTTAAAAAAATGCATAAACGTATTGCAAAAATGTAAAATATCAAATTTCAAACTAGTTGGTTTGCCTGGCATCATGACTCGGATGAAGAACGGGTGAACTATCCGTTTGCCATTATTGATGTTATGGAGGATTTTTTTCCAAAAGTATTGTGTTTTCTAATTTTCCATCATGTGTAAGAGTAAATAATAAACTAGTTGTTTCTATTTTCTTTCAGTGTCATTGTGTCTTTATTAATGTTTTAGTATTAGCTTTGTTTTTTAGCTTACATTTTTTTTTATTTCAGTATTAGTTTTAGTCATTTTAATTCTTAAACTTTGCTACTAACTGAACGTTGCAGTTTCTCATCTAATATTTATATTTTAGGGTACGTTTACCCAACAACTATGTACTAAAAATGCAAACGTTTTTCACGCACAGACAAGAACGTTGTCAAAACGTTCCACGTTCACATGGAACAGCAATGATTAAAAACGCTGATGCGTACAGGCCAGTAGTTGGCGATGTCGCTTTGTAAAGAAAAACTAATTGCCTACTGACGGAACACGTAATACACATGTGCATGTCACCATTTTCACAAATTCAAAGAAAACAACGTTTTCAAAAATGTTTACAATGAAAAGTTTGCATTTTCAGGCCCCCAAATGCCATTGTAGTCTAGGCTAAATGAACATCCAAAACTCATTCCATTTTAATTTGAAAATAGTTTTGTGTAAAGGACCCCTTAGTTTATTTCAGCTTTATTTCAATTACTGAAAACGACTATACGATATATATATATATATAACATCTGTAGAAGTCATAGGACCATAAAATGTTTGTTCAATCATAGCATTCGGTCCGAATGAGATGTGTTCCCCATTATAATGTTTGCATACTGTCCTGTGCAGCCTGTTCACGCAGACATCATACGTCGACAGAGCGAGAATGGTAGGTAAACAGTTGTTTACGTTCGTGATTGTATTACTGTTATTCACTGTACCGTAACGTTTACTCACCGGTGAATGTCACATAATGTAATCCAATAATGTTGTCTCTGGTTTCTGGTCTGTGCATGTGCATGTGTTTTGGAAGAGGCATAGCTTTCGGTGCAGATTATGCTTTCAATGCTAGTAGGCTAAAGTTAGCCTTTCTCATATCACCTATTTTAATGGGCCGTTTACACGACACAGTTTTTAACTGGAAATGGAATGAGTTTTGGATGTTCATTTACATGCTAATAATGGCATTTTGGGGGAAATGTTTAAAAGTTTTTGAAAACGTTTCCGTTATCGCTATATGAACGCGAATTTGTGAAAATGGCGATATCATGCGCATGCGTATAACATGTTCAGTCTTTAGGTGCATAGAGTATCTTTACAAAGTGACATCGCCAACTGCCTGGCAGCATAATACAGCGTTTAAGTCGTTCTCACGGATCCATGTGAACGGGAATCGTTTTGAATAAGGTGTTGTCTGTACTCGAGAAAACGCACACAAAAAAAATCCCCCACAGAAAACCGTTTTCGTTTTTAGTACATTGTTGTTGAGAAAACGTACCTTAAGCCAACACTGGTAAATTAAATACTTTGTTCACAATGTATAAAAACAACTTGACAATATTTTAGTTTTCATGGTCAAACATGGAAATTATTTCAAACACAATGTAGAGCATAATATTGTTTTAAAGAACATTTTAATTTATACAAATGTTAACAACTGCTAACTTACAAACACTGTATTGCAATCTACAGGGGTTCTTTATCTAAGCATTTAACTTGCCCCATTATACAACATGTCCATGTGACACACAAATTCAGCGTCTTTATTTGCAAAAGGAACATGCAATATTGTTCATTCTCAAAAAAGGGAATTGAAAAACTGTTCCTCTTGTGGAACTTCAAACTGCTCTGGGTCACCACAGTTACAGCTGTGCTTTAAGTCCTTTTTTAGCACAAAAAAGAGAATAAATTAATGTTTTGTGGAAATGTTGCTTTAAAATCAACCCCAACTGTCAAATAATGTTCCAAACCTCTATGACTTTCTTTCTGGGATATAAGAGGAGATGTTTAGCACAACGTGGGCCATATGGAGGACTTTCATTATACTTCCATGGTGATTTCTGTCCTTTTAAGAGCTTGACAGCCTCAGTTCCCATTGTACTGTGCTCTGTTAAACGTCTGTTCCACACAATGGGAGGAAGTCACAAAGGTTTGGAATGACACAAGGGCGAGTAAATGATGACAGAATTTTCATTTCTGGCTGAACTTCTCCTTGAAAAGTAAATGAGATGCATTCTGCATTGCAGTGGTCTTTTGGCACTCTGGAGGAGGAGGTTCTACAGAAAGTCTGTATAAATTAGATCTGTGAAGACTCCAGATAAAGAACAGAGTTCTTGACCCGCGGCTGCTGACAGTCCTGCTTCAGCAGAGAATTGATGGCATCCTCAAACACAGACACCCACGCTTTCTGAAACATACATAACATACAGCCTGAATACAGTTTTTTTTTTTTGCATGATTTGAGCTAAAAGCTTAGTTTATAATACCACTGTTGTAAGATTTAATTGCCAACAACAACAAAAACAGTAATATTGTGAAATATTATTACAATTTAAAATAACATTTTCTATTTTAATATATTTTAAAATGTAAAATGTAATTTATTCCTTCATTGTGGTTGCTGAGTGAACTGACTTTTCTTAAAGGGATAGTTCAACAAAAAAAATCCCTTACTCAAACTCAAGTTGTTCCAAACCTGTACAAGTTTCTTTCATCTAATGAACACAAAATATTTTAAAGAATGTTGGTAACCAGACAGTTTATGGAGCTAGAAATATGACTAAATGTTCTGAATTTGAATTGTATAAATCTGAATTATTGACACATGTAATCTGAAATGTTTTATGTCGAAATTGTATAGACACGTATTTTCAAACAGCAGATATTTTGTTCTGAATTAATAGACGGAAAATATTCAGTTTTTGAAAATACAGATTCAAGATTTCAAATTCAGATCATCAAATTCAGTTTTCTAAAATTCAAAACGCAGAAATTCAGATCATCAAATTCAGTTTTCTAAAATTCAAAACGCAAAAATTCAGATCATCAAATTCAGTTTTCTAAAATTCAAATGCAAAAATTCAGATCATCAAATTCAGTTTTCTAAAATTCAAATTCAGATCGTACATAAAGTAGGTCAGAGGCCATCATGAGGGAAGAGTAAAGGATGTCAGAAAAGTCGAACAGAGCATCATCTGATCATTTCATTTCTTATCTGTAATGGAATAACGCGAAAGATAAAACTGCCTGTTTATACTTTTTGTTTTGTTTAGATTAATGCACGGAACATGAGATTTCGGCTAGATTTCTTTTTCGAGGCGTGGTTTACAAAATCGCCGATTAGTGAAGAAAATCTCAGCATTTGACATCTGTCGCCCCAGGGCTGAATCTGAAATCGCTAAACCTCATTCACTATTCCCTACTTTAGTCCACTAATACCGTTCAATTGAATGAGTGAATGAAAACGAGTGTGTGAGGTCGGACAGCTGTTGAAGGCTATTCGCTGTAAACTCGTTATGCGGTGCAACGTGGATTGAATGAGTGCACTTTAACATGTCCACTATGGTTTCGGACACCACTACAAATGGCTGTCCCCTCAAATGCTGCCCTATTTTAGGTATAGGGGCGATTTCGATTCAGTCCAGGTCTGTTCAACAAAATAATTGTCCTCTATATAGCAGTAGTAGGCTACCGCTTATTAAAACTGTACAGGGCAGGTCCTAGATCGGGCTTTCTTATGTGCAACTTAACGCGTTTCACAGAAAAAAACCAAATCAGAAATATGACAAATTAATCAGCACCCGGCCTGTTATATTTAACTGTGCGGAGTAAAATCTGTGTGGTGAAGCTGCGCTAGACAGCGAAGAGCAGGTGTAAAGCACATACCAGTGTTCAGTTCCACTTCAGAATAATATGACTGTTACTAAATTAGGAAATTAATATTAATCAGAAGATCACGAGTGTGACAGTTCGTCTGACAGGACCGCATGTAACTGCCTTTATGACGAAGCTCATTGGCGTGGACACAGTTGTCCTGCTGTATGCAACATTTTACTATCCATAAAAAAAGATTGTTACAGTAAAATATTTGGTCAGCAACAATTTTAACGTAAGCATTGAACATGCAGCCAGTCACGGTTTGACGTCCAAGAACGCATGATAATTCAGATAATTCAAACCAAACAAAGTTATTCGTTCTGGCTTCAGAGTTCAAGAACATCAAATTGATCAAAAACATCAAATCTCTGATAAAAATAAAAATAAAAATCTCAGACACAGATGCAGCTGTAACCTTCACGTTTTATTTGTGTAGCCTATATTTAACTTTTAAAAAAATAAAATAAAAATAACTGATGCTGCCTGATTCTAAAATTTGTTTAGAGCTTTTTGGATTCAAAATACTTTATTTGAGAAAATTATTTTACAATCAATTGTATTTAGCCTATAAAATATTAACAAGTGTCATGTAGACCTATGTGATTTTCATTTAAAAATGATTTAAATCGTGATTTTATTGCATTCCTTTTATTTATTCAGATACCGATGTAATATGTTGTGTATTTTACCTTTCTTTTTGTCAGTATTAGAAACTCCAACAGCCTTTGACAGACGCCACATTTTTTTGTATAGACGAGTTGCAGAGATGTTCAAGGCGCTGTATTTTCCTCATCCATTTTGAAACAAAACTTTATATAGCCTAGCTATATTGTTTAATTGTAGGCCCTATACATAAAATATTTTTTATTAACAAATGTCATATGTTTTTATTTTGAGTTTTTCATTAACACCGTTTAGACCGAAAGGCCTAGGCTAGGCCCTACTTGATCAAGCAATATTCAAAAACGGTTGCAGCTATTATTTTTCTGAAGTTTTTATGATTATTCTGAAGTTTTATTATTGTAAAATAAAATAAAAATCCTAGGATGGAAACCTGCTGTGACGTTCAGCATCTGTGAAGCACTTATTTTGGTCGTGTTTGACAGCATCTTCCTCCACTCTTTAAACAAAAATAATCAACAACATTATTCGTTATTACCAAGACGAATTAAGATAGGCTAAGGTAGGCTACCCGTGTTGTAACAAATAAATGAAATAAATTAATTTCCTCTTAATTACTTTCAAACGAATTATTGTTTTGTTCGTTATTAGCCTATTAGCCTAATGAAAATACCACAACAATAAAATAGTTCAATAAAAAACGTAACAATATTAAACGTTTATTAAAACGAATAGGCTTAAGACGGATGACATAAAATAGCCTACCTGCATTAGGCCTAGGGTATAACAAATAAATAAAAGATATTTGGAAATTCCCCTTTAAAACGAAGCTCAGTTTGTGGTTCACTATTAGGCTATTTGATTGAAAACAACAACAATAAAATAAAGAAAAACTTATATTAAGCAAAGAAATATAGGCCTATGTTTTTTATTAAAGGTTATCTTGCGCTAGCCTCCGTTATCCCGTCAATCATCTCGGGGCTATGAGTTACAGTTAAATTTAAATTCACCCTCATAGGCTACCCAACCTCAGCCAAATTGCATGACAGTATTTGCATCCCTTGTCCAAAACTGAGCGTGTCGTAAAGAAATTATAATTTCTGTGGGTATTTACACTTGACTAAACACTGGTATGTGCTTTACACCTGCTCTTCGCTGTCTAGCGCAGCTTCACCACACATACTTGACTCCGCACAGTTAAATATAACAGGCCGGGTGCTGAGATTTTCTTCACTAATCCGATTTTAGAACCACGCACCTAAAAATGAGAAATCTAGCCAAATCTCATGTTCCGTGCATTAATCTAAACAAAACAAAAAAGTATAAACAGGCAGTTTTATCTTTCCGCGTTATTCCATTACAGATAAGAAATGAAATGATCAGATGATGCTCTGTTCGACTTTTCTGACATCCTTTACTCTTCCCTCATGATGGCCTCTGACCTACTTTCTGTGATCTGAATTTGAATTTTAGAAAACTGAATTTGATGATCTGAATTTTTGCATTTGAATTTTAGAAAACTGAATTTGATGATCTGAATTTTTGCATTTGAATTTTAGAAAACTGAATTTGATGATCTGAATTTCTGCGTTTTGAATTTTAGAAAACTGAATTTGATGATCTGAATTTCTGCGTTTTGAATTTTAGAAAACTGAATTTGATGATCTGAATTTGAAATCTTGAATCTGTATTTTCAAAAACTGAATATTTTCCATCTATTAATTCAGAACAAAATATCTGCTGTTTGAAAATACGTGTCTATACAATTTCGACATAAAACATTTCAGATTACACGTGTCAATAATTCAGATTTATACAATTCAAATTCAGAACATTTAGTCATATTTCTAGCTCCATAACAGTTGACGGTAGCCATTGACTTTCATAGTAGGAAAAAAATATATGGAAGTCAATGGGTGCCGTCAACTGTCTGGTTACCAACATTCTTTAAAATATTTTGTGTTTAACAGAAGAAAGAAACTCATACAGGTTTGAAACAACATGAGGGTGAGTAAATGATGACAATTTTCATTTTTTGGTTGAACTATCCCTTTAAAAAGACTGGTTCTTGATTAAAAAAATGCTGTAATTTCTATGAAAACATCAGCTAAGAACATTCAATGTAATGCCACGTAAATATGACATTAATACTGAGTAACCTGATGATGTTTGGCATGTCAGCACTGGTTGAGCTTGTGAATTAGGGGTGTTTGGTGGAAATCAAAGCATGGGTCTGTTGAAATCCACGATAAATAAGCAGGATCTGCTATTCACCTTCATAGATTCAGTCTGGGCTTGTAGAATGAAGACTCCAATGCATTGCTGGTAACGATTCTGGTGCATTATTATGAATGAATTGGGAAGACCAGACGCTGTAACATTCAAAGACAAGAGTGAACACTTTTTCAGTGTTTGCATCTACATCATTAACAGAGCTGATTACATGGACTCATCCTCAATGCAAATGTCTACATTGCTGGGTGATTACATAACTGCACTAAACCACTGCAACCTTAATCCAAAGAATGTGTCTTGGTATGTTTGTGTGTGTCATTAACACCTGTGGCATTGAACTGGTCTATGTTCTTTAACTGCAGGCGGTCCAGAGAGATGGGCTGGTCCAGGACAGTGAAGCTACAGCCCTCCTGCAGTAAGAGCTCAAACTCTTGGCCCGCAGCCGGACGCAAGGGGTTCGACTCCACTATGCCAGACTTCTACGATACAAAAACACACAAGCTTGTGATAATAATTGTTTAAAGGTTTGGCCATTCTCAAATAAACGAATGCTAACTTGCGCTTAAAGTCAACATACATCATTTGTAACCCATTTTACTTCTGTATTGTGCTGTATTTCCAAGTGAAACTAAGGGTGCATTCACACTTGTAGTTTGGTTCGGTTGGTCTGGACCAAAAAACAAACAAAACATCCGCTTAGCGCTCACACTGGCATTTTTAACAGCGAACCTAAAGTTACCGAACGAAAGGCATGGGGATACGGTCACAACCTGATTGGTCGGCTTTTATGACGTATATTTCGCAACGGAGCTTGCTTACCGAACATTCAAAACAATGCTTTGTGCTGGATTAAACGCGATCATTGTATGCGTGTACATATGGTTTTATTTTTACCAGCTGAGAACTCATGAAGAGCTCATAAAATGTTCAAAACATTCACAACAGCACCAGGATTTCCTCTGTTGTATGCAGAAACAATTTTTTTTCTTCTTTTTTTTCTATTTTCGTGTATGTGTGTGAGACACTGTTTTATAGTGTATGCTTGTTTGCTGCAACCAAATTGCCTTCGGGAAATGAATAAAGACTGAACTGAACTGAACTGAAACGAAGATCTGCTGCAAAGAGATGGCAGTTCCGTCATCTGTACCAACTAATGGGCAGCACAGGTCCTTTGATGAGAAGAACCAGGCACACCGATCTTTCCGCGTCGGCGTCTTGTAGCATCGCATCTTGTGACATTACGTCCTGTTTTTGGTTTGTGTACATGTCTTTGGTCTGTGTTGCGTTCAATATCAATCGAATCGCACCAGAGTTCGTTTGGAAGCGTTCACATATGTTCAAATGAACCGAGCAATCGCACCAGGGTTCGTTTTAACCTATGGTTTTAACCAAACCAAACATGACAAGTGTGAACGCACCCTAAATATTTAAAGTCAAAATACATTCAGGATGGAATTGGACTTGTATCCATCCACTTGTATACTGGTAATTGATCGGATTGTGAGAAGTGGCCTTTCCACACCAAACCAGGATGCTGCATTATTTAAATATACATTACATGATAACCAATATTAAATTTAATTAAAATCATGCAATATAAACATTTTAGAAATCCCAAAATGTATTAAATTTATAATTAAACTATATTATTCATTTTATTTATTTAAAAGGCATTTTCTCTCCTAAATAACTTCAGGGAAATGTACACTAGTACTGTTCAAAAGTCTGGGGTCAGTCTGTTTTTTTTTAAAGAAGTGTCTTATGCTCTTCAAGACTGCATTTATTTGAACAAAAATACTGTAATATTGTGGAATATAATTACAATTTACATATTATATTATATAATTTTATATTACAACTGTTGTCTACCATAATATATTTAAAAATGTAATTTATTCATGTGATGGCAAAGCTGAATTTTCAGCGTCATTACTCCAGTCTTTAGGGTCACATGATCCTTCAGAAATCATTCTAAGATGCAGATTTTCTGATCAAGAAACATTTCTTATTATAAAAGTTGAAAACAGTCATGCTGCTTCATATAAAGTTTTCTTTGGAGACTGCAAAATAGAAAGTTGAAAAGATCTGTATTTCGAATATAATTTTATGTAACATTGTCACAAGTGTTTACTGACACTTTTGATCAATTTAATGCATAACTGCTGAATAAATATATTAATTTATTTTAAAGAAAAAAAAATCGAACTCTTACTAACCCCAAACCTTTGAACGGTAGGTTTTTTTGTATCATTGTGAATCTAATAGCATCTCATATAAAAGATAAAATACATTCATATAAATATATTCAATTATAATCTCCATTTACAGTAGTCAGAACAGTACTATGATCCATCACAATCCACTGATCTCTTTTCAACCTTAAAAGGGAGTAATGACTTGAATCAATAATCACTCCCAGACAGAATCAACAAATCCATTTCACATTACCGTCACACGCTCATATGCGTCACCCATGCTTTGATTTATGTCAATAGAGGCAGGGCTGCTAGGCCTTTTACAGTAATAACACCAAACAACTATCACACTTTCCTTGAATATACAACCTTAAAAATTATACATAACCGCACCTTTTTGCTCCGCTTGATCTTCGTGATTAGAAGGAATTCGTCAAAAAGAAATAGGTAGGCCTCGTGCAACTTTGCATTTTCTATGTGCAAAAGAATAAATAATGTAAGTTCACACTATACAACCATTCTAAATGCATAAGTGGACCAATGAGAAAAACAGCTTCAGCCATCTGACCTATAAGAATGAGCTTCCCATCATGCAGAAGACTACGGTGAGACACCAGGTTTTCCAGGGTTACAGCTTTTAGCAAGTGCTTGAGATTCTGTGAAGGATCAAACATGAGCCGTTAAATCTCTATGAATACAGTTCAAATAAGTCAGCTAAAATGATTATTAAAGGCACAATATGTATGATTTTTGGATTAAAATATCCAAAAGCCACTAGAACAGTGTTATATATTTTAACTTGTACTTGGATTGTACCAAATGTTTCCGACAATGTTTAAATCCAGAGAAATCTGCTATTTTAACCAGTGTAACAGCCAGTGTCATTGTGACGCCCATCAATGACGTCTTCATGATATACCACAAATACCTCAGAGACACTATTTTGTCAAGTGTCTAATATGCCATAATCAGAAATAACTTTATTTGTAGCACCAGTAATACCGCATTTTCCCCACCATACAATATGTATTAAAATTAAAGGGGTACTTCAGCGCTGGGAAGATAAATCTGAATTTAAACTGGGTCATTAATGTAGTAGACATGTGAAATTATTTTTGAATTTGGTGCCTTCTAGACTGAGAAAAAACAGAAAATGTATTTTTGTCTCATCATGGGGATGAAAGACAACAATTCCCAGAACGCACTGCTTCACTGCCCTACTCTAGGCAGCTAGTCGGCTACAGGATTACTGGATCACTTGCCTACCACGTTCATTTTCAGAAAATCAGTTACAATTAAACTGAACGTGTCTGTTCAATATAATGCGAGTGAGCCGATTGAGCGTCACGGCACAAACGCAGTAGGATCGGATTACATTCAACACATGAGCTGAGGTAATCGCTGCATTCACAGCTCGTGATCAGTCTGGCGCGTGTTCAGGTCATGTCTTTGGAAGCTTAACTTTCATAGGAAGTTCATTTTAAAAGTTAAAACACTCACTTTGCTCTCCACCGCTCCGTTTACATGAATCTCTGCAGCTCCGCGAGCCGAGTGCTGTGAGTGCTGTGAGTGTAATGTTGAAAACATGTGGAAATAGCGCCCACTGCTGGCTGTAGTCTTCAGCCCTTTGGCAAACACTCCTCCGATGACGCAAAATGACGATATTTGCGTCATCGGAAGAATTTTTCCAGAAATAAAATACATAATTCTCTCGTCTCAGGGTCATATGGGGGTGGGGGGGGGGTATGATAATTTGAATATACTCCCGGGTTTCTACTAATACAAAGCTTAATGCTAATCGCTGAAGTAACCCTTTAAGCAACACAAGCCATCCAGCTGTTATTAATATGATATTCTAATATTAATCTAGCTTACGGCAGTGTGCAACAAGTGTCTCATACTAGCCACAGAGCGAACGCAGTGTAACGTTATAACAAAACTTTCAACACACTCAAATTTATTTTTAGTATGATTGTTTTGACCAAGTAAAACCGCAGCAGATCAAGCTACACCTTTGTTATTGTTTTGAATAAGCGACCTTTAGTGGCGAACCTTACATACTGTGCCTTTAAATATAATGTGTGTTTACAGGGACACAGACCTCGGGAACATGCGACCTCTTGTCTCGCTCCCACACAGGAAGCCAAACTAGAGATTCCTTCAGCTGCTTCACCTTCTGGTAGTTGTCCAACCACTTTACTTTTCCTTCAAGATCATCTGTACAGAGACAGAGAGAGAGAGAAATTTGGGTGGGTAACTTCTTGTATCATCAGCCAACACAAAGGAGGTTGGCTATGAAAGGTTCTGTGCGTTAATCCACACCTCCCCAAACAAACATTACTGCTTTTGTACAACCACAGATCCTGTTTTTGGTAGTTCAGTTGGAGACAATCGACTTTATTTAAATTCTAGATTCTTCCTATTACGTTCCAAGTAAAGACTCTTTCATCAACAATGACAAGCATTCATGTTGTTTGAATCCCACACCCATCAGACAACTGAAAGTCACCAGGAAGAGTTGTACACACACCCTTATATCGGTTAAACGGTGTCATAAAGGGTGTTAAAATGATGTGCTGCAATCTTGGAATGTTTTGGATTAAGAAATCTGCTTTTGTATAGAAGATGAGCCTATTATTTATTTCATGCCGGTCTACCCATAAATCAGCCCTGGAGCAGGTCAGCAAGTCAAATGCATTATCATCACAACAAACACGGCAGAGAAAATATTACTGAAATCATTACAGACAATTTCTATGGAAACTTGTTTCTGCCAAGGAATAAGAAGCAAAAAAAGGTAGTTGTCTTTTTAACTCACAATTCAGATTTTTTTTATTGCATGTTTATATTTCACAATTCTCAGAAAAAAAGTCAGAAGTGCGAGTTATTAACTCGCAACTGCAAAAAAAGTTGTGAGTATATATCTTGCAATTCAGAGTTAACAACTCACAAATGCTTGTCATAAAGTCCGAATTGTGACACAAACTCACAATTCTGAGAGAAAAAAAAACAGGAATTGTGAGATATAAACACAATTACAAGAAAAAAAGACAAAAGTGTGAGTTAAAAGCGAATTGCACAAAATAAAGTAAGAATTGCGAAATACAAACTCACAGTTGCGAGTTTATATCTTCTGACTTTATTTCTTGCAATTTCGGGTTAATAACTCACAATTGTCAGAATTGTGAGATAAAAAGTAGCAATTTTTTATTATTTTTTATTCTGTGACAGAAACAAGCTTGCGTAAATTTCATGCTGTTTTTTTTTTTTTACTGCATTTTTTTTGTTGAAAATTAAATTAATAGAATCAGTTAGCGTGTTATATTTTTCAAATAAGATCTTTTGTCTTTTAAAATGACTAAATATAGTACCAGAATTTGTTGTATGTCAATAGCAAAATCTTGTATCTTTACCACATGGTCATTACCATCATAATGGCATTTTTGATTAACAAGTTTGTCTTATAATTCTTTATTAAAATATTTAAATTACTATTTATTTAATAAATATTTAATGTAACATATAATAATAATAATAATATATAATTTATAAACAATGTTAAAAAAAATATAAAAATAAAAACTTTAACAGATGAAAGGGCAAACAAGAATGCATGAACACACAGATGGTGTATTAATCTCATTTCCTTATCAAAACAGGTTACTTATAATGGATTTATGACAAGGTGTGTAATGCTTCAGAAAAGATAACGGCTTTCACACGACACATTAATTCAAATGCATTGTCACATTTTCATGGCTAACTAAAACATGGCATTCTTTCAACTGTTTTGGCTCACACCTTCCAAGCAAAAAAAGCTCTGTCTTTCACACTGATTTTGAAACTGTCACTCTGGATATCTTTTTTCTCACAGTGGCTGTCACTACACACCTCAAAACAGCTTCTCTATGAGAACAGGAAAAGTCACCTTTCACGGCTTCTAATTCCTGGTTTGACATGAATGTTTTACACGAGATCAAAGCATCTTCATATGAGAAACAAAGCAGCGTAATTGTGGAACATGATACATTTTAATTATTCCTTACAAAATGACTTTAAGCAATATATAATTTTTAATAATATTTTTATTTTATGCATGCTCACTTTCCACTCATCTTAAATTTTCACATAAAAGTTCAAATCATTTTATATGTTATACATTATAATTTTGTAAAATTCTCTTGTAGCATTTAAAAACATTTTTTGTATTATTATTATTATAATAAATTAGTGTTTTAACTTTGATTTATTCAGACAAAATAGTATAAAATATCCGTATCATTTAAAGTTCATTTTTAAAAACACTAAATTAACAAAACTTCAAAAGTAATATTTAGCAAATCTCAAAATGTTCACGCTGGATATTATAATTGTGATCATTTTTAACATTTATTAACATATCATATTATCAGTTATCAGCCATAACATGAAAATAATTGTCTGGTAATTGGTATTGGGATGAATTTTCAAATCATGCATCCGTACTTTCAACTATCACAATAATGCCATTGACTTACAGATGGCTCTGTCGACAAGATCCACGATGCTCTGTATGGTGTTCTCCTCGGCCTCCGAGCAACTCCTCTTCCCGATGTTCCTCAACAGCAGAGGGTACCGTGTAAACCTCTGCAGAGGAATGACCAGCAGATCCTTCAACTGCAGCCGACGGCACTGCTCGTTACGTTCACACCACTGGATGAGAGAAAGAGTGAAGGATGGGAAGAAAGATAATAATATTAAAGTGCCCATATCATGCAGTTTTAAAGGCTTCTACAACAGGTTTACATACATGCCTTTTTTTCTAGTTTTCTCATAATATACATTACAGTATCACCTCTTTTCTCACAGTGACGAGTTCGATAAAGGATTCGGTCTATCTAAAACCTTCCCTTCCAAGAATCTACTGAGTCTCCCTGATTGGTCTGTTGTTTCAGAAACAAAATGGCTATTACCAGATCTGAATTTTAGCTTCCAAGGCTTCCTCGGTGCTTGTATACACAGTGATAAGAATAGTAACAATGCCGTTGTTTTACCATATAAATTCATCCTTTGGAAGTGCATGCAGAGTGGATATGCTTTGAAACACAGAAAATAGCATCTCTTGACAAGTTTACATGTCAACAACATGAACCAAACTCTTCCAGGTTTACTACTACAGTGTTTTAGGATGGGTCAAAGTAGATGTTGTCGTGTCAGACAAACATACATAGGTTCATGCAGGAAGTAAGACTGGAATTACTGACTACTCATTTCAGGCAGATCTTCTTTTGGGCGATAATAACTATGTGACCTTTGAAACTTTGCAGACCTTTTACATTCATAAACAGCAATATTACACATTACATGAAAGGTAATATTTGAAAAAAGCATTATGGGGCACTTTTTTAATAATACTGTAGTCTACTTCTTGTCATGAATTTAATCCTGTCAACTGACAAATCCCCTGTGCACAACTGAGCGGAGAAGCAAGAAGTGACCGGCCAAAATTGATGTGGAGACACATCTTAAAGGGATAGTTCACCCAAAAATGAAATTTTGCTGTTAATTAACTCACCCTCAAGCTATCCAAGATGAATGTGATTTTTTTCTTCAGTAGAGCAGTAAAGAAGATTTTTAGCTAAAACCGTGGTCCTCGATTCACATAATGGAAGTCAATTTGTGCCGCCATTTTGAGATTCGAACAAACATATGCAGACAAAATAAAATGAATAGCCATGGCCCCTGACGATACATTGAGGTCTTAAGAAGTGAAACGATCAATCTTGGCAAGAAACATATTTACAATATTTTGACATATGAGCTAGCCTGGATGCCATCTGAATTTAGCCCCGCCAACAACAGTTTTGCTCTGGCAATTTGGTCTGGACTCGATCCATAGAGGAGTAATTATGCCCGAACAGAAACTGTTCGGACCAATGAAATTGTCAGGGCGGGCTTTAGACGATGATGGACAGATGATAAACAGTAACGTAATCATCCACGTCATCAATGGCGCTTGGGTTGAATTTGCTCTTATCCTAAATGGAGAACTTGTTCATATATGCATTCACCTTCTTTTTCTTCTAACATTACTGAGGTATTCCAGCGTGCGTGCAGACAGGGTTGCCAAGTTTTTTTTGCAATGAAACACGCCCCATAATCACAGCCTAATGGAGCGGTATCAGACTCATATTCTGACTAGAATTGTGTATGACCACGTCAGCAATTGAGATGATGCTGTTTGTTTACTATAGAGAGGGAGGGTGTGGGTTTTTTTTTTATCTCGAAGTGTCTTCTATTATATGTATCACAGAGAACCATGGTTTCAGCTAAAAATCTTCTTTACTGCTCTACTGAAGGGCAAGTACTGTAAATTAACAGCAAATTTTTGAGTGAACTATAAGTATACAACAGTGAACAATACCTGACGAGAACTGATGATGTAAGAGAGCGAAAGAAGCTGAGTAAACTACTTTTTCACAAGCGACCTGGTCGCTATGTTCCTGTGTGAGAAGCAACGGATCTCTGACAACCACCTTGCAGTGGCCTGAACCTCGTGTGGTAACATTTGCCCTATTCCCTAGATCTTGTCAGTACATTGGGACCAAGCCCTGATTTACCATATCAAATCCTGCCTGCCACGGTTACCTTCACAAAAGAGCCAAAGTCCTCCCTGAGCTTCAGGCTGTCCAGATAAAAGATGGCCGTACTGTAATTCAGGCAGTACTTCTGTAGACAATGGCAAATGCTCTCACCAAACGCCTGTTAAGTCAACAGTCAATATGGAAGAGTGATCAGAAGAGAACAATAGAGAAAAGTTCTGTTATCTTTCAGCAAATAGGGAACAAATGTTTAGTGGTGTTCAGTTTTTTGGTTTTCTAAAACAATAATTTGCTAAATGTCTAACATAATAATACATTATGTAAGCACAACATAGCTCAAGGGTTGGATCTCATGTGTGTGTTTGGGCAGTTATACATTATGTTTAAAGGTCACTGACCGTGACTTTCCATTTCTATGAGCATTTTCTTTTTAGATTGTATGAGTATTCTACATTGATAAAGATTTTGGTTAACATTTTCGGTAACTCGGTTTAGGGTCCAATTCTCATTACAAACTAGTTGCTTATTAGCATGCATATTACTAGGATATTGTCTGTTTATCAGTTCTTATGAAGTACATATTAATGCCTTATTCTGCATGGCCATATTCTACATCCTTTAATTCTACTCAATACTTAATAACTACTTTTCTAACTATTAATAAGAAGTAATTAGGAGTTTATTGAGGCAAATCTTAATAGTTAGTTAATACTGAGAATTAGAACCTAAACTAAAGAGTGACTTCAATTATATGCTATCAAAAACACTTTTTTCCACAAAAAGATCATAGAATGATTTCTGAAGGATCATGTGACACTGAAGACTGGAGTTATGATGCTGAAAATTCAGCTTTGCCATCATTGCAATAATTATCACAGTATTACTGTTTTTACTGTATTTTTGATCAAATAAAATAAACACACACACATATGGTATGGTATCCTACCTTTCTAAGGAGATAAAGAAACGATTGAGTACTATTGCTGTCTGGATTGGTCCACATCTCCTTAATGACACGCAAGAGACTAGTAAGGAAGCCAAAGCTAACCTGAAATACAGTAAGAAACAAAAGAGAACTGAGAAGATAAACCAGACTAGTCAAAAAATTGCAGTTGTTTACATTTTCCCACCAAACTCATTGAAGCCTTACCAGACAAAGCTCATTGAGATTTGCAAAGAGCCTCCAGGAGTCAATGTCCTGTAGACACTCTCTCATCTGTATGTCTGTTAGTGTGGTCAAAAACACCTATATGGAGAACAAAGGCAAACACATTTAAGCTCTATTTAGTGGCAAAATGGTTGGTTGGCACCAAACTATTTGTGTTAGATATGTAGGTACTTCGCTGGTAAATTTCAGTTACTGTAACCATGCGATATAAAGTACAATGAAAAACTGTATTTGTCTCTTTCACAGAGACATTCCATTCCAAAATTCTGAAGGCACCATGTTCACACCTCTTTTAAAACCATAAGCTGATCAAGGAAGTAGACACATTCACTGGTGAAAAGCTCCCAAATGGCCTCCTGTTTTCGGTAGACTTTTGGATTCTCTGCTGCTTCCAGCTCAGAGCGACCTCTCAAAAAGTCCTCCAAAGACATATCCTGAAAAAGGAGAGATAAAATTGACTCCTTAAATCAAGACACTACAGGAAATTTCAATTTCATAATTTTTTGATTTATGGAGTGAGAAAAAGAGAACTCCAGAATCCCCTCTGTAAAACCTTTATCATCCAATGTTTAGATTTCTGTTTTGTATTTCTGCATTTAAATGAGACAATGCCTCATTTGCATATTTAAACATAACATTTTAGGAATACTTGTCATTCTTATTGTAATCAATCAAATGGGGAAGTATGGTGATATCTTTTAGTTCACTTTTTTACCCCATACACCTGGGTGTCTTGACTTGACAAAAATAGGAATTCTAAAAAAGCCCAGCATAAAAACGAATGTGCTCTGAAGCTGACCTCAGGTGGTTTTTAACAGATAGCAAGCATCAGTTATGAACTTTTACCTTATATGTCTGAAAGTCTGTGTCTCTCCATTCCTGTACCTGAACGCCAGCCAGACACTTGTCAATGTCAGCTACGCTGCAAGTCTTTCCTTTTGTCTGTTGGAAAACACCACTCACATTTATTCAATCACACTGCCCTGCCCTCAACAGGTCTCTTTGTGTTTGAGCACGAACTGTGGTGCAGATTGGGTAGCAGGACGTGTTCGAGCTCTCTTAGACATGCCCATTTTGTTGTTGTTTACTTATGATGTTGTTAATTGAATTAATTGGGAGGAAGGTGGCCATGCATTCAAATCTGATATATCTCAAAGTGGGTCAGTGAACACTTTGTGCTAGACATCATCTGAATGACACAAAGCATCTGAAAAATTACAACAGAGTATCTGCCAAAGAACTGGCACAAGATCAAAACGTCATGGGAGAGATATCTGTATGATGGTATGGAAACATTAAAATACGGGAATATTTGCACTTACTGTGCTGCGCCTCGAGAAGGGCCACTTTAATTTCTTGGTATCTGTAAAAGAGCAAAAGTAAAATGCTTAACTTTATACAGGACATAAAACCATAACATGGTTAAACTATTGCAATTTGGAGAATGTGCTATAAAACACAATATTGTAAATATACACCGATCAGGCATATTATTAGCATATCCTAATATTGTGTGGTCTAATATTGTGTGGCCCCATTTGCTGCCAAAACAGCCCTGTCCTGTCGAGCCATGGACTCCACTAGACCCCTGAAGGTGTGCTGTGGTATCTGGCACCAAGATGTTAACAGCAGATCCTTTAAGTCCTGTAAGTTGCAAGGTGGGGCCTCCATGGATCGGACTTGTTTGTTCAGCACATCCCACAGATGCTCAATTGGATTGAGATCTGGGGAATTTGGAGGCCATGTCAACACCTCAAACTCGTTGTTGTGCGCCTCAAACCATTCCTGAACCATTTTTGCTTTGTGGCAGGGTGCATTATCCTGCTGAAAGAGGCCACAGCCTCAAGGGAATATCGTTTCCATGAAAGGGTGTACATGGTCTGCAACAATGCTTAGGTCGGTGGTACGTGTCAAAGTAACATCCACATGGATGGCAGGACCCGAGGTTTCCCGGCAGAATATTGCCCAAAGCATCACACTGCCTTAGCTTGCCTTTTTCCCATAGGGCATCCTGGTGTCATGTGTTCCCCAGGTAAGCGACGCACACGTACCCGGCCATCCAAATGAAAGAAAACATGTAAAAGAATGAAACTTGATTCATCAGACCAGGTCACCTTCTTCCATTGCTCCGTGGTCTAGTTCTGATGCTCACATGCCCACTGTTGGTGCTTTCCGCAGTGGACAGGGGTCAGGCACTAGGGTGGTCCACAATGTAATAAAAAAATTAAATGATTAAAACTTATGGTACTCCCTAGTTCTTTCATCCTTCATATAACAATGACTCCTGACAAGTTTTATAGAATCTGAATGGAGTTCAGAGGTTGTCCAAGACAAATTGTGGTTCACATGTACGGTTCTGTTGGTTGTGCAATAATATCAAGAATCTAGGACTCAGGTATGATATGTTGGATTATTGTATTTATTTTACTTATTTACTAATAAATTATCTTGTTTACACATTCACTTCACTTACTGTCAGACATTTTATTGCACATTATATCATTTGTAAAGATTCAGTGAAAAGTACCAGAAAACGGCTGCAAACTTCATAAAGGTTTACAAATCATTGTTCAGTATTGATGCAATATTTTAATTGTGATGTGACTGGTTAGTAGGGCTGGGTATTGGCACAAATTTCACAATTCGATTCGATTTCGATTCACAAGCTTGCAATTCAATTAGATTTCGATTTGATTCATATATATATATATATATCGGATATATTATTTTGGATATATATCAGGTACAATACATGGCATATTTTCTCAAGGAAAACAAATCTCTTAAATAATGCTGTAAACTATGGGAGTCAGTTATAGCCTAGGCTACATTAGCCTACTACAATATTGAAGTTAAAAATGACTTGATTTCTACACAAACACTTAAATTACACTCAATTATGTTTTTTACATAATAATAAAGTTGTAATGTTAACTTTACAATTACATAATCATATTTATACATGTAGACACATGGTGATTGTGACTTGATTGACTTCTAAATGTTAGTCAATTAAACCAATATTTTGCAGCATAATTCCAATAGGGCTAAGTAACAAACCGAGAGGGTATCATGGTTGAAATGACAACTTTCATTTTTGTGGACCACCCTAACGGGCACCCTGACTGGCCTGCGGCTATGCAGCCCCATACGCAACAAACTGCGATGCACTGTGTATGACACCTTTCTATCAGAACCAGCATTAACTTCTTGAGCAATTTGAGCGACAGTAGCTTGACTGTTTGATCTGACCACAAAGGCCAGCCTTCGCTACCCACGTGCATCAATGAGCCTTAGCCGCCCATGACCCTGTCGCCAGTTCACCACTGTTCATTCCTTGGACCACTTTTGATAACTACTGACCTCTGCAGACCGGGAACACCCCATAAGAGCTGCAGTTTTGGAGATGCTCTGACCCAGTTGTCTAGCCATCATAATTTGGCCCTTGTCAAACTCGCTCAAATCCTTCAAATCCTCGCTCAAAAGCTTTCCCATTTTTTCTGCTTCTAACGCATCAATCGACAAAATGTTCACTTGCTGTCTAATATATCCCACCCACTAACAGGTGCCGTGATGAAGAGATAATCAGTGTTATTCACGTCACCTCATTAACCATAATAATAATATGCCTGATCGGTTAGCAATTCATATTAAACCCTGAGTCATGATTGACTGAGGCATGACTAACCTGAATAGGCTGATTTATTTAAAATATCAGCAGCGCCATTAGACACAAACAAATCTCCAGGGGAAACATCCAATCCAGGAAGACTCACAACCACGGAGCTCCGCCTCCTCTCCTGCAGCCTGAGAAAAAGCAAAGCAGATGAGAACAGGTGAGGTCAGAGAACATTCCAGCCCCTGAGGCAGCCAGTGTTTCAAAGTATGCATGATGGATGCGCACTGAAATAATGCTGGCTAACCACAGAGCATAACATTCAACATTTATTTGCTTTGCATTTGTATAACAACACTTTCTACAAGTTCACCACAAGCTTAGAGGGTAGATTTGCACGTGAATTGCAATTCTGCCAAATTAGTTAAACCTTTATCCAGTCCAGAATAGCACAATAGCTCCTTAGACCTCCAAAAACAATTATTTCACTAAATTAATCCGAGAAGTTTTGATAAACCTTGGCCAATGTGCTGTAGTAATCTCTTTATGCAGAGCCTAGCCGTGCTAAACTTGAAATTTCAAGCCAGATTTGCTTTAGCAGGAAATCAAAGAATTCCATGTTCACATTTCTAACATGCCTTGCTAGCATTAGCTGGCCGGAACTGCGTTTGCAAAGATGATGAACAAAACCATACCACGTAACAGCTGGACCTGCACACCATTGCATGGTGGATTTACAGGTTTGTCAACGGACAACTGAGCAGTGGGATATATTGGAAGATACAGATTATTATATTCACTGGTTAAGAACAAAGAGCAGCAGGATGGGTGGAAAGTCAGCACCCTGGTTTTTAGCTTGCGGCAGTAGGAGCGAAGTCATTATTAATCATGTCAAATTATGTTTTTTTCCCTCTTGTGCCTTAGTTGTATTTAACCAGGGTTAAATATAGATGAAAGGTAAAACTAAGACAAACACTATTGGTTTAAAGACTGTTGTTAACTGCAAAGTAAATGCAAAAATAAATCTCTTGATTGTTTTATTTGTAAATAATTCTGAACATGGTAGGTTGGTTTTTCAACCAATTATATAATGAACTACAATTACTCAAATTTAACTAAAATACATAAAAACAAAATCTAAACCTACACTGAAATCAATAATCAGTTGCTGAAACTAACAAACATTTAAATTGAAATCAGATTTGAATTTGAAAAGAAAATACTGTTGAAAAAACTAACATGTAATATGCTCACTTAAGTGGTGGACTGAAAACAATGTAGAAAATTATTACAATTTTGGTCTCTTCTGTTGTTGTGCAGTTCCCTATATTTCAAAATCATTGTTATAGTTTATAATCACTACATTATATTAAACAAGATTATAGTTCCGTATAGTGAATTACTGTTCTGTTCTGCTTCAGTTTCCCTGTTACATTTTGGCATAAAATCCTAAAGGCTTTTAGGCAGTGTTATGACTGTTTTCACACACAACTCGATAGTCTGGTTTTTGTTTGAGTCACTCTCAGCTCTGTGCCTATCCACCTGTACAGAGACTCAATGATGTGCCGCTATGTGGTGTGTGTCAATAAACAGTTTACAGGGGCTTAAATCTTCAAATGCAGGTATGGGGGAGCAATAAGAGCTTGGAAGTAAGAGTTAATCATACATTCCATCTATGTAATAAATACAAATCAGTTTTACTACAACATTAAAGTAAAAAAACAAAGGTTGATTAAGGCAAACTTTGACTGTTGGCTTTACAAATCTTTATCTGAAATCTAAAGGCCTAGAAATTTGAAAGTCATATAGTACAGGCTAGAGAGATTGGATGGATGGATGGATGAATGGATGGATGGATGGAAAATATAGATGGATGGATGGATGGATGGGTGGATAGATAGATAGATAGATAGATAGATAGACAGACAGACAGACAGATAGATAGATAGATAGATAGATAGATAGATTATTTTACATTAATGTATGTTTAAATCAGTCATAAAAAATGTATTACACTATTGGATGGATGGATGGATGGATGGACGGATAGATAGATAAAAAATAAAGACAGAGATAGACAGACAGACAGATAGATAGATAGATAGATAGATAGATAGATAGATAGATAGATAGATAGATAGATAGATAGATAGATAGATAGATAGATAGATAGATAGATAGATAGATAGATAGATTTTTTTTACCTTAATGTATGTTTAAATCAATATGTCATGAAAAAAGTTATTACACCATTGGATGGATAGCTGGATGGGTGGATGACTAGATTGGTGTACATGTCAAGTCATCATAACAAGAACCCCAACTAAACAACTAAATACAATAACAACTGCAAATTCTATTATCAGTCTTTCCGTGTTCATCGCAGCGAATACAGGATCATATACCAATAAACACTTAACTCATATATAAAGTTGCTATGAGATGTGAATTCTTCAGCATTATAAAGGGAACACCCATTCCCACGTTACCTGACACAATGAACCCATCAAATACTTCCTTATTAACCTTTTTCTTTGTCATTTTCATTCTTTTAGACCTTTTCAGAGGTGCAAAGGCTCATAAAAACCACTATGCGATCACTATTTAGACTTCCAACTTCTCTTTTGCAAATGCAAACAGAAACAGGTTCCAGTACATTGAACCCTACCAGTAAAAAGTCACTCAGTGCATCTCCTTTTTACTGACATTAAAAACAGGTCACTGCTAATGGCTTGTTATCTAGAGGCGCATCCACAATGCAATCCTAGAATGAAGTAGCCCTCTATGCCGACTATCCCAGCCCCAGCACGACCACAAAGAAGGGGGCATTGTCCTCGCACCTCTACGAAATAAAGATGCCCCCTTACCATAACTGTCCCGTCCAATCGCCGCGTCCAGAGATGAACACTGCAATCAGACGGTGCCATACTGTAATTAAGGACACAATAGCTGCCTAATTATCCACCGTTGAAAAGACGACCATGGTCCAAGCAGAGTGGGCCCGACAGGGGGGGAAGCATCACTAATGAGAGTTTGTCTGGGCCGTACAGGGCCGAATGATGGAACTCTAATAACGCTCCATTAAAAAGTTCATCATGTACTGTTAACAAAGCAGCAGTACAATGAACAATGAACTTCCCTCTATTCCAGCACCCCCGGCGCGAGCATGGTGGCGCTCTACTGAAAAAGTGTCCTGCTTTGGCCTTATTACCACAAACGTTGTGTTTCCACACAAACAAATTCCTGGATTAATTAAACAACTTTTCAAATTAAAGATGTTGAGCAACAAGTACCGGCCGGTTAGTTTTTGTGAACAAGAAAATGCTGGTTTGACATGGACATAGGACACTAAGGGCATAATTACAGTTCACATGCAAATACGACTCGGGTGACGACGGTTTATGCAAAACATTAGATAGAAACAGCTCACCTACCTTTTATGACAGGGATCCTTGACCTGTAATCAAAAGCAGATACAACAAAACGTGAGCAAAGTACTTGATGAAGAAAAAACACTAGTCATCAGCTGCGTAATATCAATTCCAGAGGATCTCATCATACAACTGGTGTGAGTTAAAGGGATAGTTGACCCAAATATGAAAATTAGCCCATGATTTACTCACCCTCAAGCCATCCTAGGTGTATATGAAATTCTTCTTTCAGACGAATTCAATCAGTAAAAAATCTGGCTCTTTCAAGCTTTATAATGACAGTAAACATATCCATTTAGTAATTAAAAAGCCCAACATTTGAAGCCCCCCAAAAAGTGTATCCATCCATTATAAAAGTAATCCACACAGCTCTGTGGGGTTAATAAAGGCCTTCTGAAGCAAATCTATAGGTTTGTGTAAGAAAAATATCCATATTTAACACGTTAAAATATCTAGCTACCGCAGGATCGCTTTCTGTATTCAACTTACGAAAAAAGTGTAACTGGCGTCACAATGACATTGGACATAGCGTAAACATTTTGAACGGCAAGAGACGTTAGACATTTTCGTAAGTTGTATACGGAAGGCAGTCCGCCAGAAGCAAGATATTTACGTTATACATTTTTAAATATGGGTATTTTACTTACACAATGCCATCGATTAACTTCAGAAGGACTTTATTAACCTCAGAGCAGTGTGGATTACTTTTATAATGGATGGATGCACTTTTTTGGCCTTCAAATTTCAGGCTGCCATTCACTGCCATTATAAAGCTTGGATTAGCCAGAATTTTTTCAATATAACTCTGATTGTACCTGTCTGTAAGAAGAATGTCATAGACACGTATAGGATGGCTTGAGGGTGAGTAAATAATGGGATAATCATCATCGATTTTCATTTTTGGGTGAACTATCCCTTTAAGGACTTCTAAAGGTCTCACGCCTAAAGATATCTCACTCCATTGTGGAAACGCTTGGATGAAAGTGTGAAAGGAGTGAATGGGGCTTCCCTTTTATACTTTTGATTCTTCACTGACCCTTCCATTATTTAGTGATTGCTGACTGCGCTGAATGGAGCCTCATCAGAGGAGAGGTCTGAAGCTGTCAATGCATGAAATACTGATTCAACTGCTGTCAAAAGCTCTTATTGTGAACTATACCTATAGGTCTATAGGTTGAAGAACAATGAGACAAGAGGCTTTCTTTGATAAGAGCGGAAAGACTCTTGCCATTTGATTTACCGGCCACATGAAAAAAGATTGTATCCTCACATGTCACGTGAAATATGATCATTATATGATTATTATCAATTTAGAAAAAGGATAATATATAGCCAGAAAATCAAATAAACACTTGACAGGGTGATCAGGATAGGACGTTATTATCATTAACTGAAACTAAATCTATTAAAAACATGTTTGTTAATTGAAATAAAGCTAAAAATTGAACTAAAATTATACTGAAAACCAAATAAATGCAAATTAAAAATATTAGTAAAATCTATAAATCGACACCAGACTTTTTACGCTGTTTGAGATCAAATAAGTGTAAAATTGATAATTTTATCTTTATATTACCTTAAAAACAAAACAACAGTAATACCGAGCCTGAAAGTAACATTATTTTTACCTGAATGAGGTCTGATATACAGTATTATTATTGACAATACATCAGAACACTAGACAGCGCAATTGACCAATCAGAATTAAGTATTCTAGAGTGCAACGTTTCAATAAAGTCTTTATAATTACATGTTCAGATATATTTAGGATTAGGAATGCAAAGCCTGTATCATTTTAAAGATATATACCTGCTCATTGTCATCTGTGGAGCTCTCATTGTCATCAGAAACAGGCTCTTTTGAATCACGTGACAATTTGCTTTTGCAAATGACACCATTGTCGAGTGTCTTTGATCTGTGTGATCTAATTTTCCCATGAATCTCTGAAGATTCAAAGTTCCCGCTCTCTCCATCCAACTGAACAGCCAGTGGAGATTTCTGACGGAATAATGGAGAAAGAGGACTCGTCGGAGTGGGAGACTCCTCTCCTAAAGGACCGTCCACCTTGTTAGGCTCTCGGTAGGAGATTCTCGTACTCCTCATCCTTCTCAGGGTGGGGGACGTGGAGATGCGGGCCGGGGCTTGTCTATTAAACTGGAATAAATGTGCGGGCACGCCATCAGACTCCGTGAGGGAACCGTATCTCAGTCTGGAAGACGTCCTTCCTAAATCTATTCGCATTATGAAAGGACTAGCCGTTTGTGTGTCTTTGTCCTCGCTTTGCACACATTGGGTTTGAGTCTGTGCATCCGTCCCTTTGACTGTTTTCCTTGCATGCCAGTCTAAACAACTCCAGTCCAAAGTTTTATCCACTTCTTTCCCGTTTTCGCTTATGAAAGGATAATTCAACTCAGTCATCTTGAGTAATCCAGCATTATATCCAACAACAGAAGACTAATTAAGAATCAGATGCAGGTTTCGCTTGAGTCATTCTCACAAAAATGTGTCCAATCCTAAAATCCATGTCTCTGGAGCTTCTGGAAAGCAAGAAAGGATTAGAAAAGCCACCCACTATGTTTATTTCAACTCCTGTAGAACTAGCCATGTACAGTATGTCCATTTTAAACCCTTAGCTCATTTAATCCCAAAATTTCACCAGCACATTTGTTTGTATCCCTTAGATAACCCAATGAAACAACTTGCATGTGTTGTCTGAAAAAAGTTACTCAATAAGAACCAATGGAAATGCGCATACAATAAAGTAAAAAAACACAAAAAAATTCCCAAACACAATGATAAAATAATGTTCACATGAATTCAAGAAAACCTGCACTTTCATTTGTAGTTTATAACTGTGTATAATACATCAACAACTCTTTTTAGAACCTTCAAACTCTTTAACATGAATTTTGGTCACAAATGGGATTAAATGGGTTAATCTGCATTCACCAATACTTAGGAAGTTAAGCGCCCAGACATTGAAAGCCCCTATAAACATTATGCAATTTTCAAGCAAACAATTCAGGAGGATTACTTTTTTTTTTTTTTTTTTTTACACATTCTCAATAGGCTGTAGTTTTTCATTCAGCATGTTTAAAGTGATATTCATTATGATGTAGCCTACAATTCATGTTGAAGTCCATCATATTGTATCATTACTCATATAGCCTATACTTGTATTTGTTTATTAGTGCTGTATGTTTAGTTTCTATTATATATTCTATCACAAAATTGTCCCATCAGCTACATAAAAAAACTAACAGTGTTATTAGTTTTACAGTTAATGTAGCTAGTCATATCCACTTTTCAATAATCAATTGTTTTACTATTTAAAAAACTGAACATAATATAGGTTAAAGTGATACTATATAACATTTTAATAAGAATGGCTTATGATGGAAACCTGAATACACAAAACGAAGACAACTTTTGTTGTTGTTGTTGATGTGTTAGGATGTATGCCTTTAACAATAGGATACCCCAAAGGTTATAGTGACATGCTAAGTCATCGTTTACACACATTTTCATGCGAGACACAAAAAGGTACCTTTTATGAGGAATGACCCAACTATATTTCCACCATTAGCCTACATGTAATTACTACTGCTTGCGTTATTGTTGTGCATTTGATACAGAAGCTTGCACCATCATTGGGAAAGTGCAGCGTGGGAAAAGGCACCTGATCCTGCTCTAGCACACATCGGCAACTAGTGTAGGTTTACAGTGGTGATGCTAATAACAAATCCACTTTATTTATGAATAAACTATAGTAAAGGCATGCTGTTGTATATTGCTCTTGTACAAAAACAAGTAGTAAAATACCGTAGCTTAGTTCTTTGTTTAACAGTTCTGCGTGATCAAAAACGGTTATCGTTGCGAACAAATCGCAAAAATATTTTCAGACAATCAAGTTATAAGCACCCTATTAATAATTCTTTATGTCTGTGCCGCTTACCGCTTAGTTGTTCCCGGGTGATCTGCGAATCGGGTTGCTGGAGGGAAAAGAGTTGGACAAAATGTACGTCTCTGTTACACTTTCAAACTGGCTGTTTATCCGAGAAATGTTAGACGCAACAACAGAATCCTGTTCCGTTTAAAGTGGAATAATTATTATGATAAAGTACAGCATGCACGAGCTCTGTGTCTCGGCAGGTATTGTGTGAGGCAGGTTTGCTTTGCTTTGCTGCCTTGTCGCCTAAGGTCAGTGGAGGTGGAGCATAGCTGTATTGTGTTGATATGTGTGTGTGTGTGTGTGTGTGTGTGTGTGTGTGTGTGTGTGTGTGTGTGTGTGCTGTAATCTCGTACTGCGTGTGGTGGTGTGTTCGTTTTTCTTTTGGTAGGTACATAGGTAAAAAAGTAATGACAGATACTAGACACAGGTTACGTAGCCTTGTCAGTCACACATGATAACTTAAACTCTGAGTGAATGTCGAGCATCTTGGTTTTCCTTTCAGTGACCACGTGATGGTTGATGCTGAGATCTGCCAGGTTGTTATTCTTAACCTTTATTAATTAATTAATTAATTAATATATTTGGACGTTGTATTATTGTCAGTGACAAATTATGATGACTTAAGCTATATATTATAAATCGTAAAATTATTACAAATAATTAATCAATGTCATGAGAACAAGAGGTATGCCTATTACATACTCATAATGTCACATTAACATTAGCTAACAGAAAAAAAAAAAAACATTTGTTACAAAAGATTTACAATTTAAAGTCATTTACAAAATGTGAAAAACTTGGTTTGCATTGAGCCCACTTATTTTTATGTATGTGGTATTTTCCTTATAAAATCAATAACATGTATATTATGTTGTTCTTTACATTCCAAATTGTTGTTCTGATGGTTTATGTTTTGAAAAACATATGGCTACTATATTATCTAAAAATTTAATTCATTAATTATTGAAATAACATATCCATTTAGTAATTAAAAAGTTAATGACGAAAAGTAGTATTCAAGTAATTTGTATGAATGTCCTTTTCATGTTTTTGTCTTGTTTTTTTTAATGACTTCATAGAATTCACTGAATTATATATAGGCCTAATCTTAGTGGGGACAATAGATATTTGTTAGTGAAGAACCCAGCTATATAAATACATAGGCTATTTGTAGCATATACATTTATTTAAAATATGGTGAATTTCTGCCATTCTGCCAACGATTAAACTTACGTGGCTGTAGAAATGCACGTTGCACGAGTATAATGTAATATTAATTACATTATAAAAACAAAATTCAGTAAAAACTAAGAATTTGATTTTGTTTATTTCATCCCGAACGACACTAGATGGCAGTGCAGGCGAGTTTACCAAACCTGAGTTTTGGCGAAATGTTCAAGAGATCTAGAACGAGCATACAATGTAGCCTATATACAGGCATTAGCTGACAGTACCATATAATATATCTAAATATAGATTAATTATAAGGTAAAAATCTTAAAATGGAAAAGATAAGACGTTAACTTTGTTCAACAAATTACACCTGAATGAATAAATATTACATATAACCTCTGTAATATTTATTCAGGTGTAGGCCTAATTTGTTGAGAACACATGAAAATGATTTTACTTCCATTAATCAGTGTTTTTTTGTCATTACGCAAACAATGACTTAAATGAAGACTTTGCACACGTTTGATAAGCACACTGTGGGTTCTGTGATTATGCAAAGATGACCTATAGATTATTCAAAGAAACTTTGACACTTTATCTCACCTTTAATCCTTTAGAGGTTATAGCGCAAAAAGTAACAAATAAACATATAAAACATGTCCATTTATTTTTTAATGGTAAATTAGAATGGTTTATAAAGTATTATGATGTTTTGCTAGGCCGTGTCTGTATAATTAAAAACAAAATCTTATTATATTAAAAATAATATCACTTATCGTATTATATTAAATGCTATAATAGGCTACGAATACAAAAACATTACCGCATTATTTAAAGTCATTAATCAAATGAAAAAGAGAGAGTTTCAGAAGAAACTTCCGAAATCATTTTAATCATTTTGCACTAGCCTACCTCATCGACACATAAGCACAACTGCGCAAACGCACAAGTTGCATTCTCACTTTTTGTTGGAGCCTAAATGAGTTGCATACCACAGCAAAGACAGACACCATCACTTCCTTGATTTCACGGGACAAGAGGGTGAGTCTCCTCCCACTCGAGTGGCATATTGGTGAGAAAAAGCCTCGTTTGTCTCACAGGAAGAAGTTGAAAACATGAAGAAACGCGACAGTTAGAGGAATCACAACTCAAAAGTCACGGGCTCAGCACATCTCTTCACTGGGCGGCTGGATTAAAATGTGTTACTGTCAAAGCGCAGAAACAAGTGGATTGAGACATTGAGTCGAATGGACACATTGCGCTGGAGTGGTTAAAGTATCAGAAACTCTTCTGAAACATTTGCAGATATGTCGGAACACAGGTCCAGTTTTCTTCACATTGGAGATATCGTGTCGCTGTATGCGGAGGGAACTGTCAATGGATTTATCAGCACTTTAGGGTAAGTTGCCTCCCAATGCTCATTATATAGCTAGGTCTTAAAAAGAACTAAACATGGCAGGTACACATTTCATTATGTTTCCTAAATATGCAATAGTTAAATATTAAACATTCAATATAATTTCAAATATATGTATCCTCTTCATGCCAGATGAAGTTTTTTTGAGTGGAAGTAGGAAGTGATTTGAGTACATACTGAAGGCCAGAGGTGCAGAGTTACAACAGTGCTTCAAAAGCAATCATGCAAATCATGAACAGGAATGCAAAGTTTGCTGTTAGTTTACACACCAACACTAATACAACTATGTAGGTGTAATTTTAAAATGTAATTTTTTAATTAAAAACATTTTACACTTGGAAAAATGAGCAGCACATTTGAGAGTAATATCATTGCAGTTATACATCAAATGAACTTATGACTAGGCATATCTTTCTTCTTAAAAAAGCTGTTTTATTTTACATGGAGCGGGTCACCACCTCATGTGTGCCGCCATTTTGATATCATGTGACCTGTCATGCAATTGGCCAATTAACTACTAATACATATGTTTAATAATATGTTTACTTTATATAATTCTTTGAGTGCTCTTACAAAGTATAGCAAATAAACACATAATATTACAACAAACCGATACTAAAAGTCATCATAGTTCAGATTAATGATATTAATTAGGATGTGTGCAATTGACCTACTCAGACAAAATGAGGATGGGTGGACCGAAAATAGTCACATGAAATACAAAAACACTGGAACTTTTGGAATGAATAAGATTGAGCTAAACGTAGAGTTTTACGGTTTCTGAGACTACACTGTATAAGTGCATTTCATTAGAGTTTCACCACATGGTCATGTAGGAACACATCTGCTTGAGAGTCTTATGAAAGATTATGAATATATAACCACATGGTGTTGAAACGCCCAGCTCCATTTCAGGTTGTGTTGAATCATTTTTGCATTGTTGTGCAATGACTCATCAAGCAATTAAGGTGCAGAACAAATGACGCTCGCTGTGGTCACATTATACAACGTCTCGTTTCTTAAATATTTTTTAGTTTTAAATAGATTTTTGCATTTGGCATTGCATCAGATTGATTGCAGCAACAGTCACTTCTCTATCACTTTTCGTAATTCATGACAGAGCTGTTTTTAGTAGTATCAGTGTTTGCAAAACTTCATGTATAGATTTTCACTTTTCACCGCAGCACAGAGGTTTTGTTTGAGAGGATACATTCTTTAATGCTAGTTTACACACAGTTCTTGTAGTAATGTGCTCTTGCATTTCAAGTGTGACATATGAGTGGACTTTGTGTCAAAGGGAGCTGTCAGACTGCATGTTCCCAGTGTTGTAGTCCATAGTTCACATTCCAGTTTTTGTTAGGTCTTTTGTTACACTTGCAGTATTTTCGTCCAGTCATATTATTCCATGTTTAGAGCAGCGTTTGCTCTTACTGTCTCTGGAATATGTGTATACTGTGCACAGCATAGACCTCAGATGACCTACTACATCTGGTAAAATGTACAGTACAGAACACTTCAATAGAGTTCAAAAGTTGTGTTCTGGAGTTGAATTCCTGGTAGAAACCTACATTACCCATGATTTTGCAGAGAAGTCTCCACTCTCCACCAATCAGAGAATCATGCAAATCGTGTCAAAAGAACATTTAGGACCCACTCACTTCCATGAAGTGGGCGGAGCAGAGGTGACAGCAGATAAATGGCTACCCACCTGCCCTTAATTATGCAGCACTTTAAGGCTTTATATAATGTAAACGATTGAGTTATAAAAATCCCCCTCACAGTTGTCATGAAGGTCAAAATGAGCCGTTTAGACCAAAACTAGAATTTGTACCAGGCTGTAAATTTTTTTTTTTTTTTTTTTGCTGTAAAGTTGTGCATTTTAACATGGGGCTCAATAAGATTCTGCTCCCTTCTGGAGCCAGTCCCTAGTGGCCAGTCGATGAATTGCAGTTTAAGTCACTTCCATATTGGCTTCAAGAGAGACCGCGGGTGGTTGCCGCTTGGTTGAGAATCTTTGCTTATGATACGGAATATCCGCGGAAGTGTTACTAGTATCTAATTTCACAGGTTGTTTGTTTTTGTATTAATTCTATATAAAAATGTTGATATATAAAAATGTCGATACAATGTAAAGTATTTGCTCTGGCTTAAATGTTATAAATTATTTTGTTCCGTTATTATGCTGCTTGTTTTCATCTGTTTACGTTGTACAAGCAGAATGTGGCAGTTGGGCGGTGTTGTATTTGTCCCGCCCCTCCTCCGCTGAGATTGGACGGCTAGGTGAAAAGTGACAGTGATGAGCGCTGCGTTTTACTCAAAGTTGTTCTGCGTCAAGTGTACACCATAGCTACGTCGTAGGCTGTGTGTAGCACGTGTAGACTACGACGTACCCTGACACGCACCTCTCCAAAAATGTAACAACGCTTCGATTCGACGCAGACCGCAAGCTCTGTGATTGGTCTGTCAGAACCCCTCCCTCAGGGGTAACATGCATGTGTAACTGCGCGTTGCCGCGGACAAGGATGCAGAAGTATAAATGAAAATTGACGCGTAACCCACGGCGTAGAGGCTACGGCGCAGGTCCAACGCAGAAGTATAAATCATGGCGTTCTAAAAACGGGGCAATCCCATTGAAAACAATTAAATATGCCAGCCAGATGCGTGAAAAAAATGCTTTGACGCACGGCCGAAGTCAGGTAGGAACAAAATAAGGTCATAATATGATGTTGTTGGTGACGATAAAACAGCTAATTTACATATCGTCGTACTTTCTCAAACATCAGTTCTTTATTTATCCTTGCATTGCAAATGCAGAGATCTCCAAACTGTGGGCTGGAGTTATGAGGTTCGATTGACAGTTTGAGGAGCCAATAGAGTTGCGTGGTTTAATCACAACCTAATTTAAATGCTTTTTATTGGTTAAATATTTGTAAAACCCACATACAGACATAAAGGATGACCATTATCATTAATTTTATAAAACAAAAATGACAAAATATAGAGATACAAGGTTTCGGCTCGACAGTGCAATATGTTCTTATTTGTAGTATTTATTTCTACTTATTTTTTGGAATTTTATCATTTTCCATGGCGCATCTGACAACCTGTCATGGCATGTTTGATGCTTTTACAACATGATTTCTCATTTGATAGAAAACCTTTAAAACTTTGAAGAAAATAGATTTTGATAAATTTTTTTGATCTGAAAGTTTGTGATGATCTTCCAGTGCTGTTTTAGCTGTGCGCTCCTATTCTATGTCGCACGGTATATCAAGACCTGTCAATCTGTGTGATCAATCAAATCCAAGCGCGCACTGCACATCATCCCTCCCTACCCCCCCATGACGTTGGAAAACACTGTCATGATCATGACACACACGATCGGATTCCTAAAGTCCTATAGCTTTAGCCAAGCAGCATGTCATGTCACTCCTTGAGGATTTTCTCAAGATTTACGCATCATGTTATGTTGTGTGTGGGCTTGTTTGAATCGAGACAAACTGCTCTAAATAAAGATGTGAGATTTGATTTACTATGGTGTACTTTGTTTCATGAAGAGTGTGGCACAAAAGCCTCATATGTAAACTGTTTCCATGCGCGTTGGTGGCAACGTTTTACGGTTTACCTCATCAAATTGCGTTTGTAGAGATATGTGCTGGCCGGTATTCACTGCCATTAAATGGATGTGCGACTTTTTTTTTTTTTATTCAACTTTTGTGGTCCAAAAAACAAAGGGTATTAGGACAACTCCAGGGTGAGTAAATGATGACTTGGTTTTCATTTTAGGGTGAACTATGCCTTCAAATATTTGTATGAATAATATGTATATTTTGCAATAAATATAAAATATATCAACTTCTTTAAATCAATAATGTCATTCACAGTGCTTCTTGGGATTATAGTTGTTTCCTTTATTAAAGCCGTTGTCTTATTGTCTGATTTTCAAATACTTTTTTGCTTCAAATCAAAGTTTGTCATGTTATGATTCACCTCGTGGGCTGATTGGTTTGGTTCATGACTTATAACTAGACTCTTATGAAAATCTTAAGGGAAAAATATGTCCGGAACCAGGGCTGCTGAAAAAGTAGGTAGCCACTTTTGCACTTTGTGGGAGTACTTCTTCCCAGAATGCAATGTGTTTGACTTAACTTGCTATCTCCAGTGTGATGAATGAAGTGAAACATATTTGATCAGACTGCCAAAGGATATGTTTCACAAATTAAGCTACACTGTGTAACTTTTTTAGTTTATTCTTAGCTAAAAACACTTAGTTCTTTCAAAAATATATGTGCTCATTAATGTATATTTACTTCTTTCAAGTAATAAAGTATTCTCGTAAGTGTATAATATGCCATTGAAAATACATACGGGTGAGGGGTTCGAATGCGCGTCGCCATGTTGCCCCTCCATCTTGAAAGTACAGTAGCCAAAGAGGGACATACCCGTAAATCGCGTTTTAACACTCGATGGCACTGTCGAATGTGAAGAGGGGGTTTGCTTGAGACTTATATAGCCTACAATGTAAACTTTGCATCACGCTAGTGATGTCGTACAATATACAGAATAACTATAGCACCGATAAAAGTTACTTTACTAAGATTAGCTTGCATTTGTCTGGGAACCTGATCGCTGATGTTAGCAATGAAATGGTAAAAAAATAAAAGGTAAAACTATTATTCATTTTACATAGATGTCATAACCTACATGTTAACTGACAAATTAAATAACTGCAAATTATAATAGTTTTCTAAAGTAACCTCATCACTTGATCGAACTGGAAGCCATATTAATCTTGGACTAAATCAGCCACCGTAGGAGTTAAAACGAAATCGGAATTGAGAGGAACCGAAACTAATATTCACTGGATGGTCATATACCTTTTCACCGCTAGATGGGGGAAAATGTCACACAGTGTAGCTTTAAGCAAATATTTGCATTTTTCTTACTATTATGCAAACTTAGTAGGCAGTATGCAGTGTATACTGTGCAGTATTCAGTTGTACTCCATGCCGAACATCGCCAAAGCCTTTCTTCTGGTCCTAAACATGGCGGTCTTGGATTATTTCCCAGGCTGTCATGGGTTTGTAGAGATATAATGAAGGCTGACTGGACTTCAATTAGAATGGCTTGTCTTTGTTTAGGTACCAAGGACTCGTTGTGATGTACTAGAAACCTGGAGGAAAGACTGATAAGAGGCTTGATTGGTTGAAATTCTACATAATAAACATTTATGGCCATAATTTGAAAGTAGTTTGGTTAAAAGGACAATAATGTGGGTGGTTTAGTTCTGTATACTGAATCAGTTCAAGGTTGTAAAAGCAAATGTAGTAGATTGTTGTCTCAATTTCTTACATACAAAATACAAACTGCTTCTCTTTTAAGTGAAAGAATAGGATTTGTCATAACATGCTTTACTTGTAGCAAGCTTAGATGGTCATTTTGCTTAGACAAGGTCTAACTCCTTCACCCCATGTCATCAAGTAATGGAGCTATAATTAGCTTGTTTGAACACTGCCAACCAGGCTTACATTTGGTTCATGTTTAACTTGGTGTACTTTGTTGTGTCTTTTGAAGATTGCTGGCTGTCAAACAGTTTAAAGAGAACTAAGCACTCTGTTACTCATTTATGAGCATGTAAAGCTAGACTGTTAGCACCTTTCCTGTGTTCTAACCTCCCCTTCTAAAACACATCCTATTAATGTACTTAATGTCTTTGTTTAATACGTCGATACAGATACACAGGAAGATGAGGAAGTGTGCAGACATAGCAAATTAAACAATAAAACTATGAAAAAATCCATTTGCAGCACTTACTTGGCTTAGTCATCATTCGGTGGAGTGGCACTTTCTGTGGTGGATTGGTAGCTCTGTGGTTGTTGTTTTTTTTTAATGATAATTATTAAATATTTGGGTTTGTTATTAAATGCAGACACACCTAAAGGTTAATTGAGGACAGACAGACTTTAATAAAGCATTAGATATTTTCATAATCCTTATTTCAATGTCCTTGAAGTGTCAACTGTGCCAAAGCGCGTGTGTGTGTGTGTGTGTGTGTGTGTGTGTGTGTGTGTGTGTGTGTGTGTGTGTGTGTGTGTGTGTGTGTGTGTGTGTGTGTGTGTGTGTGTGTGTGTGTGTGTGTGTGTGTGTGTGTGTGTGTGTGTGTGTGTGTGTGTGTGTGTGTGTGTGTGTGTGTGTGTGTGTGTGTGTGTGTGTGTGTGTGTGTGTGTGTGTGTGTGTGTGTGTGTGTGTGTGTGTGTGTGTGTGTGTGTGTGTGTGTTAGCTCTAGCCGTATATACTCGGAGCAACACTTACCAGTCATAGGGCAACTTGCCATTACTTGATGTTATAGACCTGAAAATCAGGTCTTTGCAACTTTCTTCTCATTCAAGACAACTTAACTTCTTACTGTTGAAGGAAATTTATAAATTGAGTGGAATGGTCTTCTTTTTCACAGTGCTTATGCTAAAACTTTCAGTGCTGTTTATTCTGTCTCTAAGCACAGAAACTAATAATAATTAAATTAAGTTTAATTGGCTTTGTAAAACTGCAATAATTAGAATGGAACATCCTTCCCCACACTTTTATGGGCTTATTGTTTTGTGTCACAAAATATATTGCAATACAAAAATGCAACAATCGTAGATAGTGAAAATCTGTATTGTGTATAGTTCACCCAAAATGAAAATGACAGAGTTTTAGTGTCAGTAATACATTAAACTACTATATATAATGTTGAATATAATGTATATGTGTGGGTCCTGATTATTCCTAATGTCTTATGTTACCAGTTTTTATGTTATGTAACCAGTGTCCTACATTATTTTAAATATATCTAGTCAGTGACAGAGTGCAAGCATATTTGTCTAAAATAATTCTGAATTATCAGCTTTAGAATCATTTATATTTTTATTCTGGTGTCACCACTTTCCTGTGTTTCCATATAATATTATTTTCCTCTATTCCTTACCTACTCTAGCTTGTGCTACACTGTGTAATGTCCAAAACGTAGTATTTCGGGCACTCATTTCTTCACCTCTTCATGACAGATCGCTTCCTGTCGCTTCATCTTCGGAACACAGTTTGAGATATTTTATATTTAGACAGAGAGCTTTCTGTTCTTCTGTTTGAATGTATGCATGGTATACTGTCTCTTTCCAGAAAGGTAATCAAAACATCATCAAAGTAGTCCATATGTGACATCAGTTGGTTAGTTAGAATCTCTTGAAGCATCGAAAATACATTTTGGTCCAAAAATAACAAAAACTACGACTTTATTCAGCATTGTCTTCTCTTCTGTGTTTGTTTTCAATCCGCGAACAAAGATCCGAACGGTAATGAATCAGTGAATCGATTCAGAATTTGGATCGCCAATGTCACGTGAGTTCAGCAGTTTGACATGCGACCCGAATCATGAATCAATACGATGATTCATAACAATTCTAATCTTTGTTCGCAGATTGAAAACAAACACTTAAGAGAAGACAATGCTGAATAAAGTCATAGTTTTTGTTATTTTTGGACCAAAATGTATTGTCGATGCTTTAAAAGAGTCTAACTAACCCACTGATTTCACATGGACTACTTTGATGATGTTTTTCATACCTTTCTTCTTACCTTTCTGGACACGGACTCTAAAGTGTGCATACACTTTCAAAGGACGAACAGAAGGCTCTCGGACTAAATCTAAAATATCTTAAACTGTGTTCCGGAGGTCTTACGGGTGTAGAACAACATTAGGGTCATAGAGTCATTAATGACAGAATTTTCCTTTTTGGGTGAACTAAACCTTTAAGCCTAGTCCCAGACTGAAATTCATGTGCGAGCTGTTTTAACTTAAAGCAATTGTTTTGTCTCAAGATGCACCAGTAATGTTTTTGTTTGTTTGTTCTAAGGCACTTTCAGTGCCGGCCCATGGGGTTGTGGGACCCTAGGCAGTATCATGAAAATGTATTGATCATTATTGGTCATAAAAACTTTACATGCTTGACATGAAAGCGCATAAAATGACAATTTCAATATTATGTAAGATTGTTAAGTGAAAACATTCAACAGGACTGGGTGAATATAGGACAGTACACAAGTTGTGGTCATTTTACCTAGCAAATTGGGTTGTTTAGTTAATCCCTGATTTTTTTAGTTTGAGTTGAAAAATTAACCCAGCCTTTTTTGTGGCAGATTTAAGCAAATATATAGGCATAATAGTGCAAGTGAAACTAAATAGATATATATGCATAAAAACAAATGCACATAAGATTCAAATAATATATGAAAATAAAAATATAAGGCTAGAGACGCTTAGATTTACTTGCTTGATCTAAGCCTTGTATGTGTAACCGGGCCATAGTCTTTTCTTTAACATAAATTGTTACTTGTTTTCAGTTTAAAGGTGCACATTTCTGATTTGTTGTTGACGAAAGGGTATTTGAGGTACAAAGGGGTACAAAAAAGGTTGGGGAAACACTGTGCTGCCGCTCAGAGGTATGAGCTTCAGAGAGTAACAGACAAAAAGTAAACTGCCTAACGGCCTTATTGTCTGTGTGGCATTTCCTTTAAATGTTCTGTGTTGCGTTCATTTCTTTTTTGTGTCTTCTGCCATTGTAAGCAAGGAAGATTAGCTTGATGTATTAATTGAATGTTGATTTATGAAGCATTTAGCATATTTATAAATTAAGATTAAACTGCAAATGAATTTAATAAAAGCAACTTAATTTTACTGTCAACACAACATGTAAGCGACCTTTAAGAGTCTATACGCAGTACACCCATGTTCCTCCGGTCAGTTCAGCGCAGTGGTGTGAACTTCTACATTTTATTGCTGAAGTATTTATTTACAGATCTGTGTTCACAAGATATCCCGAGTGGAGTCAAATGCTATCATTAAGAAAACCATGAGCTGCCCATGATAAGTTATTGCCTATTTTTAGTTTTAACTATAATAGTGGGGGAAGAAGCCTGGGTGTTTGTACGTTTATCAGGCCTACAAAGAACACTGCAGCTTCCTCCTTTATCTAAAGCTTTCACAAAAAGCCTCTTTATGTTTAAGGAGAGGCACGTCAGTTAAATTGACCCTCAAATCTCTGGTAAGTTGTTGATAATAAACTATACAAAGTTATATTGTGAAAGATTTCAACATTTCTGTATAACCTTATTCTGTTATGAGCGCCTTTGATCACAATGACGGAGGATAGTGTGTTAGATTAGACTGTATGGGTTTGCATTGACCATAGATTGGGCAAATATGCCCTGCATTCAAAGAGAGTTGAATGATAGTTTGTTGATTTAGGATTATATGAGCATTTTCATTTGAGTCCTCGTGAGAGGAAACTGTTTGCTTTGATTTACTACTACTAAGCCTACTAAGTCTCTTTTCTTCATAATAAAACCTGAGGTCTTTTTAAATTCCGGTTGCTCATTTTGTTTCTGCCATTTTCTTTCTGATGTGCTTCTGTGTTGTGAATCCACTGAGTATCTTACAAACATCCACTCTTTGATTTGATGCATGGCAGTGGCACTAATAAGCATTGAAACATTTTTGAAAATCTCTCTCTTAGACCAGTCAATGTCCACAGCGGGACGTCAGTAAACGATGCTGGACTAATTTGCTGCTTTACATCCGCCATTGGATAGTGCCCATGTTTGGAAACGGATGACTGACTTTGTTTGAAGTTTGAACTGACTGAACGCAAATCTGACTTTTTTTTTTTAAATCGGCTCTTGAGGATAGATTTTCTGAACTTTCATTTTACAAATTTGTTCAGTATCTGATGGAAATTTGTCCTCATCCATAACATAAATTCCTGCCATGACATGCCATACTGAGCAAGGTGCCTCAAAGAACATAAGCGACTTAGGCTTTTTTCCAATGTTCAAACAGTGAATGCCTTCATTATATGAAGTAAGAGTGAGCAAAAATTACTGTATTTGGAAATAGACATTCTCTTCAGTTCAGACAGTAGCACTCAAAATATCAGGGTTGGTAAAAAAAGTTTGTATGTTTTTTAGACAAGTATATTACGCTCACCAAGGCTGCATTTATTTGATGCTGTATTGAAAAATGCAGCAAAAACAGTAATATTTTGAAATATTATTACAATATAAAATAATTGTTTGCTTTTGACATATTTTGAAGTCAAATTTATTCCTGTGATGGCAAAGCTGAATTTTCAGCATAACTCCAGTCTTCAGTCTCACATGACATGATTTTTCTGAAATTATTCTGATATGCTAATTTGCCATCTATTAAACCTTTGACAAGTACGATCACAGGGAAACACACATTGACACTGCTGCTGACCCAGAGAGAGAGCGCTTATCATGTATAGTTATGAAATGTATTTTCAGCCACACAGTATAATTATTTCTGGTACAATAATTCAGATTATCACAGAAGTAGTGGAATAAAAATGTATGGTTTGGGTCAACCGTAGCGATCAAAATTGTGTAAATCACTTTTTAAAAGATACGTTACTCTAGTAGGTGGTGACAAGTGACTTGAAAATATATTTGTCATTGAATCATTCATTTCAAGAGACTCCGATTCATCCAGTGATACAACAAGTGTAGTCATTTATTCAACTGAATTAAATAAATACATTTTTAAATTGAGCGCAGCAACTAACATTGTGTTAGAACATCTAGTAAATTACATTTAGTTTAGTATTTGTGTATTCAGAATTGTGGGAGAATTGTGATCTCTGTCTTAAAGCTGTAGTCGGAAAGATTGTAATATAGTGTTTTAATAAATAATTTGAGTGGTACTGGTAGCTTTTCACAGGAAATTCCACCGTTCGTCTTTGCGTCATTACATCACATCTTTGTACATAAAGAAGGAGTCCCGGGTAGGTGATATTGCATGCCGCACATACTTCTCAAAACATTCGATCCATCCGCGCTAGGGCTGCCACTAACGACTATTTTTATAATGATTAATCTAAAGACTATTTATCGATTAATCTATCAACTAATTTATCACTATAATTTTTTACAATTTTACTTAAAAACAAACATTTTTAACTTGCAACTTTGGCATTCAGTAGTGTACTATAAAAAGTATAAATGTAAACAAGCCCTTGACAAAATGTAAAACTAAAAGGTACAAATTTGTAAACCAACATAACAAAAAAAAAAGAATATCAGCAAATACTTTTTATCACGATACCAAAATTATGACTTCGATACGATACTGGACTAAAATACCTCGATACTGAAACTGAATTGATACCATGGCAAAAAACAGTAAAAGTAATTGAATAATATGACAGAAATTATTATTAATTGTTTAATCAAATTATTTAAATAAAAAAAACCTGAACTTACTTGGCCAGCATGTTTCCTGCCCTACTTTTTGACACCTGCTGTCATACATCGACGCAAATTAAGAAATACGGCTTTTATTAGAGTGCTGTCATTTTTAAAGTAACAATACCTTTTACTTTTTTTAAAGTAAAAATATTGACGCCGACTAATTATCAGCGTCAACGCAGTCGATTGTATCGACCAATCGCGACAGGCCTAATCCGCGATGAGGAGCCATGTCAATGCACAATCCATGTAAATATGATAATTCCACAAATAACTGAAATTGCAGGTTTCAAACAAATTGCAACAAAGGGGCAAAACTAACTTGCAGCTTAAAAAAAACAAAAAACAATTGTGATTATCACTTATTCAGAATTGTGCATTAACCAGAGAAATGCTGCCAATGCCAAATCTGTTTTTTTTTTGTGTTTTTTTTTTTGTCAGTAACTTTTTATGTTAAAGAAATCTTTGACATTATTCGATGTATAAATACTAATGAGTTGTCATATTTTTCCTCTCAGGTTGGTGGATGACAGATGTGTGGTGCAGCCTGAGGCTGGGGATCTTACAAACCCACCTAAAAAATTTAGAGGTGAGTTAGTTCAACAACAATCACATTAAATGGCCAAATGCTAACACATTAGCACCATTATTAGCTAATGGACTGTTGTTGTTGATATCTCAATCAATTGTAGATTTTTAATGCACATCTAAAAAAACAACCAAGGCTGACCAAAGTGTGACTAGTTTGACTCTAGTGGACAGTGAGTTGGCCAAAGTCATGTGATCTTAGAATATCAGTTCTAGAAGGAGGATATATCCGTGTTGGGGGAGCTACTTGAAACTAGCTCATCAAACTACAAGTTACTTATTTAAAGTAGTTAAACTAGTCAAGCTAGTCTTTTAAATAAAACGTAGATAATCTACAGGTTATAGGCTACCGTTTTATTCAAGCTACACAAAAGTATCTTTGAAACAACATTGACGCTTTTTTGATATCAGAGCTGTATTCATTTATTATTAGGGGGATATCTCTGCAGAGACTATACAATTGATTCTCTTGGCTGAAACCGGAAACCTATATTCACTATTTGGTGGAAGAAGTAACTTGTTTAGCTGTTTGAAAAAACACTACATGCTAAAGAACAATGACCCAAAGTTTGGAGTAATTAAGATTTGTTGTTGTTTAAAAGAAGTGTAATATTTCAATGATTTCTGGAGTATCAAGGTAACACTGAAGGCTGGAGTAATGGAAAATTTACATCACAAACAGTTATTTTAAATTGAAGTAATATTTCACAATATTACAGTTTTTAACTATGTTTTTGCTCAAATAAAATTAGGCTTGGTGGAATACATTAAAAAAATCATAATTATTCCAACTTTTGACTGGTAGTGTAGTTAAGTTAGCGTCAGTACTTTTGCGTGGTTCCTCTGCAGTTTACTCATAAAAGTGGCAGGCAAAAGAAATCCCAACACCGAACGATATAAATATGTAGCTGTTGCTGTAGCTTCCTGTGTGTGTGTTTCTTAACACCTGCTCAGCCACTGATTAATTACTCGGCCCTTGAGCAGTAACAGCCTCCTACACACTGAATTTTTTGCTTTTGCCAAGGCCACGCAGTCTGTCAGCGCCCCACGTCTTCAGCTTCATAGTGAGATCTCAGTAGGGTGCCTGGCTGTTGCCTAATGACTACAATTGTAAGCTGAGGTGGGTAAACAGTGTAGTTCCTCAAGTGCAATTTGGAAGACTTTACAAGAATCAGAATAGCTCTAGAAAACGTCCTCTTTTGCTGGAGGGCTTTGAGCCTCCCTTTGGAGCTGGTTTCAATGCGAGTCAAAACAAGCGCCCTGTGCTTTTGAGAGCCCGATCTCACGAAAATGCGTGTCAATAGTACGAGTGTGCAATCTCGTAGAATGTATATGCCAAAATGAGTTTTGGGGTGCATATGCTACGCCGTTTTTGGCGTTCATATGATACGCACTTTATGGCGTATTATACGTACGAACCCACCACACCCCCACCCTCACCCTACCCAAAAGCGTGTCATATACACAGCACAAAGTGTGTATCATATGCACGCGAAAAACTGCATAGCATATGCACGCCAAAACTAATTTTGGCGTATACATTCTACGAGATTGCACACTCGTACTATTGATATGCATTGTCATGAGATTGTGTTGGCTTTTGAATGCAACAGCCTTGTGAACTTGTGCTTTTTTAAAATCTACTTGATTAATTTTCTTAGTAATAGTGTTTAAGTTCAGCAAAATTTTGCAGGCAAAAAAGTTCTATTGTCAATAGTGTAGCGATTGTGTTATTTTATGTGTAAAAAAAACTAAGCAGCTTTCTGTTGGTCAGTGCACCGAAGCCCGTTACAAAATCTGTGTGGAATCTTTTGTGAAATTTTCAATCGGATGTATTCCTATTAATAACCAACAATGAATGAGACCGTACCTTTATGTGGTGATTTATGTAATCTCATTGTCAGTGAGTATGTATATAAATCCATGTGAGAGATCTGTATTTTAAAATCAGACTTTACCCTTTCTGTTTTACTTATACCTTTTTTGGAATAGACACAATTTGGTGACACTCCCTAAATGTCTTTCTGATATTATGCACTGCTCCCTCTGATATATGTTCTTTACTTGGTTAGCAAATACACTTTCACTCTATTGGATTTACTCCGTTGTCACTTTGCCAAGAAAGGACATTTATGGAAGTGTATTTGAGTTTGTCTTCACTGAACTATTTTGTTTGCCTAAAAAGGAAAACATACATCTGTTTGGTTTGCTGGAGTAAAATGACAGACTTGTGTCTTGATGCAGTTTGTAAAAGGATTTGTGATACTCATCATGTGTATCCAGAATTCTTCAGCAGCTAGTAGAATAATTTTTCTTTCTGTTGTCTAGATTGTCTCTTCAAGGTGTGTCCTATGAATAGGTACTCTGCACAGAGACAGTTCTGGAAAGCAAAACAGGGGAAACATGGGAACAACACACAGGGAGATCTCTTCAAGAAATTACAGGTACCCGTATAAAGGGCTGCAGACAGTAGATATGCATCTCAGTTCTTTAAAATCACTGATTATGCAATATAATTCAACTTTAATCCCAACAAATTCAATTTTGGCTTTGCTAATTATAGTTTGCTGTCCTTTCTACCACATTTTGCAGCATGCGGCGGAACTGGAGCAGAAACAAAATGACACGGAGAACAAGAAATTGCTGGGAGAGGTTGTCAAATACAGTCGGGTTACACAGGTACAGTCAAGCTTCCCTCTTCTTATCAACAAATGTGTTTGTTTGTTTTTTTACACTTTTGGCTGGACATCGAGAACGTTCTGTTTGTTTTCACACTGTTGCCAAGGCTGCTAGCGCACTGCTCAAGGGCCAAAGAAGCGTTTGACAGCTTGGGTGATATAGAGCTCCAGAACCAATAGAACGAAAGGCCTCTTTGATTGGTCACTTTTATCCATAGAAAAGGTGTTTCTGTGAGCTTTCACCAAAGCCATAGTTTCAGACGTTTTACCTAACTTATTTGACCAAAAGGGCCCCTTCTTTGAGAGGCTGCTCACAGGAGAGCCATGGGTGGAGCGTAACGTCCAGCTCACCCTCCCCAGATGTAATTTGGGGCATAATGGGTGGTGCTAGAAGGTCCAACCACACCCTAACCCAACCAATAACTCTATCCCTCCACCCATTACATCCACAGAGGTGAAGCTGGACTCGTGACGTCCAGAGAGGTGGAGCTGGATGTCATTTGGCTCTGCAGTGAGCACCACTTGTCATCTTTTGACTTCTGCTTTTGCTTTCAAAGCTAATGACTTAGTTTTATACATATGCCTGGGGCCCTGTGTTTTACTTTGAGTTTGTTGTCAGATTAAAGTCTGGCATAGCCAGATTTTTTACTGCTGAATAATGGTCTAATTTGCATCTTATTTTAGCCAAGAGTCTCCCACTTACCTTGTGTCTACATCCACATCACACCCACTTTCACTTTCTAAATCCATACTGTATTAACTTAAGACTGTTCAGAAGTTTGGGATTGATAAATTATTATTATTTTTTTCCGTGTTTTTTTATTCGTGTCTGTGCTCACCAAGGCTGCAGTTATTTGATCAGAACAATGAATAAAGCCAGGTTCAAAATTCTTTTCATTTTTTGACAAATTAGAGTCAAAGGTTTTTACAGAGGGGATTTTGGAAGTCTTTTTATCACTCCATATATCAGAAATTACTGTAAAGTTTGGTGTATGCAAGTGTTACTGAAATTGAGATTTCTGACTCAGAATATGATAAAATCATTTTTATTTAATTTTAAACAACTTTTAAAGACATAGAGCCCTATCATACACCCTGCACACTGCGACGCCAGGCGCAGCACAAGTGTTTTTTGCTTATCATTTTAATGTCCAGCGGCACATTGTTTAAATAGCAAATGCACTTGCACCCATCTGTTCACCCATGGGCATGCTGGTCTGAAAACGAGGTGTGTTCAGTCGCATTGTTGGCGTGTTGCTATTTCAGTGGCGTGAGGCCACTGAAAATGACTGCGCCATTGACCAACAAAAACCTGGTCTAAAGTCAATCGCGCAATATTTTTTGTGTTATTTAAAGGACGTGTTAGTAATATGTGTCTATAGGCGGGTGCACAACACGACATACACTCTGCTTTTAACACACACAGCAAAAAACTAGCAAAAGTGGATTCGGACACGGCCTAAGTGCACTTGCGCTTAAGACCGTGCGCTCAGATTTACAGACTCAAATAGTTAAAGCGCTATAAAATATTCACTAAAAAGTGAATTTCTGATGTTTTCTTTCCACTAGTCTGAAAAAAAAACACTTTATGAAAAGCTAAAAAGCTCAATCTCAAATTTAAGACGCATGAAAAAACTGTTTTTGCCTGTAGTATCTAGCCTTAATATTTTTGTGGTAACTGATTCTACTGACCCCAAACTTTTGAATGGTAAAGTGTATTAAAAATACTGTAACATACAATCTTTACATTTTCAGCTTCTCCATATTAAAAGTAATAAGTACCTGACGGTGAATAAGCGTCTGCCGGCCCTGCTGGAGAAGAACGCCATGCGTGTGTCTCTGGACCCTTCGGGGAATGAGGGCTCCTGGTTTTACATTCAGCCTTTCTGGAAGCTACGCAGTGAAGGAGACAATGTAGGCATTGCTTCACTTACACAACAAACACATCAGAAACAATCACTGTGGTTTTGGTTCTGATGTTTATCGAGTGGGGGTGTAATTTACCCATTTTAAAAAGCTAATCACCTCATCATAATATTAACATCATCTTATTGTCTTAACTCATCTGGTTTCTCCTCTTGTTTTCATCTCAGCAACTGAATCATAAAGGTATATAACATGTTTGCAGTATGCATGTATGTGAGTGTGTCTGTGTGTGTACACAGAGAAGAATACTGCATGCTAACATGCATGTAACATGCAACCTAACAGCCTGTTACGGAACAATGTTCACACAAAGTTGTTGATTTTTGTCTTGATTTCTTTCTTTTTTTCAAACCTGAATTATTAAATAGTATCCAAATGTTATCAGATCTGGTATGCAACTGGTATCCAAATCTGAATAGAATTATTAAATAATATCCAACCGTTTCAGATCATTACAGGGACCTTTGACAGGTGATGGTCTGAATGACATGGTTGTCTGTGATGTTATGTTGTGTACAGAAAGGAAGAGAATGCTAAACGACCCACTTAACTCACATTCTTTGCACATTGTGTACACTACCTCTTGCAGCATGCTATGGATATTATATTTGTGTGCGTGTGTAAACCATTTCTCTATTCTGTTGAATATGTAGTGCTCTCATTTTACATTAGTATCTGCTCTTTAAAGACCCCATGAAATGGCTTGACAAGTGCAGTTTTCTTTCCCATGTGACAGAATATTTCTTTCTTAATAGCTTTCTAAGTTGGTTTTACAGCCATGAATCATGATATGGATATTACTAATCATGATACTGTAGCTGGTTAGGGAGAAGGATATTCCTATTCTAGAATTCCTATTTTTATGGATTTTATAGATATATAAAAATGTGTGTATACTTGTTCATACATGAATTATTCATATATTTGATTCGTTTTCTCAGAAGAGAAAGACTGTAAATTTGAACATCTGCTAAAAGTTGTAAACTAGCAGGGATGCTAACAGACAAAATGGAAACAGAGGTGTAAAAAGTACCTGAAAACCATACTTGAGTAAAAATACAGATCCCTAACTACGAAAAAAAAAAGGTGCCACTACAAGTTACAAGACACCAATTCCAATATGACTTTAGTAAAAATATCAGAGTATCTGATTTTAACAGTGCTTGAATATTTTACTTATATACTGACTGACTCAAAGATGCACTAGTCTTCGACACCTAAGAGATATGCCAGTGAAAAACAAGAAACAGATGATTTGTGAGGAGAGCAATCACATTTTTATTTTCTAAGATCAAAATAAAACTGATATTGCAATAAATCAAGGTTGACACAATGTCTACAAACACTCAAGTCTCAGTTAAACTCAAGTGCTCAATAAGGGCAAGATTAAACCAATATTCTTTAAAAAGGTCTCTTTTACTAAAAATGTTAAGTAAAAGGAAATGGTCAACGGCTGCTTACACTGGACAGTGGCCTCATCACCGGCTGCAGTCCTGTCCTCATCTCATATTTGAAATGCCTGTGATTTCACAACTACCTGCTAATGCACTCACATTCCTATAAAGTATCCTGGTTGACAAGTTAGGTTGAGTAAGGGCAAAACACACAAGATATAGTACCTTTAATGCCCTGTAGATGGTGATATTGCTTCTTTTGTTGCAGAAATAAACTGCTGCAGAAAAAGTTAAGAGCCATGCAAAATGTAACATGTAATTGCATTATTCATCACAAATGTATTGGAGTAAATAGTACATATACTTATTAAAAAATGTAGTCAAGTAGAGAGTAAAATATTGCTAATTATCAATATTAGAGTTGCTAATATCTTTGAAACTCAGTAAAACGTCAAAGTAACCAAAAAGATACTTAAGTACAGTAACTGATTACATTTACTCAAATATTTTACACCGCTGACTGAAAGCCACAAAAGTCCAGTTTAGATTTCATGGGGTCAATTATAAATGTCTCTAAAGCACCCATTTCCAAATGATGCATGTCACAGGATATGATGTCATTTTGTTTCCTTTCTTATTGAAAAAGAGCAACAACAGAAACCGTTGATGTGGAATGCATTGTTATTTGTGTGTGTGTGTATGTGTCTAGGTGGTGGTTGGAGATAAAGTGGTTCTAATGCCTGTAAACGCAGGGCAGCCTCTCCATGCCAGCAACATCGAACTCCTGGATAACCGTGGCTGCAAAGAGGTTAGGCAACAGATGTGTTCTCAGCAGCGCTGTTAATTGGATCACATGATTAGGGCACAGGTTCTGATGCCTTATATTAATTGTGTAGTTATTCTGGTGCAACTCCACACAATCAGCAAAGTGCATTAAAAAAAAATGCTATTTTGCTTAATCTTTATTAACAACTGTTGCTGGTATTAAAAAAAATAAAAAAGAAGTGTACTTGTGATGTATTTTATTGTCTTGAACAATTTCTGTTGTATAATTGTATAACTTTATTGTACTGTTATTGCCTTTGTCTTTGACATGAAGATAGACCTGCTGTTTACATGGCATTAAAATATTAAATATTAGCGTGGAAGCCATTGAAATATATGATTTATGAGTGAATTGTTCTTTTGAGTTAATGAATCAGTCACTGAGTCAATGATTTTATCCAGTAACCACAAATGTCAAGAAAGGTCATGGAAATTCAATGATGTGTGTTTTATATTTCCGTTGTGACAGGTTAATGCTTTGAACTGCAATACAAGTTGGAAGGTCACTCTCTTCATGAAATTCAGTGAATACAGAGATGATGTCTTAAAAGGGGTGAGTCTTTTGTTTGTGGTTTGTTAGTCATGTAGGGATTAATGTTTTGATTTAGGTTTGTTTTGTATTGACTGGTTTATAATCTCTGTGTAACCATGTGGCTCTCTCACGTTGATTCACTCAGGGGGACGTGGTGAGGTTATTTCATGCAGAGCAGGAAAAGTTCCTTACCTGTGATGAGTACAAGAAGCAGCAGTATGTCTTCTTACGGACCACTCTCCGCCAATCAGCAACCTCTGCCACTAGTTCAAAAGCACTCTGGGAAGTGGAGGTACAGTTCTGTATGATGAAATAATAATAATAGCAAACAAATTTAGCTTTTCGTTCTTCAGTTTAGTTTTTACAAACTAAAAGTTCTCCATTAAAATGTATCATAACATTTTATGGTCAATGAATGAGGGCTGTAAGATGTCTTTTTTTTCACCAAGGCAGAATTTATGTGATGAAAATACAGTAAAAATAATAATATTGTGAAATAAAATGACAAATTAGAATCACTTTTCTATTTTATATGATATGTCTGTAATGGCAAAGCTGATTTTTTGTTGTTGATTTTTTTTAAGCATAATTTCCTATTATTATCAATGTTGAAAAGTGTTGTGCAGCTTAATATTTTTGCGGAAACCATGATACTTTTTTTCAGGATTCTTTGAAGAATAGAAAATCCAAAGGAACAGCATTTATTTAAAATATATATTTTGTTTGTAACAATGCAAATATCTTTACTGTCATAGTTAATCAGTTAAATGCATCTTTGCTGAATCAAAGTATAGTATTAATTTCATTAAAAGTACCTCAAACATTTGAACCATAGTGTATTTAAAAAAAAAAAAAATTTTGTCAATAAAATGCTGTACATAATTAACCTATCCCATGTGCTTTAGGTCGTCCACTATGACCCCTGCAGAGGAGGAGCTGGTCAATGGAACAGCCTGTTCCGTTTCAAACACCTGGCCACAGGAAACTACCTTGCGGCGGAGGTACGCTTTCCATCTACATTATATGGTCCTTCCCCAAAACTGTTCCTGTTTTCCTTTTAAAGGAACACTCCACTTTTTTTGACAATAGGTTAAATAGTTGAGTTTTAGCGTTTTTATCCATTCAGCCAATCTCCGGGTCTGGCGGTAGAACTTTTAGCATAGCTTAGCATAGATCATTGAATCTGATTAGACCATTAGCATCTCGCTCAAAAATGACTAAAGATTTGTTCTATTTAAAACTTGACTCTTCTTGTACTAAGACCGACAGAAATGAAAAGTTGGGATTTTCTAGGCTGATATGGCTAGGAACTACACTCTCATTCCTGTGTAATAATCAAGGAACTTTCCTGCCATACCATGGGTGCAGCGGCGCAATATTACGAAGCGCCTAAAAATAGGCTACATAACCAATGTGACAACCTGCTTGCACAGGGAGTGTGCTGGGGACTATTTTCAGGTGCTGCGTAATATCATTGTACGGCAGCAAAGTTCCTTGATTATTACGCAGGAATGAGAGTATAGTTCCTAGCCATATCGGCTTAGAATAGTGCAACTTTTCGTTTTCCACCGGTCTTAGTAAATGGTGTAACTACTGAAGAATCAAGTTTTAAATAGGACAAATATAAAAAACTCTTTGGTCATTTTTGAGCGAGATGCTAATGGTCTAAACTAACTAGCCCACCACTTGGGCGATTTAGCTGTATTTGCTCAGCTGACCATGAAGTAGCAGTATCTAAGTGCTAGGTCTGTTTAAACCTTAATACGATAGCTATCCGATGGTGAAAAGACCAGGTGTAAATGCTCTCCAAGATGCATTCGAGACTGATTTAAATCTGACCACTTCAGGAGAGGTGGTTTGAGACTCATTCCAGATGGTTGTTGCAGCCACATATATAAATTGTACTCAAATGCTGCCACAAATTAAACTGAAAGGTCAGCATTGCATCCTGAAGCTCAACACACAATCAACTTGTGCTGCTCACTCTCCTGTTCCAGTCTTTGATCTTGAAATTGTCTGATGATAAAAAAATTGCTGTTCATATCTGTTGCTTTCATTGATGTGATCACCGTTTGCATATACCGATCACAACTTTGCATATAGCGTGGGAATTGAAGATTGGATTTAGTGTACACAAAATTGAGATTGAATTCTCTTAAACTATGAAAGGTTAACCTCTAAGCAACAAAATGTTCTTCTGGTGTATTATTATATTTGATGGTTTTGAAAGTGCAGAAGATGGGCTGCAGGTGGCAGTCTTCACAATGTTATTGTCACAGTGGTATAGAGTCAGTCGCAGCCATCTACTCTGCACAGAGCAGACAGAGGGTTATTGTCTGAGATAAAAATGCTGTGTGTGTGCGTGTGTGTGTGCGCGCGTGTGTGCGTGTGTGTATGCCGTAGGGCTTTCATAAACACTTCTGGTTCTGTTTCAGGTGAATCCTGATTTTAAAGATCGAACAGACAGTATCAGCACCAAAAACGAGGTAAGTCAGACCTCACTTAGATGCCAGACAATGGAACTTAAATGTCATAACTAGGACTGCAAGGAGTTTTAGCTTGCAGAATTTCACAGAAATCTCTGCAGAGTTCCACAGAAGTTGCTTTTCCCATTCGCCAGAATTCCATACATTCTATCTTCCTCACAATCACCACAGACATGTAAAACAAGTTTGCAGACTCTATTTGATCATGTCCTGGAACTTAACGATCCATAAAACAATGATTTAAAGTGAAATCCAGCCCTAACGAATAGATGGTATAGATGTAGTTTTGCATCTGACTTGCTCTGCAGAACAGAACCCTTTCTGTCTCGGCTACACAGCACTGCGGCTCAGCCTCAACTCTCCTGCACAACTTCACTATTACGTAATCCGTTTCTCTCCCTTCCTTCACGCTGCAAAAGACAGACTCGCACAACTCTCGTCCTCCTACTCTCCGGAGATTTTTTTTTCTTCTTCAGCCTGTATCACGCACTGCACCTTTCCGCTGTATTAGCATTCTGCTTCAGCAGCCTCACAGACAAACACACGCGCAGAGGGGGCTCCTTACATAATGTCTGAATCTGGGGGTGCCCCGTGAGAGTCAGGCAGACGTGCTGTCTGCTTCCGTGGAGGAGTGAGTCAGAGGAACTGCAGAGAGTCAGAGCAGAGGAGAATTTATAATGCTGCTCTCCAAATAGCCCTCTATCAAAAAGCTCTGGGTTTTTCTCTGGATTATTTTGCAGGAGCTGTGTCCATTATAGGAATTCCAGGTTCAATTCTGCTCGATTAATACTGAAAATGAACCCCACTCATGTCAAGCTTTGAATCCTCTCATGATTGAACGAAAATAAGAGTTGCACATTTCTGCTTTTAAATGCTTTGCCCCATAGACCTACATTAGAATTTCATCACTATAAAGTATTATTATTTTTCCTTATACACCAATGTGACCTTCCCCTGTCTCTCTGTGCAAACATCAGACCAACACAGACTCATTGTCCTCTAAAAAGAAGTGGCAGGCTGACAAGATCCCCTACACTCTTGTTGCGGTGCCCCACGGCAATGACATCGCCTCTCTCTTTGAACTGGATGCCACCACCTTACAGCGGGCAGACTGCCTGGTTCCCAGGTTAGTTCCTGTACACCAAAATAACGTTCATCCATGACAACCCTATTAGAATGGAAAACAGTGGATTTACATTTAGATTTGCATTTATTTGTTTAGCGAACACTTTTATCCATGATGAACTGTACAAGGAATCCCCCTTACAGAGGCAATACTGCCTTCCAAAATTGGCAAAAAGTGCAAGCTAAGAGATGTAGGTGTGAAAAAGTATAATACAGGTTTAAAAGGGAGTAAAGTGTGTTAATGATTGTAGAACAAGTGATCTCAATGCATTCAGGTGCTCACAAAGCCTTTTTAGAGCAACCTTTTGGATTTTAAAACATACTCACAGGTCTAGGTTAGTTTTTATTCAAGTGCTATCGATGGGATATGAGTCCACACGATGCCGCATGTACTGTTGGGTATTTCCTGTAGCTCAAACATCAGAGAATTATGCTAACAACTGCAAGTTTATTGATCCGATCCCTTGAAAATATTTACCTTCTTTTTTCAGGAACTCGTATGTGAGACTCAGGAACTTGTGCACTAACACCTGGGTGACCAGTACTAACATTCCTATTGATGTTGAGGAAGAACGACCCGTTATGCTCAAGGTTGTTTATTTCCTTGCATTTTTATTTGATAATTATCCTTGTCAATGAAAGCTTATGTAGTTTATCTCTTTATTCATACAGATTGGCACTTGTCACATGAAGGAGGACAAGGAGGCGTTCTCCATTAATTCTGTCCCCCTGTCAGAGGTCAGGGACTTGGATTTTGCCAACGATGCCAACAAGGTCCTGGAGTCATTTGTGCGTATATTGGGTATCAGCAATTTTGCAGCAGCAAACGAGCGCAGGTAATGTCATACTTTTTAATGTGTTATGCTGTGGTCACTTTAGCCTTCATTGTGCAGTCACAATCAGCAAAAACAGGTCCATTGTCAATAGTATGCACTCTTTAAAAAAAAAAAAAGGTTCTTTATTGACATTTATGTTTTTTGGACAATTTTGCAGAGCAACAGTAAATGTGACCCCCCTCCCCCTATAGGATATATACTGTATATACACCGATCAAGCATAACATTATGACCACTGACAGGTGAAGTGAATAACACTGATTATCTATTCATCGCGGCACCTGGAAGTGGGTGGGATATATTAGGCAGCAAGTAAACATTTTGTCCTCAAGATTGATGTGTTAGAAGCAGGAAAAATGGGCCAGCGTAAGGATTTGAGCGAGTTTGGCAAGGGCTAATTTGTGATGGCTAGATGACTGGGTCAGAGCATATCCAAAATTGGGGGTGTTCCCGGTCTGCAGTGGTCCGTATCTATCAAAAGTGGTCCAAGGAAAGAACAGTAGTAAAGGTGAGGGTCATGGGCAGCCAAGGCTCATTGATGCACGTGGGGAGCTTCTAATATCTTGGTGCCCGATACCACAGCACACCTTCAGGAGTCTATTGGAGTCCATGCCTCGACGGATCAGGGCTGTTTTGGCAGCAGAAGGGGGACCAACACAATATTAGGAAGGTCATAATGTTATGCCTGATCCGAGTGTGTGTGTGTTTATATATATGTATGATACATGTCTATAAGTGACAGGATTTTTATGAAATAGATGAGATCACTATTATACATTTATAGTTTTAAAAATATACATACTCTTACATTTTTATGTTCAGGTTTACTATTAAGCTGTTGGAGGACCTGGTCTTCTTTGTTTGCGAGGTGCCGAACAACGGGCAGGATGTGCTGTCTGTGGTCATCTCAAACCCCAACAGAGAGAGGCAGAAACTCATGAGAGAGCAAAACATCCTGGCACAGGTTTACTCAAACAGTGTACTTACAATAAACTGATTCTTTAAGGACCATTGTTTCCATGGCAGATTTCTGACTGTAATTTTTTATGTTTTCAGATCTTTGGAATTCTTAAAGCCCCATTTTCGGAGATTAAAGACTCGCCAATGCCGAAGCTGGAAGATGTGGGCGAGCAGCGCAATGCTGCATTTAAATACATGCTACAGCTGTGTTACAGAATCCTGCGCCATTCCCAACAAGACTACCGCAAGAATCAGGCAAGGAACATCTCCAATTATCAACTCCAATTAATCAATCAATGCATGAGACTAATACATGCATCCTCTTTCTCACAGGAGTACATAGCCAAGAATTTTTCCATCATGCAGGCTCAGATCGGCTATGAGATCCTGGCCGAAGACACAATCACTGCTCTTCTGCACAACAACCGCAAGCTGTTAGAGAAGCACATCACAGCACGTGAGATTGAGACCTTTGTCAAACTTCTGCGCAGGAACCGAGAGCCCAGGTCTGACTCAGAGATTTAGACATCCACTTAAATGTCTATAACTAACCACTACTGGCAGAAACTGCTAAAGGAATTGTAATGGTATCTTTAAGGAAAAATAATTTCTGTAATTTGCAACCAATTATATTGAGAGCAAATAAGAGATTTTTATGAATTGTTTATGACACTCTAATATACTGCAATATCCTGTTGGATAAACAGAAATGTATTTTTATTTTCCAATTTCTTATTTATCCTATTAGGATCATTTAGAACTGGTTCCAAATTATGATTTAATTACTTTAGCTTTCCTTGATGTTTTTGTTGTTTGTTTGTTTGTTTGTTTTCCTGGCTAGGTATTTGCAGCATTATTACTGTAGAATCATGTTTTTTTAATTATTTTTTTTAAAGTTTGCTAAATTTGGTGCAGTGAGATTAAAAAAATGTTTTTGCTATAAGTTACTTATGCTCACCAAGGCTGCATTTATTTGATCAAAAAATACATTAAAACAGTTATATATTTTAATATTATCACAGTTGAACACGCTTTGACGTTTAATATTTTTGTGACAACATTGATGCAATAAAAGGAACCGCATTTATTTTAAATTTATTTCAAATCTTTTGTAACAATGTAAAGGTGATTCATTCAATGCACCCTTGCCGACTAAAAGTATTAATATTTTGTAATTTTTTAAATAACTGACCCCAAACTTCTGAACAGTAGTAAACATTAATTCATATACATTCATATCTTGCATTTGATACAAGTACCATTTTGGTTAGCAGCGGTTTCAAAGTTAACAGGGTGTTTCTTGTTCAATTTCCCCAGGTTTCTGGATTATTTGTCTGACCTGTGTGTCTCCAACAAAACAGCAATTCCTGTCACTCAGGAGCTCATTTGCAAATTCATGCTGAACCCCATCAATGCGGACATCCTCATTCAAACCAAGTGAGAGCTGCTCTGTGCTGCCTCCTGAGATTAGCTGTATAACAATGACTCCGAATAATTGGATTAAACTGTAATAACTGTATACAGCTATTGACAAGGTCATTTTGCTTTTTATGTTAAGATATCTGACGGGAGCTTGTGTTTCCTTAGACTGATCCCGCACACAGAGACCTCTCTGGAGTCATCTTTAATCCAGGATGATGATTGTGATGAAGAAGTGTGGCTGTACTGGATTGATAACCACAAAGAGCCTCATGGGAAGTCTATCCGCCACCTGGCTCAGGATGCCAAGAATAGACAAAAGATTGACATTGACATCATTACCTATTATAGGTGATTTTCATTTTAACTTTATTACTTTATTACTCATTTTTATTTTATTTTAGGGTGTTTGCTTAATTTATTTTGAATTGGAGTACTTATGAATGTTTATAAAGCTGTGTCAAGTGTCCTATCCGTTCTCTTGCAGGTGCCAACTTAATCTCTTTGCTAAAATGTGCCTGGACCGGCAGTACTTGGCCATCAATCAGATTTCCAGTCAGCTGCCGGTGGATCTAATCCTGCGCTGCATGTTTGATGACTGCCTGCCTTACAACCTGCGTGCCTCATTTTGTCGTCTAATGCTGCACATGCATGTGGACCGGGACCCGCAGGAGGCCGTGGTGCCCGTTCGCTATGCACGTCTCTGGACCGAGATACCCTCCAAGATCTCTGTCAATGAGTAAGATAAAAGCCACTTTTAGCCAGTGTTGCTTATAGCATCACGTGGCTTTATTTATAAGACTGCTTTGGGTTGCTTGGCTTGTCTGATTGTGAATTTGGTGCACAGGTATGACTATGAGTTCAGAGACATGTCCAGAGAGGAGATGAAAAGAAAGTTTGCCCCTACTATGCATTATGTGGATGAATATCTCAAAGATGTTGTCAGTCAGCCTGATCCATTTGGAGACATAGAAAAGAATGAATTAACCCTTGAGGTGAGATTATTTTTGTTTCCTTTAACAGATCTCATACAGAAAACCATGCTGGAATACTATGCCATTGTTTTCTGGTCTGCTATTCAGCAACACCACTTCTGAATCTACAGTGCATACAGCCTGATGATTCCAGAATTAATGACTCTAAGCACAATCTGATAACTGCTTATCAGTAAAAATAAACTGTTTTCTTACTGATTCAGATTTAACCAAACAGTGTAGTCAATGGATGACTCTTAAGGAGTTAGTTCAAAAGCATACAACATGATCAGTGTAGTCCGATTACCAAATTAATGACACTTATGAATCTTTTTTTTAAATGCAACACAAATGTTGTAGTCCAACTGATTCATGAACAAACTACTCTGAGTTGGTTCTTTGTAGTGAATCAGATTTGTACAGCGCAAACAGTGTAGTTTAATTCACAAATGAATGATGCTCTATAAGCTGCTTTTTTAAGTGAATTAAATCCACCCATCCAGTGTGAACAGTGTAGTCCAGACGATTCCTGATGAAATTACTCTAACCAGTTTGTTCTAATTAGTGAATCAAAAACAAAAAGAATTGCCATTGTAGTTCGAGTCCCAATTAAATGACCTTTATTAACGGTTTTGTGAATTAAATGTTATTCATACAGTGCAAGCAGTGTCGTCCAAATGATTCTCGAACATTTGACTCTAAAATGAGTTGGCTCTCTGTGGTGAATCACAAGCACACAGTGCAAACAGTGTCCAATTATGGAACTAATCACTAATATAAGTTGCTTTTTTAGTGAATCAAATCCATTCGTACAGCATGACTAGAGTCATTTGCTTAAGAATCGGTCAGAATAAACCAAAAGGTTGTTTTTATTTAGTGAATCAAAAACATAGCATGACCTGTAGTCCGATTCCCAAAAATGAATGACCTTGTGAGCTATTATTTTAGTAAATCAAATCTAATTTAAATCAATTTTGTCAAAAGGATTCCCAGACAAATGACTCTGATTTGGTTCTTTGTAGAGAATCAAATCAACACAGCACGACCAGTGTGGTCCTTTTTTTTTGTTTTGTTTTGTGAATCACGTCATGTACTTGATTCTTGTGACATTTAAATCAGTGTAGTTAGTGACAGTGTTTACATCTCTTATACTGCTGTTTAATTTGTATTTGTGTGCCAGGTGACGTATTATGTGATATGTCCAGAGGACAGAGCAGATTGGCTGCATTAGCTCTAACAGAGTACTAATTATTCACTCTCTAACACTTTAAATTTGAATGGCTTTGCCCCTGTCTGTCTCTCTCACAGGTGGTCCACCTGGCACGTAACCTGGTCTACTTTGGCTTCTACAGCTTTAATGAGCTGTTGTGCCTCACGCGCACCCTGCTGGCCATCCTGGACATTATCCAACCCACATTCTCTTTTATGTCCAAACTCAACAAGAGTCCTGAGGGAGGTGAGACCTGTTTTCAATTGTCTGATATCCCTCCAGTACTGCTTCAGTGTTTGTTTTACATGATAATAGCTGCTTGTACTTGAGGCGGTGTAACACTTCAGGCTGTCTCTGTGTAGGTAATAATGTCATGCGTACCATCCACGGTGTGGGTGAGATGGTGACTCAGATGGTTCTGAGCAGAGGCTTGATGATGCCCCACTGTCTCCCCGACGCTCAGCCAATCCACGGAAAGCAAATCTGTCTCCCTGACAACCAGAACGTCATGGTGATGGACACTAAACTCAGGATTATTGAGATTCTGCAGGTGATGCCCTCATAGATTTGTTGTAAATCTTTTGCAATGAACTAAATGTATTTGTAACACTACACAAAACTCAAGTTTATGTCCTCCACACTGTCAAAGAAAGGTTTTGGAAAATATATTAAAGAGCCAATTCACCTTCAAAACACAAATAAAGATATTTCGAATTAAATGTGATAGATTTTTGTCCTTTCATTGAAAGTCTATTCACCCAAAACTCTGATGCTTCAAAACATTCATAAAGAGATTGAATCCATATGAATCAAATGGTTTAATCCAAGTCTGTTTTTTGATGAACAGATTTGATTTAGGCTTTTATTCACATTTGAACAGTGATCAACTAACCTATATAGAGCACTCAGATTTGGTAAAAGTAAGACTTAGATTAAAGCGTCAGAGTTTGGGTGCACTATCTCTTTAAATGTTGGCATAATTTGATCATTTTACATTTCATCTTCCGTTTATAGTTCATTCTGAATGTGCGTCTCGATTACCGCATCACCTATCTGCTGTCTATCTATAAAAAAGAGTTTGGAGACCAGACTTTGGACACTTCTGCCTCAGTGACGGAAGTTCCTGTCATGACTGGTGAGAGACACTTCAGGACATGCCGTCAACATTCGAGTTTGTTTTAAGGATTTTTGTGTTTGTTTTAATATTCCTATCATATATTCCAGAGCCAAACATTGAGGAGATTGCGGAGAAAGCAGAGAATATGTTTTCAGGAAGGTGAGGGAGTGATTATTTGACTTGTGTTATATGATTGTTTATTTGGGTTGTGTGTTTTGTGCTTAAGAATGAACTTTTGCAATAGTTTGATTGATATTAGCACCGATGCTGCCTTTTTTTTTATTGATTACACTGTAAAAAAAAAAAAAAAGTTGAGAAAACTTAAGTTTAAGGCAACCAGCTGCAGAACATTTTTGGGTTTTCTCAACTTATTTGTTTGAGTTATCTCAGCTTTTTTCATGTTAAATAGTTGAATAAACTTTAAAAGCTGAATTTGTCATACAAAACATAAGTTGGATTTTTTACAGTGTAGTTACCAGTCAGACATGAACAAATTAAAATTGATGCTGTGTGTTAATTATAATCGCTGTCAAGCTCCAAAACAAACAAACAAAAACAATACTATAAGACTAGTCCATGCGACTTGTACAGTATATTCCACGAATTCTTAAGTCACGTGAGAACTTTGAGAAACTTTTACACTACTGTTCACTTGGGGTTGGTAAGATTGCTTTTGAAGCTCACCCAGGCATAATTAATTTGATTTAAAAAATCCAGTGAAAACAGTAATATTGTAAAATTCATTAAAGCTTAAAATAGCTGTTTTCTAATTTAATATATGTTTTAAAAAGTAATTTTTTCCTATGATGAATTTATTCCTTCAGTGTCACATGGTCCTTCAGAAATCATTCTAATATGCTGATTCGCTGCTCAAAAAAAATTCTTATTATCAATGTTGAAAACAATTGTGCTGCTTAATATTTTTGTGGAAACTATTTTTTTCAAGATTCTTTGATTAATAAAAAGTTCAGAAGAACAGCATTTTTAAAGATTTTCTTTTGTAATGGTCAGTTATGCATCTGCTGAGTAAAAGTATTAATTCCTTTGGTAGTGTAAACTACTGTAACTTGTTTTTTGAATTTTAGGAACATTTGTGAGGGCATATTCTCTAAACATAAAAAGCAGCAGTGTGCTGTCCATTCATGTCAAATACTTAAATTGAATTAATTGAAACAAATAACAAACAATTATGTCTGTAACATATAACATCAACATCAAATATCAAGAATATGTAAATAATGCACAAGACATAATAACACTTTAATCATTCTGCTACATTACATATGAAAAATATGCAAGCCCATATGTATGTGGTGTTTTTGCCCCAATCTCTAGTTCATTTCTGACCCGCTATATGACCCTTCCCCCACTTTTTTTTGCTTCTGTCTTTAAGACTTCTATCTAAACACATTCTGACTGGCTTCAGTACTCAATTAAGTCTTGTGTTTTTGTGTCCAAAGTGCTAAGGAGAGGAGCCCAGTGGACCTCGATGATGAAGGTGGTCAGACGTTTCTGCGGGTGCTCATTCACCTCATCATGCAGGACTACCCTCCACTGGTCTCCGGCTCTCTTCAGCTCATCTTCAAACACTTCAGTCAGAGAGCCGAAGTTCTGCAGGCCTTCAAACAGGTCTCACTCTCACTCATACTACTGTCTTCTTACCAGTGTATGGAGACTGCCACACATTTTCAAATGGTCTGTTTTATTGATAAATCCCCATATTGGCCAATTAATGTTTTTTTATTTTGCAGGTGCAGCTGCTGGTTTCTGAGGAGGATGTAGAGAATTATAAGAAGATTAAGGCAAGCCTGGACCAGCTGCGTCTGACAGTGGAGAAGTCCGAGCTATGGGTCGAGAAGAGTGGAGGTTACGGCAGTGAAGATATTGCTGAGAATCAAAACAAAGAACAGAATTTGGAGGTGTGCACCCACTGGCAGGAGATTGACAAATTATAATTATATGCAACAGATTTGCTTCTTCACCACAGTGCATTGTGAATACAATATAGCGTATACATTTAAAATCTCATTTTTTGATACAGTGAATAATGTTTGATGTTGATAAATTTTATGACCCTCAAAATATTGGTTGACCTAATTATTTAGTTCAGTAATTGACCAACATTATATTACTGTATACAAGTAATAAACTCATATTACCATAATATAATATGCATAATGCACATTGTTTTTACCCTTGTAGTTTAATAATAATTTGTAATCATCATTTTGTTGTTATTATTATTATCAAAAAGCAGAACAGCATTGTTATTGTTAATTGAATCTATTAATTGAAAGGAAGCTAATTAAGGATATTTTTAATTTATTTCAGTTAGTTTGCAATTTTCTCATTTTATTGTAGTTGAAATTCCAAATCTACTAAAACTAAAGTGAAATAAACCGAAGCTAAATAAATATATATAAAAAAAACACACACAAAAAAATGACAAAAGAGCATACCATTACTAAAACTTAAACTAAATTTAAAGTGAAAATAGATTACAAATTTAAATCGATGAAAACCTTAAATGTATTTTATTTCAGTTAGTTTCAACATTCAATTTTTTTTAATTGAAATACTAAAACAAAAATATAAATAAATATATACAATATAAAATATGAATAAAGATAAATTAAAGATTAGAAATATTAAAAATGAGACAAGCACAAAATTACTAAAACTTAAGTTAATTTAAAATGAAATCTGAAAATATAGTAATTCGAATATTAATAAATGCTAATTAAAATATTAATAAATACTATAGTAGTATTCAAATAATACTAAAATGGCACTGAAGCAGAAAATAAGAGTTAAATAGTTCTGCATATCTATTATGACAATAAAATGTATGAGAATGATGTTTTAGTGTCGTAGAACATCAATATCGATGATGTTACATGACTGTGTGTAATTTCTGGTTTACAGGAAGCAGGTATCTTGAGCCCAGTGCAAGATGGGAACAATAAACCTCAAATAGACAGCAACAAAGCCAACAACTACAAAATTGTGAAAGAGGTAGGAACTTTTTCACTCAATTATCCTCAGTTATAAGTTTTTGTTAGAGCTACAGTGCAAGTTTTATATTTACGTAACGGCAGTGCTGCACACACAGCAGAAATTCCCTCTAAATGTAATGCTGGACTGATTTTGTGTCTGATGTGACAGATCCTGCTGAGTCTCAGTAAACTCTGCTCTCCTACTAAGAAGATTCGCGTGCAGCAGCAGAGGCTGCTGAAGAACATGGGAGCTCACACTGTGGTGCTGGACCTGCTCCAGATCCCATATGAGAAGGTGAGTGGACGTTCCTTGAAGAATGTGACCAGTTACATTTTTGATTCCACAAACAGGCACTAAAGAGTGAATTCAGAAGGGGGTTAACTATATTACTCTAGACTTTCATTTCGGGATCCTTATGCTGACAAAAAAATGCTTCTCCATTTTCAGGGGGATGAAAAGATGGATGAGATCATGACTTTAGCCCACACTTTCCTTCAGTACTTCTGCAGAGACAACCCTCAGAACCAGGCGCTGCTGCACAAACACCTCAACCTCTTCCTCACACCCGGGGTGCGTTTCACCATGGAGGTTGAGTTGATAAATTATTTCACACTGAGAACACTGTTGATAAGAAATACATGTCCTTGCAATTTAATAATAGATTATTAGGTGTTGAAAGGGAATTCTGATAATATTTTATTTGATTCCGTCTTTGCTCCGCTCAGCTTCTGGAGGCCAAGACAATGTGCTACATCTTCAGGAACAACTACCACCTGTGCAACGAGATAAGCGACCGTGTGGTGCATCACTTCGTGCACTGCATTGAGACCCACGGCCGTCACGTGGAGTACCTGTGCTTCCTCCAAACCATCGTCAAAGCCGATGGCAAATACGTGAAGGAATGTCAGTGTAAAGTCATGAATGAGGTGAGAAGGACTTTGGATTTAATGCATCATGGAGATATGCACATTTTAGATTCAAAGCAGTCATCAATCATATTCACAATACACATAATGTTAAAATAATAATTTTCGCACATATTATTTAAAATTTTATATTTTTTTCCATTGATATGCACACTTCCGTTCAAAAGTTTTTGATTGGTACGATTTTTCATGTTTTTAGAAGAAGTCTCTTATGCTCACCAAGGCTGCATTTATTTTTATTAAAAATACAACAACAAAATGTAACACTGTGAAATATTATTAAAATGTGAAATAACTGTTTTCTAATTGAATATATTTTAAAATGTAATTTATTTCTGTGATGCAAAGCTGAATTTTCAGCATCATTACTCCAGTTTTTACTCACATGATCCTTCAGAAATCATTCTTACATGATGATTTAATGCTCAAGTAACAGTTATGATTATTATGTTTTCGTTTTCGTGTTTTAATTAATAACTTTTCTTAAACGTGTAGTTATCCATACATTTTGAGAATATCTTAAAGGGATAGTTCACCCAAAAAAGAAAATGTGATGTTTATCTAATTACCCCCAGGGCATCCAAGATGTAGGTGTGTTTGTTTCTTCAGTAGAACACAAATGAAGATTTTTAACTCCAACCGTTGCTCGTATAATGCATGTCAACGGGGTCTATTTCTATGAGAGCCACTATGAGAGTAAAAACATACAGACATATTAATCCATATTAAACCCTGTGGCTCGTGGCGACACATTGATGTCTTAAGACACAAAACGATCCATAAAGGTCAAAAGGCCGGAGAAGGTCAAAACTGTGGCGCTATCATAGATATATATTTACATAGATCCCTCATTCGACCGATCTGCGCAATCCATGCAGGCACTAATGAGGCATATATATATATATATATATATATATATATATATATATATATATATATATATATATATATATATATATATATATATATATATAATGTGTATATATATATAATATGTATATATATATATATGTATATATATGTATGTATATATATATGTATATATATATATAATGTATATATATATAATATGTATATATATATATATGTATATATATGTATGTGTATATGTATATGTATATATGTATGTATGTCTAAGATCGCGCCGCTGTTTTGACCTTCTCCTGCGGAAGTATACATTCAGGGATTCTAGATAGATAAGGTTTGTCTGACATAAGGTAAAAAAATAACTCAAATACTGATCGGTTTCTAGAAACCGATCGTTTCGTGTCTTAAGAAATCAGTGTGTTGCCACGAGCCACAGGGTTTAATATGGATTAATATGTCTGTGTTTTTACTCTCATAGTGGCTCTCATAGAAATAGACCCCATTGACATGCATTATACGAGCAACGTTTGGAGTTAAAAATCTTCATTTGTGTTCTACTGAAGAAACAAACACACCTACATCTCGGATGCCCTGGGGGTAAGCAGATAAACATCACATTTACATTTTTGGGTGAACTATCCCTTTAATATTCATTCTTGAATGATATCGCTTTTCACTAATTGCCCATAAACACTTCTATTCACTTGAGAGAGAATTTATAAGTTTCATAGTGAAATCAGGCATTGTGTTTGTTTTTGATGGTAGCTGGTGAACGGAGGAGAAGACGTGTTGGTCTTCTATAATGACCGTGCCTCTTTTCCGGCACTGCAAAATATGATGTCATCTGGTCGGGATGAGAGCGGGGCTCTGGCGTACCACATCACTCTGGTGGAGCTGCTGGCAGCCTGCACCGAGGGCAAGAACGTTGATACCGAGCTCAAGTGCAACTCACTTCTGCCACTTGATGATATTGTCAAAGTGGTCACTCACGACGGATGCATTCCAGAGGTGACAGAACATTAACCCTATGAATGTTCTCTTGAAAAGCTCACAATGGCATGCCATATATGCAAAATGAGAGAGCTGTTGTACAGTTTGTTATTTATGCAGTTTACAAGGTACTTAAAAATACAAAAAGTAGTACAATGCCCTAACACATAATAAAACCACGATTTATGGATGAGAAAAATTTAAAACCATTTTTTTGTAAGTGACATCAGCTAGACTTTTTGAGCATTGTTTTTACCTCTTTTGCAGGTAAAAATAGCATATGTAAATTTCGTAAACCATTGCTATGTGGACACTGAGGTGGAGATGAAGGAGATCTACACCAGCAATCATATTTGGAAACTCTTCGACACTTTCCTTGTAGACATGGCCAGAGTGAGTTAAATGACATCATCTCTCTCTCTCTCTCTCTCTCTCTCTCTCTCTCTCTCTCTCTCTCTTTCCCTCTCTTGTAATTTGTGATGCATAATATATTATATACTGGGTTGAAGAGCTGTTTAGATAATCTGTGACTGATTTGTGATTCCTGTGTGGGTGGTAAGCATCCTGAACTGTGATGATGTTGTTGTAGGTGTCAAACAGCCCTACAGACAGGAAGCATGCTGACACTTGCCTTGAAAAATACGTCACTGATACCATCATGGCCATCGTCAAGGGCTTCTTCGGCTCCCAGTTCTCTGTCAGCAACTCAAACCTTCAGGTAGAACGAGAAAGCTTAATCTAAGACGAATTTCTCCTCTATGAATCAGTCACATTAATGTGCTGTTGCTTATGCTGTTTGACTGTGAAATCTTTATACTGTATCTCTCCGTCAGGCCCATCAAGCAACTTTCATTAAAGTGCTGCAGTCCGCCTGCAGACTGTACAACTGCACATGGCTCAACTCCCTGCAGAAGACTAACATTGAAGGTTGCATCAAAACCCTTGCTGATGTGGGTAAGTTTCATTTCTTGCAGAGATGTGTCTTTTAACCCAAATATAAGACCGCCATGTGACTGAGGGTTTTGGTTTGCCTGTAAAATGCTATTTTTAATGAATGGTCATACCTGATATCTTCAACATGACTAAAACTACTGTTTTTAAATATTTGCAATCCTCCATCAGATTCCAAAATGACTGCCATATGCACCAAATGAAAAAAAACTAAATTAAGACATTTTATAGTAACTTAATAAAACATTAAACTTTGGGAGTTTTAGGAAAGATAAGTAAATAAGCAAACAAATAATAGATCAATCAAGGTGAATAAATTATGTCAACTAGATATTATGAAATGCAAAAGGTTCAACCCGGCGCTCAGGTAGAGTTAAATAGTCCGTAATAGGTGCTCTTGGGGTAGGGAAAAATCCAATGACACAAAAAAGGCAGGTCCCAGGCGCTCAGTCAGACGTAAAAAGAGGTGAAGGAATTTCAATTTGAGACATTATGAAATTTTGACATTAACAGTTGTTAAAGCCACAATATGTAATTATTTGCCGCTAGAGGCCACTTATTCAAAACAAAGGTGTAGCTTGATGACTCCTTGATTTCATGGAGCTTTTATTATGCTGCAGACGACCCCTTCCTCTTCTTCCGGTCATGTGCATGTGGGGTAACGCGCTGTTTTATCATATTAGATACATTTGAGCGTGTTGAAAGTTGTTATAATGCTACTCTGTGCGTTCCCTCGGCGGCTACTTTGAGGCACTTGTTGCACACTGCAGTAGCTTGGAAACATTTGGGATAATGTAAGTACGCATGTCAACATTTATGTATTTAACATTGTTCTAGTGGTTTTTGGATATTTTAATCCCAAAATCTTACATATAGTTTTAAACCCTAGGTAAAGACATTTTGGGTTATCTTGTTCCATGTTTACTGAACATACTTCACCTTGGGTTAAGTAGTTTATTCTGGATTGTCAGGTCTCAATATTTAACTTGGTATATTTCTAAACATTGTGTTCATGTACTCATTTTCGTACACTACTTATAAGGATAAAAACATTTAATTTGACAAGTGCAGCTTTCAAAAAGCATGCAACCTGCAAAATAAATAAATAATGTATGAATAAGTAATGTATCAGTGGAAATAGTCACAAAATTATACTCTTGCATTAAATAATAGATTAAATCATCTAAATCATATTTTAAAAATAAAAACCCAAAAATCAAAGAATCAAATAATGTTTGCCATCAGTGTTTGAGATTTTTAATACGTTTAAAATGTTTTTGATGCGTTTTCCTCAGATGTTACATTTAAGAGAATGTGTAAAGGTTTTCTCATTCATTTATTGAAGTCTGGAAATGTGGACATTTGTAAACGGTGCTGTCCTCCTTCTAACCCTTCCTAGCCAAGAGTCGGGCCATCCCTATTCCAGTGGACCTGGACGGTCAAGTCAACGCCCTGTCGCTGAAGACACATACCAGCATGGTGCAGCGTGCGGTGAAGGACTGGAAGCTGTCAACCCGTGGCCGTCCTCGCAAGGAGCCCTTTGGGGCCCATGATTACAAGATCATTGAGAAACTACAGGTAACGTCACCTTCAAATCCAAAACTGTCACCTGTAATACACCCTCATTCGTATAGTTTTCTCAAGGCAACTAACCAATCAGAATCCGGAAAGTGCTGGAATACAAGTCATATTATTTCAGCATCTGAAAGTGCTGCAACTTATATTCCAAAGCGAATTAACGTAATTAAATGTAAAAAATAAGATTAAACAAAAAAACTGGAATAAAATAAATACATTGGTTTAAAAATAATAATAATTAAATAATGCATCTAAATAAAGAATATGCATAGAGTAATGTCATATTTGGTGGTCCATGGCATCTAAAAGATTGAAAACCCCTGTGCTAACCTGTTAATTATAACTAATAGTACTTGTGTATGTTAAAAGCCTTTTGTTTATGATTTTTGATTTGATGTTCAGGGAGTCGTTGCATATCTTGAGGAGCAGTTTAGTCCACGGGTACAAGCAGAGTTCTCTGTATTAGTAGACGTGCTGCACAGCCCAGAGATGCTGTTTCCTGAGTCTGCTCAGCTCCGCAGTGAGGATGGAGCCTTCATGTCTAAGTAAGACACACACCCACATCAAACAAATTAAAGCTGTGCGTCATCAGCAATGAATATATTAAACGGGTCCAGTGGCAGTGTTAAAAATAGCCGTAGGTATGGGTATGACATTATAGGTCCCTGAGAATTTCTGCTATATTTCTATATTACTGTCAGACCATATATGAGCTAAAAAATGTATTTGTTGTGCATGTGCCTGAGGTTCTGAGTGCCTTATATAAGCAATTATCTGTGTCTGAGCAAGATATACCTCTAAAATCACAGTGCTTATATAAGTCTATACGCCGAAGACATAAAACACATTTCCTGTTTTGTAGTCACGTACCGTGTCACAGATTTTTGGGCGTTTCATTCATTGAAATTACCTGACTTCTAGAAATTTGTTGTGCAAAAACAAATCAAATAATTGAATGCAGTCACTGGTATGTGGTAGTTTCATACGCTCCTAAAGTGTTATTAGTTTTTTCCTCAAATCTGGCTTGCAAATCAATTTATTTTATTGACAGAAATAAAATATGTGGATTGATGTACACTATGTAAACTGCTATTCAAAAGTTTTGCGGTCAGTAACATTTTATTTTATGTTTTAAAGATATTAATATTTTCATTCAGCAAGGATCTAAAGAGATAGTAAAGACTTCTACATTGTTACAAAAAAATCCTGAAAAGAAATTGATCACTGGTTCCACAAATCTATCAAGCAGCACAACTGTTTTCAACATTGATAATAAGAAATGTTTACATTTTAAAATACACTATATTGCCAAAAGTATTGGGACACCCCTCCAAATCATTGAATTTAGGTGTTCCAATTACTTTCATGGCCAAAGGTGTATAAAATCAAGCACCTAGGCATGCAGACTGCTTCTACAAACATTTGTGAAAGAATGGGTCGCTCTCAGGAGCTCAGTGAATAGTACCGTGATAAGTTGCCACCTGTGCAATAAGTCCATTTGTGAAAGTGGAAGCAATTGGGAACAACAGCAACTCAGCCATTAAATGGTAGGCCACATAAAATCACAGAGCGGGGTCAGCGCATGCTGAGGTGTGCAGTGCGCAGAAGTCAACATTCTGCAGAGTCAAAAGCTACAGACCTTCGTGTGGCCTTTAGATTAGCTCTAGAACAGTACGTAGAGAGCTTCATGGAATGGGTTTCCATGGATGTGCAGCTGCATCCAAACCTTACATCACCAAGTGCAATGCAAAGCATCGGATGCAAAGATGTAATCGGATGTAAAGCACGCCATCACTGGACTCTAGAGCAGTGGAGACGTGTTTTCTGGAGTGACCAATCACGCTTCTCTGTATGGCAATCAAAAGGACGAGTCTGGGTTTGGCAGTTGCCAGGAGAACGGTGCTTGACTGACTGCATTGTGCCAAGTGTAAAGTTTGGTTGAGGGGGGATTATGGTGTGGGGTTTTCTTTTTAGAGGTTGGGCTTGGCCCCTTAGTTCCAGTGAAAGGAACTCCTTAATGACATTTTGGACAATTTCATGCTCCCAACTTTGTGGGAACAGTTTGAGGATGGCCCCTTCCTGTTTCAAAATGACTGCGGACCACCTTCAGCATCAACACTTTCGGGATGAATTAGAGTGATGACTGAGAGCCAGGCCTTCTCACTCAAAATCAGTGCCTGACCTCACAAATGCTCTTCTAGAAGAATGTTCAAAAATTTAAATAAACACAACAGAAGAGTTGAAGCTGTTATATCTGCAAAGGGTGGCTAACTCCATATTAAACCCTACGGATTAAGAATGGGATGTCATTAAAGTTCATGTGCATGTAAAGGCTGGCGTCCCAAAACTTTTGGCAAATATAGTGTATATTTAAATGGAAAACTAATTTAAAATGTAATATTTCACAATATTATTGTTTTTACATTTTGGATCAAATAAATGAGCCTAGGTGAGAATAAGAGTCTTATTTGGAAAACATAAAAAAAAAACCTTACCAACCCCAAACTTTTGATTAGTAGTGTACTTTCACCCCTTACATATTTAAGTTTTTGTATTTAATGTGGCTATTAACTGCAATCTATGAATACATCTCAGCCATCATTACTCCACTAAACATGAAAATATGCTAGGTATGAGGTCAAATTAGTCGAACTCTGAAAATGTAGTTGTTACAGTTAAATTCATAGTTATAAAACAGTAGTAGTTGATGGTCAGGTGGGAAGTTTGGTATTCCTAATTTATATTTGCAAGGTTATTTTTAAATAAGGTACTATATTTTCTTTTTAGGCTTATCAAACACACCAAGAAACTGATGGAGAAAGAGGAGAAGTTGTGTATGAAGATCCTACAGACTCTACGAGAGATGCTGGATAGGAAGGAGACGCTTGAGGAGAAGGTAAGTGTGATGAGAACCTTTCCAAAACCTAATTTCAGCCTTTTTTATTCCCTTTTACTTTATGAATGAATGAGTTCTTTTAGTCTTGAACTCTACAATCAATAGCTTGGAATAATTAAAGGAACACGGTACTATTTTTGAAAATAGGCTAATTTTACAACTCCCATAGAGTTTAACGGTTGAGTTTTACCGTTTTCGATTCCATTCAGCCGATCTCCGGGTCTGGTGGTAGCACTTTTAGCAAAGATCATTGAATCTGATTAGACCGTTAGCATCTTTCTCAGGAAAAATATAATTTTTAAAAATGTAAAACTTGACTCTTCTGTTGTTACACCGTGTACTTAGACCGATGGAAAATTAAAAGTTACAATTTTCTTGGCTGATATATCTAGGAACTGTACTCTCATTCCTGTGTAATAATCAAGGATCTTTGCTGCCGTACCATGGGTGCAGCGGCGCAATGATATTACGCAGCGCCTAGATTATATAGAGCAAAGGGGTAATGTGATCCGATTTTTTTGACTTGACGGGTGACTCTGGCAGCAGAATTTTGTACATTTGCAGTCTAGCAATTGTTGTAGCAGGAAACCCTGTAAGTTGTGAATTACAGTAGTCGAGACATGATGTTATTAAAGCATTGATTAGAGTTTCACCATCTTTAGTGTGGAGAGCAGGTCGCAGTCAGGCAGTTTACGAAGGTGGTAGAATGCAGTCTTGGTAATAGAACTTATATGCGATTGAAATGTAAGTGAAGAGTCAAATGTTATACCCAGATTTTTAACAGTGTGAGATGGAATTAATGAGTAATAGAGTTGGTTTAACTGGGAAAATGAGCCTATTTTCAAAAAGAGTGGCGTGTTCCTTTTAAGATTATTTAATTCTTAATTAAGGTCTCTTATGGTAATCAAGGCATTTATATGATGAAAAATACCAAAAAAAACATTCATACTGTGAAATATTATTACAATTTAATAACTGCTTTCTATTGTAATACATTTTAAAATGTAATTTATTCCTGTGATAGCAAAGCTGAATTTTCAGCATCATTGCTCCAGTATTTGGTGTCACATGATCCTTCAGAAATCATTCTAATATGCTGATTTGCTGCTCAAGAAAGTTTGAGGTGTTTTTTCAACAAAGAAAGAAAGAAAGAAATACTTTTGATCAGTAAGGACGCATTAAATATTTCTCTTTCAAATAAATGCTGTTGTTTTTTTTGTTTTTGTTTTTAACTTTCTATCAAAGAAAAATATAAAGCATTGATTATAATAAGTACACTTATTAATAATTGAGCTGCAAAACAACGTATTAGACTGATTTCTGAAGAATCATGTGACGCTGAATACTGGAGTAATGATGATGTTTTTACTGTATTTTTCATAAAATAATTCAGCCTTGGTGATCATAAGACTTTCTTTTTTTTACATTAAAAACTTGATTGAAATGGGTTTCTAATACAACCTTCCACTAACTAACAACAACAAGTTGCAGATCAGCACAGGTTGTATAGCATACATTAATAATTAAATATGCACCTGCCACCTGTGATGTCATAATGGCTCTAGGGATTGTTAATGACATACCAACAACCATCAGAAGAGGGCGCTAATGCCAAAACCAAGGACTGTGAACCTGATGAACCCTCTCAGGGCGTGAGAGTGTGTGCGTGTTTGCGCATATGCAGGCGTGCGAAGCGCAGCTCTCGGGCCTCTGCAGTGTCGTTGGCATCTGTGGCAGGGTGAATGCTGGGAGTCCTAAAGCTCCAGACAGTTAATCAGCATTCAGCGGAGAAAGAGTCCCGCGCTGTTACATAAGCAAAGGCACATGAGGACACGCTCATGGTGTTAGAGCAAGTAGCCAAATCACCCAGCACCACAAATCAATACTGCAGAGAGCTGACTACAGCCTTGCACATAGGGAAAGAGAGAGCCAGAGAAAAGAAGGAAGAGTAGGGGGAAAAAAGAAGAATAAAGGAAAGCAAAAGCAGATTTATTCCCAGCTGTTGCATCATAAACATTAAGGCATCACAGTGAATTGTGGAGTGTCTTAAATGTAGCAACTTTGTTTCATAATTTGTTTCATAAACCGAACTAAATCAACACTGAACTGACTTGAGCTGAATAATGACACTGTTGCCTTTTTTTGTGGTTTTCCAGCAGAATTCATTGATACTGTTATTTTCCTGTTTGTCATTGTAAAGCTGTTTTAAAACGATAAAGGTGACTTGACTTAACATACACGACTTGTCAAGTTATGATTGTTTCACAGCAGCTTTACAGTAATAAATAGCTAAATAACAGCGTCAATGATGCAAACTTCATTAAATATGAGACTAATTCAAATTGTGCTGATAAGCAGCTTGAAAAATACAATAGTATCATTCATTATTCAGCTCAAGTCAGTTCAGTGTTGGTTCAGTTCAGTTCAATAACAGTGAACAGTTAATCAATTATGAATCAAGATCAGTTCAGCTATAAGCAGCTCTACGCAAGACAATAGTGTCGTTATTCAGCTCGTATTACTGTTCAATGTTGGTTCGGTTCCGGGCCGCAATTGTCTTCACATTCAACTTGGGCTCACAATGCTTTTGGGAAATGCAGGCCAGTTCAATAACAGTGTTGATGTGGCAAAAATGTGTCAATTATGAAACACATTTGATTCAGCCATAAAGCAGCTCTGCAGAAGACAATAGTGCCATCATCCAGCTCTATTTAGAACTTGAGACAAGTTTAAAAGCAACTCATATTTGTTACATCTCTCCACCACAAAAACATAATTCCACGTTATTGTTTGTTTATTTTGGAGTGCTCATTCTCCACGGGTTTAGCCGTTTTGTCATGTTCTTCCCGCCCTGAGAGTGGTGCTGCAGTTTCACGCAGGCCTGCTTGGCTCGGCACAGACCGCCGGCTCCCCGGGGAGAGAGAGAGTAGGAGGGTGAGCGAGGGGAAAGAAGAAGGGAGGGAGGGAGCGAGCGAGCATGTGAGAAGCCATGTGAGGGAAGAGAAAAAGCGTGGCGCAGCAGCAGGCGGAGGGATTGGAGAGGCACGGTGTCTGCTGAGTCCATGAGGCGACAGAGTGGGGGGTGTTTACGTAACGGGCCTGCAGTGTCTGAGCCAAACTCACGTGGCTCATCATGTTCTCGCTCTTGCTCACTCTCTCGGTCTCTCCCTTCATTTACCACTTGTTTATCTCCAGTGTTTTTCTCTAAGCCTTCCTCTTTTTGGGTTGAATTTCTCTTGTGTTAGCCAGAAGCCATTCTCTTTTTATTTCTTTCAATCCCTCTCACCAGTGACTTGGTGATTTGGTTGCTGAGCAGCAGGTCATGACTCATGAACAGATATAATTGGCCTCTCTCTGGTGAGGTGAACGTGAGCATGTGGCAGGCAGCACACAATGTACAGAATGTTTAAAATGTCAAGCAGGTGCTTTTGTTTTCCGCTGTAATTGCCAAATGGTCACAACAGAGAATGCTGACAACAAAGCTTCAAAGCGCAGTGTATCTGTACTGTTTTTGACATTATAGCTGAATTGTGTTTAGTTGCGTTCAGAATCATTAGACTTGTGGTTCCAGGGAGAGGGCATGGTTTCTGTGATGAGTCTCGGTCTTCCTATGAGACTGCACTTCCGTGACGTGCCGCTGCTTTGACTGTCAGGAAGAGGTTTGCTGTGGCGCTCGCTTCTGAAACCTTAAATTCTAAATGGGATACCTAATGGTCTCCCTACGTGCATGTGGCAGCCATTGTAAGACCAAAAAATGCATATGAAATGTGCCATTTTGGACGGTCCTAAAGTCACCATGAAATCAAAAGTGAGTTTTTTTTTTTAAGGAATATTTCAGTCTTTATTTAAAAAAATGTGCCCTTGTACATTTAATAAAAAACTCTAACTTACGCTCCCCCTCAAAACGACAGTTAAAGCTAGGGTAGGCAATGTTTTTCATATACACTTTTTGCTATACTGTTTGAAACTCGTCACATCCTGAGAGCAATCGGTATTAAAAAAATTACATATATCTTCTGTGTAAATCTCAGGGCCAAAAAAACGTTTGTCCAATCATCACTTTCGGTCTGAATGCAATGATTGGATGTCCTACTTGCTTGTCAACCTGTATATTTCCATATACACTCACGCAGCCATCACACATCAAATGTTTTTGCCCTATTCCACATCCATTGAATTTGCTCTTCGCTCTCTTTCCTCTCCACGTATAGTTGGTGTGTGGTGAGTGCACTGGCGCTGTTGTACTGTGGCTGCCGTCGTGGTGGTGCCGCAAACAAACAACTTTCACAGTTCCTCCTGAACCAAAACAACGAGCGTATGCTGTGTTCACGCTGTCGTAATTATGATATTACTACCTGCAACCTTCTACTCTGAGTTGTTCATGTCCTTAGACATAGATTTATTCTTTTCTATGGTAACACTATCAACGGCATCTCTCGTGGCGCTTTGCAGACTCTGGCTGTGTGCGTTCATGTGTTTTGGAGGAGGGATGGCTTTGGAGATCACTCAGAAAGGAGGGTGGGATCTTATTCTTTCAAATCTAGGCCCTATTCCAAATGGAACCCTAAGCCCTCTCGATCTTCCTCTAAGTCTGCACTTTTTGATGTTATGCGGAGTCTGCTGTGGAGCTTGCCTCATTGCAGGCTCTGCAAAAGTGCCCATCAAGCATGCATATCGGCCAATAGGGGGCTTGCGAGCACCCTTCTGAAACCTGAAATGATAAACAGAATATCCTAAGGCAGGAGTGCAAAACTGTTACTGGAGGGCCACAGCCCTGAATAGTTTATTTCCAATCTTGCTCCAGCACACATACCTGTAGTTTTCAAGTAAGCCTAAAGGACTTGATGAGCTGGATCAGGTCCATTTAATTGTGCTTGAAGCTAAGCTCCGCAGGGCTTTGGCCTTCCAGGAACTGAGTTTTGCACCTTTGCCCTACCGTCTTGAGGACTTCACGATCACACGCACATGCCGCCCATTGTAAGTTCACATGAAGTGTGCCATTTGGGACAGGGCCCTAGCTTGCTATTGCTAGCCTCTCTGAAATTGCCTACCCTTGCTTTAATATACAATTTCTTACAATTGAAAAAAAAGGATTTGTTTCATGCAGATTTTAAAGGAAAGGTTCAGCCAAAAAATGAAAGTCAATAATTATTTATTGCCATATATTACATTAGTTACCTGTATGCTGTGCTAGCTTTTTGTTGTTGTTGTTGTTGTTAGTGAGGATGAAAAGTAGCAAAAGCTATTCAAAAATTCAGTTACGGCTATGCTAAACTAGTAGTATAAACTCTTTGCTTGCTAGCTAAAGTCAGCATAAAAACAAAAGGAAAGGGAAATGTTTGAATTGAACATTTTAGCTTTGGTAAGATAATGTGGCATGTCATCTAAAAAACATTTCATTACCATATTTTCATGATTTAAGATTAAAATATAGCTACTGTAAAGCAATTTTCTATAATTTAATTTAATCATAACATTTTCTTATTTCTGACTATTGGGCATTTCTTGCCACTTGATTTACTCCATCGGTCAGAAACAAAATTATTTAAATATTGTACACTACCTAAACTTAAGGGTCTGTAAGACTTTTTTTTAAATGTTTTTGGAAGAAGTTTAAAATGTTCATATAATTTTAATATGCTCAAGTGCTGCTCGAGAAACATTTCTTATCATTGTTGAAAACAGTTGTGCTTCTTAATATTTTTGTTGAAACCATGATTTTTTTTTTTGACGAATGGAAAGTTGGAAACCAGCACCATGTCCATGGAAAAGCGGGTAATAGAGGAACCACAGAGGTTCATGGTTTTGCAGAATGTCATTTAAATGTGTGAGTGTTCGTGCTCGGTATACATGTAAAACCCCCTCTGTAAGACAGCCAGACAAGTCCTGTTTTCAGCGCATACTTTTCCCTCTTTTCTAAGATGTCGCGTCCAGCTCTTGTTACAAAACATTAACCGCGACCTGTTCTGGAGTGTGTTTGTATAGAGTAATACCTCACGTCTCATGAGTCGGGTGTGTCCTTGAAGTAAACTCTCATGCCAGTATTTGGTGACTAACTTTGTGTGTTAGTGTGTGTGTGTGTGTGGAGGCCTCTCCTGTTTGTTGACAAAGGAAAGAAAAGCCCTGTTACATAACAGACTATGCCTCTCTCTCTTTCTCTCATCCTGCCTGTATCCCTCTCCAGCCAAGTTTCACACTACCGCCCGGAGGCAAAGCAGCTTTTCAGATTACCAACCTCACACGGTTAAACCCCTCACACACATGCAGATGCATACACACACACCACTGGACTGGGGGTGGGACACGTACATGCTCTAAAACGCAGCGCATACACAAGCTCCGTGCTAGCAGGTCTCCACCATGACTGCAGTGGAATACGACTGTTTCAGCCCACACACAGATCCCACCAGAGCATTCAGAGCTCTTAGACTAAAGCCTACACAGACACACACACACACGTTTAACCCAGGGGTCTTGCCAGTGCCACATGCCAAGGTCTGTTCTCACAGCTATTACAATGAAATAAAGCAAGATGTGGCGTCCCTTCTGCTACCGTCAACATTTAAACTTCTGTATTGGGACATACAGTTGGGGACATAAAAGTTTGAGACCATATTGAAAGTCTGGAATTCACAAATTTGAAACAAGCAAAGGAATTCTTACTATAAATAGTTGCTTATTAGCATGCATATTACTAGGATATTGACTGTTTATTACTTATAAAACACATATTAATGCCTTATTCTGCATGTCCATATTCTACATCCCTTAATCTTACCCAATACCTAAATTTAACTAACTTAACTAACCTACTAACTATTAATAAGCAGTAATTAGGAGTTTGAGGCAAAAGTCTGAGTTAATAGTCAGAATTGGACCATAAACTAAAGTAAGAAGTTATTTAGATTTTCAATCTAAGTTTTTCTCTGTTTATTGTTTTATTTATGTTTTAAAGGTATTACTTCTAGATAAAAGACCAGGTCTTTAAGACCAGGGAAATATTTTTAAAGTGAATAAATATGGTTATTCTTTCTAAAAAAGGACTTCTCATACATTTTTTTTGCCATCAACTTTATTATTGAGCTGTTATTGATTATTTGTGCATCCAAACATTTGTGTTCAAAAAAACATGTTCTTGCCTTACCCCAAGTCACTATGGTCACTTGATGTTTATTTTTATATTCAGAGCTGTGCAATTTCATGTTTTAACCACAGATGTCAATATAGAGCCCGGATTTTCGCAGTGTTTTTAATATATTATCTTTAGTTGAAAATTCTTAACTCTGTTTGTAAGTATGTGTTTATGTTCTATATTCATGAGGGTTTTATTTTTTTCCCTTCCCACCCTCATCGTTAAATAAGTCATCAAGCATGGTGCAAGAGGAGTGTGGTCACCATGGAAATAAGCCAGCACATGCTGTACTGCTCCTTTCCCTTTAAGAGTCAGAAAAATACACCCGTAGATGATCCACAGGGGGTCCACAGTACGCAGCGAGCTTTAGAGACAGGACTGACTTCAGGAGCAGCATGTACTGAGCAGCTTAGATCTTGTTCTTTATTGATATTTATACTTGTCAGTTTGTGCTGCATAGTCAGAAAACACCGTTGGAAGACAACGTGGTTGTCACTCATAGGAATATATTTTGAATAAAATCGTATAAGAAAAAATGGAAAATGTTTCAGAGCAAGACCAGTGGAACTTGCTTAGGACACAATGTCTGAATCTACTTGCCAAACCACCATTATTTATTTACAGTACATCAACTGATTGCTTATAAGACATATATATGCTGCATTTATTTGATCGAAAATTTATTCCTGTCATGACTGCTGAATTTTCAGCATCATTACTCCAGTCTTCAGTGTCACATGATCCTTCAGAAATCATTCTAATATGCTGATTTGCTGCTCATGAAATATATCCTCTTATCAATGTTGAAAACAGTTGTGCTGCTTACTTTTTTATGGCAACCACACTGTTGTAATTTTAGTATAATCAGAACTATCAAGTTTTGAGTTTGTAGTACTCATGCATGTTAATTGCTCCTATCTTGAAGCAGCTAGAATAGAAGTAGTTAGAGTAGAGTTAGCTAACTCATACATTTTGATAGCAATTAACACCTAACATTTAGTTCATTAACTTTTTTTTCAGTTCTTGCTAATAAAATGAGTTATTTACTTCATTGTAAACCCTAATAAGTTGTCAGAATTCAAAGTTGAAAATGATTTTTTTTAAGTTAAGAAATATTTTGCTAGCTAATACAAATTCAGACAATGTCAACATGCTAATTTGCTAACATGTTAACAATAGCATGGTATAGCACTTACTGAATGAGTACTGCTACTTAAAACTCCCTTACCATTAATCTTGCACACAAAAAAAAACATTATAGGACACTTATTTTTTGCATTTACTCTCCCTTTTGAGTACCATGGGCAAAGTAGGCAGGGAAATAAAAAATCCCAGCCCAGTTTCAGTTCAAGTAAATTAGTGTAAATTAAATTAAATTAGTTCATACAACTCAAAACAATGAAACAGTTCAGTGTACTTGAAATATGTCAGTGCTGTGAACTAAAAAGAAAACGAAAGTTCTAAATAATCATAACAGTTCATTTACCAGAACTAATTTGCTTAACTTAAGTTTATCCTACCAAAACCAATTAAGTATTTTGAGTGTTAGGGTTTACATTGCATGATAAATTTTTTTTCAGGATTTTTTTATGAATAAAGTTCAAAAGAGCATTTTTTTAACAGAAATCTTTTGTAACGTTATAAATTGTCTTTACTGGCACTTTAGATCAACTGAGTGCAGCCTTGCTAATTAAGTTTTAAAGTTCATATGTTTGTTATACAAATTTTGTGAATTCATATGAATTTTTTTAAACTTGATTTCAGGGTGCTTCAATCTTTACTAGGGTGTGAATCTCCAGATAAGGTGCTTCAGTGGTTTGTACTCATTTAGTACCCCAAAAAAATGATATCTCCATCCTACATGCTTTTATAGCTGCCTCAATGGAAGGCTGTGCAACAGATGTTATTAATGTTTGCTGTTTATTAGCCCTGCTTTTTATATTTGCTAGATTTAAGTGGATTCATCATGCAGATTAATTGTGCATGAGACTAAGCATCTGTTAATGTCTATGGAGTACTGTCTGTTTGTGTAACATGCCATGTTATGTGTGTAACTGCTCACTTTAGTGGGTGCCGAGTGTTCGGGTGTGTCCGAAAACAAGGCCCAAGCACAGGTCAGGCGCTGACGGCATACAGTGCATCTCACAAACACGTCCTGTGCCCCTAATGATGTTAGTCGATCACATGCCCCACTTCAGAATGACACCAGGGTCGGTCATCTTCAGGAATAGTTGTTTACGTCCCTGCTGTTTGTCTTGGCTCTGCCAGCAAATCAGCAATCTCTCCAATTGCTCTCACATGCAAGACTAATTTGTTTTGCTCCTAGTGGCACTGTTTATGAGGAGAGCCACATTGAACACTGCTGCCACTGAGAGTGGGTCATAAGAGACGCCTGGACCAATCGCAGAGTGGTCAGGCCACTAGGCTGGGCGGATGCTTACAGAAACCTTGAGTTAAGAGTCTTCACTATGAGAAGGTAAATGCAGTGGGCAATTGATATTAGAGAGTAGAGTTGAGTGTTATGGCCAGAACCAAAGCCAGTGTAGCTTATCAAGATGCAGCAAGATCTTGAAACATTTGTGAACAAATCTTTCAGGTCAGGTTTGTGAACCAGATAAACCATTTCAAAGGAAAGATGGCTCTAAAGAATGATTCGTTCCACTCAAATGAACAGAGCTGAAGTGGATGATAACTTACAATTTTGGCTTCAGAAGATTTAGTGTAAAGTGCAATAGTTCATGAGTCATGTGGACCACTTTTATGATACTTTCATATATGGGCAGATATTAACATTTTAATTTGCCTTATGGAATTGATTTCCTGGGGATTTTTTTTAGACTGAGTAAACCCAGCCTGATCTGCCAGCGATTTGATTTCACCCTGCAACTATTTCTGGAAACCTGTACATTAATTTCTACTGCTTCTGTTACACTTTCACGGGAACCAATCAAAGACTGACTGACTTATCCACCTGGCGCACTATTGGCGGGTTTAACACAATGACGGATAGAGAAGCGATGGGTCTCTTGTGGTCTGATTGTAGAACATTTTCAGCAGACTCTCCAGACCAATGTTCAATCTTAAATTGAGCTTGGTCTGGTGATAGCCAGACAATACCTTTTTTACCTTTAGAAATTAATTTATTCATTTTTATATATATATATATATATATATATATATATATATATATATATATATATATATATATATATATATATATATATATATATATATATATATATATATATATATATATATATATATATATATATATATATATATATGTATATCCTAATAAGTTGATTGAACTCAATTGATTTGAGTAAACTCGTTCCCTCAGTAGTTGAGTAATGGAGTCTCCCAAAACTTGTATATTTAATTGATTTTGTGTTTATAATGAGATAATTTAGTCTGAGCGTGTGCACTGAACAGCGGTGACTCTGATTGGCCTTTGCATTTATAAGCTCAACAGTAACAAGTGCTCAATGCAAAAATGCATTAAAGAAAATCTGATGCAAGGTGAGCAGATCTAAATGCAATGCTGCAGTTGACACTCTTCATCCTTTCACATTTCACTTAAATCATTACAGTTGTAATAGATATAGTATAACTGTGCATGGGCATTTTTACCCCCTTTATTTTAGTTAATTTTTGTGCCATTTTTGCTCCAATCCCTTTCCATACTTTTGCATCTTTGAAAGCTTTCAAGCTTCAAAACCATGCTCCATAAAAGTTAACTATTCATTAAATGCAATATATTAACTAGTATCTTTTCTAGTTTTTCTTTCTTTCTCCACTTCCCTGGTTTCTGTTAAACCAGTTCTCAACTCTGATGTAGCAATGGTGTTCATGTTTAGACTGCCTGATGAGATTTTAGGTGTATGGATTTTTCTTTCTCTTCCATAAATCTGTTCCACCCAAAGTCATACTCCTCCTTCCGCCTTTTAAATGGGAGTGCATGGTAGCAAAGTTTCAGTCCATTAACTTTACAGAGCCAGTGAAGTTGTTTTGAAGACCTTTTGTGTTGTGTGCGATGTTTACACAACCGCTTCAATGGTTAAAACATAAAATAACTTTTCTGGCTTCAATTAGCTGGGAATGTTTGGTTAAAACTGTAATACACATCCCCTGTCACAGACTTTATTATAACTTCCGGGTGTGTGTGTGTGGGGGTGGGTAAACCCTACATTATGGGGACAAAATGTCCCCACAAAGATGGCAATATGGTGCTTGGGTGTGCGTGCATGTTTATATTTCGTTTCAGTTTTTTAACATGTCCAAAACTTGGAAAAGAAAGTATGGCAGCTGTAAGCAGAGCTCCATGTTTTTTAATGGGAGGCGATATGACCCAGGGTGTGCCGTGAGGCCTAAGACAAAACCTGTTTTGATGAGACCAGCGGCACAGAGTACCCCTCCCTTTCTATCTCTTGTTCTCTGGATCCCTCCATCCTGAGTTCTCAGTTACCTGCAAGACAGCAGCGGAGGGCTTTTTTTTTTTTAAGCTTGCTGAAGCATCCCAGGCTTAGCCAGGCCATCCGCAGTGTGGCGTGCCCGTGCACATTTTAAAAAAGCCAGCCTGTCTGTTTCTTCCTCCCCACTGCTCTATCTATCCCTCCATCTTTCCCTCAGCCTCCTTTTCTCTCTCTCTCTCTCTCTCTCTCTCTCTCTCTCTCTCCCTCTCTCCCTCCATCTCCTATCTGTCTTTTTCTTGCTCTTGCTGCCTTTCTCTCTTTTGTCCTCACTTCACCTGTGCATGGTATTTTTTTTCTTTAACATGCAGCAGCAGACGGATGAGTCAGACTGGCACTGCTACCTTCATCTCTCACTTTCCTCCTCTGTCTTCCCATCAAGTCCTCCGCAAGTGCAAGAAAGACTGCAGCATCAGGAGAGACACTAAACTCCCCCAGTATAGCTGATTTCGTAGGAAAGAAAGCAGCTTCTTGGAAAGTATGTTCAATTACAGTGAACAGGAGCAGGACTTGACATGAAGAGGCCCTGAATATTGACATACATGGTTAATTATGGCTATGTCTAAAACCGATAGGGATCGTTGATTGACTTTGTTTCTTTTGTGGAACACAACAGAAGATATTGTGAGAAATGTGTGTATATCAGGACACAAATGTGTATAATGACATGGGTATGACATAGGTATTACTAAAAGAGGGTGAAATATGAGGACGTTCCCCATGTCCTCACTTTTCAAAATGCTTATAAATCACACAGGATGAGGTTTTTTTCACAGAAAGTGAACAGCACAGTCTCCTGTGATGGGTAAGTTTAGGGGCAGGGGCAGTGTAGGGGGATAGAAAATACGGTTTGTACAGTATAAAAACCGTTACGCCTATGGAATGTCCCCACATTTCACAAAAACAAACGTGTGTGTGTGTGGTGTGTGTAGTGTGTGTGGTGTGTGTGTGTGTGTGTTGTGTGTGTGATGGGTTGTCCAGACAGTGGAAGCAGACACAGTCTGTGCTGACTGCTGATGAGTGTTTACTGAGAGAGTGGGAACAGCAACAGCACGTGCTTGTCAGAGTGAGAGAGAAAAGTGTCTTCTCTCTGTGGCAGTTTGTCACTCTTGTGTCGGCGCATGCATGGCCACACAGCCACCCTGGGTTTCATTATCCTACTGTGCGACAAGTGTAGAAGGGTAAAGTGAGTAAAATGTCATGGCTTGTCTGCCACATTTCTTGTTTTTTTTCTGCCCACAGGGGATTCAAGAACCATGATTTGCTATTAGCCAGTCGGTTGCAGGTGGTGTTTGTGGGAGGGACATTGTCAATCTGGCATTTGAATGGACTATATGTGCAGAGTGTATTGTTCACATTATTTTTAGTAGGTTCCCTCGAAAGTGAAATTCTGAATGATTTAGATGTAAACTAACATACAGATGACCTGAAAGATTTGTGTGTGTGTGTGTGTGTGTGTGTGTGTGTGTATATGTATATGTATAAAAAAATTATATATATATATATATATATATATATATATATATATATATATATACATTTAAACAATATAAAATTATTTTTATATCTATATATATATATATATATATATATATATATATATATATATATTTTATAATTTTTATATTTTTATAATTTTATTTCATTGTTTATATTTTTGTTGAATTAAGTTTTCATTGTATTTTTGTTTTATTAATTAATTTACTATCTATCTATATATATATATATATATATATATATATATATATATATATATATATATATATATATATATATATATATATATATAGTTTTGTTTTTATTTTACTGTTTCATTGTTATTATTTTTATTTATTATTTAATTTTATTATTTATTATTTTATTTTTCATAAATTTTTTATTTATTTTTAATTTTATTTATTTTTTATTTCATTGTTTTTATTTAATTTATTATTTTTGTTGTATTTTTGTTTTATTTATTTATTTGATTTTAAACTTTATTATTTTGTTTTATCAGAATTTATTAGAATTTTATTTTTTATTCTTCTATTTCAATTAATTTTATTAAGGCTTCCTTTATGAAATGTCTTGTGAATTATAAGGACTTTCTGGTGTAATGAAGTGGTCATCTTTGATATTTCATACTTCTTTCATACAAATGGTATTTGAGCCACTCCTACATGCTGTCGAATGAACAGGACAAACCGAGAGTCACACCTTTTGGTAAATACGGTTGTCAATTCTAAACAGTGACCGTGTGCACGTAGTCTTTCTCTTTCCAAACTCAAAAACACAGAAAAATAGCTCCAACCAGATGTGTAAAAGCGAGAGATTGAGACAGACAGGAAGGATACAAAGAAAAGAAAGAAAAAAACATTCGGCCAGGAGACAAAGGAAGGGAGAGACGATCAGTACCATCCCGCTCCTTCCGTTGTGTCTTCCTCGTGATCTCTCAGCAAGCCGCCACCAGGTGTTACATAACTCTCTCTCTCTCGCTCACAGACAGTCTCTATGCCAGCCACTCTCCCCCCACCCTCTGTCTTTTTCACACGTTCAGTTTCTCTCCCACTGGGAAACAGATTTTCAAGGCTGCCGTCTGCTCTCTACCTTCAGCTCTCACTGTCTACCCTCTGCCTCCCCGAGGTTTCGCTACACTTCTGGCATAATTACAGCAATTACTACAGTTTATACTAGTTATGTAAAAGTTCTCCCATGTGATTCTGTGTTTTTATCCAACACAGTTGGGAGGAAAACATGTGAAAGTGTGAAGGGAATCAAAACGTCCACGAAATGAAGCACTCCCTCCTTCACGCATATGAATAGGTTGTTTTTATTTGAAATTTTTATTTAATTCTGTTTCTGTTTAAGCTGAATATTTAATGTGGTAAAAGTAGTTTGCTGCTTCCTCAGCTTGTAAAAGTCTCTTATGCTCACCCGTCTGCATTTATTTAATCAAAAATCGAGTACAACACTTATATTGTAAAATATGTTTACGATTTAAAACTTCTGTTTATGCTGATATGCTGATTTGGTGCTCTAGAAATATTTATAGTTGTACTGCTTGATATTTTTGTGAAAAGAAAGTTCTAAAGAACAGAGGTTGTTGGGTGTCACTTTTGATCAATTTAAGGCATCCTTTACTATTAATTTATTTTTAAATAATTTTTATTAATAGTATTTATAGTATTAAAATACCTTACTGACCCCAAACATTTGAACTGTAAACCAGAAAACAAACAAAAAAAACCGCCTAATTACTTCTTGTGGCCTGTGTATTCACAAGTAATTAGGTGGGTTTTTTTGTTTTTTGGATCCTTTTTACTTGGGACATGCTAGCTGGCAACATAGGATTCCATTCATTATGCTAAGCTAAGCTAGCGGCGACCCTGCCAAAAATGCATTTGCCCACATATCTAAATGTAGGAAAGATGTTGAATAAGCCCTATTTCTAAAAACGGTGGAGTGTTCCTTTAAGAGTCAATGATTGGATTATCATTGCAGTGATTGTTACGTATCTATCATGTTATGTGTTTGACAACAGTTCTTGTAACCCTAACTGATGGAGTTTTTAGCTTTTTATTTCTTAAACAACCATGTAGGAAGACACATCATGTCCATATTCCAGGATGACTATATCAAGATTCATCAGGCTCAGATTGTGAAAGAATTGTTGGGAGGAGCAATGAAGAATCATTTTCACACATGAATTGGCACCTCTGAATTCAGGAGTAGATTTACAGAGTGTTGGACTCTTGCATTGCCAAATCTTGACCAAAAGTTGATGCACCTCTTGATGGAAATAAATGTTGTGATCAAGAGGTGCATACATTTTTGGTCAAATTCTTGATATTGGTAGATATGATGAGAGAAGGGCAACTGTGAGTTAAAAGTTTTAATAATTTGATAATATAAGTTATAGAATGATATGTCTATATATATGGGGTTTCTTGAATATTTGAAATCATTTTCATGATTTAAACATCAAAAGAAATGTAACATGCCATATTTTGAGGATGACTCAACTGCCTTCCTCTGTTGTTTTCTCAGGGTAACACACTGAGGAAGAGTCTCCTTACACACTACTTTGGCAACCAGCGGCCCCACACCAAAGCCCTGGATTACAGCGGCGGGGGCAGTTCTTCCTCTGGAGGTCTGGTACAGCAAAAGCACTGTCCGCTCACCATATACAACCTGCCACCCGACTTCTGCTTCTCATGCTTGACTCAACAGTGTTTTTCTGTGTACATATGTGTGTATAGGTGGCTCTCCAGGTCAGGACTCTGATAAGCCAGGCACTAGCGTAGCAGACACCCAGTGTGCACTGGACAACGTGGGAGCGTCTGAGTTGGTCATCGACCTCATCGTCAGCACTAAGAATGACCGTATATTTGAGGAAAGCATTCTGCTGGGCATTGCACTGCTGAGAGGAGGGAATACACAGATTCAGGTATACACAGGTGCTGGTACACATTCACAACAGGGCATCCACAAGATCCAGATGATGTAATTTCCTTCATGTCTCCCTGCAGAACTCTTTCTACCATCAGCTGCACAAGCAGAAGAAGTCGGAGAAGTTCTTTAAGGTCTTCTATGACCGGATGGAGCAGGCTCAGAAAGAGATCCGCTCTAGTGTGTCAGTCAACATGTTTGAGCTCAGCTGCAGGAAGAGAGAAGAGGAAGGCGAAGGCTCTGGAATCAGATATAAGAAAGGTATACTTCCACTTTCTATAATTAGAAAAAAGGTTCTCAGGACCATGGAAGGTGAATATGATGAAAGGTATGAAGTCCTTAAAGGGACAGTTCACCTCTAAAATGAGGTCATTATTTACTCACTTTAATGTTGTTTCAATCCTGTATTCATTTCCCATGACAGAATTTTCATTTTTGAGTGAAATATCCCTTTAATGTTAATACAACAACAAAAGACAAAGAGAAAATCATCCACTGCTCTTGACTGAAAAACTAATACAGTAGCTTTAATAAGAATCAATGTATATTTTATAGTGAAGTCTATAGTGTTTTATTTTTACATTTATTAATTCAATTTCATACTTAAATGCTGCTGTACAGCTCTGAGCTGCCAGTGTAAATCTTATATATATATATATATTTATTTTATATTATCCAATACACTAGGAATGTGTAAAAAAGGTTTTTTTTAGTAAAGTTAAGTTTTCAATTCTTTTAAGTAAAATAAAGAAAGCATTGCAATAAACCTCTTAACCTCTTGCTGTTCCTATCGCCTAAGAATAGAATAACAAAAAATGTATGTGACAAGCCATCAGAACCGAAACCGAACCGAGAACCGTGGTTAAAAACCGAGGTATGTATTGAACCGTGGACTAACTGTATTGTTGCATCCCTAGTATGAAGAAATGTTAGGTCATATTTCACCCCAAAATCAACAGAACAGTATATACAATAATATTTTGCTTAAGGGAAATCAAGCTATTTGTTTGTTTGTTTATTTTTCTTACTTATATATATATATATATATATATATATATGTATATGTATATGTATATGTATATGTATATGTATATGTATATGTATATATATATATATATATATATATATATATATATATGTATGTGTGTATGTATATCTATATATATATATATATGTATATATATATGTATATATATATATATATATATATATATATATATATATATATATATATATATATATATATATATATATATATATATGTATATGTATATGTATATGTATATGTATGTATTTACATGTATATATGTATATTACTATTTGTATTGTTTTTTAAATAAGTATCTTATGCTCATTAAGCCTGCTTTTATTTTATCAAAAATACAGAAAAAAACATAATAAATCTGGCATTTTTAAACTAGGGATGCATCGAAATGAAAATTCTGGGCCGAAACCTAAAATTCTGGATGCACTTGGCTAAAAACCGAAACTGAAAATGATTTTGAAATATTATTTATATTTAATTTTAAATTGTCTTTTTTGTATAATTGTATTAATAGACTATTTAATGAAATTCAATCATTTTAATGATACTTAATTAAAATAATTCAAGCAAATACATTTAAATAACAATTTTATTAAACACTAAAATTGGAATATTATTATTATATTGTTTTGGACGAGGTGACATTTCTGTTTTCTATATACTTAGTAAGATGCTCAATTTAAACATTAAGCTCTCTCTGGAATATAAGTAAAATAACTGAAAAATAAAATGTTGCTTTTTTACTAACTCTTGGTGGAAATGTATCACCAACAAAGGAAGGCCCCAAAAGACCACAAACCAGGTGTGGTGTCTGAAAGCCTAAAAATAAACCTTTAGAAATCACTTTTAGTCTCTTGCTGAAAATAGAGATGTGTCCTAATTGCAGTGTTCTGCTTTATCATGTTTAGTCCTAAAAAAAAAAACCGACCTAGACTCTCTAAATGATAAGCTACGTCTGAACTAGAAGTATGTCATTGGTCCTGTGAATAGCCTTTATATCACAAACAAGTGTGCCTTAATGCATAGCTATTTATGTGAGGACAGTTCAGGCCTGAGGCATCGTAAATGAAGGGACATTCAGGCATATGAATAGTATCTGTCCCCAATTCAGCTTCTGTGCTTCATATCCCCTGTCACATGAGGTCATGTGAGGGGTAGCTGGCACTTTATCAAAGGCCTGTTGAAAAGCAGTGTTTTATTTAACATTTCTCATTGAGAGAGACAAGATTTCAAATTCGCCTAGTGTCAAACTGTGTAGTGTAAAAGAGATGATTGTTTGATAAAGAGAAATATTGTTGACAGCTACATGGCAATAGAAGTACATACCTACAAGTTACTATGGATGGCTTTGAATAGGTATATTCTCTAGCATGCTGAAGAGAACGTAATCAGTATATTGTCCAAGAATTTGTCATTTATTGAAGCTACACTATATTGCCAAAAGTATTGGGACACCCCTCCAAATCATTTAATTCAGGTGTTCCAATCACTTCTTTTGCCACAGGTGTATAAAATCAAGCACCTAGGCATGCAGACTGCTTCTGCAAACATTTGTGAAAGAATGTGTCGCTCTCAGGAGCTCAGTGAATTCAAGCATGGTACCGTGATAGGAAATTATCCATTTGTGAAGTGTCCTCAGTACTAAATATTCTGCGGTCAACTGTTAGTGGTATTATACCAAAGTGGGAGCGATTTGGAACAACAGCATTTCAGCCTCGAAGTGGTAGACCACATAAAATCACAGAGCGGGGTCAGCGCACATTGTGCAGAAGTCGCCAGCTTTCTGAAGAGTCAGTAGCTACAGACCTCCAAACTTCTCTGTCTGGCAATCCGTTGGACAAGTCTGGGTTTGGCGTTGCCAGGAGGAGAGGTGTGCCAAGTGTAAAGTTTGGTGGAGGGGATTATGTTGTGGGGTTGTTTTTCAGGAGTTGGGTTTGGCCCCTTTAGTTCCAGTGAAAGGAACACTTAATGTTTCAGCATATCAATATATTTTGGACAATTTTATGCTCCCAACTTTGTGGGAACAGTTTGAGGATGGCCCCTTCCTGTTCCAACATGACTGCGGACCAGTGCACAAAGCAAGGTCCATCAAGTCATGGATGAGTGAGTTTGGTGTGGAGGAACTTGACTGGCCTGCACAGAGTCCTGACCTCACCCTCATAGAACACCTTTGGGATGAATTAGAGCGAAGACTGCGAGCCAGACTCTAAATCTTGTGGAAAGCCTTCCCAGAAGAGTTTAAGCAGTTATAGCTGCAAAGGCATCTAAATGCAGGCGTCCCAAAACTTTTGGCAATATAGTGTTTATAGACTTGACTGTTTCTTACCACTATACAGGTCCTTCTCAAAAAATTTGCATATTGTGATAAAAGTTCATTATTTTCCATAATGTAATGATAAAAATGTAACTTTCATATATTTTAGATTCATTGCACACCAACTGAAATATTTCAGGTCTTTTATTGTTTTAATACTGATGATTTTGGCATACAGTTCATGAAAACCTCAAAATCTCAAAAAAATTGCATATTTCATCCGACCAATAAAAGAAAAGTGTTTTTAATACAAAAAAATTCAACCTTCAAATAATTATGTTCAGTTATGCACTCAATACTTGGTCGGGAATCCTTTTGCAGAAATGACTGCTTCAATGCGGCGCCGCATGGGGGCAATCAGCCTGTGGAACTGCTGAGGTGTTATGGAGGCCCAGGATGCTTCGATAGCGGCCTTAAACTCATTTAGAGTGGTGGGTCTTGCATCTCTCAACTTTCTCTTCACAATATCCCACAGATTCTCTATGGGGTTCAGGTCAGGAGAGTTGGCAGGCCAATTGAGCACATTAAAACCATGGTCAGTAAACCATTTACCAGTGGTTTTGGCACTGTGAGCAGGTGCCAGGTTGTGCTGAAAAACAAAATCTTCATCTCCATAAAGCTTTTCAGCAGATGGAAGCATGAAGTGATCCAAAATCTCCTGATAGCTAGCTGCATTGACCCTGCCCTTGATAAAACACAGTGGACCAACACCAGCAGCTGACATGGCACCCCAGACCATCACTGATTGTGGGTACTTGACACTGGACTTCAGGCATTTTGGCATTTCCTTCTCCCCAGTCTTCCTCCAGACTCTGGCACCTTGATTTCCGGATTACATGCAAAATTTGCTTTCATCCGAAAAAAGTACTTTGGACCACTGAGCAACAGTCCAGTGCTGCTTCTCTGTAGGCCAGGTCAGGCGCTTCTGCTCCTGTTTCTGGTTCAAAAGTGGCTTGACCTGGGGAATGCGGCATCTGTAGCCCATTTCCTGCACACGCCTGTGCACGGTGGCTCTGGATGTTTCTACTCCAGACTCCGTTCAATGCTTCCGCAGGTCCCCCAAGGTCTGGAATCGGTCTTTCTCCACAATCTTCCTCAGGGTCCGGTCACCTCTTCAAGTTGTGCAGCGTTTTTTGCCACACTTTTTCCTTCCCACAGACTTCCCACTGAGGTGCCTTGATACAGCACTCTGGGAACAGCCTATTCGTTCAGAAATTTCTTTCTGTGTCTTACCCTCTCGCTTGAGGGTGTCAATGATGGCCTTCTGGACAGCAGTCAGGTCGGCAGTCTTACCCATGATTGCGGTTTTGAGTAATGAACCAGGCTGGGAGTTTTTAAAAGCCTCAGGAATCTTTTGCAGGTGTTTAGAGTTAATTAGTTGATTCAGATTATTAGGTTAATAGCTCTTTTAGAGAACATTTTCATGATATGCTAATTTTTTGAGATAGGAATTGTGATTTCATGAGCTGTATGCCAAAATCATCAGTATTAAAACAATAAAAGACCTGAAATATTTCAGTTGGTGTGCAATGAATCTAAAATATATGAAAGTTAAATTTTTATCATTACATTATGGAAAACTTTTATCACAATATGCGCATTTTTTGAGAAGGACCTGTAGATATTAAGGGGGGTTTAGTCTATCAGTATCGGGTTTTCAGTTACCAAGTTTAACTTTCCACATTTCCATGGTAAAGTTTTTCCACATTCCACCTTTTGATGATCTGCATTCGGTTTTGGGACTTCAAATTCATTGTGCGCTAAGTCATCAAGAGACTTCAGTCTTTGAATGACTCAATCACAAAGTAATTTCTTCAACCAATTTGTTTGAAATTCACTCAGGTAGTGTGTTGTTGCCTGTAGATGTGTTCATTCTTTTCCGGCTTTGTTTGAAAATATTATTGTTTTAGGTTGGAATATTATCTCTAAATTGAATTTGTAAAATGTTCTATAACTTCTTGTATATTTACCAATCAGTATCAGCATGTGTCTTAACACTTTACTCTCACAGCAGTGTGCAACAAGTGTCACAGCAGTCGCCGAGCGAACACACAGAATAACGTCATAACATCATTTTAAACACACTTAAATGTATCTAATATGATAAACAGTGCTGCGTTACCTCCAACTCATGACTAGAAAAGTGGAAATGGCGCCGGCGACTGTGTCCCGTCATAATAAAAGTCCCGCTGCTCGCGAGGCGTGGGTTGTGTCCATCTTATTAAAAATCGCTCCAGCGACCTTCCTCAGCTCCCACAACACTCGGTCCTGCTCTTCTTCACACTACAGTAACGTTAATAACCGCATCCATGAACATGATTTCTGCCCGAGTCCTGTCCCGATTCTTTTCCATCGGCTGTGAGGTGAAGACCACATGTCCCAAGATTCTGCGCTCAAACTTGCCGTCATCAAGCTAGGCCTTTGTTTTGAATAGGCGACCTCTAGCGGACGGAAAAGTTGCATAGTGTAAAAGCCTAAATGAAAGTTAGAAATGTTTCCTTGGCAAATAACTGAAATTATTGGATTATAAACAAAAATGATTGAAATACAACTGAAAAAAAAATCTAAATGAAAGCTAAATAGAATTATTAATTTTTTTTAATACCTAAAAGTAATAAAACTGACGAAATCACATAAATTTGGTTTAAAACCGTTAATAATATAATAAAATTCAAATATAAAAAATAAAAGCTAATTCAAGATATTGCTATCAATTCAAGAATTCGATTCAATTGAATAATATGAAGTTCATCCTTTCTTGTCTTATGAAGTTCGAGACTCTTTGCACCTCAGAGAAGAGATGAGGGGTCAGCTTAAAGATGCCTCCTCGGTCACCTCAAAGGCCTATAGCACCTTTCGCCGGGAATTGGACCCTGAGATGGAGCCGATGGGGTCGGGAGTGGATGGGATGGAGGAGGTGGTGGAGGAGACCCAGATGAGCCAGGCCATCACCATCATGAAACCCATCCTTCGCTTCCTTCAGCTGCTCTGTGAGAATCATAACAGGGACTTGCAGGTAGGTGTGATGCAAATCTTCTATCATTTTTATTGGTCCAATTTTGCTCAGCTCTGCAAGATGAGATAGGGCATAGTTTGCTTAGAAGTGAAAACCAGTGCCGCTGCCTTTACAGTGTAAAAATTCAAAGGGCTTTAAATGAGTGCTTTTCCATTGTGAGAACAAAAAGCACCTTGATGTTTGAAAAGTATTTTTTTTGTTGTGCAGATAAACTCTCAAGGGACCCGTAACCTAGTTATGGACGAGTCTGTCTGAATTGAGATACCAATTACTGCCACTCAGGACTTGACTTGAGTTGTTTGTCCAAATCTTTTTGTTCTCTTATATACAGAACTTTCTGCGAGATCAGAGCAACAAAACCAATTATAACCTGGTGTGTGAGACGTTGCAGTTTCTTGACTGTATCTGTGGCAGCACAACGGGAGGACTGGGGCTGCTGGGGCTCTACATTAATGAGAGGAATGTAGACCTGGTCATACAGACACTTGAGACCATCACGGAGTACTGCCAGGGTCCTTGCCATGAAAACCAGGTATTGATTGAAACACCATCCTCATTGGAAAATGGGGACAAATCTGTTTCCACATAGAGTCCAAGTGTTAGATTTTGTAGCATTTCTGAACTTATTTCCAGCTTTATTAAAGATGCAAAAATATTTTTTCAACATGTCTAAGACTTAATGAATAATAGCTTGGGATCATAGATCATGTATTTCCTCCTCCACAGTCATGCATAGCCAGGCATGAGTCAAACGGCATTGACATCATCATTGCACTCATTGTGAATCCAATTGATCCGCTGGGAAAGAACCGACTTGACCTTGTACTGAAGCTGAAGGTACTTGTTTGTTTGCAGTTAATCACGTAGTTTGAATTAGGAGGCAATTGATGTATAACACAATTTTACAGATAACAACATATTTTAAAGCATTGCAAATTTTTTATTTGGCATATAAAAACATCTAAACTTTTAGCTCTAGGAGGAAATTGTGTGAATATGTTTTACTTAACGGTAATTGAATTTAAAAATGCTCTTTTCTTTTCAATGAACAATCAGAACAATGCCTCTAAACTCCTCTTGGCCATCATGGAGAGTCGTCATGACAGCGAGAACGCAGAGAAGATCCTGTACAAGATGAGACCCAATGAACTGGTGAGCTCATCAATATCATACAATAGTGCTGCTGTTTGGATGATACTGTATATCAGCACTCTTAGTACCCGAATAGTCTGATGTGCAATTAATAAATATAGTTTAGATCATCTGTTATCAGCCTAAACATGTCTGTTCTGTGCCATAAATGCAGCTATGTTCTGATGTCACATCTACAGGTTGATGTGATGAAGGAGGCTTACGTTCAAGGAGAAGAGAGCGAGATTGATCAAGAGACATCAGATCAGATCACACCTAAAGATGTTGGCCACAACATCTACATCCTGGCCCATCAGGTAAGATGTAGATGTTTACTGCAAAACACTGGCTATGTTTACATGCACAACTTTTGTTTCAATCGGACCGAATACATTCCGATTGATGAGTCTGAATGGAGTGTTTACATGAACGCTAAACAAAGTGATCGTGTTGATGTTTGAGTTGAGCTTCAAATCGGAATAGATTTTTTGATATGCACACTGCACAAATATGCAAAGTCTGCTTAAGCAGACTTATTATTTATCTATTTCTGGTCATAATTTGGAGACAGTGAGCATATGAACCACTTTGCCATGCTGCTTATATTTATCATGCAGTGCCCCATTCCCCTTCCCGCTCCCAAAAACAGTTGTCTGTGGATGAGAATCTGAAAAAAGGACTGGTGGGACATCGCCCTTCTCCACTTTACAGAGGCTGAGTGAAGGGATAATTTTAGAATGATGGCACATTCATTTACATGACACTTTATTCAACAGGAAGAACATCTCATACCACACGTCATTACGCGATTTCTTCCGCGATTGCATATGCGCAGTCCTTTCAGTTTCAGTTTTCAATCCGATCAAGTGTTTACATGTTCTCTCAATCGGATTAGAAAAGGAATAATCCACCCCTTTCAATCCAATCGAAATTTCATTCAGATCAAGCTTTTAACATGAAGGCTTTTTAGTCCGATTGAGCCGTCAATCCGATTGCTATTATATATTGGATTATTTGGTTGTGTGTAAACGTAGCCATTGTGAGCTACATCAGTGATTCTAGTTTGGTCAGGTCTGTGTTTATGTAAGGGGTACTTAGAAAGATTAAAATTTTGCTTTGTTAAACCTATACAACTAAATGTTTAACAGGTTATGATAACTAATCAGGGTTAATTGCATGATTTTATAAGTATCAGTATTTTCAGGAATAAGTACAAAATAATGTTTTTAATGTGTTGAAGGCTTGATTGGTGCAGATGAAGGGTGTTTGAGCCTTATCTGACACATTGTACATTGAGTCAGAACAAATTGCAAGATCTGTTAAAAGCACAAACCTACTGAATATAACGGCGGATTAGATAGTCATATGAGAGTTTGAGAGAAGTTCATGGCCATCCACATGCTTTTTGCCATTTAAAAAAAATCCCTATGAAGAAGGGTTAAGGCTTCTTGTGAGGAAATCCTTAATCAAGTTGTGCATTTCGCAGTTTCAGTCTTCACTTTCACTTCTTTCTTGACAGGCTCAGCAATCTGCCAGACAGATTATTTTTGTCTTACTGGCTGCTTTCATTATGACATAAATTCAGGTGTTCATCTATCTCTGTTTTTTCAAACACAGATCTCATCACACAGTCGAGTGATAGAGAACTCAAGTGCAAGTGTTCTCTCGCTGTTAGCTTTGCTGGAATAATATTTCTTATGGGAAACCCTTTCCATAGTTTTCAGTGAGATTTGTTGTTTAAAATTCAGGGCGTTTTACGCAGCCCTTGTGGCTATTTTAGATAGACAACAGTTTGAGAAGCACTGTCCTATGGCTATATGATCTAGATTTTACTTCACTTTGACCATCTGTGCAATGTCAGTCTCATTTTTCTGTGTAGATTCTCACTTGTAGAAAACAAGCAGGGCTGAGGACATAAGAGTCAAGCAGAGAAAAAGAGGGAGTCAAAGGAAATGAATAATCCCTTACACTAAGGGAAAAATAAACAGGAATTACCTTAAAGAAGACCTAATATGCAACAATTCACTTTGAGATGTTGTTAATGTCGGCAGTTTGTGTACTCAACCACCCTAGAATTGTGAAAATCCACCTGCTCCTTTTTTTATATTTCCCTTAAATCATAAACAGTGTTTAAAAATGAGTCATCCACATTTTCTGTACATTGTGCCATCACATTGGAACAAGCCCCGTCCATGACTGGTGACAGAATCTGCCTTATTATATCGTCATATTGTGTTGCAAAACACCTTTGCTGATATTGAGGTGGGATACGGGTAGGGTTAGGGACAGGTGTGGTGGGATGGGTAAGTTTAAGGGTAGGTTAAGGTGTAAGGGAAGTGTCAACTGTGTAACTACAGAAATTAATTACAGATGTAATTACATGCAGGTGTTTTTTAAAATGTAAGTACAATTTAAAAACATGTATGTACACAATGTGCAATGTATCAAATTATTAATTGAAATGTTAGTACATAGTAGTTAAGGACACCTAATATAAAGTGGAACCCTTGTGTTTTCCAATGTGTGTAAATGGCCCCAAATGGGAGAAAAAAATGTTGTCTAGCGCATTTTAACAGAAAATAATGGAAAAGCAGCGCTGTGGAATGCAAAAAGGCGCTCTGTGGAAATGGCCCCATGATGTTTCTCCTGTTTTGTTGTTGCCGGAGTATCCAGGGCACAACCTATAAAGGCACAGCCCTCCTCTGGAAAGGGAGGCGTGGAGCAGCAGCTTATTTGCTTTTAAAGTTACACACACAAAAATAGCATGTTTTTGATTTCACTCAAAAAGAAGTGTTTTGTGCATGCTATAATAAAGGATCTGTGGGGTATTTTGGGCTGAAACTTCAGACACATGGGGACACCTGAGACTTATATTACGTCTTGTAAAAAAGCTACATAAGTCCCCTTTAAGAAATGCTTCAACATTGATTGAACATGTACATTTATTAATGATTACTGAAATGTATTTTTAATTAGGGGTGTTTGCTAAGGCAAGTGTCACTATTACAGTTGTATATCACTATTTTGTTCATACTTAGAATTAGAAGTTTTCTTGTAAGTAACCACCCAAAAACAGCATAGTAAAATGCTAAAAACCATCCATGGCCCTGTCCCAAATTGCACCCTAAACACTTGCCTTCTTCCTAAGAGTCTGCACTTTCGTGACATAAAGCCGATTGACTGTCGGGGAGAAGTCTGCTGTGGAGCTTGCTTCAATGCAGGCTTGCTAAAATGGTGCATCGAGGGCTCATATTGACCGCAAAGGGGTGCTCGCGAGCACCCTTCTGAAACCTAAAATGAACTCATGAACTTAACGGACATGCACATTGTAAGTCCACAAGACCGAAAGTGCATATGAAGTGTGCCATCTGGGGCAGGGCCCATAAAACCCTAGCATTGTGGCGGTAACCACGACCAAAAACAAGAACCAAGTCCAAGTCACTTTTGCTTCGGATTTTAAAAATAACATCAAAAAATGAATGTAGATTCATGTAGTTGCAATGATGCAGATAGTTTGAAATGTTTTATTTAAAAATGTTTACCCAACAAAGCATTTAGCTTGTTTGATGAATTTATGATCATGAGAGAACGCTCTGTAAACATTCTTTGATTGTCACGTAGGAATGTGTGTAAATTGCCTTTGTACCTCAGAAAGTTAAATTGAACGATGATACTGTAAACGTTTGTCACAAAGAACATGTCCTTTTTTCTTTCTTTTTTTTGCTTTGTGGTTTAAATATATTTCTGTTTGCTCAGCACTGTTTGGGTGGTTGCTTGTTAGCTAGTACTGAAAAAACAACTGCCAAATACAAGATCCTCCTGTGTTTACTTGGTACATGACAAAGTAAATGAAATTATTTGGTGTCAGTTTAGCTCTCTATTGCGTGTCTTGCTCTCTTCCAGCTCTTATAAACAGATTCCTGATGTTAGCTTTGATCTGAAATGAAAAGAACACTGTAAACATTGTTGGCTTAGACCTCAGTGAGGAGACTTCACCTTCTTAGTGTCTCGATGCGCACATTTTTTGTGTTCTTTCAGCCTGTAAGAAAATGAGCATGTAAATCCCTTGCTCCTATTTACTGTGTTAAAGCCATTATGCGATGAAGGGAAGCCGAGGGTGTGGAATGATTGCATGTTTGTCTCAAGGACGTTTCCTTGTTTGAGCTTGAGAGACTGGTTACTGGTTAGTTACTAAATAGAAAAGTAAGTAGATTGATTCAATAGATTGAGCAGCCTTCTTTATGTATAAAGTGCCTTGGTTTTTTTTAAGGAGATGGTTTTTTACTTAAATGAATTGCTTGGATCTTGCAGAGCGTTATGAATCGTTCATTGCCCTTTGATCCCGTCATCTGTTGGAAATGATTTGAGCGCTGTGTTTGATTAAGTTGTCTCTGGATGCTGTTGTCTCACTAACGCATCTTGGCTCCATTGCTGCGGCTATTCAGTCATTGAGATAAACATCTGAGTTCCTCTGTGTGGGCTCATCTTAAAATGTTTTGATTTTGAAGTAATCAGGTTGATCAGGCCTGACCTCCTTATGAATTGACTCATCCAGGGGTTGCATTGGCATTATGAAACTTCTAAATCTCTAATGTGGTTTTGTGTTAGCCAAGTCACCAATGTGTCACTAATAGATGAATGGTGTTCCTGCAACTTCAAGCACTTTGTCTCAGAGGTTGACTTTTATTAAAATTAACGAATTATAGCTTTTTTTCTTTTTGTTAAGTAACGTTTTTTTGTGCTGTTTTTCAAATGTGTATTGATGTACCATTATCCCAAAGCCAGACTTTAAACTAAGAAAATCCATTGTAAAATTTAGTTAATGCATGTTAGAAGATGATCTAAACAAAATAAGATAAACATAAACCACAATGCTTATTTTGTGAGATTATATATAATGATATGATGTGTTCCCGTCTGCTGTGGTCAGTTTCTATCAAAAGTGGTCCAAGTAAGGAACAGTGGTGAACCGGCGACAGGGTCATGGGCGGCCAAGGCTCATTGATGCACGTGGGGAGCGATTATAATGTGTTTATATGTATTTTTTTACACAGATTATGACTGTCCCTCAGTTGTAGCATTATTTCCACCACATCAAAAACATTTTTTTAACTTTATTAGGTAGTATATTTTAATCAAACGTTAGTGTTCTTGTTTATCAAGAGATGAAACACTAAATGTAAAGAAATTCAAGAAACAAATAAGATCAATATCACTTAAATACAGACATCATTTCCAATCATTTTGTAATTTTTTGTCTTTTTAAAAACTTTTTAAAATTATGCATTTTTTAATTCTTGTAAAAGAATCCCTCAATTAGTTGCATAATAACATTATTTAAAGGGATAATTCACCCCAACATTTTGTCCTTCACAATTGTTGGATGATTTTTGTTTTGTATGTCGGGTATCTTGCCACTGTTCCTGTCCATTTAGCTTTTATTTAAATGTGTATTTAGCATACATAAAATTCTATCTATGAAATTACTGAATTCACCTGTACTGCATGCATGTCAACCGATGGACATTACTGTATTAGTAGACCCAAAAAAAAAAAAAACCTGTTGGACAAAATAAAATTAGTGAGAGTTTCTTTTTTTTAAAGTCCAGAAGTTGAAGAAATCACCCTGATATGGAGCTGTGTTTTCAGAATCTGTTGTGTTAACTATTGTGTTAACATTGTTGTAAAAACTAGTGTTTGTTTTTTTTTTTTTATGATCAGTTGGCACGCCACAAAAAAAACCTCCAGCAGAGTTTGAAACCTGGCCCAGACCCCTGCATCGAGGGAGAGGCACCGCTCAGATACTACGCCAACCACACTGCTCAGATAGAGGTATGACAAGATAACTGCTTCACTTAATGGCTTTTCTGTAGCTTCAATATATTGATGCCTTTATCAAAAATTTTAGTAAAACTGCCTCAGTTAAACATGATTTATTATTGATCTTTTTTTTCTTTTCACATTTTTAGATTGTTCGTCATGATCGCACAATGGAGCAAATCGTGTTTCCTGTGCCCAACATCTGTGAGTACTTAACAGAAGAATCAAAAGTGCGCGTGTTCACCACCACAGAGCGCGACGACCAGGGCAGCAAGGTCAACGACTTCTTTCAGCAGTTTGATGACCTCTACAACGAGATGAGGTGGCAGAAGAAAATAAGAAGTGGGTTGTTTTACATTGCGCTAAAAACAAATGTAACAATTTATCACCAGTTCGAGTCTGAGTTATTATACTGATGTTTTGGTGTATGTTTGCAGATAATGCACCACTTTTCTGGGTGTCAAAACATATATCTCTATGGGGTAGTATCTCCTTTAACATGGCTGTGTTAATCAACTTGGCTGTGGCTCTTTTCTACCCATTTGGAGATGATGGAGATGAAGGTATGGCTTTGCTTTTTGATGTCTAAAAGGTTGCATAATTATGGCCCTATGATTTCAGTGTCACAAAATCCATTCATAAAAATTAAAATGTACTGTTATTATGGAATGTCACTGAATTTAGAAAAATTTTGATAAATAAATCATCAGTACACATCAAATCTCATATGGACTAGTGTCTGTGAATATTTCACACACTCAAGCACACATGATGTAGTGTTTTCTTCTCTACAGATGCTTTTTCCAGCATTTCACCTTTTCATTTTATAAAAACTATCTGTAAAGACACACAGAAACTCAAAGCTCTTCACTACAAACTGCTAAAATAAAGATTTGGTGTAATTTGAATTATGACAAAATTATGACAGAAATATATATTGTACAGTAGAATGTACTTTTTAAAGTAATAACAATAATAATAAAACCATTTAAAACCATTATTTTAAAGGTATATCACTGTTTTAAATGAAACCTTTTTAATTGTTTAATAATTAAAGTTGTATAATTCAATTTGATTACAACAGTTTTTGAAGATACATTTGTATTAAATCATACAAGAAAGAATCCAGAAACATTCAAGCATAATTTCTGAACACAGAATTTCAGAAAAAATCAAACACATTTTATAGGGCTCTCAAACTGCTGTCAAATCGATTAATCACAATTAATAGCATCCAAAATAAAAGTTAGTGTTCACATAATATATGTGTTTGTACTCTGTATAATTATTATGTATATATATAATACACACTCATTCATGTGTATATTTAAGAATTTTTTTTATTTATATATACAATATTTATTTTTATATAATATAAATATGTATATATGTATATACAATATATATGCAAATATTTCTTAAATACATACATGAATGAGTGTGTATTTATATATACATTATATTAATGCAAAGTACACACACATTATGTAAACACAAACTTTTATTTTGGATGCGATTAATTGCAATTAATCGATTTGACAGCACTAATTATTAAGTTATCCTTTTTTATTATTAATATTTAATTTAACCATTGAAATGGAATCCAGGAAAATTAAAATGCAAAACAGAATTTGTGAAAAACTGATTTCAAAGGGGCAATTGAATCATAATGGCATTAATTAAAGGGGTAGTTCACCCAATTATCTTCATGCAGTTCTTTGTTCTGTCTGTTAGGTGTCTTGCCGCCATTCTTGTCCATCTTGCTGTGGGTGGCAGTGGTCGTGAGCACCTTCACATTGTTCGTTCTCCCCCAGCGTGGAGGTATCCTGGCGTTCCTGGTCACCGTCATCTTCCGCTCTATTTACACGCTGGGCTTAGGACCCACACTGCTGCTTCTGGGGGCTGCCAACGTAAGGAAAATTCATTATCAACCATTCACGCTTCGTTTAGCCCGTCAGGATTTGGCGTCTGTGAATTGATTAAATGTCAAAGTGTATTTTACAATTATAAACCAGCCGAACTCACTCCTATTAGTAAAGACCAGCCACTAACACCTCATGTTCGGTGATTAATCGTTTATACCTATTAATTACGAAAAGCTGCTTGATATCTGGCTAAATATGAAAGATGGCAGTAGAGGATCTAGCGTTGCCTTTTTGCATCAGTGTCAGTTATGATGACAGAAGCGGCTGATGTGCTTGATGTGCGTTCAGATAAAAAATGAGAGTGATTTCATGCCTCCCTCTCAGCCAACTGGAGCTCCAGCCTTCAAACTGCTGACACGTCCCTCTGTTGTGTCAGTCTGTTTGCGTCTGTTCAAGTTGGCGTCTCCTCAGCCATTATGGCACCACATGAAGGACCAACAGAGACATGTGCTGAAACAGATTCTAGGAGTCTGGGATTTGTTATACTAGATGCCACTCGCCACGTCTTCTAGTGGTCGCCACAAACCGCGTTTATCCTCGCTGGAAGTGAGGCCGTATATATATTCTTTCACCTTGCTCATGGTTTTGAGGATGAGGGCATGTCACGCAACTGTCCATGTTGGCGTCTGCCTGATATGACTAGCTTCTACCAAGTGACACATGAATTTGCAACAGGCCTGTTGACACCTGGTCACTTGAAGCATGTTTACTGATGAGATAGCTATCCGATTTGTTTAAACTGTTCTATTTACACTTGGCCGTATAAATGTGTCTTCGCAAAACTAATATAAATCTGATCTTCAAGTCCCGCACTATATGTAAACTTGCTCACACATTTTTGTTTTACCATTGTGGAGGAGTCAAATTTACATTATAAGCCTATTTTTCCCCAACTATGCTTGATTTTATATGGTTTATGTGCATTATATTATTTGCATTTTATCATTGTTTTTGTTTGCTTGAATTGAAGGACGTTTTAACGTGACTGTAAGGAAGCTATGGCTGTCGAGTAACGTTATATGCTCATGTCTTCTCACAGCTGCTGAATAAAATCGTGTTCCTGGTTAGTTTTGTGGGGAACCAGGGCACGTTCACACGAGGGTACAAAGCAGTTATCATGGACATCTTCTTCCTTCTGCACGTCAGTTACGTCATTGTGTGCATGCTGGGTCTGTTCGTACACGAGTTCTTCTACAGCATCCTGGTACGACTTCACACATTTTGCAATATAATTTTTTGTTATAAATGAAATTGATTTAATTCAGGGTTTTTTTTAAAAGTGGGGTCCAGGGATGCTTGCTTTGAGAGGGGAAAAAATGCTATATGTATTTTTATGGCTGTCAAAGTTGTTAGCTTAGGATATTAATTAAATAGTAAATACAATCATTTAACACATTTACTGATTATTTTATTATTATTATTATTACAGTTTTTTCTGGTTTCTAGAAACTGGCCAGAAATTATGATATTGGTTCAAATTAATTGTATTCAATTGACAGCACTAGTTTTAGTTTATTTAAAAAATAATCTGTTTGTATTATTATGGTAAAAATTTATACACTTGTGAAATATTACCATTTAAAATAAATATTTTCTTTTTAAATATATTTTAAAAGGTAATTTATTACTGTGATGGCAAAGCAAAATGTTCACCATCATTACTCCAGTCTTCGGTGTCACATGATCATTCAGAAATCATTCTAATATGCTGATTTGGTGCTCAAAATCATCATCATTATTAAAACATAAGAGTTGTGCTGCTTAATATTTTTGTGGAAACTGTGATACCTTGATTCTTTGATGAATAGAAAGTTCAAAAGAACAGTGTTTTAAAAAATAAAGTATTTTACATTGCTACAATTTAATGTAATTCAATGCACATGTATTAATTTATTTTGGCTTTAGAACAATGATAATTTTAAACAATTTCATATTTATAATTATTACATTTTGTGAACAACATGTTTGTATAATATCTTCGTCTTTCTTTTGTTCTCCTTCTCTAGCTGTTTGATCTTGTGCGTAGAGAGGAAACGCTCCTAAACGTGATGAGGAGTGTGACGAAGAACGGCCGCTCCATCTTCCTCACAGCTGTTCTGGCTATCATCCTGGTCTACCTCTTTTCCATTGTGGGCTTCCTCTTCTTTAAAGATGACTTCCTTATGGAAGTAGACCGCCTCCCTGTTTTAAGTAAGCATGAAGTATACATGATGTCCCAGTCACGCTCTTTGCTTTAATGGCCTCCTATCTTTCCAGCTGCACAATGCGTAGAACTTGTGGTTTTGGTCTTTTGTTTCATATTTCCCAAATGTTCTACAGGGGTGAAGTCATTATCATGTGCTAATGTGCAACCCTGCGTATCGTATGTGAAAACGACTTGGTATGAAGAACAGTTAAATGTCTCTTTTAGTGAGATTACCACATCTGGGATGTATTTAGTATGTACTCAGTGCCACGTGTGGATGCGTGAAGGTGAAGATTTTTGCGTCCGTGTATGTGTTTATATGAACACACATGGCCATGTAGCTTTGTTGAGATGGAGGGGACCTGCTAGCACATGGCACCTGTTGCATAACTCAGCAGTGGCCACACTCCCTTATGTAATCACTTCCTCTGTGCACTGCAGCACTGCACAAGCACAGTGCAGCGGGGACAGAAAGGGCACATGTAAACACTGGAACACGACAAACATGATTTAATAAAGCTTTTCTATTGTGATAAAACACTTTTAACTTGGTAGATGATCTTCTAATGTAATAAATATGACCAATAAACTAAATTAAATCAAACTTTTGAATTCACAAATGCATGCAATGAATGCAGATTTTGACTTTTTTGACCAAAATTGAACTGATGAATATTTCTTGGGTTTGTTTTTTTAGCAAGGCCAAATGTGAAGGAGTCTGTGAGCTGTCTGAGTGAACCCTGTTCTAACTCCCCCTTTAGTTCTCATCACGGTAAGTCACATCTGTATTTGTTTTTACAGTGGCAGCGGCCCCCAAATATTTTTACAGTTAGGTCACACAAAAAATTTACTAATGTCCTTGAAATAGACAACAAAGTGGCAAATCTAGTTTAAGAAATAGAGCATGAGTGCACTTTTCAAGCAAAACATCTCACAAACAGCTTTTAAATGATAAAAATGGTTTGATATATTTTTTCCATTGGTGGAATGTCCAGTGATTTGTGTGTGCGTGTGCTAATGGTTTTTTGAAGTGTATGTTTGTGAAAGGCTGGTCCTGTGTATCTATTATAGAGGTTAAGGTGCCGAGATGACCCGTGAGTGTGTGTGTGTGTGTATGTGTGTTGAGGAGATGACTCATGTGCTGCTTTGTTCTGCTTTGCCCTGTGAGTCTTTAAAGATCACCTGCGCTTCTAGATATCAACACGTGCACTCTCTTTCTTTCACACGCTCTCGCCCGCTTTCTTTCTTTGACCTCTACCTCACTGTCTCCCATTTCTCTTTGTCCCACACTTGTTCCTTACTTACCGTTCCAAGCTCCTTTCTTCAGTCTTCCCATCTTTCTTATTTTATCTCTGTTCCAGCAAAATTTATTTTAAAAGTCTAGTGTCCTTCTATGGGTCTATGGGGTCCAAAAGTCTGAGATAACTAGTAAATATCCCTATTTGCATGGGATAGATAAATAAATGGAATGATTGATTGATGGAGAAGGTAAATATATAAAATCTGAATGTGTATTTATAAATATGAATGATTCTAAAAAAATATAATTATAAATGCTTATAATTATACGCATTTGCTCTTCGCATATAGTATTAGTTCATAAAATACTTTAACTTCAAACTCACTAAATCCCAGCCTCAGCCCATTCAGAAGTACAAGTACTTAGGTAGAAACCTACACATAGCAGCCTGACAATAATGCTTATTTTAAAGAAAAACGTCAAATGGACTAATAGGCTTTTGAAACTGAAGCCTTCGTGTGTGTGTGTGTGTGTGTGTGTGTGTGTTTGCGTGTGCGTGTGCGTGTGTGTCCAAAATCCTTGTCCTTGTGGGGACATTTTTTGGTCCCCATGAGGAAAACATCTTATAAATCATAATAAGTGGTGTTTTTTGAAAATGTAAAAATGCAGCATGTCTCCTGTGATGGGTAGGTTTAGGGGCAGGGGCAGTGTACGGGGATAGAAAATACGGTTTGTGCGGTATAAAATGCATTACGCCTATGGAATGTCCCCATAAAACATGGAAACACAACATGTGTGTGTATAAGTAATATTTTTGAATTTATAGTTGTAAATGTTTAAAACTGTTATGTTATCTGTGTCTATATATTTGTGTGTTCATCCCAGGGGAAGAAGATGAAGATGGTACAGAGCGTGTGTGTGACACCCTGCTGATGTGCATCATTACGGTTCTGAACCATGGGCTAAGGAACGGGGGAGGAATCGCAGATGTTCTGCGCAAGCTCTCCAAAGAGGTGAACAGAATATCATCAACGCAACACATTCAGACATGAGATACGGCAATAAATCCTCCCTGGCGTCACTAACATTGTCAGTATAATCCATGTTTAAAGCAGTGGATTCCGCAGGCATCCGTACATCGTGCTTTTACAGACCCCTGCATCCATTTATACTCTCTCTGAGCATCTGTCTATATTCTTTGAAGCATTGCAAAATCAGTCACGGCGGCTTCAAAGTGTCTGTCTGTTTGGAAAACTGCTGATCAGTAATTCGATTCTTTAAAAAAAATAAAATGTTTTGTAATATTTCACTTTTACCGCTGAAATATATAAAGTAAAATCTTCACTTATAACCCTCTTGCTGTTGCTCCTCAGGAGCCCATGTTCCCGGCACGTGTCGTGTATGACCTCTTGTTCTTCTTCATTGTCATCATCATTGTATTGAACCTAATCTTTGGTGTGATCATTGACACCTTCGCTGACCTGAGGAGTGAGAAACAGAGAAAGGAAGAAATTCTGAAGACCACCTGCTTCATTTGTGGTATGTACTGCTTAAAGGGAACATATTAAAAAAAAAACAGGATTAACTAACAGAGGTTAGCTAATCATAACAGTGTTTGTTTCTATATTTTGTAGAATTTCTAAACTGTTCTTTTCCATGTAAATGAAAATGAATAGCAGGGTTTCCTATGCCTTTTAAAATCAGTTATTTTCAACAAATCAATGAAACTTTCAGTCACAAATTTATATGAATTATTCTTTGTCCCTCAATGTGGGAATCCTGGAATAAATTGAGTGCTATGATGGAGCTTAAAAACTCTCTTTAGTGTGTAATGTTGCTGCTTGAGCATGAAAAAAGTCTACAAAGTCCAATCCGAGGGGAGTTATTCTCTATATCAGTAAAACGGTTTCTGAACTCACTGAAATGCTTTGATTTGTAGTCTTGAGTTTTCTTCCAGAAACATACACATAACAATATCCCACAAAATCCCCAAATAATCCCACCTAAGGCATACACACAAAAAAACAGGTGCATGGCCTTTTTGAGTTGCGTTAGTCGTGTGTTGAAACTTGCGGTTATGGTACGGACTGTTACATTTCCAAAAACACACTTGAAGCATCACAACAACACTTGTCCAGCCGACGAATCAGAGCACTCTGTGCTTTTCGGAAGGAGGGGTAGCATAGAGACCAGAACTAAGTGTTACTAAAAGACTGGTAAGAGAAGTACTGCAACAATGTAAAGTATGTGAGAAATAATGTTTTTTGAACATTCATTCAATTATAAAAACCTATTCTAGTAAACCCCAAAATCAAGACTTTGTTAAAGGGCATAATAAGCCCTCTTTAAGATTTCAGTCTATTTCTCATGCAGAAGTTACTTCTCAACAAAGAAAATGGTAAAGCAAAAATATTTTGTCTATTTCAGTGCAAAAAAATAAAATGCTGCAAAAGTGTGGAATAAATACAGGTCCTTTTCAACATCTGCACACCAGCGAAACATCTTAGAATGCTTGGAACTAGCCAGTGGTGCGGCTCTAAGCAGATGTCATGCTTTGTCACATTCTGTTACTCTGACTGCCTTTGAATTTGTATATGAAGTCTGTGACAGGGCTTTTTCTTTGAGGGATTCAACTATGATCACGGTGACATTTACTCCATTAAAGATGACATAAAGACTATGGTAGAGAACAACAGATGTGGGAGAAAGTTTTGTGACTATAAACAGTTGAATACCATGACCGAAATGGCCTTTCTCTGAAGAACCATTCATTCTTATTATCTGCTTATCTTCAGGACTTGAGAGAGACAAGTTCGATAACAAGACCGTGTCGTTCGAGGAGCACATCAAGTCAGAGCACAACATGTGGCACTATTTGTACTTCCTGGTCTTGGTGAAGGTGAAGGATCCCACAGAGTACACAGGGCCCGAGAGCTATGTGGCCCAAATGATTAAGGTTAGTCCTCTGGCACAGTTGGTACCATGATACAGTGACCCCTAAAATGTATTTTGACACTTTGTGGTTGTGAAACGTTATTGGTTATTTTAATATTTAATGTGTTGATTACACTTGTAGCTACTCTGATGGAAAAACTGTGTGAACCTGACTAAAATCTAGTTGTCGCCTGACAATTTAGTTAAACATAAATGCAAAGATGTCTAACAAAATTGTAGGGTTACACTTTATTTTAAGGTGAAGTAGCATTGTACTTACAAATATACTCACTATAGCGTTACGGTTAGGATTTGGTTTTGGTTAGTGATGGGCAGTCGAATCCAAAAGAGCCAATTCCTCCACTCTGAATATCCCCAGACGAAATCGCTCACTTGTTTACTGATTCTCTAATCCCTATAAAGTGCATGACATTTGAGTGCACTATAAGCAAAGAGTGAATAAAATGAAGCGAGGAATCCAGACACTGACATAATACACACACATTTATTTGAGTGCTTACTTTAGAAGTAGAAAAACAGTCACAGTGACTTTAGTTTGTAAAGTGACTTTAGTTTAGTTACACGTAGGCTTCCTCCATGCTAGCTTTAGTTTAATTTAGGGTATATTAATGCAATAAATATAGATTTGGTTTTCCATGTTTAACCTAAACTCAACATAAATCATAAAAAAAGAAAAAATCAAGGAGAAACACATCAATAAATGTACATTATTGTATGTATTTTAGTATTTAGTATCTTTAACTCACCTTTTAAGACAATGATCATGTGCAACAGCTTTTTACATGGCTTTTTCCTCGGCAACAACTAGGTTAGGTAGCAACATTGATAGCCACTCATCAAGTCATCGCTAAATTGAACTAATTTGGACGGTCACACTAAAAGTGTGCGGTTTTAATAAATAGATTTTAAGGCTTTATTTTAATAATTTAAGTGTGTAACAACTGCAATTTTGTCTTATTTCTGATCCTGGTTTGATGTGAAGTAAATGGAGTCGAGCAGTCGATTCCTTAGACTCCTACAGTGGGAAAAACCTGGAATCGAACATCCCTAGTTTAGGGTTAGTTACTTGTAATTATGTCAAATTTACTCTTATAACTATACATGTAGTAACGTGTAAGTCAAATTTAGTTCTCAGGAAGAATAATTTGTTTATTTTTCTTATGTAATGCAGTAAAATTCAGGCATTTCAAAAGTCCAAATACTTTTCTGGAGTCCACTGTATGTCAATCAGCAGTGTGTTTTGTCTCATTCAGTCATGTCTGTGCCAGTATGTCTCACACCGTCGGATGAAGCTTGTCTTGTTTTTACTCAAAAAGTTGTAATTAATTAATGGATAATTAATTAACTGTGTTATGTAACTACCTCCTGTTCTCCTGTTGATCTCCTAAAACAAAAAACTGTAATTGTAGCATAAAATAAGATTAGCTGTGGATATAATATAGCGTGATTCATTGTCATACTGTGTGTGCGTGTGTGCGTGTGTGTGTGTGTGTGTGTGCGTGCGTGCGTGCGTGCGTGCGTGTGTGTGTCTGACTACGATTGCACTGTCTTCAGTAGGCGCCAGCTAAAGGAGACTGTGAACTTCTTTAAAATAAGAGAAAGACTCCCTTGATGGCGTTCCTAAAGTCTCTCGATGTGTATGCACTCATTTGTTTGTTTATATATTTGCGTGTGACCTCCTTTTGCTCCTGGTATCTCACAGAGTATGCTGAAAGTAGTTTAGTAATTAAAACCTTTGGTTAGATTGCTGCCTCTCTATGATAATGGGCCAAGTGGTGCTAATGTTAATTGTGGAGGGGAGGAGAACAGTCTGTGTGGTGTTATATAGAAATCTCTGCACCAGTGGTAGTGTGCAAAATTCTGAAAAGTGGATTAAAGGATAAATTTTCAGTTATAGCAGTCCATTTAACATGGGTTTTATAATTCAAGACAATTAAAAATGGTGTCTACTTATGCATGTCTTTACCAGAAATTAATTATAAATCGATATTTTTTTTAAATGGAGAATTTGGAACAACATTTGCAGGGAAACTCTTTCACAGCTGTTTAAAAAGCATCCCAGGACATCAAGAGAGTGCATGAGCTTTGAAGAGTCTAACCTATAACATGATTGATTTATTTACCATTTTTGGTTACTATACTTCCATTTCTGTCAGCACCACTATCGTCAAATATGATTGATTGACTATTATCTTATAGTCAGAACCAACAAAATGTATTGCAGAAATCATTAATGTTGATATTAAATGTACAAAATAATTCAGGAATTGAGAATACCAAATCCTGACTGACAAAGAGGAGGAGCTGGGGATGAAGGAGGGTAAATGAGCTCTGGAGAAACACGACAGCTGCCGATAGTACTGAGGAGCTTATATATGTATGCTGTGATAGACGTCGTATTCCTATTGGTAGACGTGATCAGCTGATGCAAGCTTGACTGACATGACCTGCCAGAAATAACGCTATACGCTTGATTTGTGTTATTGTAAAGTTTTGATGACTTTACTGTTATTCTGAAATGTGAAAAAAGAATAAGTTTGTGTCCAAATTTTGATCAGTGGTGTATTTACACTACCATTCAGAAGTTTTGTGGTGAAGAGATTTGTTATATTGCTCACCAAGGCTGCATTTATTTTATCAAAAATACAGAAAAAACTGTAATATTTTGAATATAAATATAATTACAATTTAAAACATCTGTTTTAAAACATACATTTAAAAGATATATCATTTAATCCTGTGATAGCAAAGCTGAATTTCCTGCAGTCTTCAGTGTCACATGATCCTTCAGAAATCATTCTAACATGCCGCTGTTTAAGAAACATCCATGTTGAAAAAATGTTTGTGTAAACCTTGGAATTGACAGAAAGGAGTGCAAACACTGTTAATCGAAGCAGGCTAGGCACTGTTAGCGGCAGATGCTGATAATCTGAAAATGGCCAAAGGTTGGTCAGGTTATCAGCCTGGCCAATAAAATGGCATATATTAGTAGACTGATGTTTGGATTCAGGGGAAATCTACAGAGCTTTCTGCAGGATTCTGCCTGCTGATGACACATTGAGTTGTATTAGTACTATATTAACTAATTACTGTGTGTTGCTACAAACACAAGGACCCTTATTAAAGCTGCGATGGGAGAGATGAGACGAGGGTGACGCATAACTAAGTGTTGTTTAGTTTTGTCAGTGTTTGTTCCATCTCATATAAGGATATTCAGCTTTTGTATTATAGGAGAGGGTAGGAAACAATAACTGAATGCAAAACACTACAGTCTGGCTTTTAAATTGTAATGGGTGTAAGTGTGTGTTTGTAGACTCCATTCATCTGAAAACACAACTAATGCCACTCTGCAAAAGCAGCACACCCTAGCTGCTCATATTCAAAGAGAAAGACGCTTTTTAAGCGCAACACAGTTTGAACTGCAAGTTTACAGTGATGTGTGTGCGCGTGTGTGATTATCACTCACAGGCTGCTGGAGAGAGAGTGTGAGCAGGTACTGCAGCAGTCACAGCATTATGTAACCCATCTCAAGTGGCCTGCTATTAGCTCAGCCTCTCCTCGCACGTGTTCTCCTGTCCCACACACACACACCTGCTACGCCACTCATTATCACACAGTGAGTCAGGCGTCTCCTTGGCAACACCGTCGTCATGCGCTGTCGGCAGGAACGAGAGAGCAAAAACTCTTCAGCCTCTAGACTTGTGATCAATGCAAGTTCAAAGGTCACTTATTCACCGTTGGATCCGTTTCTCCCAGCTGGGCATCTCAGGATGTGTGCGTGTATGTGCGTGTGTGTGAAGAGAGATGACTGCAGGAGTGCGTGTGCAGTGGCCAGCCATACTAATCAAACTGATTATTGCAATCATGCTGCTATTTCCAGAGCCGAGTCGATAGCAGCACTCTGAAACTGCCTTTTTTTATGATGATGAGAGACGAGGACACGTGATCGAACGATTATGCTGTTTGTCAGATTGAACAAGAAGTTAAATGGCACTTTAATGACACCTTTGCCACACACAAGTCTGCAGTAGAGTGCTTGTGCAAAAGCACACATAACTACGTTTGTGAGGTGTTAGCTAGTGTTATTGGGCAATATTTGTGATAAGGCCACATTTTGGTGATAGTTTATTCAAAAGAGTTATTTTAAATTGTAATAATATTTCACAACATTAATGTTTTTACTGTTTGTTTGATCATATAAATGTGACCTTGGCAAGTATAAGAGACTTCTTTCATAAACATTACAAAAATCTGGTTACTTTTTACAACAAGGTCTAATTTGTTAACATTAATTAATGTGTGTAGTCTATGAGTATGTTTTAAGTATTGTTAACTGTTGATTTTTAACTAATGTAACTAATCCTATAAAAACGTATAACGTGTTACCAAAACTCATACTGACCCCAACCTTTTGAACGGTGCTGTCAATTCAATAAATTAATATTTTTATTAATTCAAAACATTAATATTTGCCTTGCACGGAGTTTATGAAGCAACTGGATGGTCTTTATCATTGAATGTTCAATGTTAATTATTGGTAGATCATTTATGATAACTCTATCGCTCAATGTTGTCCAGGTTTCATGAGAAAGATACTTTGTCCCTGCTCTATCTTTCTTTTCTTTTTTCCCGCTGGCCGGACATAAGTGTTGTTTTCATGTTTGGGTTTTCGCTCCCTTTGAAAAAGCTTTGTTTGGTTTTTCGCTCCCATGTTTGGTTTTTCATCTTTACTAAAAAGATTTGGCAGTTTATGAGACTCGACCCTCACAATCTGGTCTCTGTTCATCCGTCCTCACTCCACTTATGTATTCCCACTTCCCTTAATGTTTTCATACTGCACCATTCCCTTGAACCAATTTGCCACAATTTATTCCCAATCCTAATTTCCCCTTTTTCCTGTTTTAGATCCCAATGAAACATTCTGCAAAACAGTATTGCTCTTTTCCAGTGAGATAGAGGTGCTTTGTCCCATTTTTGATCTGAAAGAGCGCTTGACCTTGTTCATTCGCCTGTTTCTCAGAAGAGCAACGTGTTTATTCAGCGTGTTTTTCTTGGAAAGCCTCATTCCCCATTGTATAGCGGAGAAAAGCACTGTGTTCGAGTCAGAATGTGCGCGTGCCCGGGTGTGTCTCCTCGTGAGTGTGTTGTTTCATAATTGTGTATGGGAAGGCAGTCTTTTCCCACCTCTAAACATATACTGGATCTCTCTGTGCACCTTGCAACGCTCCTGTCAGGCTGACTGTGAAAAGCACCTTACATAACTGCTGTGATGAGACACCCCTCCTTATCTCAAACACGCCACAAACCCCAGACTAGATAAACGCATATACACACACTAATCACATACACGCTCACACACACAATTTGTAGAACACAAACAAATATCCTGTACATGAGCTTCTGTGTTGGCGCACACACTTTACAAACATAATGACTCACTGTTATTATCTAAAACACAAAAAATCATTTATAATACTGTATGCAGTTGATTTGCAGGGCTACTTCCTGTTTCTAAATGTATCTTTGCATCCAGGTGTATAAGTTGTACCTCTATATGCTTTTTAGCAAGGAGTTTAAGCCCACTTTCTCATATTTCTAAGCTTACTATTGCTAATAGAGGGGTCATGATGATTGACTCGAAGTCCTTTTTTTGGTTGGGTTTGGTTGATTGTCAAATCAACCAAATTTATACATAAATAGTGATGAAAGCCAAAATATTAAATGTCATTTTTGTATATTTACTGAGTAATTCACTATTTTGTAGAGAGTGGTCAAAATCACCTGAGATTTGGAGCCACATTTATAGGGGGGTAAAAATGACTTTTGAAAGATGGCAGTATCATTATTTTTATTTATTTTATAAGTAAAATATGATTTTTTTTTTTTTTATGTGCATCAAGGAATTTATTCCGTAAATGCATTTCCATCGTCGTCTATGCGCATGTTTTCATATCAGATAGAAAATGTATTCGACTGAAATGAGCGCATCTTGGCGTTTGCATTTAACATTTTTTTTTATGCGATATCCCAAAATGCGCATAAAAATAGGTGGATGGAAACATAGCTATTTGGATCCCCATATCTATGGGATTGAACCATAAAGGGCTTTAAAAATGAAGGTTTCAAAATAAATATTTGTTAAAGGGCACATATTATGCAAAATTCACTTATGTTCAGTTTGAACATAAATGTGTGTTGGCAGTGTGTGTACACACCCACCATGTTAAAAATCCACCCACTCCAAGCAGCTTCTCAGAACAAGCCGTTACCAGATTCCTGAAGTGTGACATTGCACTGCAGAGGCCCCTCCCACACATGTTGATGGACACTGACATACTAGCACAGACACCTACCTCAGAGAGCTGAGCTGTTCACACAGTCTGCCATGTTTATCTCCTCGCCAGAGCATTAAACGCAGCATTCAAGTAAGAAATGTGTTCTTATTAAAGCTATTAAAGTTCAGTCAGTCAAGAGCGGGAGTGAATTTCTGTTTATCTTCTGTTGTTTGATAGAGAGCTAGTCTAGTTTAATAGACTACTCACGGGTGTGCTGGCATCCAGCTCTGTGCGCATGCGACAGGAGCATGTGTGTGTGTTTAAGTTGAGAGCAATAAGGCTTTAAAAAGCATGCAGATGATATTTCATGATGATGGAGAACTGCAATGCCACATGATAGAGATGATCATTAAAACAAACAGATATCATGTTTCAGTTTTTATTCGTGTTTACTGCTGTGAATGAGCTGTGAACAGGCTCCGCCTTCTCGGGTGGGGAGCAGTAGCTCATTTGCATTAAAGGAGCCATGCACAGATCAGCTAATTTTTTCTTCAACCCCAAAATTGCCATTTTCAAAATGGTGTATTAAATGATCTGTTAGGAATTTTGATCTGAAACTTCACAGGCACATTCTGGGGACACCTGAGACTTATATTACATCTTGTAAAAAGGGGCATAATAGGTGGCCTTTAAGTAACGGGCATGCAAACCTTGGAAAAAGAATATTTATGACACTCAGACAGGTATGTTCAATGCAGTTGTGTTGATAGAAAACAAAACAATACACATTTCTAGTTTCAACATTATTTGTTCTTCAGATAATCTTCTTTAAAAGAAAAAAGTTTCAGCTGTATGCAAAGTGACACACATTTTAACTTTTTTGAATGGTCACCATTGGCTTATTCTACAACAAAGATTGCTAAAGTCAACCGTTTTTACTAATAGACCTAGAAATCTCTGTGTAAAAAATAAAATAATGCTGCTGCCATCTTTCAGAAGTCCTTTTTACCCCTCTGTAATCTGGCTCCAAATCTCTGGTGAAATTTGTCATTTTGAACCATCTCTACAAAATAGTGAATTACTCAGTAAATATATATCCATGACATTTACTATTTTGGCTTTCTTGTTCTTTTATGCATTTCTTTCACCAAAACAAAAATATTGAAATCTTTTTAGCAGAGGAACTCATGTTGACTTGACACGGAAAGACCCTTTTACATTGTTACAAAAATATTCTATTCCAAATAAATCCTGTTCTTTTGAACTTTTTAGTCATCAAAGAATCCTGGGGGAAAAAAGTTAATCACAGCTTCCACAAAAATAATAAGCAGTACAACTGTTTCAGCATATAAGAATGATTTCTGAAGGATCATGTGACGCTGAAGACTGGAGTAATGATGCTGAAAACTAAGTTTTGCCATCACAGGAATAAATCATTTTTAAAATATATTAGATTAGAAATCAGTTTTTTGAAATTGTAATAATATTTCACAATATTACAGTTTTTCTGTATTTTTTGATCAAATAAATAAATAAATAAAGTCTTGGTGAGCATAAGAAAAAGTTAAAAAATCTTATCGACACCAAACTTTTAAACAGTAGTGTATATTATTTTGCTTTGTTTCTATCCATAAGCTTGTTTGAACAGACATCCAATACTTTTTTGAGGCCCACCATTTGCCAGGGAGGCCATTTCTTAGTGACAAAATGCTGTGCTTTAGTGCACTGCAGTCTATGAGGCCTTAAACAGCTACTGTTATACAACAAAACTCTGTCAGCAGGGTAAAACGTCCTCAAGAAGCTGTCGTTAAATTATACAACCATTACAGCCGATTTTGCTACACATTCGCCAGATTCAGCAATGATTTTGACGACAATTACTGTCATTCTTCAAATGACCTGTTGTGTGCAATGTTCCTGTTATCACCTATAATCTGTAACTCTCAGTTTTTTGTGAGAACTATTATTATTTTGTAGTTATTTAGCCTATTTATTTGTTGAATACGCATGTTAACCGTTTGCAAAGTTGCACTTAAGCCATTAGTCCATTTATCACAATACAACGTGTCACTTTTTTTTTTTAGCAGTCTTGGTTCTGGAAGTATTATTTCCCATTTATTTTCTCCTTTTTCTTTAAAATCAATGGGGGGAAATAAAGGTACAAGAGTGTGTGGTTAATGTCTTTTCTATGCATTGAGAATGACTTTAATATAAATCAAAATGGATCAATATTCATTTCTTTAAAATAAATATAATCTTGCTTACCCAAATTTTAAATGTGCAAAACAGTCAAATGTCCATAATGCTAAAGATGTTTGGGGAACAACATTCACATCTCTCTCTTCCCTTCAGGAGAAGAATCTGGACTGGTTTCCCCGGATGCGGGCCATGTCTTTGGTGAGCTCGGAGGGAGAGAGCGAACAGAACGAGATCCGATCGCTGCAGGAGAGACTGGACACCACTGTCACTCTCGTGGCTCAGCTGTCTGGCCAGCTGTCTGAGCTTAAAGAACAGGTAAAATACAGCGCACCATCCAAAGGTTTCACCGTCTTCAGCTTCTTTTTTCCTCACGGGCCTCTGAAGTGTTTACTATTAGGCCCTGCTGTGGAAGTGCGTCAGAGCTGGGGTGGGGCGGTTCCCTGGGGCGATGTGGATGTTCCGGCTTTGCTCCGCTGTGTCGGAGCACTGCCATCACCTGCCTGGCCCACATGTGATTCTGCACAAACAGTTTAACTAATTCACATGACACAGGGAGAGGGAGAACTTTGGGTTCTAATGGAATGAAAAGAAATTGCTGCCCCATGGCTCAGTTCTTTTTTTAAAGTGTCTCACTAAGGTTTGCGTGTCTGTTTGACCTTAGACTTCAGAGTTGTACTGTGTTCTGTGCAGAAACACACAAGAACTGCACAGTCATTGAGAATCGGCAGTGATCCAAACCAGTGGGCCAGAAACATTCGAACTAGAACTATTAACCACACCGTGGTGCCCCTCACATCCTCCAGCGGTCCTTCTGATTCCGGACGGTCACGAGGAGCGGGCTTACTGTAATTCTCCTGGCAGTGCTGGATGTTAAATAACTTATTAGAGTGATTTCTCCTCCGACAGCCAGGCCTAATTAAACAGATCCTCCTCACCTCTCAGCTCGAGCCAGGCTGAGATCCAGCTCAGATGCTGTAGGCGAAATCCGAACTTGTCATGCGTTCAGAAAAACAGGCTCTCTCTGATTTAGTGTAGCACACTGTGTTCCACCTCCATTTTCTCGCTAGGGCTGTTTTTAAGAGATATTTGTTTTTAATGACCCTACAATTTCGATTAAACCATCAAAATATGAGGAAAATATTTTAAATACGAGGGAAAAACAAAACACTAAACTTGGTTATTTAGCAAAAAAGGCAAAGTAAAGCAACAGGTTTTATTTGACTAAACAAAAGGCATAGACAAACAAAAAACTCACAGGAAAAAGCATACATTTACCACAACATCAGGTAATATTTTGTGTTGGTTCTCTCTTGCTTTTACATGTGCTCATAATTTCTTTGTACGACAGCCCGACCAAAAATTGTCCGCTCATTTTGACATTTTTCATTGTTATATCAAATTAAACAATTGCTTCAAGCACAACTGCGCAATATGCTTACAAAATCTTTAACACATTTGTAATTCGATTTTCCCAGGAACGGACATCACTTTGGGCCACTGCTGTACATGTCGATTTAAACCCAGTGATTTTAGGGAAGTCAAAAAGTGACCCATGGAATAAGAGGTCATTTTAAAATGTGTCCAAATGACACTGTTGTAAAAGAATAGTTCAGCCAAAAAATACTGTTGTTCCAAACTTGTATGACTTTTTTTCTTCTATGAAACACCAGACATTTTGAAAAATGTTGGTAACCAAGCTGTTTTGGTTGCTATTGACTAATTACTAAAAATGACGTTTACGGAGTCTGCATGAAACAAAGGTTGCGATATTTGGTGACATAAATTGTGACACATCAGATTGAAATGGCTTCTTGAGCAAGAAAAAATGTAGGCAGGGACTTGTGCATGTTATGACTTATATAACAATACTCTGACGTTTTGTTCTACAGCGTCAACTGCACACACTCACCCCAATCTATAAAGTCTTTAGTAACTTATTAGAAATAAACACTTCAAAATTTGTAGCGATTTCTGTATGGGTGTGTGCAGTATATGTTGTAGAACATAACGTCAAAGTGTTGTCAAGTTATGTTTACCACAGGCTTTATTTTATACATAAATTGAAAAAGCCCATTATAAAAACTTGAAGGAACCAGCGGCGAATTAGTCATTCTGATGTCATTCCTGTCATTCCTATTGGTCGATCTCATGCGAGTGACAGGCTGTCAGAGAAGAGATGTTATTTTCATTAAAGATTAATGTATTTTACTTAAAGGGATTGTTCACGAAAAATTATCGTTCCAATGTTGTTCCAAACCCTGTAAGACGTTCGTTCATCTTCGGAACACAGATGAAGATATTTTTGAAATGATCCCTCCATAGACAGCAATTTAACTGCCACTTTCAAGGCTGAGTTTTTGTTTTACTGTAAATTAAAAGATGAGTTGTTCTTTAAAGGGATAGTTCACCCAAAAATGAAAATTCTGTCATCATTTACTCACCTTCACGTTGTTCCAAACCTGTATGAGTTCCTTTGTTCTGCTGAACACAAAGAAGATATTTTGAAGAATGTTTGTAACCAAGCAGATAGAGCAACCATTGACTACCGTAGTATTTTCCCCCCTACTACGGTAGTCAATGGTTGCTCTATCTGCTTGGTTACAAACATTCTTCAAAATATCTTATTTTGTGTTCAGCAGAACAAAGAAACTCAACCTCAACAACTTGGTTGTTCGAACAACTTGATATGAAATGTCTCATTAGATCTATTACAGTTTTTAATGCATCGAGCAAGGGGAGATACAGTTAACAAACGTAATGTTTTTTACTGTAGTCTTGCAATGTTAAACTTACAATCTTTTTTTACAGTGCAGGCTTTTTTTTAAGAGGTGACTAAATTGGCTTCCTGTTTTGTGTGTGTGTGTGCGTGCGTGTACTACATCACTAAATAATCTTTTTCTGTTTTGTGTGTGTGTGTGTGTATCCACATGTACAGATGACGGAGCAAAGGAAGAATAAACAGAGACTGGGCTTTCTGGGACCATCACAAATAAACCATCAAATCCCGTCTGCACACTGAGAATGAACTTATCACCCCTCCACAAAAACAGATCCTGATGTTCACACCATGAACAACACTACGCTCATGGTGAAATCACACTTTACTTCATGAAATGACAGTTGTCCAGTTAGATGAACGGAAACGACTACAGACTTTCATAAGTGTTTTCTCGTTTAAAACTTATAGATGGAAGACATTTGTTAATGCACAGTGTCTGATCTTGATTATTTGGAAAATCACAAACCCTGCTCTTATGAGGGCACATCCATTTTCTCCCAGAGGACTCGGACAGTCTTTGGGTGGGCTGTCTGATTTTTTTTTTTTTTTAATAAGAGTCAAGTATTAACTCCCTCACAATTTATTTGTCCCGTCCATAACTGGAGTATTGCTGTAACTCAAAATGGACTTTAATCTGTGCTGGAATAACTGGAAACATAAAGTGCCTTTTTCGGCGGTTTCAACGTTTTTTATAATTCACAATTACTCTCATGAAAGATACAAGACTGGAAACATAGTTATCTCATAATCAGACAATCATGTGACTGTTGGAATCTGTTTGCATCACCTTCTACAAAGACCTAAACGCTAGTCTTAACTCTTAATGACTTTTATTGTGTATTTTATGTCGGAGATGTGACTCATATTTGTGCTTGCCTTATATACAGTTGTACAGAAAATAATAAAGAATTTATATTTGGTATTACAATGCTTAGTTTGACTCTGGATGTTGTGCAGAATGACTGTGAGCCAAAGTTAAACTATGGTTAAATTATGTGAATCAATGGAAGTAATCATTTGGGATGGTCTGCACAAGCGTCTATGCAAGGTTTTGAGGTATTTGAATATGTAGATGTCGTGTCCACATTGGTGGCTGATATGATGCACGTGTTATCAGATCTGTGTACGGAGTTCAGATTTACTCACAGAAGTAAACTGAGATCACAAGAAGCGGATCTCAGAGGATATTTTAATGGACATGGCAACTCAACACTGTCCCAAAATAGTTTAGCATATAAAGTAAACACCTTTAAGTCAGACATCAAACATTACAATAGCATATTGAATAAATAAAGTTCCTTTCTTTTATTATTAAAAAGGATATAGCATTGAATTGTTAATTTTATTTTATTTTTGTAATTTTAACTTTTTCGGTTAAATCAATATAATGTATATTATAATAATCTTTATTTTGTATTTTGAGGTCATTTTATACTAATCCAAATAATTTTTTCAGTTAATTCCTTCATGGCCGAATCAATTTTTTTTTTTTGGGCAGTCATTTTAGACCTGCCCAAAGTGTGAATATTTTTGGGATAATTTAACCTTTTTGAATTATGTCCACAATTTACTTGTGTTCGCATAGCTAGCAAGTAACACAAATGTCACCATGTCATACCATTCCGATAAAGTAAAAAATGTAAATCTAAATGTACATTTTTTGGGGGGTAAAAAGTGACTGAAGAGCACCAGAGGGTTAAACCTATAATGCAATTCCACCTTATTTCCTCATTAAATTTGTATATAATTAATACATTTGTAAATAAAAGTCAATTGAGCTAAAATGTTTAGTGAAGTCAGAGTTTAATAATTGTTGGAGAAAGTTACTTTTAAAAGTAATGTTATAATATTGCGTTACTCCCAAAAAAGTAACTGTTACTTAGTTTCTTTAAAGTATTGTTACATTACTTTTGCGTTACATTCTCACCTGAGCTGGTCTTGTTTGTTTGTTTCTGAACAATAATAACAACAACAAAAAAAGTAATATTTTTGGCAAATGTAAATTTCTTTTTACACCAAAATTGAAATGAATTAGGCTGAAGAAAATGCAAATCCACTCCTGTACAGTAGAGGGTGCAGCTCAACACTTTTCAGCTGTTGTGCCATTCTGGATTGCAGAAGAACAGGACACAGTAGAAGAAAATGTAATACTTGCTTCCTTCTCTTGAGTCTTAGCTCCACCCCTATAGGAGGCAAGGGAAGGAAGCACATGTATGCCTCCTCAGGAAATTTCCTCGCCTCCTCACGGTGCAATCAGAGAATTGAGATGACCTTCAAGATGGCTGAGTTAGATCGTTTCCAGGTTAGAGGGCTAAAAAGTCAAAAGTGACATGTAGCCAATGGTGTCCCATACTCGGAATTTGTGCTCTGCATTTCACCCATCCAAGTGCACACACACAGCAGTGAGTATTGAACACACACACACCCAGAGCAGTGGGCAGCCATTTTTGCTGTGGCGCCTGCCCCGGACGATTGGGGGTTTGGTGCCTTGCTATTCATATAACTCACACATCAGTTGTGGTAAACAGAAACTCAAGCATGTTTGCATGACCTGCGAAAGCCAATGAGGTTCATTCCTGCGTATTACTCAGCACGTTTGAGCTTCCACAAAAACCAATGAGGTTTGTTCTTTCATGTCAAGCAGGTTCAGTTGAGCTTCTGTTTAAGTTTGCTGATCAATGTTTGTATTTGAATAAAAGCCTAAAAAAGCAATTGTGTTTTTCTTTAGAAACTTTGGACTAAACCACTCAATTCCCAACCCGATCTCATGGCAATTCGTATGTATTTTACGAGGTGGCTAATTTGTACATATTTGTCCGACCTCACTCAATTCATACAAGTGAGGTCGAGCGAATTCGTACGAATTAGCCACCTTGTACAAATACATACGAATTGGTTGTGAGATAGCGTTGCAATTCCTATGGATTAGTTTTACTATTTATGAACTTTTTGAAGCGTAAAAGTTGTAGTTGCGTAGCTGTCAATGGAGGGACAGAAAGCTCTTAGATTTCATCAAAAAGATCTCCATTTGTGTTCTGAAGATGAACGAAAGTTTTACGGGTTTGAAACATCATGATGTGAAATTTCACTTTTGGGTAAACTATCTCTTTAATCACGATTGCTCTCAGCATTTGGAGAAGAGAGGTGTCCGTCAATAAATGGGGAAACAAAGTAACTTAAAAGTAATGCGTTACTTTCCTAGTAACTTGAAAAAAGTAATCTGATTACGTAACTCAAGTTACTTATCGAACACTGAAGTTACACTGAATTTGAGTGATGTCGATAATGATTGTTGAATAATTTTGCATCGAAACATCTTGATTACGGGTACAAGACTGCCTAGTTTTTTTCAGAGCACAAAGATCCACGTCTGCTCGTGCCTTCACACTGACATGGTTAAAATTAGCCCCTGATGGCTCCATTATAGCTCACAGCTGTCACTAAGCAGGGGAAAGTCCAGCACGTCTGGAATGCACCATCAGGAACGAGAAGACTTACTAAATGACCCCCACTCACACTGATCGCTCATCTGTTGGCAGGCACGTCTTTCCAACACAGAACGGGAACAATCAATTAGATGCATAGCAGTTATTCAGTGTTTTAATATTTTGTTTGTTCTTTCTGTAAATTCAGTCTCCCCTCAGCATGCATTCAATATCTTAAGGATGATAGATCCCTCATAAAGACTTAAAACACAGGCTTTCTCACAGTTCCATCATTCAGGTGAGCGCAGTTGTAAGGCAAGACAGTGTACACCATCCTGCATAAACACACTCATTAATCTAAATATACCACCCTCCCTTCCTTCTTTCTGCATGTGATGGGTCTGCATGTGATTGTGCGTGTTGTTGTCATGCTGGTTGGTCGGAGAGCAGATGAGATCTGTCACATGAGCTGGTCTCGGAGCGGAGAGAGATCACCCCTGCTGCACTCTTTCCCAAAAGCATTGCGAATCTGAGGGGGATTTTTCATTTGACTCAGCGTTCCTGCTTAATCTAATAGTGTACGGAGTGACTTGCTGAAGTTCTGCAGGAGAGACAAAGAGATCTGCAAGAATGTGGCCCTTGTTGTTTTGTGGAATGAAAAAGATGTTTATCAAAATGTTCACACTGCTCTTGTCCATACAATGAAAGTAAATGGCCATCTATCAAGTAAAAAAAAAAAAATCAATAGCATGTAAGTAAACCATATATAGTTTTTTAAATGTATATTTATTTCAGCAAGGATGCATTAAATTGACTATAAAGACTTTTTTAATGTTCACCATATTAGAATGATTTCTGAAGGATCATGTGACACTGAATAATGGTGTCACGATGCTGAAAATTCAGCTTTGATATTGAAGCAACTTAATTAAATAGTAATTTAAAATATATCTTTAGATTAAATATGACCTGGGCACATTCTTGTCAGCTTTTGTGTGATACTCCTAGCTAGGAAATTGATAATTAATTAAACAGAGAAGGGCATTCCTGTAGTTATGCAAAGGCAATATTATTACAAGCATAATATATTAATATAATATGAAACAATGATTTGTGTCAAGGACAGGGCACACAGTGAGGTAGTTCAAATTTGTGGATGTGATCCAGCGATGGCATATTTCAGTTTGTTTGGCAGCATGAGAAAAACAAATAAGTATGAAATTCAGTTAATCATTTCTAAAGGACATGCAATTGGATGATGAAGGAGAGAGTTATGTAAATGCCTTTTATTAGAAATCAGCTCAAAGGAAGGAGATGAGTCATACAAAGCTTACATTTATGGGAGTTTTTTTTTCCTATGCCGAAGCATCATGTTGCATCTCCTTCAAACACCAGACTGAAGGTCTCTTTAAAGCAACAGACTCTTTTAACACCTCGAGCAGCTCTCTTCCTGTTGGCTCTTGTAGTCGTTTTAATTTGCTTACAAGTTTCATTTTAAATGAGCTAGTGAATACAGACTGAGCTTTTTTGGATTGATTGTCAAGTTTCACTCAAATTCCATCTTGCCATAAATATACAACTTGTGTAAAATAAAAATCAGGTTTTTAACTCCATTTAGCCTTTCATTGCAATGGACTGTATCTGGAGGCAGTGACTTGCTGCTTGTCTAAGTACCCCTTTAACCCCCCCTCCCACCATCTCTGATCTGTGACTTCAGTCCACAAGCCTGTCCAGCCTCTGCACTTTCATTTCTGACTGCTGTGCACACTGAGTGTTTTTTTTTCTTTGTTTTTTTGTCATGTTCTCTAGGTTTTCAGTTAAAGCAGTACTTAAGAGGGTTGCTTCTGTGTATATTCTCATGTCTGAGCATGTAATATGGCTTAATTTACACCTTTCAATTTAAAACTAATATATATATATTAGTTTTGAGCCAGTCTGACAAAGGCCTAATTGTGATGGCTAGACGACTGGTTCAGAGCATCTCCAAAACTGCAGCTCTTGTGGGGTGTTCACGGTCAGCAGTGGTCAGTATCTATCACAAGTGGTCCAAGGAAGGAACAGTGGTGAACCAGCGACAGGGTCATTATGGGCGGCCAAGGCTCATTGATGCACGTGGGGAGAGAACGCTGGCCCGTGTGGTCAGATCAAACAGTCAAGCTACTGTCGCTCAAATTGCTCAAGAAGTTAATGCTGGTTCTGATAGAAAGGTGTCATACACAGTGCATCTCAGTTTGTTGTGTATGCATAGTTTGTTACATTTAATGTACATAATGTTATGCCTGTGTGTGTGTGTGTGTGTGTGTGTGTGTGTGTGTGTGTGTGTGTATATATATGTATATATATATATATATATATATATATATATATATATATATATATATATATATATATATATATATATATATATATATATATATATATATATATATATATATATATATATATATATATATATATATATATATAACGTTTTGCATATATTTTTTAATATTCTTCTGCCAACAGGGATGGAACAACCAAGAATTTTGTCTCAGAAACAATGAGCAAAAGTGTGAAGTAAGAAAATGCGTGTAAAAGGTGAAGCTTGTACAATGATTGCATTTAAAGGTCTTTTGTTTTTTGACTAAGCTAAATTTAATGCTGGCAATTAAAGGACTTTTTATGCATGGCATTAACACAATAGTAACAACAACAGCAGATTGTGTCACTCAATTAAAAAAAAAAATTTTTGAATCAATATAGGTCTCATTTTGCATCATAGATCAAAAATACTCTCCTTGGCAAAATATCAAACGGCCAATGTAGAAAAATACAATAACTCTAAAATTGCATAAAACTTTTTCAAAATATTGTAATATTGGCAATACAAACACAGACTCATTCAATTGCTTTGATAAAAGGTCACAAGACAGAAAACTCCCACAGGGGCAGATATTGCAGCAAACAGTTTCTTCCCTAAAGGCACAAACACTCCCACGCTCCACATGTTTACTTCTCTGCAGAAATCTCTGTGCCCTAAACTTTCTGCCAATTCTGGGCAGAAGGAGATCCTGTCTGTAGCCCAGCGAAAAACACCTGGTACCTGTGCTTCCATATCAGAAAGGCTCCCACCAGGCAGATGATAGCTTGAGCCAGGTTCAGCACCATCTGCAGAAGGTAATACATTGGTAGAGTGCTTATGATGGCACTGCAGTCTGTCACACCTCTGTAGGTGAATGTGCGGGCGATGGGATCCTCAGGGTCCAGGGTGCACATACAGTCCTCCACCATTTCCTTGCAGCTGTAGCTGTTAATCAGGGCGTAATGGTAGCACTGGAAGGCGATGACCACTAAGGAAATGACCAGCCCCATTGTGCACAGGAAAAAGTACAGGAGCTGAGCGGAAGTGAGAGAGCAATTGCAGTCATTTGTGATGATTAAGGCAGGGGGCGATGGAAATAAGGTTTTAATAGACTAAAATGTCTGTACTTGTTCATTTAAAATCAGCTCAGTGTTCTGCCTTGATGACTCAAGAATGTTACTGCCAATGTCAATGGTCCATTAAATATTTTTAAAAATATGCCTAATTAAAGAGACGGTTCATCTCAAAATTTTAATTTTGTCATTAGCACACTCATGTATATAATAAATCTAGTATAACTTTCTTATGTGAAACACAAAATGAGATGTTGGCATAATGTTTACCATACAATAGCAATGCACTGTAAAACATTTTTTGATCAATAAGTTATGACAACATATGTTCTTACATAGCATTAACTCATCAAAATAAGCTAACCCGTTTATGTTATACAAGATTCAACTCTTTTTGTAAGTTTAATGTAATTTAAGTTGAAATGACTTAAACATCCAAGTTTATTGTATTTAAAAATGTAAGGCTGTGCACATTTTTTATGTGTCTTTGTTAAACTGCAATTATGCTACATTTAAGTACTGAGTAATATTAAGTAATGTACTTACTATAGGGTTAGGAACAGGGTTTGTTTTAGTTTAGGTTTATTTGCATGTAATTATGCATAATGTATAGTTAGTAACTACATGTAACAATGACACTAAAAGGTAATATTCCCTCTATTCGTCCATTAAATGGTGTTTTCGCAACATAAATCAAATGCCTGATTCACTGTTCTTAATATCAGGCTCACTCATTGAATAAGACCAACTGGACATCATCTTGGTTCAATGAGCACGTGACTCGAGAACCACCAGGACCAAATTGTGGGGGGAAAAGTCTGGTTTTGTTAACTGCTTAAAACTATTAATTGAAAACAAATGACTCAAAATAACATTGCTTATCAATGCTTGATAAGTAATGTGGCCTGCTTTTATAATACTATTGTTTTTTTGTCTTTTTTTCAGAAATTTAGGTTCCAAAAGGTGTTAGAAGAACCATTTTGTGGTCCCTGAAGAACCTATCAGTGATCAGAACTTAAAATAATCCACTATAAAGAACACTTTTTAAACTCTATTTGAAATGTATTTACATATAAGGGGCAATTAAAAATTGTCACTTTATCCAGAAGCTGCATTTATTTTTCACCTTTATGATAAATTGAACCGATGCTCTCTCATCAGGCACTCTGGTGATGCAGAAGAGGATCAACCCCAGCAGAGACACCACACACATCTGCAAAACATGAAAACACAGTAGAGAATTTTGTCACTTAGACCCCAAATTTACCAAATATAAACCATCATACATGCTAATTGAGTTGGAGGGTGGATCACCATTATCATGTGCAGCTCACAGTCTGTTGCTGAAAAATGTTGTCATTGTTGCCATGAACACATACCAGTTTACTGGGTTGATCTAATCTTATTTGCAGTGCAGCAGAGCTCCTAAGTTTTCTGTGTCTGCCAGGCTTGTCATGAGCTAACCATAACCCTTATTGTAATCAGCATTGTGCAACTCAGCATTGAGCTGTCATCTGATAATATATTGACTGCTGCTGCAAATTGAATAGCTTAACCCCCATCCCCTCACACACACACACACACTCTCTGAGATATCTTTATCTCTCACGCTTTTTATCTAACTCTTTTCTTCTCTCTCTCTTTCTCTCTCTCTCTCTCTCTCTCTGTGTTTTCCCCACTCTTTTCTCAGCGTGATTGGAGTCTTGTGACTAACGTGTGGTATCTAATTTGATTGTTTTTCCCAGGTTCTGAGGCAGAGAAGTCTTGGTGACCTCAGCATTTTTTCTCGTTCACTCTCGTGTGGCCTAAACATTAGATGCCAGAGATGTTCTCTGATCTATATTGCTGTAATAAAATGTGTGTATTCATGGTTTTGAGTTTGTGTATTCAATATAGACGTCTCATAAAGACATTGCTTTGTGTTTTATTGCCACATTAGCTAATGTTTTACACAATAAAAGTGTTGTATGTAGGGGTTGTGTGGCATTCAGAATTGAACAGAGAATGCATTTTACATTTCATTTTGATTCCTTCTTTTGAGTTGAGGTAGCAAAAAGGATGCAAAATTGCTATCTAAATTGAAATGTAAAGAAATTCATGTCATTTTTTAACAACAACAAAAAGTAAAGTTGGTACACTTTACCATTAGTTAACCGTTGGAACAATTGTGTTCTTTACTAATGTTGAACAAAGATTAAAGGGATAGTTCATCCAAAAATGAAAATTCTGTCATGATTTACTCACCCTCAAGTTGTTCCAAACCTGCATGAGTTTCTTTCTTCTGCTGAACACAAAAGATATTTGCTGATAACTAGACAGTTAATGGTAGGCTAGCCAATGGGTTTTTTTCTACTATGGAAGTCAATGTCTTCTTTTGTGTTTAAGAAAGAAACTCATACAGGTTTGGAACTGTAAATTCATTTTTGGGTGAGCATTCCCTTTAATATTGTAACAAATGCATTGCTTATTTTATTTTTAATTCATGCCATCTTTAGTTTAAACTGATGCATGCAATGTTAATATCGTCCTGTATTTCAGCCCCTGTTATGTTGTCATATGATCGACGTGACTGAACAAAAAACATGCATGCCTGCACTGAGGGATTGCGTTTGAGCTGGCTTGAATCTTTTGAAGAATCGTTTGAAAAGACGTCCCTCCAACGTCCTGTCATGGTTGAAAAATCGTTCCAAAATGAAAGTTAAACCATAGGTATGTTGGCAGCTGGTTTGAGAACGTTCAGAACCAGCTTATAACCATTTTAGGAGCAGCTTAAACCAGCTCATGATCAACTAAGGACCAGCATAAACCAGTTCAAACCAGCTGCCATGCTTCAAAACATACCTAACCATGCAGTTTTTTTTCCCAACAGGGTTGAACGGACGTATCTGAATGCATTTTAAGGAAATGTTCTGTTACATATTTTTACCAATTTATACCGTCCTACCGCAACTATTTTTTTGACGTTGCCGTCGGACCAACGTTTGCTGGGATGCGGCCTTTGTTCTTTTGAGCATGCGTGTCAGTACAGGATCATGATCAGTTCACACTTGAATCAGATTTTTTCACATCTGAGCAATAAATCTGAATTGAGCACTAATAAGGCTTGCAATGTTTATGCTGTTATTAGTCTGTTATTTTTGTACTTAGATGCACACATGCTCTCTGTAACAGCATGCGTATTGTATGCTTATGTACAGTATAAGCCTGTGTGGCCAAAGAATCTGATGGCCTCATGCATGAAAGAGTAAACAAGGCATGCTGGGAGTTGAGGTAGAGGTTGATGAAGAGCAAAAGGAAGCTTACAATGATGCCGGCCCAATGGGGCGTCTCCCTGGCCAGCAGAGAGGGGCTAATGGCAACCATGAGGAAGGCCACGCCTGCTACCGCGATGCCCAACAGAAGCTGTAACAGAGCGACCAGCAAAGGAAAGCGGCAGCCACAACATGTTTGGACATCCTCCAGCACTGGGCCTTCATGTTTTTCTTTTCCCTTCTTCTCATTGCCAGGGGTTGCGTTGCCTCCTCCAGCTGACCCCTTCGGACTCGTCCCCGACCCCATAATTCCTCCTGTCTAGTGCTGAGATTCTTAACCTTCCTTTGAGGCCGACTGGATGTTCTTGCTCTCCCCCTCTATCTGTTAGTCCTTTTTCTTCCTCGCCTGCCGTTTCTTTTGCTCTCTTTAGCTAGACTGTTCCTTCACACTGCCTGCCGATTGCCCTGCCCTGCCCTTCCCCTCCCTCCTCACTGGAGGCTTCTCTCCCTACGCGATCCCTGCTCAGGCACCGCTATTCGGAATGAGAAAGGGCTCTGAACTAATATGGAAAACATTTGGAGCAGATTCCACAAGAGCCACATATAGAGCGCAGGAGAGGAGACGGAAAGGAGGGAGGGTAGGGAAGGAGAGGGGAGACATAAAGGGGGGACTCCAACACACGACAACTACCATTCTCCCTGAAACTAAACAGGAAACAGGAATCTTACAAAACAGAAACAATTCTGGTCACTGACAAACATGTGGATGAGTGTTTGCGTCCTGCCAACCTCCTGCAACACACTGTGTAATCTATTCATAACAGCCTGGAGACAGTCACATGATTTTGATGAAGTTACGTGACCCGCGGGCATGTGAGCGGGTTACAGTTAATCTCTTATGAATATTATGAGAGAGTACATGTTCTTTTCACTTTGTGTTAATTATGGAGATTCATTAACTACATGCAGGACACGTTTCTTATAGTGAATATGTCTGTATTCACCTAGACCATTGGTAAAACGTCCCCACCCCCACCCCCCTTATTTTATATTATATGCACTGATTTATAACCTAATGGATTCATTCGCTGAAGTGATCTGAAGACTGGACATTGACAGAATGTAGTCTATTTTCAGCCACACTATATTGAGAGCTTATTCTATGTGCTGTTGTTATGTCACACCTTGTCTCAGATAGCATGTAGGCCTATAAGCAATCTCTGTTGATGTTGTAGATGTCAATTCAAGCGAATGCTGCAAAGAACTCTAGAAAAATTCCCATTATAAAATTTTACAAATTATAAAGTTGCAAATATTTATAAAGTACATATTTGAAAGTTGCAAATATTTATGAATATATTATAAAGTTGCAAATATTTATAATAAAATTGAATATATATATATATATATATATATATATATATATATATATATATATATATATATATATATATATATATATTCAATTTTATCAATAGCAGTTTATTATAAAAATCTAATTGATACAATTAATTTCCTTTAAAATATACACGACAATATTAACTGTCTATTAGCAAATCTTTAAAAATATGCATTTAAAAGATTACTAATAAAAAATATATTTATTAATGAGAAGAAGAAGAAGAAGAAGAATTTATTTATATTAAGCATAATTATGAAAAAAAGGAAAAAGATGAATTATCAGCTTAGACAAATAGTGATAATTATATTTGGCAAACATGATAAAAAGCCTATATGAAGGCATTTTGAAAACGCATTTATATGTGCTTTTAAATGTTTGTTTACTTAAGTAAAGTATGAAATGTTGTTGCTGATTTTTCTAAAATGACAAAAAGTTATTTTGTACAGGTTTAGTCTATAATCATTTTAATTGGCTTTATATAGAAAAAAAAATCATGTTTAAGCCTATATCCTCATTTGAATGTTATTAATATATTAAGGATTCTGATATTTCACATGTGTAGATATAATTCTTTAGACATGAAATGCAATTATTTTAATGCATTGGAGCGATATGCCGTGATTTATTTTTCAGAGTATATTCAGCAACGAACTGACAACTTTCAAACCTATTTAATTCCCAGACTCTCGAGCTGGTGCATTTACACGTGAGTATGCGCGCGGTTCCTGCCTGGTGGAGGCGCGCGTGCGCGGTAGTCGCCACGAGCACAGACTGAGTGCTGGGCAAAGTGGCAGCTCAGGCGAGCGCGCACACACTTCATCATTCAGAGGTGCTGCGCGAGATCGGACACAACGCACTGCCGCTCCGCTGATACTGGATTAACGAAACCTGATTGTAAAAGAAGCGCACACGAAAGTGGGACAAAGTTATGGATGAAAGAATACCTAGAATGCAGGGCAGACAGTTCCTGGATCACGCGGATTTCTTGGGGTAATTTTATATTCGGATGTTTTGTTTTTAATTTTGTTTCAGGTTTTTTTTTTTTGTATGTGTGTTGGGGTTAAAATGCGTGTTTTCTTTTATAGGGTTGAATATTCATCTCTCTACATGTGCAAATCCAAAAGAGGGATGAAGAGAGAGGAAGGAAAGGTAAGCAAACTGTAGACCCGTGGTGGAAACGTGATGTCCGTCAACTTGACGTAGCACCGCGTTATTAAGGATTTGTGTGATAATTATTACTTTAAGAACTTTTTCCAATGGCTGCTACTTCCCATTCACAGGACGCGTACAAGTTACCACACAGACTGATCGAGAAAAAGAGGAGGGACCGAATAAATGAATGTATTGGGCAGCTGAAAGATTTATTACCCGAACATCTCAAACTTACGGTAAAGTCACCTGCATTTTAAAACTCTTGTTAAAATGTGGTTTGTGAATTTATATTACCCACGTAGGAAAAGCATGAAAGTAGGGAAATCTTATAAATGTATTGTATTACAGACTCTAGGTCACTTGGAAAAGGCGGTAGTTCTTGAATTGACGCTGAAGCATTTGAACGCTTTGACAGCTGTCACAGAGCAACAGCACCAGAAGATCATCGCTTTGCAGAACGGTAAATTACATAATGTGCAACCCACACAATGTAATCTGAGAAACATCTATGTCACGTGAAGTAAAACAGAATAAATGTAGCTTAAATACTAAAATAACTGCACATATGAATCCATAATTAAGTGTATGTATTTCTATCTATCTGCAGTTTATCTGTCTGTGTATCTGTAATTCTTCTGTTGTATATGACAGGACTTTGTCTTTGTTTTATGACAGGGGAGCGATCGTTAAAGTCCTCTCTCCAGGCTGACTTAGACGCGTTCCACTCAGGCTTTCAAGCATGTGCCAAAGAAGTCCTGCAGTATCTGAACAAGGTGGAGAGCTGGACGGCGCGTGAGCAGAGGTGCACGCGACTCATCAACCACTTACACAAAGTTTCCGCGCAGTTCCAGCCGGGCGCTGGGATCCTGCAGCAGCAGTTGCCAGGCGACGACGCTCCGGAGCGGGACACGCAGAGAGATACACAAGCCAACTGCGTCCCTGTCATCCAGAGGACTCAGAACCTCGAGCTGAACGAGAATGACACAGACACTGACAGCGGATACGGAGGGGAGGCAGAGAAAGGAGATGGCAAATGCGAGAAAGGATGCGACACTGCGAAAGGAGTTAAGATTAAGCAGGAGTTCGGGGACGAACGTGTCACCAAAAAAGCCAAACTGAACTGGTCTGCGAACGGTGCATCCGATTCCGCCAATACCCGACCGGACGTGGCGCTTATGAACTCTTTAATGGGAATGACGGGTGTTGGTGGACAACAAACTCCCTTTTGCATGCCGTTTTACTTCATAAACCCATCTGCAGCAGCGTCATACATGCCTTTATTTGATAAAAGTCATTTGGAGAAGTTGGTGTATCCAGCAGCAGCGGCGGCGGCGCTGACCACGCCGTTCCCGTGGCTTTACCCCGGGATTCCCACTCACGCCTCCACTGCAGCTGCGGCCGCCGCTGCCATCGCTTTCCCCGGTGTGTGTTCCGATAAAACCTCCGGATTTGATGCGGCATCCTCAAAAGATGACGAGCCGCTGTCTCCTGACGGTGACCTGTCCAACGAGGCCGACCTGGCCTCTCCTGTGTCTGGGGACCAAGGCTCAGAGAATGAAGCCGGTTATCAGTCCCAAAGGAATGAAAATGATGGTACATAAAGCTGGTCTTTTGACCTTTGCGTGCACACTAGTTTGCTTGTAAAATTGCTATTTATCTGTTTATCTTAATTTAAATGTCATTGAGTATTTAGTATAGTGTTTCTATGGATTTCCAAGCAAAGGCTGTTTTTTTCTTTTCTTTGGTTTTTTTATTATTATTATAATTATTATTAGGACAACAAATTGGTTTATCATTTTTTAGGGGAGAATGGGGGACGTTGTAACAGCCAGTGCCTTTTGCACTGATTCCTTGAGATATTTGAATGAAAATCCAATTGACAGCAGCGACTTTTTTGTCCTTTATGTCTCGCCATCCAATGGCATATTAGTATTGACTGGAAATGTGTGAAATCTCAGATTTGCTCTGGGTTTTTTGGTTGTTGTTTTAGTTGTCTTTTTGTTAATTTTCGATGAAGAAATGTTTAGTGTTGAAATGTTTCACCTTTAATAGTTTAGTGCAATACATATTAATCTTCTTTAAGCTAAAGAACGGCGCTTATCCTAGCTGAGTTTTTTTATTTAAAAAAAAAAAAAAAGATTTGGAAGTCACATATTGGACTCTTGGATGTAATGTTTGATATTGACCTCAAGCAGGCTGGTGTGACTGCTGCAGTATTTGTCAGATACAACTTTCTATTATAGTATGACTGGATTTCAGTCCTATTTCGCTATTTTCAATGTTCAGTGCTTGAAAGAGTTACCTACATACCTCAACATACCGTAGAGTTTGGGCCAGGACTCGTTTCTTAGAGATGCTCCTCTGGTAGGGGTGGTGACGAAATGTTTCGAGCGATTTTAATTGGACAAATGGTGTGAGCCATAATCCTCTGATGTAATGTTACAGCAGCCCCCGTCTCTCTCTCCCTCTCCCGAACAATTAGTCTGAATCACTTGTGAAGGAAATCAGCACTCCAGATGAGATAGGCGTGACCAATCACCTGTCAATCATCACTGAGAGTGCTTTGCCAACAATCTGACATCTTTGTCCTGTGTCACCTCTAGCAAAAATGTACAAGGTATTATAGCACCTTACGGAACTTTGATATTGAATGTAATCTGTGTTCTTTTGGTAGATATAAAAGTTTGTACTGTATATATTCTGATAAAAGTAGTTATTTAATCCAGAGGTAAAGTGCACTTTTTCTTGCCTTCTCAGTTTCCTATAACACAATCCTCACACTTCGTTTTTAAGCCAATGCCCTTCGAACTCAAATCATGTATGTTTTTCTTAAGGAAATCTTCTTAAATACAAGGCAAGTGTTGGAATATTGAGCTAGTGAGCTGGCTCATTTTAGTCTGTAGTAGGGGAGACAACTGTTGAAAAGTATGTGAGGTAAGATATGTGATTATATCAAATGTGTTTTGCCTTTTCTGAAACATTGTCACTATTCATGACCTTGAAAAAGCTAAATGCATATGGGTCATGCTGTGTATTGTACAAATGTTGTGGAGCACTGTAACATGACATAAATAAACATGTAAACGGACCTTTTAGATGGGACAGATCTTAAAAACCAGGAGATCATGGAAGGCTCTTAAGTTTTATTGAATGTGATTATTTTTCTAGGCCTGGGTTTATGAATGCATAGGAACAGTGATGTACCAGCTGCCATTTATTTCTGCATTGTAACACATTTCATAGGCCCTATAGTGTCTTTGCCTCAACTGTCATTTGCCTAAACAGTGGCATGTGGATGTATATAGTTTGTGAATATGCTGTATGTTTAATGTTCATGTTGTAGAAGAAATCTATGGATTTTTTTAAAGGATACACTGAGCGACTACTGCACATTTCCTTAATGCTTTACACATTTGCTGTTTGAAATTATGCAGCTCAGTTGTCAAATAAACATAAGCTCATGTAAACAAAATGCTATCACCCCCTCATTCATTTCAGTACCCAAATGCACATTATATTCATATAGTATGCACTTAAACATACTGACAGAATCATTCAGACTTCATTGCAGTCGAAGTATGCATGTGACACTCTACAGCTGACATCAAGAGATCTGCTAACACTAGCTACATGTAAACAGATTTTATGCGTAATTAACATAACTCTTTGTTATTAAATAAAAGGCAACCTGGAAAAATAAAAATCAGTTTAGTCTGAAACAGGATACTTAAAAGGAGTCGCCCATAACTTTTGAAACAATAAAAGGGAAATACAATCTACCCTGTTATGAACTAAAATGTGCCCACTTATAATTATTTACTGTCATTAAACAAAATGTCATTAAAATCAAGCATTTGATCAACATACAAAACCTATACATTAAAAAATTCAATTTAGTTCCGAGAACCAAAGAATGAGTCAGCATGAAAATCAGCTGACATGAGATTCATAACGTTGGAATGTAAAAACAACCAAAGTTAATACATGTGATATGAATATGAACACAAGGAAGCTAACCACAGACATACAGTACAAATCATAGCTTTGGGTGAAATAAAAAGGATAAACCAACAGCAAGGATTCATCTACTAAATGCTTATATAAACATTTAGCTATAGATGTCTGGAAGTCTTATGTAAGAGTTGTGAAAAATTGTGTTATTTGAGTGGTTGCTCTGAACTGCAAAGAATGCAACACATTTACTTCAGTTCAGGACACCCATTTTGGGGATGTAAGAAGTGATAAGAGGTCATTCGGTTTTACATTTCAGCTTTCTGTTATGCTGAACAAGTAAAAGAACAAAACTCAAATTTGTGGAATCTGCTGTCAGTGTGTGGACGGTTCTTTTACCACATTCTCAGACTGGAGCGAGAACATTATCGAGATTACACTGACCTCTAGTGGTAAAACTGCGAAGACACATGCCATTTACAGCTTACATTTTCAAATAACCTATACAGGTCCTTCTCAAAAATTTTCATATTGTGATAAAGTTCATTATTTTACATAATGTAATGATAAAAATTTAACTTTCATATATTTTAGATTCATTGCACACCAACTGAAATATTTCAGGTCTTTTATTGTTTTAATACTGATGATTTTGGCATACAGCTCATGAAAACCCCAAATTCCTATCTCAAAAAATTAGCATATCATGAAAAGGTTCTCTAAACGAGTTATTAACCTAATCATCTGAATCAACTAATTAACTCTAAACACCTGCAAAAGATTCCTGAGGCTTTTAAAAACTCCCAGCCTGGTTCATTACTCAAAACCGCAATCATGGGTAAGACTGCCGACCTGACTGCTGTCCAGAAGGCCATCATTGACACCCTCAAGCGAGAGGGTAAGACACAGAAAGAAATTTCTGAACGAATAGGCTGTTCCCAGAGTGCTGTATCAAGGCACCTCAGTGGGAAGTCTGTGGGAAGGAAAAAGTGTGGCAAAAAAACGCTGAACAACAAGAAGAGGTGACTGGACCCTGAGGAAGATTGTGGAGAAGGACCGATTCCAGACCTTGGGGGACCTGCAGAAGCAGTGGACCGAGTTTGGAGTAGAAACATCCAGAGCCACCGTGCACAGGCGTGTGCAGGAAATGGGCTACAGGTGCCGCATTCCCAGGTCAAGCCACTTTTGAACCAGAAACAGCGGCAGAAGCGCCTGACCTGGGCTACAGAGAAGCAGCACTCGAATGTCGCTCAAATTTTGCATGTCATTCGGAAATCAAGGTGCCAGAGTCTGGAGGAAGACTGGGGAGAAGGAAATGCCAAAATGCCTGAAGTCCAGTGTCAAGTACCCACAGTCAGTGATGGTCTGGGGTGCCATGTCAGCTGTTGGTGTTGGTCCACTGTGTTTTATCAAGGGCAGGGTCAATGCAGCTAGCTATCAGGAGATTTTGGAGTACTTCATGCTTCCATCTGCTGAAAAGCTTTATGGAGATGAATATTTTGTTTTTCAGCACGACCTGGCACCTGCTCACAGTGCCAAAACCACTGGTAAATGGTTTACTGACCATGGTATTACTGTGCTCAATTGGCCTGCCAACTCTCCTGACCTGAACCCCATAGAGAATCTGTGGGATATTGTGAAGAGAAAGTTGAGAGACGCAAGACCCAACACTCTGGATGAGCTTAAGGCCACTATCGAAGCATCCTGGGCCTCCATAACACCTCAGCAGTGCCACAGGCTGATTGCCTCCATGCCACGCCGCATTGAAGCAGTCATTTCTGCAAAAAGATTCCCGACCAAGTATTGAGTGCATAACTGAACATAATTATTTGAAGGTTGACTTTTTTTGTATTAAAAACACTTTTCTTTTTTTGGTTGGATGAAATATGCTAATATTTTGAGATAGGAATTTTGGGTTTTCATGAGCTGTATGCCAAAATCATCAGTATTAAAACAATAAAAGACCTGAAATATTTCAGTTGGTGTGCAATGAATCTAAAATATATGAAAGTTAATTTTTTATCATTACATAATGGAAAATAATGAACTTTATCACAATATGCTAATTTTTTTAGAAGGACCTGTATATCGTTTTATTGAAGAAAAAAAGGGAAATTGTGATAAAGCACACAAGTACCGGTATTTCATGGTTTAGCGTTTTAGTGATGCACAAGGAAACGAAAGTATTATTTTCCGCATACATATGTAGCCTACATTTGTTCATTAGAAGTGTATTTTCAATAGGTTTTTAGTGTGTAACTAAACTAAAAGATCTTTGTTTATATCTGTGAGGACTTAATTTCAAAATGTAATTGAGATTTATTCATATAAACTATTTATATAATGTTTTGTAAAGTAAATGAAGTTAAAATAATATTTTAATAAATAACTTTTGTATGGAAAAATAAATTGACATTTAAAGAAGTTTATTTACTTCATGTTTAAGCATGTAGTTCAATAAAATAATGAACTAGTAAATACATTTTTTACATATAAAAAACTAAACCTATAAATTTTTAATATGTCCATCTGTCAATATTTAGCCACCAATTAAAAGTGATTTATTTCCATTTTTTTTATTTAACTAATGGATAGCGCATTCTTTTATTTTTATTTTAAGTGTCACTTTTAGTCCTCCATAGTTTTAGCCTATGCTAATATGTATGTAAATTGTATACATTAAATTAAGGGGGAAATCCAAATTGAAATAATCAGCACCAGTGTTCACCTAAAGAACCATGTCATTCCAACTGGATCTTTATCAGGGACATATAGGCTAAATACATTTAGATCCAATGTATTTTGCAATAGCCTACTAATATACAGAGAGACCACTTAACATCAATATTAAGTGGTCTCTTATTTTCCAGAGCTGCATATTCATTCAGATGTACCCTTGGTTTCATAGACATATGTTTAAACCTAGTCCCAGACTAAAATGCATGTTTGAGCTGTTTTAACTGAAAGCAACTTGCACTGACATGCTTTAAATATGTTACTGCCCTTGTTCTGTCTCAAGATGTTTTTTCTAAGGCACATTTATTAAAGCTACTTAAATGTCCTAATTAAACTAATGTCTAATACTGGCTTTACCTAAGCCCTGTCTGTGAAACCATGCCTTTTGTAAACTATATTTAGGTAAATATATTTAACATGTAATTTCGACTAAATTAAAATGTGATTAATTTGATTTAATTACATTCCGGTCAAAGAGTCGTCAGATTAATCAACAGTAGTTTAATCTTCTCACGTCTGTATCTAATAAACAGTCCCTCCGAGTCTTTATTCAAACTCTAATTGCGCAGAATCGAGCGCAGCCTTGACGTCCTTCAATGCGCCGTCACATGACGGTGAGCAAAAGTTGCTCGGCAGCACCATCACGTCAGCTGACTGCAGCCGTTTGTCCTACATATCAGATCACACAACAACACTTTCAACAGACCGATACTACTCAGGTGCGTTAACAGGTCCTGAGGACTCGCCAACATGAAAATCGCCTGTCTGCTGCTAGCTGCTGCCTTTTTGTGGACGTCCGACGCGATTGTTCGGTAAGGTCGAACAAACAAACTTAACAATAACAACAAAACAAGCCGATCATTACCGTGCGGCGTGCCTTGTAAACATCGCAGTGTGGTCATTGTAAGTCAGTTCATTTACGTTATTTGCACTTACTTATTGTTTTATCCAGTTAATTAAAAATAGTATAGTTGTCTCTTAATACGTAGTGCCCCTGTATAATTTTAAATGGTTAACGTGCTATCTTATCTAGGCACTAAGTAGGCTGCTCACGATGTATTTTAAAACAAACAGTCCTTTGTGAAAACGATTAACGTTAACGTTACAAAGACCCAGAGGTCGTTACAGGTCTCCCACTAGACAAAGAGTCTGGTCGTTTGTGATTCAGCAGAAACCATGAGCTGTTTATAGATCAGTATAAAGGGCCCTTTAAAGTCCAACCTTTAGGAATCCCGTTTCGTGCACTGAAGTTGATAAATCTCCTCCAAATGACTCAAAAACACGTAAATAATGTGTATACCACGTGGTCATATGCCTTTATTTGAGTCCTTATGGTGGAAGGTCTTTGTTTTGTTCTTGTATTTGAGTTGAATGTTATAAATTGACCTAATTTACCACATACAAGGCTTAGTTTGACTCAACACCCAATCAAAGTCCAAAACCGCTGCTTTTATAGCATTTTTTTTTTTACTTGGCATGATTGATTGATTGTAAGTATTGTGAGCAATTGGCAATTTAACTTAATAGTTTGACCTTCTCCAACTATTTTCAAAACAAATGACATGCATTGTCTACAAATACAAATTCTAACTTGTGTTCATCATGAAGCAGGTGGAAAGGAGCCTTGACTTTTTAGCATGAGACTGTTTGTAGTTTGCTGCAGGTGATGTGACTGCAAGATAACCGTGTGCAGTTTGGTAAATCCAAATGTTTTTGTTTCTCTCCAGGATTCCTCTCCAGAAGTTTCGTTCCATCAGACGGACACTGAGTGATTCTGGCAGAGCTGTTGAGGAGCTTGTAGCTGGATCTGTGCCCCTGAAATACAACCTGGGCTTCCCAGCTAGCAACGGTCCTACTCCAGAAACCCTCAAGAACTACCTGGATGTGAGTATTGCTTGTTTACATCACTTCCTTTGTAGGGAAAGGAATGTGCTCATGCACATACATTTTTAGGCTCTGCCTAAGGTAAAAGTAGCAGCTTAATTGTTTACCAAATATCTCTATTCGGCCTGTTGTTTTTTTCCGGAAGATCACTAATTTATTAATTTGAAGTCAGAGGCATGTGAATGTCTCTTTTTAAATGCAGAGTTTGCACAAAGCTGTACATCAAGGAAGTAGCAAGAATGAGGACAAGCAGTTGATATAGTTCAACATACAGTCCTTTTGCTCAGTCATGTCATATGATTAATAAATACCACTGTGTCGACATGGTGAAACGTGACTAACAGTAGGAAAAAGTGAACTTGAAACCTGTTCTGTCATCTTTATTCAGAAAAAATGTGCTAGTCTGTTTCCTGTCATAAGCTGTAATGGACAGCGTGATGGTGTGATTGACAGCTGGTCATGAGTTTGTTTGTCATGCTTCATTAACAAAGCCTTTTCCACAGTAGGCCACAATAATCTTCTTTGGCAGTAAACAGCTGATATTTTTGCCAGCCACAGTTTTGTAAATGGGCTTAAATAATTGATGCAAGATCTTAAGGGTCAAAGATAACAACATTCGGTTAACACTTTAATTCTCGCTATTAAGTAGTTGCTTATAAGCATGCACATAACGGATATTGGCTGTTTATTAGTACTTATAAAGCCCATAATAATGCCTTATCCTTCATGACCATATTCTTCCTACCTAAATCTTACCCAATACCTAAACTACTACTAACTATTAATAAGCAGTAGTTAGGAGTTTGAGGCAAAAGTTATAGTTATTAGTGAGATTTGTACCCTCATCGAAAGTGTGACCCACATTTGTTTTTGAGTGACATGGGAGATGCATTATGATTCAAGACATACATTTAAAAAATCTTGGTTGGCATTTTTAGGTTTTTATTTAAGGTCATAATAAATGATAATATCAGTAACTGTAAAATAAGAGGTTTACATTTTATTGTGAAATGTATTGAATATTGAAATGTTCAATTCACAGTGAAACTGAAATCTTCATCACAGGCAATATTTGCATGCATACGTATTTTTTTCTTTTCTGAGACCCTAGTAGTTGTAAACCTGAGTGAAAGTTTATTTTTACAGTCTGTTGTGGTGCTGAATTTTGAATGAATTGGGTTTTTCTGTTTACAGGCTCAGTACTATGGAGAGATCGGCCTTGGCACTCCTGTCCAGTCTTTCACTGTAGTGTTTGACACAGGATCCTCCAACCTGTGGGTGCCCTCGGTCCACTGTTCCCTGTCTGATATCGCTTGCTGTAAGTCCACACAGAGCCTTGGAAATTTATATCATACGATATTGTCAGATGAGTGTTGTCCTTGAAATATTAACACACAAATTCAAAATGAATTTTTCAATAAACAAGAAGTTATTTCACTGTGGCCAGTTGTTGCTCAAGCAAATCTGTTACATCTTTTTAGTGGTAGCAAGTTTGTTCCTGGAATCTGAACAAGAACTTTTAAGAGATTGTATCACTACCTTTTGAACATAGTTAGGGGCAGTCTTGCAGATCAGCCTCAGTGACAACTTTACTTGGTGTGGATGTTTGGGTGTTTTATAATGTGAGCAATGATCTGTAACTGTAGTAAAATTTATTTGTAAGAGGTAAGGTCATTTTGAAATCAAAATTGACAATTGATATTTTATGAAATATTGCAGTATTTATTCTAAATTGTTAGACATCACAGCAATACAACAGTGCCCACCCACTTTTTCAGCGGCCTCTTTTCTGGAAGTATTTTTTTCCATTCATTTCTCACTTAGGCATTTTAAAGAGTTATAAGCCATGAACCAATTCAGCCAGCTAGGAGGTGAATCAAACCATTACAAACTTTGATTTGAAGCAAAAAGAGTTAGCAAATTGGACAAAAATACAAAGGTACAAGACTCTGTACTTAATGGCTTTAGTGAGGGAAAGAACTACATTCCTCTGAAGGATTGTTGCGAACAGCATTATTAAATTAAAAACAATGGAGAAAGATAAAACTATTATTAGAATATGATTTATGATAAATGTTGATTCATCAAAATATATTAAGTTTACTGAAAAATATGCATAAATACACCAACATTGAAGTATTTTGAGAGTATTTCAGGAGACTGACTCAATTACGTCATTCAGTGTTTCATGAGAGTGGGCGGAGCTAATGAGATTTTGCTTTAAGTTTTGCTTGTTTCAACTCCGATTGGTGGAATTTTCTGTACAGCATCATGGGTAATGTAGTTTTTCACCATAAATTCCCACTGTTGAACACAATTATTTTCAATCCAAGTTAAAATAATGCGGGCTGACAGCTTTCACAGAAGCAAATGCTATCGATTAACAACCTCATGGCTGAGAGAAAGGCTGTCTTTAAATGTTTAAAAGTTATTGTTAAAAATCTAATTCCCTATGGAGAAAATGAATGGCGTTTTTACTTCTGCTCTCTATAGCAAACCACAAACATCCAACCATACTGATGAAATCAGGTCGCACCCTAAATTTTTTTCTTGTTTGAGAAGCAGTTTCTCTCGGATATGCGTCATAATAGAGAAGAAGACTTTTGCCACTAAAGTATTTTTTTTTTCTTTTGTTTTCTAACCCTGTAGTGCTTCATCACAAGTACAACGGGGGCAAGTCAAGCACCTATGTGAAGAACGGGACTGAATTTGCCATACAGTATGGATCCGGAAGCTTGTCTGGGTATCTCAGCCAGGACACATGCACGGTAGGAATCAACAAGTAAAAAGTCTAAACAAATTTAGTTTCGCCAGAAATGGTGAAAGCAATAAACCGATCTGTTATGTCTCTTTAAGGTTGGTGATATTGCGATTGAGAAGCAGATATTTGGAGAAGCTATCAAACAGCCAGGAGTGGCATTCATCGCAGCCAAGTTTGATGGTATTCTCGGCATGGCCTACCCTCGCATCGCCGTGGATGGGGTTCCTCCTGTTTTTGACATGATGATGAGCCAGAAGAAAGTGGAGAAAAATATTTTCTCTTTCTACCTTAACAGGTAAACTCATTTATTTAGGCCATTCTGGTTTATTCCATGAACAAATAATTACAAGGCGGTGTCATAAACATTAAATTCAGTTGAAACATTTTGGGCCTGATTTTGTTTTTGGATGTCCCCGTTTTATTTTTCCAACAGAAACCCAGACACCCAACCTGGTGGTGAGTTGCTCCTTGGAGGCACAGACCCCAAATATTACACCGGAGACTTTAACTATGTGGACATCAGCAGACAGGCCTATTGGCAGATCCACATGGATGGGTGAGAGATTTTTGGCTTCTGTGTAATGCAAAGGCCATCCGAACATGTTAGTTGATTTATACAAATCTATGTTTAAAAATCAAGAAAGTATCATTGCAAACTGTCAATCGATTCTGTCTGTTTAAGCCTTTCCATCATGCATTGCTCTGTGTGGGAATCACATTTTAAGTGTACAAACTGTCCAATGTTAAGTGGTCATTTTAGGTAATGGATAGAGCTTGAAAGCTATCTATCTAAAAATGCTCTGACTTTTAAGCACAGTTTATGTTCATTTATGTTAGAACTTGCATTATAAAATTTGCCATGCTTGCATATGTAATATGTTATGTAATATACTGGTCTGTCATGTGAGAGGCAAGAATTTGACCACTGAACCACCAATGCAGAAGATCCCTATGACAATAGTGTTCTCTGTTATTGTGTGTAGCATGAGCATTGGCAGCGAGCTGACTCTGTGTAAAGGAGGATGTGAAGCCATCGTGGACACTGGAACTTCTCTGATCACCGGCCCAGCCGCTGAGGTCAAAGCCCTGCAGAAAGCTATAGGAGCAATCCCTCTGATCCAGGGAGAGGTACTGTAACCTTAAATATTTAGTTCAAAAGTTTGGGGTCAGTAAGAATGCTTTTGTATGAAAATATAACATTTTTGATAATTTTCTCTTTAGTATATGGTTGACTGCAAGAAAGTGCCCACACTCCCTACCGTCTCATTCGTCCTGGGTGGAAAGACTTACTCACTGACTGGAGAACAGTACATACTCAAGGTCAGTTGTTTTGTCCGCTTAGTTCTGTTGGATGTGGTACTCTACTTCAGCAGAGCTGTGAAATCAAGGTGTTGTTTGAGGAAAGGTTATGCCTGAGTCAGAATGAAATCATGTGCCTGGTGTTGTTTTCTTGTAAATCACATGCAGCTAGTAGCCAGTATTGTGAAAGCAAAACACTGAAGTGATTCCTACTTATGATGACCAAAGACATTCTAAAGATTGTCTCTGTCTTTATGTGTGTGTTTACAGGAAAGCCAGGGTGGAAAGGACATCTGTCTGAGTGGATTCATGGGTCTGGATATCCCACCCCCTGCTGGACCACTGTGGATTCTGGGTGATGTGTTCATAGGGCAGTACTACACTGTGTTTGATCGAGAGAATAACAGAGTGGGCTTTGCTAAGGCTGCCCAAGTGTAAACCTAAACACTTCAAGTGTGTCATGAGAGTAATAAGAAATCTAGGAATCTTTCAACATCATCTCTGCTTGAATGACAGCATAGCGGTATGATTGATGTGTTTGCACTGCTCTTAGCTTTCAGATGTTTTCGTTTTAAAGAGGCATGTGGAGAGGAAATGATTCAGGGAAACGTCAAGAAGATGACAAGTTACACTCATTTGCTTTTTAGCCGAGGCTTATTTGAATCTCTGTGATTGTAACACCAGGTTTTAACATTTATTTTATAGTTATGTCATTGATTTTAGACACTACCTGTTTTAAGATTTTTATTGTTGAAAATTACCTTCCAATGACAGAACAAATCAAAATGGACAATAAAGATGTTTTAAACCCACCTATGCTGTTAAACCTTTTTATGTAAATAAGGGCTCAGGTATTAGGTTCTTCTTTTTGTTTTTGTTTTTAAAGATGCATGATTTAAATTGTCATTTAATAAAGGCACAATATGTAATTTTCACTGCTTTATTCAAAACAAAGGCGTAGCTTGATGACGCCTCGATTTTGCTGAATCATGAGAGTTGTTGAGACACTTGTTGCACACTGCAGTGAGCTAGATCGATATTAGGCATGGTATTCGCGGTAAATTAATAAACTAGATTTAAACAATAAGACTATAACAGTTAGTTTTCTGTCAATAAATGTATTTAAAGAGTTGCTCGCTTGTCTAATTAAACACATAATATATTAAGGCGTCTTTGGTGTTTCCATGGTTTTTATGGAAATCGTTTTTGTCATTGATAGGCGACGCACGAACACGGTCCGTGTCCTGGTTAAAATAGCTTATTTCTCTGGATTTAAACATTTGGGAAGTAAACAAAGTATATAACATTGTTCTAGGATATTTTAATCCAAAAATCTTACATATTGTGCCTTTTGATATTTATCAGTTGAACCACACACACACACACACACGTTTGTGAAATGTGGGGACATTCCATGGGCGTAATGCATTTTATACTGTAGAAACCATATTTTCTATCCCCCTACACTGCCCCTGCCCCTAAACCTACCCATCACAGAAGACTGCGCAGTTTACTTTCTGTGAAAAAAACCTCATCCTGTGTGATTTATAAGCATTTTGAAAAGTGAGGACATGGGGAACGTCCTCATATTTCACCCTCTTTTTGTAATACTTATGTCATACCCATGTCATTATACACATTTGTGTCCTGATATTTCACAAAAACATGCTCACACACACACGCCCGCACGCATCCTTGATTATTTGTCCCTGTACATTTTTCTTTTTAATTCATATTTCATTCTAGGTCATGTTGTGAAGTGCAACAAAGTAGTAAAGCAAAAGTATGTCTGAATCTTTTAATCTCAATACTGAGAAAGGAAATACTGCGTCATTGAGCAAATTCATGAAAAAATATTTACAGGAAGAGGGAGGAGTATCAACTCCTTACAATGATAGCACATCAGCAAACATACAAACAAAAAGTCAGCGTACTGGATTTTTAAGCACTTCTTCCCAAAAACATGATCTTTATTCCAAACTATATTAGAATAAATTTATTCTTAAAATATTTACAGAATACCTTAAATGTACAACATTCAGTTCTTGTATTCTATTAACATTTTTAGAATTAATTAGGCACACATTTTCTTTCAAATGATGAGCTAGGGTTGTATTAAATGCAATCCATACACTGATGCACAATGATTTAATTACATCCAAAAGAAAAGTACTGCAAGTTTTCCACGTTTTACGCATACATTTACATTCTAGACTTTTCCACAGCTGCTAAACTGCTTCTTATCTCAATTTTCTTTTTTTGTGGACAGTAACTGCCCTGACTTGCAACATAATCTGTTTGTACAAATAGCCATTCTACAGTAGAGCATAAACCAGGGGTCTACAGGCCCCCACAGAGTCGGGTAAGTGCGTGCAAACAGCTGAGGCAATGGATCGGGATGGGGGTAGGGTGAGTTAGCGTGAGCTAGCTACACATATAATACAATTACCTCCGGTTTCACAGACAAGGCTTTAAGCCTAGTCCTGAACTAAAATTCAGTTTTTAGCTGTTTTAACTGAAAGCAACTTGCACTGACATAACTTAACTTAAAATATGTCAGTGCCATTGGTTTTGTCTTAAGATTCACACAAATAATGTTTTTTTTTCTTCTAGGGCACGTTTATAAAAGCTACTTAAATGTCCTAATTGAACTAAGGCCTAATCCTGGCTTAATCTAAGCCCTGTCTGTAAAACCGGGCCGTTGAAATGTCAAAACTTTAATTTTGGACCAGTGTGGAAGGAAGATGGCTGTTAGAAGCAAAACGAATAAGAGAATGCTATATGTTGTTCGTCTCAATGAGAGGGAGGTTGATTGTGATTGATTACTCAGGTAATTGACATTTGAAGCGCTGGAACTTGAAGATGAAGAGGTTCTTACAGGGCAAATGAACTGACGATGGTCCTCACAGTAACAGATGACACTGGACAGGTCCTCACAAATCTGATTCGGGCATGTCTGGAATGTCTGAAATATTCGGCATTATGTATCCAGTGCTGCAGCTACCGTTGAGCGTGACGTCTGCACTTGAAGGAGGGCCGTTCTGCTTACGGTAGTTGGCCGGCATGGGCGATGGGGCTTCGCTCGGCGTCTTGGCATTGAGAAGACTTGCGTCGTCTTCATCGTCTTCTCTGCTCCTACAAGCGGTGTCTTTTATAATGCGGCCCTTCTTATAGGAGACGGTGGACAGACCTCCTGCGTTCTCGTCGATGATGTTCAGACAGCGCAGAATGAAAACCACAGGCACGGGGAGGATAGCAGTGACCACCAGTGAGATGCAGACAGCCAGGCCCCAGGGCGGGTAGCTGAGAGACTGTTCTTGAGCCTGAGAACAGACACAGCAATTGGATTATTCCGGCAAAGGAATAATTCCACTTTAATCCTGTGGTAAAACTGTGCATCGAAAGCCTTAGAACGACCTGGGCTTAAAGAACCACAGCATTTCTTTTCAGTCAAAATTCTGTGCGATGGCATTAACTTATCTCAATAATCACATATAGATTATTGGTGTGACTAGTGTAATTATGTATTTTTAGTGTACACTAAAGTATTTTAAAACTGACAATTACTGTAATAAAAATGCACAATTCACTTTATCATAATCAGCAGCACTATATATTCAGCAGCGTATTAGAATAATTTCTGAATGATCATGTGACACTGAAGACTGGAGTAATGATGCTGAACATTTTGAAAATTCATCCTGAAGTAAATGGCTGCATCCGAAATCGCATACTTTCCTACTAGGCGAAAAAGAGTGTGACGAGTAGTATGACCGAATTCATGATTACACATATGTCTTTCTAAAGATTTTACATTTTATTCTACAGCATAAAATACATCAATACACCCTTGTGGTCTTTTTTAAAGCTTTGACTTGTCTTGAAAAAGGCAGTTGTTAATAGGTGGCTAAATGGAACCACAGAGGTTGTCGGGGACATTGAACATCATCATGCCGTACAGAGAAACTCATCTACTCAACTCACTTGTCCGCTTTTTCAGCCTTGTATTTATAATCACGTTCTCTCAAGTTGTCACAAGCTGAAGTCATTCAGTTAGTTTATAGTTTGTGCTTAGCCTTTTACTTCTGGTGATTGTATTTAATCTTCAAAATTCACAAGTTGTGTTAATTTAATTTAAGAAGATAATTATGTTGAACAAAATGTGAGAATCATTTTTTCTTCTATCACGGTTGTGCTCTATAAATGGTTAAATATATAAAAAGAATTCAAGACCACTCACAATAGATGGACAAAATACCAATTTTAATACACTAATTAGTATCTATCTTTCATGTCTTAAAGGGTTACTTCAGCGATTAGCATTAAGCTTTGTATCAGTAGAAACCCAGGAGTATATTCAAATTATTGTACTTTCCCCCCTCATATGACCCTGAGACGATAGAATTATGTATTTTATTTCTGGAAAAATTCCTCTGATGGCGCAAATATCGTCATTTTGCATCATCGGAGGAGTTTTTGTACAGAGGCTAAAGACTACAGCCAGCAGAGGGTGCTATTTCCACATGTTTTAAACATTGCACTCACAGCACTCGGCTCGCGGAACTGCGGAGATTCATGTAAACGGAGCTGTGGAGAGCAAAGTGAGTGTTTCAACTCTTCAAATGAATTCCTATGATAGTTAAGCTTCCAAAGACATGTTCTGAAAATGCGCCAGACTGAACGCGTGTTGTGAATGTAATCCGATCCTGCTGTGTTTGTGCCGTGACGGCCGTGACATTCAATCGACTCACTCGTTTTGAACAGACAGGTTCAGTTTTTAATTGTAGCTTCTCTAACCGAACTGGTTTTATGAAAATGAACGCTGTGGGCAAGTAAGCCGTGCCTAGAGCAGCCTTGGGCAGCGAAGTGCATTCTGGGAATTGTTGTCTTTCGTCCCCATGAGACAAAAATACATTTGCTGTGTTTTCTCAGTCTAAAAGGCACCAAATTCAAAAATAATTTCATATTTCTACCACATTAATGGCCGGGTTTAAATACAGACTCATCTTCCCAGCGCTGAAGTACCCCTTTAAATTAATAAGTGATTTTCAAAATATAGTCTTAATATATTAAACATTAATTGGTCATGTTTACAAAAAAAAAAGCACCTATCGGTGAAATAATATAAAAAAACAACGTCTGAATGGAATCTGTACAATCCTGTGTGAATAAAAAAAAATTCAGAATAAAATGATGGCCATGAATCTTTTTAAAGTTTACCCACCAGTTGCTGGTTCCATGCGCTGTAACTAGGTGGAGACAGTCCCAGCTGAATGATACTTGTGGCCAGAAGAGCCAGCAGCAGCACTGGTGTGACAAACTTCCACATATAGTAATAGAAGCGGTATGGAGTGAAACCGAGCATGTCCTTCAGATCCTCAAAGAACCTGAATGAACCCACAGAGGACAGAGGCATCAGTGCCACAATCACTGCAAATTAGCTTAGAGTTGCTGATAAAATAACTGTCTTGTGAAAGCAATACATTGTTTTTTTTTTATTACTTATTTTTTATGATTACTTAATTATAATTAAATAAATTATACATACATATATATATACATATATATATATATATATATATATATACAGTGGTGGCCAAAAGTGATGTCCAGCCTAAGAGAATTTACATCACCTTTTATTCAAATGATAAAAAATATGTCAAAGATTTTGTCAGTATATTGCATGTGTAGACATAATTTTTGGCCAGACTATCACAAGAACCAATCAAATATTAATAACTGATTATGTTGATTATGTAGTCAATGTATGCTTTTTCCTGTGAGCTTTTTTCTGATTTGTTTTTTTGCATAGTAAAAAAAACCCTGTAGCTGTAGGAAATAATTTCGTCAGATAAATACCTTAACCAAGTTTAGTGTTTTGTTCTTCCCTCATTTTTTAAATATTTAAAAATATAAAATATTTTTCTCATATTTTGATGGTTTAATCAAACTTTTAGGGCCATTAAAAACAAATCCCCAAACCAATTCCCTCTGGACGTCACTTTTGGCCACTATTGCATATGATTTAAATATAATTATACTTAATAATAACTACATTTAATAATTCTAATTATTATTCTACATTCTATAATTGATTTTTTATCAGTTAGTCTGTAACGTTACAAACTTGAATTTCAATAAATGTATATAGAGATAAAAACAAATATTTGTCATATCAATATGAAGCTCAGTATTCAGTATCTTAAATGTCTTAAATCAATTAGTTATTTTTAAAATTTAGTCTTAAATATTTTAAATAGTTTAAATAAAAAATTAACAAAACAAAAAGTATGAATAGAGTCTGTACAGTATGTTCTCTGAGCAAAACCACATGTCCACAAAAATACATGCCCATATTTTAAGCTCAAAACATTTTTCAAATATCTAACTTTCATTGTATGCTTATTAAATCAAGATGATTTAATCAGAGATATGCCACAATCAATTCAAAGTAGATTAGTGTTTGCTGGGTTGTGAAAGCATCTATTGTTTTATTATTACATAAATATAATTACATTTTCTCTGGGTAGTATAAGACCGTAATAAACTAAAAATAATTGTAATATATGTAGTTGATAACAAATTCTCTTCATATCAATACGACGCTCATGCCACCTGAGGGCGCTGTAAGCTCTCTAATAGCGGCTGAGAACGTAACATACTTGTCAGTGCCGTAGACCCAGGCCACAGCAATGTTCTCCAGAAGAACCACGATGAGCAGGGGTAGAGTGGCAGAATAATCGTCAAACATGGCCACAAAGTAGTTCCCAGATCGCTGGACAAATATTAAACCAATAAAGAAGGCAAGTACACAGCAAACAACTGTAAAGAAAACAGAGAAACAATGCATATTAGAATTGTTGACTTTTGTAAATAGAAGCTAACTAATGGAAATGTGTCTGTCAGTGCACGTCCTCAGGCCAATATTCCTGATAGGACACTTAAGATGAGTTTTATGAAAATAAATCTTTACTCTATCATATCCAACAATAGAAAACTTGACACTGATAACGAACATGAAATGATTTAGGTTTAATCTGATTAAATGTAAATAACAGCCGTGCAGTATGATTTTTAAAAGTTTGGAGTCAGTATGATTTTTTAAAAAGAAATGTAATGCTTTTATTCAGCAAGGATGCATTAAATTGATCAAAAGTGACAGTAAAGACATTTATAATGTTACAAAAGATTTCCATTTCAAAGATTACTGAACAAATGTATCACAATTTCCACAAACATATAAAGCAGGACAACTGTTTTCAACATTGATGCTAATAAATGTTTCTTGAGCACCAATTTACATTAGATTGATATCTGAATGATTTCTGTTAAAAAATAAAGCTATGTAATCACAAGAATAAATTACATTTTAAAATATATATATAAAGAAATTACATTTATCTTTGATCATGTAAATATATCCTTGGTAAGCATAAGAGACTTCTTTTAAAATCCTACCAGCAAATAAATGATAAGCTGTTTGTATTAGTATTTTGTCTTGACTTGCACATCACAGTATATGATTATTGTTATTAGTTATTTATATTTGATTAGACTATAGTGACTATAGCATGGCTTGAGTAATGTTGACCTTGTTGTTGTGATTAAAGAAAAAGTTCAGCTAAAAATGCAAATCTATCATACGGCTTCAGAGAGAGAGATCAAATAATGATCCATTATATGTGACCCTGGACCACAAAACCAGTCACAAGGGTAAATGTTTCTGAGATATATACATCATCTGAAAGCTGAATAAATAAGCTTTCCATTGATGTACATTAGGATAGGACAATATGTGGCAGAGATACAACTGTTGGAAAATCTGGAATCGGAGGGTGCAAAAAAATCGAAATATTGAAAAAATTGCCTTTAAAGTTGTCCAAATGAAGTCCTTAGCAATGCACATTACTACTAATAATACATTTTGATATATTTACAGTAGGAAATTTACAAAATATCTTCATGGAACATGATCTTTAATATCCTAATGATTTTTTGGCATAAAAGAAAAATGGATAATTTTGACCCATGCAAATTATTGTTGGCTATTGCCACAAATATACCCGTGAGACTTATGACTGGTTACCTGCCTTAGGGTCACATATTCATGGAACTATGAACTAAAAATGTTGCCTTTCTTTCTATATTGCAGAGTTATGAGTTTTTGGCATTGGCTGACCTGTGAGGTATTCCTTCCGTACTTTGAAGGTGTCCACAATGGGGGTGAGGATGCCCTGGATAGTGCCGAACATGCTGCCCAGTCCCAGATTGACCAACATAAGGAAGAACATGACAGACCAAAAAGGCGAGGCTGGGAAATGGGTCATGGCTTCAGTGAAAGCGATGAAGGCCAAGCCTGTGCCCTGCACCGCCTGTGAGAGAAAAGATAAAGGTAGGATTCTAGCACGGATTCAAAAACATCAACATATAAATACAAAGATAAGTGTAAGATTAGGCTTGACTTGTATCATGGCAGCTTGTTTTGCACAGGCAAACATAACTTACATATTCTTCAGAAAAAGTTAAATATACTTAATAATTTTTTATTAGTAGCTACTAGCTACATTTTTAACGTCAAGATATTTACATTAGATTACTGCTATAGCGATAATGTACATACATCTGTTTATTCTGTACTGTTAAAATGCTGTATTTTGGTTGAGGTCTCTGCAAGAATTATTCAACATGTTTTAGAGTGAGATAAAATACAAAAATAGATTTGGGCAAAACAAAACGCATCAAAAGATGCCTGCGTAAAAAAAGGGCATCAAAAAGGCTATGGCCTATAACGGTTCTTCCAAGTTTGTATGTGGTTTAATCTGATTATGGCATCACCTCAGCCAACACATACCACATTTATTTCCGTTTGTTTCATCATGCAGTGCCTCTTGATCTCCTACACACCTCCTTCCATTACAACACAACAGAAAACCCAAAGGACTGAAGTACTTCCTCTGCAGTTTCCTTTATTTTGGTCATAAACTTTAAAGCATTTATATAGATACTCTGTTTATGGGTCAATTACAAGGATTTCTAAGAAAAAAAATCTAGTTGAAATAAATTCATTTTTAGAAAACATTTATATAATTATTTTCTTCAATGTATTTTAAACATTATATATTTAATATTTATATTGTTTGAGCTCATTACTTTCCATAAAAAGTAAGTTACTTTTTGTATGGAGTAACACAATATTGTACCAAATTACTTTTAAAAGTAATTTTTCTCCAACACTGCTTACCAATGACCCCTATCTATTTTGTTTGTTAGTCAGATTTTCTAATAGCTGTGAAGTATGGTTTTAAAATGACACTTTTGATAGAGAGTGCTCTCTTGCGTTGTATTAACTTTCAAAACATGACTGGAGAGAGAGCGTACCCACCAAGGTTAAATTCCATGGAAAGTTTGTGTATATCAGTTGTCTCTAAGGTTTCCCCGTGGTGTATCAGTTCCCTTCAAGCTCCTCCTCACCTTGTTCAGCTCCTCTTTGATGTCGCAGTTGTCTAAGCCTAGGCGTGGGTAATTGTTTTCCATCACGCCCCGGATAATGTTGGTCATTTGCTCGTAGTCCTCTGGGCTAACATGACTGAAGTTAATATGGTGTGGGATCAAGCTTGGATTGATCTCTTTGCCAAGGAACTCAATGATCTTCTTTGTGTTCCTAAGATACGTTAAATCAAGAAATTCAGCTGTAGGTCCCTATGTCTGTATGCAGTTTTATAAAATTTTATTTAAGTTTATTTAATTCATATTTTGAACTAGCTTCTCATGGTTATTTTGATTTGAACTTACATTTCCACACATTTGTCAATCATGATGTTGGCTTTGAAGCCCAGCACAGCGAACACGACTAGAGTGGCCAGAACTGAGGTGAAGAAGTTAATGAAGGAGACCAGCACAGCATCGAAGTGGCAGTTGTTGTCTCGCTTGTTGTAGCTGGAGAAGGCGATAACACCACCGAAACCAAGACCAAGGGCAAAAAAGACCTGCGTGGCAGCTTCACGCCACACTTTGGGCTCCAGCATGATTTCAAGCTGTAAGAATATAGTGTAGTTTATTATTAGTTACATGCTCAATCAGGCACAATGATATGGTTTTTACATAATATATACGATTTCATATAATATCTGAAAACATCAGAAAATATATGAATTTAAACTCAGAAGCCAGTAATCTCATTTTTTATATCATCCTGGCTGACATATAGATCGATTACAACTTTAGACATTGGGCTACTACACCACATATTTTAACATGACCATATCAAATACCTTGAGTCATACACACTCAGAGAAATTCTTTCATCATTTACTCACACTCGTTTCAAATCTATATAACTTTAAATCTAAAACATTTTTATTTACAGTTTTTTTACAGTTTCAGCAGTGATGGTAATAGCTCTGTACTAATTACCATTGTGTGAGAAGCAGAAGCACAAGCAGTACTATTCAAAATCAGAGGCTATACATACTATCATTTAATTGTGTGTTTCACAATCCAACTTCTGATAAGACTCTGAAGCGACATATAACTCAACAAGGAACACATTGACAGCCCCTTGCCCTATTGCAGGAGAAATGTAACCACATCTTGTGTCTGTGTTGGATCATGGATATTATGTAAAATAGCTGCCGAAACGAGACAGTCTGCAGCATTTCAGTCTGTGTTGATGGAAGAGTTAATTCACTTTTGCCGAGTCACATCACAAATGCATGCTGGGAAATCTGGCTAGGGTTTTGTTTCCATAGATACATCTACTGGTCTTCAACGAACTGAGACGAGTGATACACGTGGGAATTAGTAATGGATGATTACCGTAATTCTCAATAAATTGCTTTAATTGCTTCTGTGTGAACCAAAGCATGTAGAGTAAATTGGTCTAACCATTGTGATAATTTGTGATCTGCTCACACATTCACTGCGTCTTACCTTCGGGGTGAACATGTGGATGATGCCGTCTATAGAACCCTTGAGCAGGAACGCACGAGCCAGGAAACAAATTAGCACCACATAGGGGAACAGCGAGCTGAAGTACATAACCTGCAGTCAGACATAACCAAACAGATTATCAAATAATGTATCTCTGCATATCTTTCGCTATTCTAGAGTTTCTTATGCTGTAAAATAATGGAATAACAGAAAAATGCTGTCAAACTATGGCCTCTTTTACACCTGGTATTAAGATGTATTTTGGACGATCGGATCACAAGTAGACGAGGCAGACACATACCTGTCTCTCTTGTCTACTTTCAACCACTTTTGTCCGAATTTCTTCAAGGGGAGGGTCTATGGGTGGGTAAATGTATGGGCTTTTTCAGATCTTTCGATCTAATGGACAAAATAAGCTTGCGCAATTTACATATGAACGTGCATGGAGACAACAGAAAAACATACAGAGAACATCAACTTTCGTTAGTGTTCTGATAGCTGCAAGACCAGTGAGTGCGTGTTAAAATTCAGGAATGGTTAGAGAAATTAACATTGTTGATTGTGCTTGGTACGGTTTTGGTCTTCAGCCTACAAAGTTTAAATCCCATCTGGTCTTTTGCGGATGTTCGAACACTTTCGACCACATGAGCGTTTACACTACGAAAGCAATCTGGTCGAATGAGTTTTCAACTACCTCTTGAAGTGGTCGAAAGTAGACAAGCTCAAAAAGTTTTAGACCTTGTTTAGACCTGTATTTAGCGTCGTCCACTTGTGATCCGATCGACCAAACGCACCGTAATAGCATGTGTAAACAGGACCTATGAGTAAGGCTGTTTTCATAGTGCACTGAATTCTGGTGTGTTTTCCAAACCTTTAAGTTACGTTTTTAAACCTAGACAGTCCGTCATTAAGAAATCAGATTTGTTTGTTTAAACATTACAGTGAAAAATGTAATTTATTACAATACACAGCTGATTTTGAGTAAAAGTTAATGAAGAAATAACTTTTTTAAGCCAGATGGTGTAGATAAGGCATCTATAGCAGGCCTGAATGCCACATGTGACTGTAAATGAGTGAATTGAGACACAGCTGCAGACTCTTTGTGTGTGATGTTAAATGCCAGCCTGGCCAGTCCGATCAGGCTAAAGCATATTTCCAAAAATCTGACATGAATTTGGTTTCGATCGAATTTGTAATAATTGGGTTTCATGTGGTAATTTGCCATTCAGAATACAACAAAAAAATGCATGTGAGTCCAAACTATTTTTGCTGCCTGTCTGAACAAAGAGTAGTCATCTACAGAACTAAGATGATAATGCTGATTGCGGTTTGTCGAGGAATGTTGTAACCAAAGTCTTATTCCTCTAAACATGTACATCAATAGAGATGGAACTGTTTTATATCTTGGATTGTTGTCGACAATGAGATCATGTGTGACTCAGTGTTGTTGTTGTTAACTGAAACTAAATCTAAAATGATTACAAATAGTTTTCAAAAATTGAAACAAAGCTAATATAAATATTATAAAACAAATCTTTACTTAAACAATTAAAAATGTTGCAATGGCAACTAACTGATATAAATAAGATTAAGTTTATTAAAATTACTAAAAATAAATTAAATAAAAATAAATGAAAGCTATACAGAAATATAAAAAAATGATAAAAACAAAATCAATAAAACCTAAACTATAATTGAAATCTGAAAACATTAAATACATATTTAAAACTAATTAAAGCTAAATACTATAATAGTACGTAGATTATTAAAGTAGTAGAAATAATACTACAATAAAACTGGTGTGACTCAAAACCTTGCAGCAATGGGAACAGTTGGTTCTCTTTATGAGATCAGTACAGTCACACCCCAAACATAATTTCATAATTTTCTACTTTACAAGAATGATAATTTGGGGACTTAATGATTAATGCTTAAAGGTGCACTATGTAGGATTTTTGCAGTAAAATATCCCAAAATATCCACCAGGCCAATGTTTTATATATTTTTTTTAGTTGAGTTCTTACAATATCCCAAATGTTTCCAACTATTTGTAAATTGTGAGAAAATTGCTATTTTAACCAATGAACTGGGACGTGTGAGGGAGTCGCCTGTCAATTGCTTCATATCGGCGTTACCCTTGGTTTCCGGTTTTATTTTGCAGAAACGCTTTACTCTCACTGTGTCACAGCAGCCGCAGAGCAAACGCACAGAATAACGTCATAACATCATTTTAAACACACTTAAATGTATCTAATATGATAAACAGAGCTACGTTGCCTCATACTCATGACCAGAAAATCTGAAATTGCGCCGGCGACTGTGTCCCGTCATAATAAAAGTCCCGCTGCTCGCGAGCCATGTGTTTTGCATAACAATCGCTCCAGCAATTCCTCAGCTCCCTCAACACTCGGTGCTGCTCTGCTTCATACTACAGTAATGTTAATAACCGCATCCATGAACATGATTTCTACCTGAGTCCTCTCTCGATTCTTCCCCACCTGCTGTGAGGTGAAGACCACATGTCCCAAGATGCTGCGCTCAAACTTGGCGTCATCAAACTACGCCTTTGTTTTGAATAGGCGCCCTCTAGCGGACGGAAAAGTTGCATAGGGCACCTTTAACTTAATCCTTAAAGCATATAGGTTTGACAGTGCGAGCATTTGCGACTAAAAATAGATGTGTTTAAACTTTAAAATGTATCTTATTCGCGGATATCTTAAAGGGTATCAAAAGGAGAAGGCTAGGATGTAACCGCCCTCAAGTGATCCATCACCCACGCCGACCGCGTTTGCCCTGGATCACCTCCCTCAGGTCCTTTTTCCCGCGGGACTCTCGTCTCCTCTGTGCCCTGCTCCTCCACGGAGGAGGGGCACGAGAGGAGACGCTTACCCTCTGGTCCTGCCTACGGTCCTCAGACCGTGAAGGACCAGGTCCCGCCTGCCTGGGTGGGGGCGCGGATCTCAGCGGTATGCATGTCCTAAATGCCGCTGAGCGCGCCTTCGCCTCCCTGAACTTTCCAACCACCGCCTCAACGGAGGTGCCGAAAAGTTTAGTCGGCGAATCGAATCGAGGAGAAAGCCCTTCTCTTTCTCCCCGATATCGGCCAGGCTCAGCCACAGATGCCTCTCCGTAACCACCATAGTCGCCATTGAGCGGCCGATAGCAGCAGCAGTCTGCTTGGTGGCCTGGGGAGCCAGATCTGTGGTGCGGCGCAGCTCAGCAACCGCCTCAGGGGACAACCCGGCCCCCTGGTCGAGATCCTCCAGCAGGTCCGCCTGGTACGCCTGCAACAACGCCATCGTGTGCAGAGTCGCACCAGCCTGACCTGCTGCTGCGTACGCCCTGCCATTCAACCGTGAGGTAGTTCTCAGTGGCTTGGATGGCAGAGATGGAGCACTCAGTGTCGATGCCTGCCCTGAAACGAGATTGTTCGCAAACGTCTCGTCTACTCGTCTATGGGAGGCATCGACTCATACCCGTGCCTACCCATTCTCTCGACATCAGCGAAGCTTGCCCGCTGATGTCGGTGAATGCGGGCAGACAACAGGTTCTTCCATGCCGCCCGGACCTCAGTATGCAGGTCCGGGAGGAATGGAAGGCTCGTCTGAGGTGCTGGCCTATGACCGGGGAAAAATCGATCGTAGAGGGTCCAGGCTGGTCCTGGTCGCTGTTACCATCCTCCTCAGCCATCTCCTGCCTGTCCCGAAGAGCACACGCTGCAGAGCTCGTCGGAGAACTGTCATTCTCCACGTCGACCTGCAGGACGTTCTCGTCAGCCGCCAGATCGTCTGAGAGAACCACACCCCTCTCCAGACGATCAGCGAGCTCCATCTGGGAGCCCCACGACGTGCGCCGCCGCTCCGCCTCAGCGAGCGCGGGACCCACATCGGCAGTCCCAGATGAAGTGCCCTCCTCCCTCGGGAAAAGGGCCAGACGAGAATGGAGAAACTGCTCACAGTTTGCACAGGCAGCTCCCTCAAGAACTGCTTGTGCATGCTCTTCGCCCAAGCAAAAAACGCACAGAGTGTGTGTGTCTCCCGGTGTCAGAAACTTCTGACACAGGTCGACAAACTTCCTAAAGCCCTGCCTTTTCTCTGTGCGTTTCATCTTTCTTTTTCTTTGTTTGTTCTTTACCAGATCCGCAGATACCGCTTTGCAAACAGACAGTCCCTGAAGACGAAAAAGATGTATCTGTGTTGGCACAGCGCCCTTATATACTTCCGGGTCGCATGGTGATGACGTCATGGGCTGACGTCGGTCAAAGACTTTGCCGTGATTTGATAGTAGCTTCAGACACCAGTCACGCTGAGGGCGTTCCCCGTAGCGTCAGCTAGACGCAGCGAGAGTTCCCTTTTGAAAGGGAACTCACTGAGAATGTGCAGACCATGTTTCTGATCACTCAATAGACATTACATTCAGATTTATCCATTTGGCATTTTACCCAAAGTGATTTGCATTGCATTGAGGGTATACAATTTATCAGGTCATGCATTCCCTTGACCTTGCTAGGACTATGCTCTGACATGTAAATGAGGGCAGTTATATATTCATTTAAAATTACTGTAAATTAAGCTAATTTAAGTAAAAAAGTTAACAATGTGGATGGCATAATTGACTTACTGTATTCTTGCTTTTACTCTATGACCATAATGCTCAAAAGGCTACTGACTCATCGCTGATTCATCAAGGGCGGACCAGTCTCATAGTGTAAAGTCTAAACTTTAACTATCCCACACTTAGAAGATTAAAAGATACTTCTCTGTGGTTCCCAAAAAGTGAAGCATCAGGAAGGTGATGCAAAGATCCACTGAATAAATCTACCCTTCTTCCAGCAGACACAACTCTAATTCTACAGTACAGTACAGTACAGTACCAATAATTGTAGTAAGGTTACTGGGTAGAGTGTCACAGAACTGTGAATGGGGATGGTGCACATAAAACCATGGCAACCAGCATTGCCATGCTTTTGTGAACACAAAATGACAAAAAAGAAGAAGAAAAAAAGGCACTGTGGGATTTTTTTTTTTTGTGAAATAAGCTTTTGTGGGAATGCTGAATGAGAGATTGGTATTCTTTTGTGAGGTAAATCCCAGATTAGCCTTCAAAGACAGTCTTTATCCCCTTCAGAGTATTGCATATATATTCCATACTATAATATCCTTACTGACTGAGGGGCCACACTTACATCGCTGTCACTTTAACTGGCAATATATTAAAGTCACATTGGACAGTTCCTATTTTTTATGAAATATTGCAGTATTTATTATAAATGATTTATTTACATTGTTATTATAATATTTTTTTTATTCATGTGCCCTATTAATCTTTAACTTCCTCTCGTCTCTGATGACATGTTTACTGGCACGTGGGTAGAACAACCGTCACTCACATGAGATCACAGTAATAGCAAATCACAACCATCCAACAAGCCAATCAATTGCTGATGGACATATTCAAGTCCCACCCTACATTTTTTTTGTTCGAGACAACATGCGTTACAATAGGGAAGAAAAGACTATCGCAACTTTTGTTTCATACACAAACTTTAACTGCTGATCAGAAACCCCAAGAGATTATCTGTTATGAGCAAACATCTATTTAGTGCACTCTGTAATACATTTTTTTTGATGATGTCTTCATCAATGAATAAACAAGCATGAACCTCGAGCTGAGACTCGAACGTGGGTTGCCCTTGTGCACCAGCTGTGGCATATGACACACCGCTGCCCACAAGGCTATTGCTCCAACAAAACAGCTTATTTTTATCAGTTGTTTTGTCTTTGGGTCATCATATTTCTCACAGATTTTTGCCTGTTCTAAATCAGATATAGATAAAGTAACATAGTAAAGATGACATTTAAATGAATGCATTAGTGAGAAAGCGATTGCGTGGCAATTAAAGATCACAGAACATCACAGAAAATCACAGAACGGTGTTTAACAATAGTCTACATTTCTGTGTGTGCGTACATGATGTACTGCGTGTCTGTATGTGTGTGTGTGCTTAATGCAGCAGCAGTTTAGAATGACGATTAACTTGCCTGTATAATAAACTGTGTAAAATGTGCATTCAACCAGATGTTATAATCAAACATATCTAGTGGAGCTCTCTGAGAATGCATTTATTTGTGATTTTAACAGAAATGTAGCGTAAAAGTAAACTTCAAAGATTTCTTATCCTGTTGCTCTTAAAGCGTCATGGCAGAGCAAGTCGATTAGTCCTATAGCCTGGTCAACCCATAGTATGTATAATTATGTTTTTTTTGTTTTGTTTTTTACACATGTACTATACCTATTTTTTTTTTACTTCTTTAAGAGGATTTTAATTCTCACATGACTTGAAAATCAGCTGTCTAAAGGGAACCGGGTCAAAAGCACACTGATGTCAGAGTACCACATGTCGTCTTATCCGTATAGACGCTGCATCACGTTTCACAAAGTTATGCAGGCATGGATCATATGAGAGGATGATGGTTCTCATTGATATAGGAAGGGTCAGGGAGGGTCTAAGGGTCAATGTTTCTCTCTGTGCTACTTTTAAGACATCCCTTGAGGTCTTGGCTGACCTTTTTGTGTGACTAAAGGCAGAACAAAATAGAAAACACTTTTCTTACCTTTCCAGAAGACTGGATACCCTTGATCATAGCAAGACACACCATGGTCCAAGCAATCAACAGGCACAAAGTCATCTTCCAGTTAAGTCCTCCACTCTCAGAGATGGAATCAGAGATATCCAGGGCCACACGATACCAGTAGTACGTAGTAGCTGAACTTTTCTCACATTCTGGTTCGACATCTACACAATAACATGAAACTTATTATCTTGTACGATATTATACGATTATTTTGAAAAGATATTCATGTTTCATTATTTTATACATGTCTTATATTAAGAAATTATAAAAAAATTAAAAGCATAATTTTACGGTTTTCATTAAGTTGTCTTACATGTATTCGTTTTGTTTTTGACCAGGGGACACTCGTGCCAAGGAAGAGGCTGCTGGAAGGACTGCGAGAAGTAGAAGAGACTCCAACCGATGATGACATTGTAGTAGAGCGCCACAAAAAAGCACACCTGCAATTAGAGAAAAAGCAGTTAAATGTATGAGCTACACCCTCTACTCCAATCTCCCCAAAGTCTTTAAAAGGTTTAATTAGTCACCTCTCCCCTGAGCAAAGACAGTGTCCGTCTTTGGTTATTTTTAGACAGTTCACTTCAAATTACGCATGTCTACATAAAAAAAGCAATGATATTCACCAAACAGCTGGCGAAGCCGATGCCACCCAGGCGTGGACTGATGTAGTTCCACACCCCAATACTGCCCCGTCGGATGCGCTGGCCCACTGCTAGCTCCAGGAAGAAGAGGGGAATCCCAATCGCCACCAACAGAATGAGGTAGGGAACTAGATACGCTCCTGCAAAGAGGCGAACGTATGGTTACGGGCCAATTTATTTAAGACCCAAACTTCCACACTAGTATACACTGATGTTATATATACATGCAATTAAACCAAACGTTCTTCAAGGTCAGTGTTTGATTATTGTTGAACTGCGATTACATTTTTTTTTTTTTACTGTTTTTCTTTCTTGGTTTTATGATTATTTATCTATCCATTTATTAGTTTGTTGTTATTAATTTATTCAAATTAATTGATTTATTAATGTATTTTCTTGGTTTATGGTTAATTGTGTCCAATCCACTGTTATTTTGGTATTATATATACAGTATTTTGAAGGAGCTTTTATTTTTTAAATTTTCATTTTAGTAATTTAGTTATGCGCTTTTGTTTTATTATTATTTTGCTGTTATTTTTATTCAATTTTAGTAATTCAACTTATTTATTACAATTAGTTGCCAATGCAACAGTTGTAATTTAAGTTTACATTATTTAACTTTTTTAATATATTATTTATATTTTGTTTTATTTCAGTTAAAAACTATACTATTTTAGATAATAATAATACTGGTACAATCTTGTATTTTTTTTTAAATATGAAAGGATTTGTTAACCCACTGTAATTATCTGCAAATATTTCCTCTCTTGAATTAAACTCTCATTACAGAGAGCCAAAGAAGGACGAGACTGACATTTCAAAACTGTTCAAGCATTGCCAATGGCACAGGATAGAACATTCCTTCCCAGTGCCTTATGGGGAACAACTTTAATACAATAGCATTGCTTTGAGAGTACCATAGGTCTGCTGCTGTGTTGCAGTCATGTGCTTTAACACAGAAACCTACTGAGATTCACAGACAAGTATGATTTTAGACACCACCATCTGGTATGTTTACAGACATGAATCTAATTGGAAACATAAACTACAGAGTATTTCTCAAGATGTTCTATAAAATGCAGTATGTTTTATTTAATAGCAGCTTGGTTTGTATGAACCTGTCTATTTTGTTGACAAGTCGCAACTATACCGTATACAGGCTTTGGGATATCATGCAATTTTGTGCCATTTTGCATTGATTCCCTTTGTAATATATGCTTAATCCAATTTCTGGCATACCTTTGCATGTAAATACATTTATTTAGCAGCCTTATTGTAGCCAGCAATAGGGGTCTTTAGACCTTGTGTTGTGCCCAATTAACTTTAAAATAGTAGAATCTCACCAAAATTGTCATGTTTTTGCATGTTGTTTAAGGTTTGTAATGTAGGTCAGATTGGTGCTCCGTGAGATGCTTGTTTAAAAATTGATAGCTCCACAGGTTGTGTGTAAGATGACATCTGGCAGACTCTGGCACCAAAACGTCATAGGTATGTTTCTTTGAGGACAAAATGTGGTGTTCATTAATGGCACATACTGTAGATTGCGCTGTGTTGTGGTTCCACTGCCCTGGCAAAGACAGAGATGGCCCACACACAGTGGCCTATTTAATCTAATTACAGATCTGCACAGCAGGGTGGCCACACTCACTTATTATAACCTGGAGTAAGTAGTAAAACACAGCAGGGTTGTAGTCGAACTCTCAAACAGTTAGACAATTGGTAAAACTTTACAAGTGTATACAAAAACAATAGTTTCCTACTATAGTGTATGAAACCCAAATGTAAGACAGTAACATTCCAAATGATAGCTATTGCATATGTTGCTTTCTCTTCTGTCTTTCTTTCTGATACAGAAATCATTCACTAACTCTGAAAGTGTCTTTTGCAAATAATATAAGGAGAACAAAGAGAGAGACATGAGTAATCTTATCTACTGCATGTCATTGCTCTCAGGGAGACCAGGGTAAGAAGCTGTAATCTGCTTTCTCTTGACATTAAACAGCTTTGTATAATCACAGATGGGTAATATAACCTGTGATTATCCTGCAACAAGAAAAACGTTTCATTTCAATGCCACGCCGGACTAATGTGAGGACATTGATATCTCACTCAAACAACTATTTCTACTTTGTTTTTATTGATTGATATACACTATATGAACAAAAGTTTTGGGACACCAGACCATTACACCAACAGGGACTGTAATGACATTACATTCGAATGCATAGAAATTAATATTCAGTTGTTTCTGTGAGAATTTTTGTCCCTTCATCCAGTAGAGCATTTGTGAGGTCTGGTACTGATGTTGGACGAGAAGTTTTGGCTCGCAATCTCTGTTCCATTTCATTCCAAAGGTGTTCAATGGGGTTGAGGTCAGGGCTCTGTGTGAGCCATTTCTTCAACAGTTCCCACAAATTTGAAAGCATAGCATTGTCCAAAATGTCTTGGTATGTTAAAGAATTAAGAATTCCCTTCACTGGAAATAAGAGGCCTAGCCCAACCCCTGACAAAACAGCCCCATTCCATTATCCCTACTCCACCAACTTTTACAGTAGGCACAATGCAGTCAGGCAATGCTCTCCTGGGATCGGCCAAACCCAGACTCGCCCATCAGACTGTCAAACAGTGAAGCGTGATTCATCACTTCACAGAACATGTTTCCACTGCTCCAGAGTCCATGCTTTACACCGATCCATCCAACGTTTGGCATTGTACTTTGTGATGTAAGGCTTGCATGCAGCTGCTTGACCATGGAAACCCATTCCATGAAGCTCCCGCTGCACAATTTTTTTGCTTATATTAAAGGGTTAGTTCATCCAAAAATGTTTTTGGGTCACTCGCGTGCACGAGCACCGATTTGCCTATATTTTCGGGCATTTGTCGGCGATTCCGCAAAACCTGTCGGCGAGTCAAAATCGCTAAGCTCTTCCGAACTACCTATTTTTTTCACAAATGTTTGTAAATGTGGACTGCATAGCCAGGTGCTTGATTTTACACACCTGTGAAAATGGGTCTGATTGAAGTAATAATTAAGAGTGTCCCAATACTTTTGTCCATATAGTATATTTATTGACTGTAATTGTGGTGGGCTAATATTCTTATTTCAATGACTTTCTATGGTCTCTACAGAAATGACAGCACATTATCTAGAGCAGGCATTTCAAACCGGTCCTGAAGGACCCCCAACACCACACATTTTGTGTCTCTTTCATCTAACACACACTTGATTCAACTCACCAGCTTATTAGTGGAGACTGCAAGACCTGAATTGGGTGTGAGGGAGACATATAAAATGTGCAGTGCTGAGGGTCCTCCAGGACAGATTTGAAAACAGTAACATTTTCTTTGCTTAGTTGTATGAATTATACATTAATTATTATGTCCCAAAATGCTATTATTTTCTTTTAACTGTGTGTGTCATTTCAAAGAAAGACCTCTGGCACAGAGACTTGTATTTCCTGCAGACATGTACAGGAAATCCATATTGAGAACTTGAAAATGAGGTGTCAGACATATGTCTGATTTTAGGTTGTTTTTGAAAATGAGGTTCCTTTGTGTTTATGCATTAAAGAATAATGGTTTATTTAATTCCATTTAAATACATAAAAAATGTTCCACAATCTTGTGTTATTGATAAAGATTGTGTTACTGAACTAAAACAGCTCACAGTTTCAGTTTCAATTCTCGGTCCACAGACTATCACAAGATTCTTCATTCAAACATCTGTGTGTATGTGTGTGAATTACTAAATGTATCCTTTCTCACTTTATGAATAGGGACTGCAGTTCAGTACGATGGTGTACTAATAGAATATTTGTTTAAAACAAAAAATATATATAAGACATTTTGTAAGCTCTAAAATAATGCTGATCATATATCCATATGTATTAAATTGATAATGGTGATTTTTAGACATCAAATTGGATTTACACTCTTCTTATAAAGAATATGTTTTGCTTAAATGCATAACCTACCACCACCGTTCTTCTGGCACAAATAGGGGAACCTCCAGACGTTGCCCAGGCCCACTGAGAAGCCCACTTGGGCGAGGATGTACTGGAGCTTGCTGCTCCAGGCGGGTCTCTCCTCCTCTTCCTCCTCCTCCTCCTCTGAGCCCTCTTCAACATCCCGGTCCTTCTGAGGAACATCTCCTACCATCAGAGAGCTCTTCTTGAAAGAGTCCTCACAGCTGTCTTCATTGGAGAGCAAATCTTTGACGGATTCCGTAACTTCGTCATCGTCAATCTCTCTCTTGACGGTTTTGCTATTTTTGGGCATTTGAAAATGTCTTTTTTGGCGATGGGGATCGAGAGATTCAGGAAATCCTTTTCGACAGGGTAGTTTTAGTTCAAAAGGGCAGATGTAGGTCAGAGAGAGGGATTTACTCTACAGACAGAGAAAAGTGTGGGTTGATAGAATGTTTATCTTCTCATTTTCACGGTACAGGCTTCCTGTTAGATACAAAAACAAAGAACAGAAACTAGACAGCTTAATTCCCCTAACATGATGCAATGTGACACTTACTTGCATGCTAAATTTTAAAAAAGATGACTTACATAATTATGAACTATTTTTGCAATAACCTACAGAAGCAATAACCTACTGTATGACATCAGGCAGAGAATCACACAACTATTTATTTTTCTAGTTGGATAATTAGAAATATGGATTTGATTTCAGTACACCTGTGTATATAGTTATGTTACTTATTTTATTTATATTACTGTTACTATTTATATTTTATTTGTATTTATTTTTTCACATATGTTCTTGCTGTTATTATACACTGTTAATTTGCATTTAATTGTTGTTACTGAATAAAGCTTAAAAAAAGAAAATAAATTATTGTTGGCTAAATAAGCTAGGCCGCCCCGCTGACCGTATATCAGAGACAGGTGTAACGTTAATTCCCAGAATATCTCATGTAGTTATCTCATTATGTTTATGGAAACCCCCCAAAGAGATTACTTTGAATTTCGCCTTCAATCTAGTAAGTTAACAGCAAATTTGCTAATGCACAACGCAAATAAAGCGCAATACAGTGTTTTCAATAGAAGGGGGGTTTGTGAGTAACCATGACTCGAATCCCAGCTTCCATCTGACATTAAATGTCACTCAAACCAACTGAATCGTTCGGAACACGATCATATTTCGCATCTAAATAATTTAAGCTCCTTTTCAGAGCACGAGGTCGATTCATTTGCATACGAACCCAAACAGACAAGAGCGCGCGCCTTCTATAGTCACGTGGCCGTAGCGCCCCAGAATAAAGGTTTGAAGACTGGATTTGCAATGGATGGACAGTTAAATAAAATATAATAGTAATTACGTTACTAAATCAATCTTTTGTGGTTCAAGAGCTCTGGTTTTGTACATTGTATACTAAACCACGAGTGTACAAATGTGAATAAGGCCGCTCTAGGTCTCGGCTCATGTGATTAATAGATTTCTTTCAAGGCTGCACCTTTTTATAAATCAGCAGAACACATTTTGGCCTCTTCGTCGTTGAATTGACCGTAAATCTCTTTTAAAATTACACCTAAATTCTCAAAAATCTTTTAAAATTAGCTCATTCACAAAAAGCATCGTTAAAAGGTCATGAAATATACATGCTCATAGGCTGTCAATAATATAGGCTAAAGTAAATAATTTGTCATTAGCAAAGGCCATTGTCTACATGTGAAGATTTCATTTAAATTCCGCGTATTTTAGGGGAAATTATTAGACAGTTTTATTATACTGACTGAAAAATAGGCAATTACGCTCATGCGAACGACAATTATTTACGAATGAAATACAATATACATTTGTATAGAACTTCATTTTTACCCCCCGCCCAAATTTACTATGTCACCCATGTGCGAGGTTTCATCATACACACTGAATGAGATTGCGCAGCCCTTCTCTCATCATTCTGTATGTCAAATAAGCACAATCGAATAGAAAAATACAATCTTACCTTATAACGAATCAAAAGGAAATGAGCAAAGGTTTAAAAATGAGCTGTTTCGACCTAAAGACGGTTTATATTCGATGGTTTGGACATCTCATATAGGCTTCAATCTGATGTAAATGTGATGCAGGAGGCGCAGATGCTCTGTCTACTGTATCAGTATCGTCCGTCCCACACGAGATTGGGGAGGAAACTGATTTGTGTTCCCCGAAGAAATGAAATAGGCGTGTCTTATTTAGGCTATAAACATAATTTCTTTAAACAGATAAAATAATATGACAACACTGAATTTTGCCTTATAATGTGTTTTTATCTTTGAAAAATAAATTAAAATCTTCACCCCCCCTATTAAATAAAACAGAGTGGTACAACCCACTATAGCGCCCACAAGCTGGTTTTTAGGGGTGTCCCGGTATTGTAACCTCGTGCTTGGTAATCTTACATCATCTTTACAATAAAATGGCTGAAATCACAGATATTGACACGGATTTAATCAAAGGTCCACTATCGAAGTGTGAGAAATGCTGCTGTTTTTGTCTGGATTATTGTTATGACGTTTATCTTGTCTTAGAACCTTATGGGTGTCCTGATCTGTAAATGGTAGAAACGTGACATTTCCTCAGGGAACAAATGGAGAAATGCTCGTATTGCACTGTTGGTGGCGAAAGCAAAATGAATAAATTGTGACTTTGTGGTTATAGCCTATTTTATGACCAATGTGTAAAGGTCTATTCATTGTCTCTTGTTCTTCATATCAAACATTCCCATTGATTTACAGTCAGGAATTTTTGAAAAACGTACTTTTGCCGACTACCAGATACAAAAATGTACATTCTAAAAGTAAATAAATTGGCATGACTTGACAGGCAGCTATTTATCAGAAAAATTGTGACTATTCTGACTTTATAACTCGAAATTGCGACTTTATATCACGCAATTCTGAGTTTATAACACGCAATTACAACTTTATATCACGCAATTCTGAGAAGAAGAAAAAAGAATTGTGAGATAAAAAGATGCAATTACCCTTTTTATATTCTGTGGCAGAAACGCTTCCATAATTTAAAAAATCTCATGTTCTTTTCTAAAATGTGTTTATATGAATGTGTATAAAAGACAAGTGAAGCAAATTTGAGAAAACAACTTTAAAATGTGCTTGTTTTGTGGATTTGTGTCTTCAGGCATTTCTTAAAGATTTTAGTGACTCCCACGACTGAGGAACAGTCAATGTGAAGGTTCTGGAAAGCGACTCTGGTATACATGCTTCTAGTTTATGCTAATTGCTAAATTGGTAATTGATTTTAAAGTAATATATATATATATATATATATATATATATATATATATATATATATATATATATATATATATATATATATTTTTAAAGGCACTTCGATTGCTTTCTTTTCCATGCAATAGACTATTGTTTGTTTGTGACATGTGACTGTACTGCTGATAGCTGGAGGTGATCATAATGTCAGATGTTCCTGGAACATTAATGTGACGTTACATTGCCTCAGCACATTGTGATGAGCACCAGGAGCATTTCCTTGAATATGGTTTAATCCATGACATCATTAGATGAAACATGAAGCTAATTATGCCACAGACATCTCAATGGATTAGTAGAACTACACATTGAAATATATCTGCATACAGGATTCATTCACTACATGTGCATTATTCTCCCAGGGCATTCTTTTGGGAATATTTCCAGCATGTGATGATAACAAACACAGTCACAGATGGCAGATTGTTCTACCTACCTGTTAAATAGTTAATTTCCTAACTACGCGAGTCAAGTAACACGATGCTTGTTGTTGTCACAAGTTGCTCTATTCATCTTTTACCCCAATACAAAATGTCCAGTTTAAAACTGTGGCTGTTGTGGTTACTTGTGGAACAACCAAATTATAATGTTTTGATATTTATAATATTTTTTATATTTAGAGTCAAAAAGTTATGTATCATTATGACAATTAAAAGTATATGCAATACATAAACTGTTGCTTTAAAAATACCTGAAAGTGGCATTTCATGCATCTACTTTCAAGTTTGATCAGTGCTCATTTCCGTTACTTAAATAAGTGATACTTCCTTTATATTCAAAAAACATAATGTAACAACCATGTGATATGATTCTAAATAAATATGCATCTGAATCAAAAATATCCATTTTAAAGAGTCCAGCAATCACAGGACAGTAAGAGGCTTTTCAGAGCCTGAGTGAATCAGCATTTAATGTTCTCTGACACTATTCACATATTGTAACATTGAATCCCACCCATGCTACCTTTATCCTGATGAAAAAAGATGAATAATACTCTCCCCTCCACTTTTTCTCCCTCCCTTTATCTTTATCTCCCTCTGTCTGGTATCCTTTTATCATGTCTAAACTGTCCATGTTCCAAGATAATGGAATTAATGGGAATTGGAGTGGACAGCAGTGCCTTCACAAGATCTTGGAGATGCTTGACAATGGGAGGATTCATTTCAATGTGGTCTTAAAATACTTCTTTCTCAAGAAAATATTTCTCTGTCATTGGGTTCAACTTAGTCATGGGATTATCAGAAGGTTGGGAATCCTTTAAGGAATGAAACCTATGGAAAATACAGACATACCACAGATATCCACATTCACTTTGTGAACTGCAATATTCACATATGAAGTGGAATATTGGGTCAAGAGGGCAGTGTATGAACCTGTGCAAAGTCAAAAAAAGACAATTACGGTTAACATATATAATTACTACCAGCAACATGAACAGTCATTCAAAGTAAATAAGTGTTAACGTGAACAAAAAATGTTATCAAGATTGAACTGTAGTTTAGCCACAATTTAGTACACTGATCAGGCATAAAATTATGACCTAATATTGTGTTGGTCCCCCTTGCTGCCAAAACAGCCCTGACTTGTTTGTTCAGCACATCCCACAGATGGTGTACATGGTCTGCAACAATGCTTATCAAGGTGGTACATGTCAATGTAACTTCCACATGGATGGCAGGACCCAAGGTTTCCCAGCAGAACATTGCCCAAAGCATCCCAATGCGGCTTAACTTCTTCCCATAGTCCATGTGTTCCTCAGGTAAGTGACGCACATGCATCCGGCCATCTACGTGATATAAAATAAAACATGATTCATCAGACCAGGCCACCTTCTTCCATTGCTCCGTGGTCCAGTTCTGATATTCACGTGCCCACTGTTGGCACTTTCGGCGGTGGACAGGGGTCAGCATGGGCACCCTGACTGAACTATGGCTATTCAGCCTGTTGCCGGTTCACCACTGTTCCTTCCTTAGACCACTTTTGATAGATACACTACTGGCCACTGCAGACCAGGAACACCTCACAAGAGCTTTAGTTTTGGAGATGAGCTGACCCAGTCGTCTAGCAAACACAATTTGCCCCTTATCAAACTCGCTCAAATCCTTACGCTTGCCCATTTTTCCTGTTTCTAACACACCAACTATGAGGAGAGAATGTTTACTTTCTACCTAATATATCCCACCCAGTAACAGGTGTAATGTTGTGATATATATATACAGGTCCTTCTAAAAAAATTAGCATATTGTGATAAAAGTTCATTATTTTCCATAATGTAATGATAAAATTAAAATGTTATATATTTTAGATTCATTGCACACCAACTGAAATATTTCAGGTCTTTTATTGTTTTAATACTGATGATTTTGGCAGCTCATGAAAACCCAAAATTCCTATCTCAAAAAATTAGCATATCATGAAAAGATTCTCTAAACGAGCTATTAACCTAATCATCAGAATCAACTAATTAACTCTAAACACCTGCAAAAGATTCCTGAGGCTTTTAAAAACTTCCAGCCTGGTTCATTACTCAAAACCGCAATCATGGGTAAGACTGCCGACCTGACTGCTGTCCAGAAGGCAATCATTGACACCCTCAAGCGAGAGGGTAAGACACAGAAAGACATTTCTGAACGAATAGGCTGTTCCCAGAGTGCTGTATCAAGGCACCTCAGTGGGAAGTCTGTGGGAAGGAAAAAGTGTGGCAAAAAACGCTGCACAACGAGAAGAGGTGACCGAACCCTGAGGAAGATTGTGGAGAAGGACCGATTCCAGACCTTGGGGGACCTGCGGAAGCAGTGGACTGAGTCTGGAGTAGAAACATCCAGAGCCACCGTGCACAGGCGTGTGCAGGAAATGGGCTACAGGTGCCGCATTCCCCAGGTCAAGCCACTTTTGAACCAGAAACAGCGGCAGAAACACCTGACCTGGGCTATAGAGAAGCAGCACTGGACTGTCGCTCAAATTTTGCATGTTATTCGGAAATCAAGGTGCCAGAGTCTGGAGGAAGACTGGGGAGAAGGAAATTCCAAAATGCCTGAAGTCCAGTGTCAAGTACCCACAGTCAGTGATGGTCTGGGGTGCCATGTCAGCTGCTGGTGTTGGTCCACTGTGTTTTATCAAGGGCAGGGTCAATGCAGCTAGCTGTCAGGAGATTTTGGAGCACTTCATGCTTCCATCTGCTGAAAAGCTTTATGGAGATGAATATTTCGTTTTTCAGCACGACCTGGCACCTGCTCACAGTGCCAAAACCACTGGTAAATGGTTTACTGACCATGGTATTACTGTGCTCAATTGGCCTGCCAACTCTCCTGACCTGAACCCCATAGAGAATCTGTGGGATATTGTGAAGAGAAAGTTCAGAGACGCAAGACCCAACACTCTGGATGAGCTTAAGGCCGCTATCGAAGCATCCTGGGCCTCCATAACACCTCAGCAGTGCCACAGGCTGATTGTCTCCATGCCACGCCGCATTGAAGCAGTCATTTCTGCAAAAGGATTCCCGACCAAGTATTGAGTGCATAACTGAACATAATTATTTGAAGGTTGACTTTTTTTGTATTAAAAACACTTTTCTTTTATTGGTCGGATGAAATATGCTAATTTTTTTAGATTTTAGGTTTTCATGAGCTGTATGCCAAAATCATCAGTATTAAAACAATAAAAGACCTGAAATATTTCAGTTGGTGTGCAATGAATCTAAAATATATGAAATTTTAATTTTATCATTACATAAAATAATGAACCTTTATCACAATATGCTATTTTTTTAGAAGGACCTGTTCTCACCTAAAGGATTATTAGGAACACCTGTTCAATTTCTCATTAATGCAAGTATCTAATCAACCAATCACATGGCCGTTGCTTCAATGCATTTAGGGGTGTGGTCCTGGTCAAGACAATCTCCTGAACTCCAAACTGAATGTCCGAATGGGAAAGAAAGGTGATTTAAGCAATTTTGAGCGTGGCATGGTTGTTGGTGCCAGAAGGGCCATTCTGAGTATTTCACAATCTGCTCAGTTTCTGGGATTTTCACGCACAACCATTTCTAGGGTTTACAAAGAATGGTGTGAAAAGGGAAAAACATCCAGTATGCGGCAGTCCTGTGGGCGAAAATGCCTTGTTGATGCTAGAGGTCAGAGGAGAATGGGCCGACAGATTCAAGCTGATAGAAGAGCAACTTTGACTGAAATAACCACTCGTTACAACCAAGGTATACAGTAAAGCATTTGTGAAGCCACAACACGCACAACCTTGAGGCGGATGGGCTACTAAAGCAGAAGACCCCACTGGGTACCACTCATCTCCACTACAAATAGGATAAAGAGGCTACAATTTGCACAAGCTCTGATGGCTACTTCCAGCAGGATAATGCACCATGTCACAAAGCTCGAATCATTTCAGATTTGTTTCTTGAACTTGACAATGAGTTCACTGTTCTAAAATGGCCCCCACAGTCACCAGGTCTCAACCCAATAGAACATGTTTGGGATGTGGTGGAACGGGAGCTTCGTGCCCTGGATGTGCATCCCACAAATCTCCATCAACTGCAAGATGCTATCCTATCAATATGGGCCAACATTTCTAAAGAATGAAATGTTTTAAAGAACATTTCAACAAACCTTGTTGAATCAATGCCACATTGAATTAAGGCAGTTCTGAAGGCGAAAGGGGGTCAAACACAGTATTAGCATGGTGTTCCTAATAATCCTTTAGGTGATATATATAAATAACTTAGTTACTTAAGTTTTTAGTTTTATTTTGAATTAATATTCTGAATGAATTTTTTTTATATTTTTGGTACATTTGTGTATTTTTTTTAGTCACTTTTTTTTGTAAATGTTGGTGCAATTTGGTTAACGACAGTTTCTATTTGCATATAATTAGGTTGTGGGGTGTGACAGTATTCGTCTGGGAAGAAATACGCAAATGAGTTTAGAGTCATAGTGCTTATCTTCCATTTATTTAAGTAAAAGCAATTAAGTTTATGAAGACCAAAAGTAACCATTAAGAAAGGGCAATATGTGAGCCCTTCACAATGTTAAAAGGAAAAGTGATAAAAAGTCATACCTTAAATGTTTTGTGACTGGGCATATCTATGCATAAACATGCCCACTGAAGTATAACTGACAAGTCTTACAATATGAATAATCTATTCAATGTATCTGTCACTTATTGGAGAGAAGTATCCTCAGCTGAACAGAGCTGCTCACACTTCCATGTACTGTTAAATTACTGAAAAAAGAGAAAATAATGGTAGGAAAGCAGTTACAATATTCATGGACATTAATAGGATATCAAGAACCTGTTGAGAGTCTGTTGACAGTTTGTGTAGTTGTGTGGTTGAGCTACAGAAAATAAATAATGAGGTGGCATTGAAAGTATTATTTGAGAGTTCAAAGAACCCTCAACTCTTAAACAAATAACCATTTTAGCATACAATGGTTCTTCAGGACGATATTGTTCTAAACAGATTTTTTTAGTAAAGAATATTTAAAGAGCCCCTTTTAGAGTGCAGTAATTTTATGTGGTTTATAAAAGTAGCCTATAAGGAAGAATCTATAGTCACAGTTAGCAGCCCAGAGCTGAAGCTGCCTTTTATTCAACAAGTTCTTTCTCTGTCTCTCTCACCCACTCTGAAAGAACGAATGGAAACAATTAGCTTGAAAAGCAATGACCAGATAAAAGCAACAGACCAGTAACAGAAAACCCTTTACAGTATAAACACAGGGACACTATCCAAACTTGAGCTCTGTTCGGAGCTGAGCAGGCTTTGACTGTCCTAATCTGCAGTGTAAATCTGCAGCCACTGCCTGTCTAGTCCCTGTCTGGGTTCCATGCTCTCAGACAAAAGCTCCGGACACTTGCCCACTAACAAAGGAGTCGATGCCACTCTCCGCTAATTGAAGCGGACAAGGCTTGCTGATGGGGCCTTTTTGAGCAATTGAACTTGGTGAATGCTTCTCATGGATCTGATGAAACATGGACAGTTGGTTTGACTTCAAAAGCAGACTCCTGCAGCCATTTAGAGGAATATGATCAAAATGTGTTCGGTTTCTGGGAATTACATGTATTTGAATGCTCTGGATAAGATCTACTGCATGCCAAATACATGAACGTAAATAAAAACACCAACAATCTGTCAAGACTTGGCTGGTCTGTAAAAGTAGAATTTAGACCCATCTAACAGAAACATTCTCAGAACTTCTCTTAACGTTTTGGCAAGGTTCTCTAAAAGTTACGAGCAATTGTTCTTCCAGTAATGTTAATAGCTAGATTTTACTGTTAGCACAAAAATGTTATTTATGTCATTCATGGAACATTTTTGTGAAACATTTGACTTAGACATTAAAAGACAGTTTTTTGATGTTTTGAACAGTCTGAGAACATTCAGAAATAATGTTCTCATAACTTAGCCTAGCATGAACGTTAGCAAAACGTTCTTAGAACATATTTTTATTAGCTGGAGAGATCTAGCGCATCAATTGATTAATGTTAGCCTCCTTGTGCAATCAATTTGGGTTTGATTTATGGTCAGATTGTTCAAATAGTTGCTAACTATACTACCAGAAGGATCTGCTTTTAATGAATTATGTTTCCACCAGGGGGCGCCAAATATAAAAATAATGTGACTATCTGCTGGAAATATACTGTACCTGCGCTTATAATAACTTTCTAGAATTGGCTCAAACAGCTGTACATTAAAAAACAAAAAATATTTACATTAAAATATAACCCTGAACTAATTAAAAAGCAGTCCGAAAACATTAGCTATCCCAGCAAACACCTATATGGCTCTTCATGAAGTTTGTCCCTCACGCCACACTATACTTTGTTGTTCATAGCAACTGCGTTGGACGCAGCACTACAAACACGAGGAGCACAGAGAAACAGGTGCTGTGTATCCAATAAACACACCGTCAGGAAATAAAGTATTTGTTAAATACTTACGAGATGCCTTTCTGTCACCATTATTAGTATTTATATGCTGTTGTTCAGGGTTGACAATGATATAGTTTACTTTATCTGCAAATCTGCGCTCTTGTTCTCTCGCGAACAAACTGTTAATAGGGAGTCAATAATACCGGTAGTAATGGATGATGACATCGACCAGGCAATAGATGAGGAGTTGATGAAATTAAACCTACATCCTTCGGAAAATTATTCAGAGTCAGAAGATGACATCTGTAACGTTACTGTTTTGGACGGAAATGTAAGTGGCTATTTTATTTATTTTGTTATTCAGTTCTTGAACGCCTAAGTTACTTATTTCCAACATTGTGTTTCAACCCATTTTTAATGACAACTTTATTTGAAAACTTTAACCAAAATTATACTTTCTTTATGTTGTATTTAATATTTACTAGTGAACAAAATATTATGGGTTTAAACAAACATAACAACCCTAGTGAAAAAAACTATACCAAAATGTATTTAAAATACATTTATTTCATACTAAGTACACTATAAATCCATTCCTTGAGACTTACTGATATGAATATTAACGTTAAACTTTATTTAGAGTACTTCTTTATTACACAATGCACATTTCTAAATATTGTAAGCCTAAATATGTTTTAATATCACTATTAGTAAGGATAGTATTATCACTGTATAAAGTCAGTATTTAAATGCAAGATATTTAAAGTCTACCTTGCAATAGTTCCACTTTAGCACAATTAAATATACTATAAGTATATTTTACAAAATTAGTTGTTCCAATTTAGCAGACTTTAGTATACCAATTTACTATACTAAAAGTACAGTTGTAGAGTATTTATTAAGTACTTAAATATGTATTTGCAGCATACTTAGCATAAAATAATTGTATTTCAAATACATTTTAGTATATTTATTTTTCACTAGGTGACATTTACATCGAATATGATGTTACTTGTGACATTAAGAAGATGTAATTTATAATTCAAGTAGTTCAGCCAAAAAGAGGTACGTTTACTAAACTTGTCCTTAATCATTGTGAATCACCTCTGTTTTCACAGAAGCTATATACAGAAGATGAGCTGCCTGACTCAGTACTCGCATATGTTAAAGCTTCAAGAAATCGGATGAATGCCATTGAACAATTAATCCTAGAAGATGTTGAAGAAAAGGGTGAGAAGCATTTTAAAAATAGAACAGGTTGAAATTCTGAATTAATTATAGACCGCTTACATGAGGTATTACATTGTTTTTCCCTTTTCTGGTTACCCCTAGACTTGTCAAGCCAAGAGCAGTCTCACCTTAATCGCAATGATAATCCTACAAATGAACCAGCTTCAGATTTCATAGATGACCCCATAAAGTGGGACAAGAGAGTGAGTCATGGTTATTGGTTTGTGGTTAAATGGAAATGGGATTATTATCCCATCTGAGTCATCACAGAGGAAAGGAGTGTCTGTTTTCTGTCTTTAACTTGACCTTTAATTCAGTTTGTCCCTCACAGTAGCAAATGATCCGTTATCCCAGTTTTGTTTGTGTTCAGTCAATTCAAATTTTGGCTGTAAATTTGCAGAAATTACCCTTGTTTATCCTCAGACAGATGATATATTGCAGATCCTATTTTGTTAGTGTATGAATATTATAAAAGTGCATGTTTTGTCAGATAATCTCTGAATTAGAGGAACAAGTTGGACTTCTAAAAGATGTTGAGCCACAGAATACCCAGCAGGAGATTCCAAATATGCCACGCGTGGAAGGTACATTTTCTGTAATGATGTGGTTAGATGGGCTTGTATTTTAAGTTTATTAACACTAATAAAAACCTAGGTTACACTACTGTTAAATCTGCACAAATATCTGCAATGGTTTTGCATACATTGCTTATTAACCTCTTTATATTAACCGAATTGTACCTTTACTCTTTTTTTAGATGTAACTGAGTGTGATACATTTACTGAGATGGAATTGCAACTTAGTCTTGAGTGGAGAGAATTAGAGAAAAGACTCAACGAGGAAGAGGAGCAGAAATTAGCTGCACAGGAGGTCGTAAGACAGCTGCATTTGAACTCAAAAAGAGTAGAAGAAGAGAGGAGGAGGAGAAGACTGATGGAGTTTGATGTGGAGCTGAGGAAGATAGAAGAGGCCACTCTGGTAGGACTGTCTAACATTTTGTTTAATAATCTTTTCAAAATTAGGTTGATTGAATAACAAAATTAAAATTCTGTATGCCAATAACAGTTTCAAAATGCTGAAGTTAAAAACGAAGTTCACCACACAGAAGATCTTCAACTGGAGCTGGATAAACAGCAGGTGAGTTTAATCAAAGTCCCTTTAAGACAAGTCATTTCACTCGGTGGCCATCTTTGAAACGCCTCTCAGGCATGCAGTGCAGCTCTTCTATGTCTTTGAATGGGCAAACATAAAATTCTCCAAAACTGTTCGCCAAGCTTACGATTAAATTTCACATTTGAAATCACCAATGAAATCTGACAACAACTGTCTCATGAATTTTGTTTCTAAACCCCGAATCATGACAAAAAAAATAATTTTTCAGCCTGGACAAAGCTAATGTGCATGTGCAATCCTAAACGCATCTCAGAATACGGCCTGTTTTTGTAGCAACCGGAGCAGCTGCAGTTTACTTTCAATTAAAAGGCGGGGCTTATTCACCATTTTGGGCGTTGCACTTTCTCCCATTCATAAGTAATTGGAGTGCACCGTCTTACTATATATAAAGTCTTTGGTTTAATATGCCTAAGATTGTTGAAGATGCTCTTTTAATAAATGTGGCAAAAGCTCAAAATAATAAATGTAAATAATAAATATATGAGTTGGTGTATTATGTTAAAACCATTTAAACACACAAATGAGACAATTTTTGAGTGCATATGTGTGTGAGTAAAATGTAAATCCAAGTGTTGATATATGTGACCCTACAAAACCAGTCAAAAGTCACACGGGTATATTTGTGGCAATAGCCAACAATACATTGTATAGGTCAAAATTATCTTTTTTTTAATGCCAAAAATCATTAGGATATTAAGTAAAGATCATGTTCCATGAAGATATTTTGTAAATGTCTTACTGTAAATATATATAAAAATGTATTATTATTAGTAATATGCATTGCTAAGGACTTCATGTAGACAATTTTAAAGACGATTTTCTCAATATTTAGATTTTTTTGCACCCTCAGATTCCAGATATTCAAACAGTTGGATCTGAGTCAAATATTGTCCTATCCTAACAAACCATATACCAATGGAAAGCATATTTATTCAGCTTTTGGTGATGTATACATCTCAATTTTAAAAAATGTACCCTTATGACTGGTTTTGTGGTGCAGGGTCACATGTTGATATACACGATCATACTATAATGATCACTGAGAGGAGAAAGTGAATAACACTGGTTATCCCTTCATCTTGGCACCTGTTAGTGAGTGGGATATATTAGGCAGCAAGACAAGATTTTGTCCTTAAAGTTGATGTGTTAGATGCAGGAAAAATGGGCAAGCGTAAGGATTTGAGCGAGTTTGACAATGGCCAAATTGTGATGGCTAGACGACTGGATCAGAGCATCTCCAAAACTTCAACTCCTTTGGGGGGGTCTGCAGTGGTGAACCGGCGATAGGGTCATGGGCGAAGGCTAATTGATTCAGGTGGGGAGAGAAGGCTGGTTGAAGGCAATGTCATTGAAATCTCTTACAGAACAAAGCTGATTGTCTTTGAAATCACATAACTGAACAAAACAGACCATCATTGAAATCTCATAACAAAATCTCAAAACAAAGCAAGCTGCTAAAAAGTTAAAGAAAATAGTAAGAATAACAGATATTACTAAGACATTTCAGCTCATAATTTATTGCACCCAGAATTCACTGCAGCATACTTTTTGATTGTCACCATTTTTGTTGTCATATGCTGATTCCTTTGTTTGTGTGTCTAGTTCAAACCTTTTTGAGCTAAAAAACTTTAAAAATTCCTTCAGATTAAGACACACAGAACTGTTATAGTCAATAAAATAGATTTACTCGCCTCTTTAATCCGTTAATTGAGCACTGAAAAAGATTTAATCAGGTTAACACTGGGGGTTTTGCTGTGTAGTGAGTCTGAAGGTCTTGATTAGCTTAGATTAGTTAAGAATCATTGGTTCGGAGTTTTAAAAGTTTGTAGGTTTTATAATGAGACATTTGTGTAATTAAAAAGCAGTGGCATGACAGACCTCTGGGGACAGGGCCACGTGCACTTAAACACTTTAACTTTCGAGATTTAAGTGTGTACGCCACTGTTAAAAAGAGTAATAATAGTCAATACCGTTTTATTGGCCTGTTTAGCTGAGCCATCTATAGCACAAACAAAACAATTGTTTCAAATTCAATTGTTTCTCCAATCACAAGTGTAATGTACTAAGAAAGCTTTTTTCCAACATGTGGGATGGCTAACAACAATTGGAACTTTATGTGGACTGGAGAGGGAGCGCCATGGTTTGTCAGATGTAGCAAAAGTATCTTTGCGAAGGGTCAGATGAATGAAGTTAAACCAATACAACAATATTTCAGATGACCCTGTCAACAATTTGATCTCACAGTGATCTCACCATGTCACAGTGAGGTAAAGGTGTAACCTCACAGCGCACTCCCTGTGTGCTCATACAATGACCACAATGTGAAGTCACCCCAGCTAGAAATTGTATTGTTCTAAGAATGTTTTGAGAACATTTTATGTCCTTGTAATGTTTTCAGTAGCTAGTTTTATTTTTGTTAACAGAATGTTCTCCTAAAAGGTAGGATTAACACTCTAAAAACATTCTAAACATGTTTAGTGATAACATTGATAGAACATCAGCCCCTAACATTCTTATAAAGTTTTAGTGGGAATTTTCCCAGCAGGCACTGGATTAACAGCATTAACAGCATTAGCCACTTCAATGATTGCAAACGAGATAAACTTTATTTTTGTCTTATGTGTACATACGTTCTTATTGAGATAAAAAGAGGTTTAGATGTTGAGGTTTGTTTGCAAGTAATAGGTTGGTTTGTTACCATTTGCTTTAGTTGTGGTCTTTGGCCTTGACTTTTAATGTTAGTTTTTTCCTGGCTGCTTTAACTGTTTGTTATGACAAAAACAGTTAGAGAAAGTGTGCTTTGCAAAGTTTTTTTCTTGATGAGCATAAGATGCTTCTTTAAAAAACATAAAAAAATAGTAATGAAAAAAATAGTACTTCCATGTTAGTTGTAAGAACTAAATTAAATACTATATCACATGGTGGAATGGGAGAGTCACATCATGGATGTGAAGCAGACACATCTGCAGCAACTGAGTGATGCTATCATGTAAATATGGACTAAAATCTCCCTGTAAATCTCATGAAGATTTAAAGGGATAGTTCACCCAAAAATGAAAATTCGGTCATCATTTACTCACCCTCAAGTTGTTCCAAACCGGTATGAATTTCATTCTTCTGCTGAACACAAAATAAGTTATTTTGAAGAATGCCTGTAACCAGACAGTTGATAGTCCCATTCCAACTGTTTGGTCTCCCATATTCTTTAAAATATCTTATTTTGTGTTCAGCAGAAGAATGAAATTCATACAGGTTTGGAACAACTTGAGGGTGAGTAAATGATGACAGAATTTTCATATTTAGGTAAACTATCCCTTTAAGCCAGTTCTGAAGGCAAGAGGGGGTCCAACCGGTACTAGCAATCTATTTGCCTGCCTTCAAGACATTAAATAATGGAAATACTTGAACTTTTTTACAGTTAAATAATGATAAAACTGAAAAAAAAATTTTTGGTCCAACAGTTGCGTCTTCTGGCATTGTCAATCAGCTTGGTTCCCTCTCATCTAATGTCTGCGACTATGTTAAAAACCTTGGTGTTGTGTTTGATCCCTCATTATCTTGTAATAAGCAGATCAGTGCTTTTGTGAAAAGCAATTTCTTTCAATTAAGATCAATTGCTAGAATCAAGAAGATGCTTTCCATGAAGGACCTTCAAACTGTAATTCATGCGTTTTTAACTTCAAGATTGGATTACTGCCATTCACTCTACATGGGTTTGCATAAATAATTTATGGAACGTTTGCAATTGGTGCAAAATGCGGCAGCCAGATTGTTGACGGCACATTCTGCTCTTTGTGTTTAAAGCTTTACATGGATGTGCGCCCCAGTATATTTGTAATCTCCTCATCCTGCATAATTCCTCTAGATCTCTTCGGTCATCTAGTCAGTTTCTCCTTTCAGTCCCTCGTTCATGTTTTAAAACTAAAGGTGACCGGTCTTTTGCTGTGACTGCTCTAATCTTCCCCTTCTATTTCTATGTTTAAATCCTGTTTGAAGACCCATTTTGATTCTTTATGTTTTAATTATGTTTTAGGGTTTGACTTATATTTGTTGTACAGCACTTTAGTTTCAATAACTGTTGTTTTTAAATGTGCTTTATAAATAACTAAACTAAACTAAACTGCAAGGTGTACCTAATAAGGTGGCCTTTGAGTGTGTGCGCGTGCGTGTGTGTGTGTGTGTGTGTGTGTGTGTGTGTGTGTGCTCGTGTATATATATGTGTCTACCAGTCAAAGTTTTTTGTTTAATTTCAGAACTTAATAAGGAAATTGGAAGAGCAGATGGAGGAGGAGAAACAAGCTTTTGAGGAGGCTCAGGAGGAGGAAAGAAGGAGAACCCAGAAGCTTCACTGCAGAGCAGCCACAAAGATCCAAGCTGCTCTCAGAGGAGCATTAGTCCGTCGCTGGTGCAAACAAGAGCTGAGGAGAAAGAGAGAGGAGGAGAAAAGATATGAGGAGGAGAAGAGGGAATGGGAGAAGATCAAGAAGGAGAGGGAGGAGGAGAGAAAAAGGATTGAGGAGGAAGAGCGTGCACAGAGGAGGAAATTAAGAGACGGAGAGCAGATTATGAAAGAGCGAAAGAACAAGACCGTCATCGTCTGGAGAGAGAGCAAAGACTTGAACAACAGAAGAGGAAAGAGGAAGAAGATAAGGAGAGGAGTGGGAAAATAAAGAGGAAGGAGGAACAGAGCAATATTACAAGTATAATAGATGATTGCAGAAGACAGGAAGTGGATGCAGACAGGAAGAATAAAGAAAAGGAGAGAGGGGAAGTGGGAAGGAGTAGTCAGGTGGAGGATGAATGTAAAAGAGAGGAAAACGAGAACAAAGGCAATGAGGTAATTGTGAGAAAAATAGAAGATAATGAAAGAATAAGACATGGGAAGAAAATGGAAAACATATTGGATGGCAACAGGAATGCGATGAAAAAACATGACAAACCTAAAGGCATAAGCACAGAAGACACAGAAAGATTAGATATGAGACTACAAACAAAGAGTGATAAAGATATAATAAAGAGCCATGAAGAGGCAAAAAGAGTTGATGGCAAGGTAGAGCTTGATTCTCAGATAAATCTCTCGCAATCAAGAAAAAACTTTAAATGTACTAAAACCACTCCAGAAACATACACAAATGCACATCAAGGTCTTCCCAATGACCTTGGCATTAGTCCAATTGGTTCCTCAAGTGTTGAAGATCACCTAAGGGTTGAAGCAACTCCGAGCAAAGATACAGACTTGACAATGTTGGCTTCTGATTTGAATGTTGTAGCACCTGAAATGAACACTAGAGGACATCAAAACACTACAACTATTGAGCTTGAGGACCATGAACCTGAAAGCCAAGAATCAATTTCAGTATGTCTGCCTGACAGCACAGAGCAGAAGCGACTGACCTGGATGATGAGCTGCACTCCCTGGTCCAAACTGTCATTGCAGAATAAAAGGAAAGGGTCTTCTGCACAACAACAGTCCCAAAAAAGAGGGCCAAGAAGAAATAGAGTACCCAGTTTACCCCCTCTGTCTGTGGACACTGTTCTCAAAACAGGAACTTGGAGCTCTCTCAAACAGGTAGATATTAAAGCCTATTTCTTGGCTGAGATATGTCTTACATGTTCCTGCTGACTTTATTGTAATTTTGCTGGTAAAAATCAGGTCACGACAGTGATGCTGGAAGACCTAACGGGTTGTAGCCTGTCTACACTGTCTGAGTGTAACAACCTGCACACTTTGACACTAAGACGCTGTGGACTCACATCCTTGGATGGACTGAACCAGTGCGCTCAGATCAGATACATTGATGTACAAGTAAGAAAGAACAGACTATCCAGTGGAGTCTGCATTCTTATTTTACACCTTTCAAGTAAACTATCCTAGATAATCACTAATGCAGTATATACAGTGAGTATACATTACTGTACAAAAGGTTGGGGTCAGTAAGATTTAATGTTTTTTAAAGTCTGAGGCTGCATTTATTTGATCAAACATACAGTAATATTTTTAATTATTACTGCAGTCTTCAGTGTCACATGATCCTTCAGAAATCATTCTAATATGCTGCTTTGGTGCTTTAAGACTAAAAACAGTTGTGCTGCAATATGTTTGTCGATTCTTTGATGAATGGAAAGTTCAAAAGAACAGCATTTCTATTTAAAATAGGATTTTTTGTAGCATTATAAATGTCTTCACTGTCGCTTTTGAATAATTTAATCTGCCCTTGCTTGATAAAAGTATTGATTTCTTTAAAAAAACCTTACTGACCCCAAACTTTTGAACGCTAGTCTATGTACTTTTGTTTCTCACATTTAGGAGAACTCAATTACTCATGTGGATTGTGGAGGTCTTGTAAACCTTCAGGTCCTCCTGCTGGGCAGGAACCAGCTGATGAACATGCACGGTTTAGATGGAGCTGAAAATCTGCAAATTCTTCAGCTCTCACACAACAACATCTCTCGCATCAGTGAGTGTATTCACTAGAACTGCCTCTTTGTTTTATGTATTCTATTTATTTTTCATTGCAAGCACTAAAGAAAGAGAAGCTGACTGTTGGTCAGTTGGAGCTATCTGGATCTCGATTATGCCACAGAATTAGCATTTAATCTTATGTGTTGTCATTGTCCATTAGAGGGCATCATTGTTCCAGCTTGGTGACTTCAAATGGCCTTTTGCCCTCATTCTCCTTGCAAAATAAATCTTGATGTCTCATTTCTAAGAAAATGGCCTCCTATTGAATAAATATGAATAAATGTATCATAAAGAAGAGGATAAATGCAGTTTAAAGGTATTTACTGTCAGTATTAGATGATGTCCTTCCAATGCTGCCTTTTTATATTAGATTATCCTTTGGCTGGTATTAGATATTGTCACCATGGCCGAGAATCATCCTCATACACCCCCACACCAGCACTGACTAAATGATATATCTTTGCTTTCTTAGGTGGTTTAGGACCCCTGAAAATGCTTCTGCGATTATCAGTGGACCATAACCAGCTGCTCAGCACGAGAGGTTTGAAGGAAATTTATTCCCTTCTGCATCTGGACTGTTCGTACAACCATCTAAGCCACGTTGAGGGTTTGGAGAATTGCGCTCTCCTTAACACACTGGACCTCAGGGGAAACAGTCTGACAGAGGTAAATCTTACACAAAGAAACAAACAAATTTAAACGATGAATAGTAAGATGTCTTCAGAAGTAATTTAAAGATCATATTTATAATCACAATATTCCATTACTTTGTTGTTTTGTTAGTAATTGTAAACTGTTTATTCTAATTATCCCAACTGAAATCATAGACTTTCACCACTTACAATTTATAAACAAAAAACATATTTCCAACCCAGTGTCCAGGAAATGCGTAATTTGACTGTGTTCATTACATGAAACCAGCATACGTTAGACTGCCGTCACTTTAATTGAATTATCGTTATCTGTTTTGCTTAATGTGTGGATATTAGTCATGTTCAGGATGAGGCTTGATCCACCCATCTCTGCTGATGGGACTGTGTTCATTGTTGGAATAGAAAAGATGTCTTTCTGTGTGATCAAGTGGTCAAGAAGGAATTGTTGTGTTTTTGTTTGTTTGTTTGTTTGTTTTATCTGGCCGATGGCATAGCTGCCTGTCCTGCAGAATCACGTTCTTTTGAGGGACCTTTACCTGGATGACAATCTTATATCTTCTATTCTTGATCTGAAATCTTATTGGCTGCCTTTGCTCCAAAACCTCTCCATGGCCAAGAACAGGTAGGCCTCAATGGAGAATGGCTGTCTCAAAACCTATTAACTCTAGGTTGCTGGCTCACAGGTTTTGAGTTTCTCAGACATAACACACAGTTTCACAGTTCAATTCTATTTAAAGGTGAAGTCTTTATAATGTTTAATACATTCTAATGTAAAATGTAATACAAAAATCTACAAATGTACAGTGCTAAGATGTTTATTGTTTAAAATGATGGCTCAATTGTCTCTTTCTTTAGTGTAACTCATTTAATTCCATTCTTGGACTTGGTGTCTCTGAGGACACTGGATGCCAGTAATAACTGTCTGTCAGGTGAGCTTACAAAGCGGGATGAGTTGACTCTACTGTGCTATCTGTTAAAGGGTTTTAAAGATGGATGGATAACCTATGTAACAAACAAATAAGTCTTTTTTTATAAGATGACTTCTCTTCTCATATCTTATTTATTCTTAAAGGGACAGTTCTCCCAAAAATGAAAAATCTGTCAATCCCAGTAAATTACTGTAAAATTACCATAATGACTTTACCGGTAAACACACAAATTTGCTGTTCACACAAGCAGCAGAGTTCTGTCTTTTTACCGGTCGAGACCATTCACACATCAGCTCCAAAACATCGGTAAATTCGGTGATGTCAGTCATTGGAAATTATCTTTAAATGCTTTATCTTATCTGTTCAATTTTAAATTTTTGACGTCTGAGTGACAGGAGTAAGGGGATGATCAAACAGAATGCGTTTTGGCTCTTAAAAACAAGAGACGTTCATAATAGTAACCAACTGCAGAGCTGCAACGCTGATAAATGGAAAAGAAGGCTGGGACATTGAAAATGCTGTAAGACATGGTTGAAGATGTCCATGTAGCGCATCATTTACCGTAATAGAAAAACGATTAAAAAGCTTATCGTAAACAGCGAGGAGTAATTAGGTCATCTCCATAAGAACTTTGACTGGCCCAAAGCAGACTTCTTACATCAGCGCATTCTGACTTCGTACATGCTCATTGTGCTAATCTTCATTCTGCGTTCACACAGAGCACATTGCCGGTAATTTACAGGTAATATTACAACTTGAGAACCAGAGCCAATTTACCAGTATTCTTGAAAAGGTCCTGTTCACACATGATCTCTTACCGGTAATTTACAGGAAAAACTGTATGTGTTAAAGGGGCTAATAATTACATTTTTAGTAAACTGTTCCTTTAAGTACCATTGATGATAGCAGTTCTGTGTATACTAATTCACAAAAATATTTCATTATAGGATCTGTGTTTTTAATTTAGGCCAGATTGGCTAACATTTGGATTGCATCCATAGCAATAAAATTCATAGTAAAATTTGTAACCATCCGTAGAGTATTTCTGAGGGTGACACTGTTCTGACTCTCTATTTTAGACTTGCAGAACGTTTGTCTGAATCTTCAGAAATGCACCAGTCTCCAAGAACTTAACCTGACTGGTAACCCACTTCAACAGGAAATCAACTGGAGGTAGGTATTATCCAAGGAACCGATTTTAGACCTTTCACACAGACAATTAGTTTCTCGGTTTCTTAAGGGTAATTGCAAATTCTAAGCCAAAGTTCAGAAGTATATTTGTTGTTGAGAGAGAATATTAGCATACTGTATGAATTGAAACGTGGTTCCTCTTTTTATAATGGAGAGATTTATTTTGGATTGGGCAGAAGCTGTCATGTGTTCATTCCAGCAAAAGTCACTAAGCATTTCATAATTGTCCGAGAATGTGAAACTAATGTGAACAGGGACATTGGCTGGAAGTGCACCAAGCGTTTAAAGTAGAATAAACATTCCTCTTTACCGCTGAGCTTCCGGCCCATATCACTGCACCAGCCATTGTATCTGTGTCCGCTATTGGATTACCCAGTGACATCTGTACGCACGTGGACTTAAGTGCTCGTAATTCTGAAAATATTTACTCAGTGGGGGAATATTTTTTAAGCAAATGTGCACCTAAAGTGCCAGCAGTTTGCAGAGTTTTTATTGAGCAAATTATTTGTTCTAATGTTGTAGAAAAAATGTGTGAGAGACAGAACAAGGACATCAGGGAAGTATAGAAGCATGTTGGAATTTATTTCTCAAGTACCAGTCCAGTGCATTCAGTCAAAATGGAAAATATAACATCATGCATACCTTGTCATCATACATGACTTTATAGTTCAGAAGGCCCAAAGGGTTTAATGTTGGCAACGCATTTATTTTCCTGACAGAACCTTTTTACTAAATTGACTTGCTCAAAATTAAATACGGTGTGACATTTTTCTCCTTAGTCAGCAGTAAAACATTTAGCTGTTCATTTTGTTAGTTTCTTTTTTAAACTTCATTTTCCACATTTTGCATGTGCTTTCCAAGGAGAAGTCTGAGGTGAAATATATCTGTTGTGTCTTTACATCTGTTTTATTATAATGACTTATAGGAAGTTCATTCAAGTCAGGCTCAGTATTGTGCTGAACTTTGTCTAACCCTCAATGCCAACAACCGAATTAGACCCAGTGTTTTTCTCGCTCTCCACTGGCCCTTTCATCCCCGTCCAGTGATAACACAGCCTAAATTAAAGCACCAAAGGATATTTCAAAGAAGTACACAGCGCACGAGTGCTCAGAGTCTGGGAGAGCAGACTTTAGCAAGATTAATCGAACCGCTGTAAGTTTCTTTGTTTACAGGGAAGTTTTCACGAGTAATGAATAGAGTCCTTCTCTTAGTAGCAATAGGATCCTGACGACTGGACATGAGATGGCCAAAAGGAGCATTTGTGTATCACATGGCCATTGTAAAAGTGAAGCAGCTGAACGTGTCTACCTTTTAGAGACATAGAAATGTTTAAGCTATGATTTCTTAGATATACAGTAACTTCCTGGCAAATGCTTTGGTTTTCATAGCCTGTTTTATGGATATTCTGGCTTTTAACAATGTTTGATCCTCTTTTATGGTAATATCAGCTTGGAAAGAATTTGCCAAAACTTCATATCATTTAAAAAAACTATTGTTTGATTTTATTTCACATTATTTGGTAATAGTGATAAACCATCAATGCATAGCTTCCCCTCTTTCCCATTGCTTCCCATTTCTCCTTTATTGTCAATAAAGGCAACAAAAAAAAAGAAAAGAAAGTGTATTTTTACTGATTAATTTAATTGATTATTATACCACACCTGAAAAATCTAGTTTTGAACAAATATTTAGCTATTTTTAAAGTAAAAAAACAACAACATAGAAAACTTTGTATAAGTTATATATTTCTTCTTTAAAGGGAATTGGCTTTTTTAACTTTTTTATACAATTTATGACGTTTGCGTGGTTTTCTTTACATAAAAAACATCATAATGAACAAGTAATAGGCTATTTTCTACCCTGATGTTGAGCCTCTCTCATAGAACGGTCAGTTTTTATGGGCGTTCCGCACTGAAGACTTGGAAGTAAATGTCCACTGCTATGATTGGATAAGCTTTGCATATTGAGCTTCAGCTCCCCGTGAGTACACCTGAGGAATTGTTTTGAAGAGTCTGGGAAAATGGCAACCGGAATGTTTTGCCCACAGGGATCGCAAAATGTCTTTATCAAACAAACAGGATTTATCTCTCATCCACCCGCAATTAATTGAAATGCTATTTTTTATTGCTTGGCCTGCCTGATCGGTGGATGTAACCGCAAACCATGCATCACTAACACACATACAAGCCTCACTGCAGACTCAGATAAATCAGTGTGATCAAAACTTCCACGATTGTATTTTTCCTTCAAATATCACGTCAAGAAAGTGAATAAAGCACATCAAGAAAGGAATGTTATTTCACTATTTAAGATAGCCTGTCGGCAGGTCGGTGATATGTTTTGGTAGCCCGCCTGGAATACACAGCCCCGGGACGTTGGGCTTTGCGAGACCTGTCCGATAAATGTCCAAGTCTGATCACGAATCGCAGCACAATAAACCAACAACACCTCAAATAAAGGATACTCCAGCCTGTGACAGCATGCTAAGTTATGTTCACTTAGACACGTACACATAATCAATAGATATCAAACTATCTGTAACAATCCAATACTATCACATATAAAAAACATTTTTTACTCACAGTGTGTTGCTTCATGCTTGTAATCTCATCCTGTCTGCAAATCCAGTCTCTTGTTTACAAATGAATCTGTGGTGAAATGAAGGAACAAACACGCAATGTTTCACACAGCTGGATGTGAGCTGGATATTCATTAAAGACAAAGTTCATCCATGCATTCATAATATTGGAATCCGAATAAGCTTATGTAGCATGTTTATTGCTTGGAAGTTCGATCCGGTTTAGCTCCACGTAGGCCTATGTTATTTATCTATGACATGTCATGCACAAGTTGGTGGGCGGGGCTAGAGAATCAGGCATTTGTCTTCCTCGGTTAAGGCGGTGTTTCACTCATAGACAGTAAAAGAGGTTTCACTACACTCACAGGGAGGCACATTCCCAGATCAAGTGTTTTCTGAGCCAGCTGTCAATGAAAACTTTTCTTTGACTAACAAGGAGGTTTTCAGCTCTGAAACTTAAAGGATATTATGTTAGCATGACCTTTTATATATCAAAAGAAAAGTTGATTTTTCAATTCACGACCCCTTTAATACTTTAAATCAATAGTATTCAGTATAACAAAAACAAAGATACATCATACATTAATGAACAAATAAATAATTCATGAAATAAAATAAGTTATTACAATAATTCTACAGTAATTTCATTGCTATTGAATATATATATATATATATATATATATATATATATATATATATATATATATTCATTAATAAACCCTTGGTTCTTAAAAATAATAGTTCTTTTCTCAGCAGGGCTCAGCAAAGAATAGGTTACACCTGTGTTTTCTCATATACTCTCGCACATTGAAACAAAGACCGAAAAAGCAACATATGCTCACTTGAATGGCTGTCACATCTCTGGAATAAGGCCAGCGAACCCTTTTTCACTTCTAATCCAAGCTGAGTGTCATCATGCAGTTTCTTACTGAGAGAGGCAGACTCTGACTAAAGCTCTTACTCTATGCACAGACGCTCTGTTGATTCTCTTGGGTCCAGAATGTCAAACTCATTAAACGTTTTATCCCCATTTCCTAACTGATTTCATCTGCTCAATGTAAATATTCTCCAATAAAAAAAGCCCATGGAGACAGACAGAGAGAGGGAGGGGCTGGAACTGAAATATACCCGTTACTTTTTTATGGTTGCAGTAGACAGTAAATGTGATAACCTTACTGAACTGCTAATTGTTTTGCAAAAACTGATTGACCTTTTTTGTGGCACCCTCTTTACATTTATATTATATATATATATATATTTTTTTACAGAAACTTCAAGTAAAAATATAATAAAATGTGTATCTCAAATATATCCCTTGATTTAAGTCTGCCTAGCTTTGTTATACATTATAAAATAAACAGTCACTAACAGTAAACCAGTCATTTCAAAGAGCTTTAAGCACATTGTGTGGTCGTTTCTCCTTAAATTTTCATCAGGTAAATGTCTTAAATGCTTTTTTTTTTCTCTCAGGTCCTTGCTTCTGGAGACAGTGCCTGGTTTGATTAAGCTGAATAATGAGCAGATCGCTGCAGCAGAGGCGTTCCCAAATGGTCCAGAACAGAAGTGGAGTTTCCAGGCCCTCTGTCAGGCACAGCAGAAACAGCTAGATTCCCTCCTCCAGCAGCAAAAGATGGAGATCAGGTAGACAACCAGTTTCAGTCTCTGGAAAGTACTAATAAAGATCCATTTGGTGAAAATGTACAGTACCGGTCAAATTACTATTTTTAATGTTTTTGAAAGAAGTCTCTTATGCTCATCAAGCCTGCATTTATTTGATCGAAAATACAGAAAAAAGTAATATTGTGAAATATTATTACAATTTAAAATAATGGTTTTCTACTTAAAAATAGAATTTATTTCTGTGATTTAAAGCTGAATTTTCATCAGCCATTACTTCAGTCTTCAGTGTCACATGATCCTTCAGAAATCATTAGAATATGCGTATTTATTATCAATGGTGGAAACAGATGTGCTACTTATTACATTTTTTTATTTTTATTAATTTCTTAAGAAATTAAAGATTAAATTTATATTTAATTAAAGATTAATTAATAAAATGGAAAGATAGTAAATGTTTATGCTGTTTGAAAATATATATATTTTTAATTTATGCTATTTTAAATGTTTTGTTTATCAATGAATCCTGAAAAAAAGTATCACAGGTTCCAAAAAATACTAAGTAGCACAACTGGTTCCAACATTGATAATGATTTCTGAAGGATCATGTGACATTGAAGACTGAAGTAATGGCTAATGAAAATTAATCTTTGATTCACAGAAATTAATTATATTTTAAAGTATATTAAAATAGAAAACCGGTATTTTAAACTGTAATAATATTTCACAATATTACTTTTTTCTGTATTTTTGATCAAATAAATGCAGGCTTGATGAGCATAAGAGACTGTCAAAAACAATACAAATAGTAATGTTTCCAAACTTTTGAATAAAATCTTACGGTATAGCTATAGAAAACTAGCATTTGGTAAGTTTGGCATCTGTGCTAATTAGTTCTTTGAGCTCATACATGCTGAACATCAACGAAAAACTGTCAATACAAAAGATGCTCAGATGCTGCTGCAGACCACCAGCAAATAAAGCAGAACACTCACCATGTTTCATAAAGCATGATTGGCAGAAGTCTGTGTGTCCTGTGGTTCACGCTGAGGTCTCTCATAGCTTGGAGGACTTTAGAGATCCCCCCCAACCCTTCCGCCGCACGCTCTGCACAAAGGGTCTTTTGCACACCCGTGGGGACCGCTGCAGCCGTTTAACATCTGACCTGACCCTGTGTCAGTCCCCAGCTTTGGCAAGGTGAAGACTGTAGTCTGATTAGAGTGACAGACTGAACCGAGGGATTCATTTAATGTCATCAAACCACAGTAATAAAATGGAATTTATGACATTGAATTATAAATAGGTATGTTGTGTTATTGCAAAAGCTCTGTTAGTCCTTCAAAATAATAATAAAAAAAAAAATAATTCCCGTTTTTTTGCTGAGGTAATTTCAGTTGTCAGTAAGTAGGGGAACTGTGTAAGGTCTAGGATTGTATTTATTTTCCTTGGCATGCTTTTTCCAGCTTGTAATAATGTTTGGCTTTCAGAATGTCCATTGCTGACTGTATATGCAATTTGACATTCATTTGTTTTAATGAGGTAATCAAATTAGTCATTTTGTTATACATCTCTGTGCTGTATTTGAACATGTTTCGACAGTAGTTTTGTTTCCCAGTACAAATGTACATTGGACTCTTGGATGAATCTTTTTACAACCCTGTTCTGGACTGCAGTGTGTGTTGGAGGGGTGCGGATGCCCCCTTAACCGTGTCAGAGGATTAGAATAGCAGGGACTCTATAGTGACAAGGCTGGTTTCTGATGTTGACAGCTCAGGGGTCAGGGGCAGGAGGGGCGAACTAGCCATGGCTAATAGAGTAATTAAAGGGGTATTGAGACACCTTTGTAGAGACTTCCTGAAACACTTCATTATAGTTTTACATCCCACAAGAAATGTCTAATTCATATGTGAGAGGCTAGTTTAAATCCTCATCAAGATGTCGGTAACACTTTGTTAACATTACTTTAACTAGTTAACATGAACTAATAATGAAAAGTACTTCTAAAGCATTTATTAATCTTAGTTCAATGTTAATTTCAACATTTACTAATATTAAAATCAAAAGTGGAAATAAACTAACAATGAACAGTTGTATTAGTTCACTTCAAAATGAAAATTTCCTGATAATTTACTCACCCCCATCTCATCCAAGATGTTCATGTCTTTCTTTCTTCAATCAAAAATAAATTATGTTTTTTGAGGAAAACATTCCAGAATTTTTCTCCACATAATGGTCTTCAATTGCAACCGAGGGGTTGAAGGTCCAAATCTATGCAGTTTCAAAGGGCTCTGTACGATCCCAGCCGAGGAAAAGGGTCTTATCTAGCGAAGCGATCGGTCATTTTCTAAATTTTTTTACATTTATATACTTTTTAACCTCAAATGTGCGACTTCACGCTGTATGATGTCATCACGTCGGAGATCACGTATGAAGGTCACGGCCGTGGAAGTACCATTTTTTTAAGTTTTATTAAACAAAGATTAATAAATACTCTAATAAATGTATTGCTCATTGTTAGTTAATATTAGCTAATGCACAAACTAATTTCCGGGGGCCATTTACACATATGCAATTTTGCATTTAAAAATGCAGTGTCATGTGGATGATGCTGCAAAAGCACAAGACGCAAACACTACGTCCGTCCAGCGCATGTTTACAGAGAAAAACAATGAAAAAGCACCGCAGTGGAATGCAAAAAAACTTTTGTGTGAATGGTTCCTAATACATGAAATTTGTGTGCTTTTATCCTCATGTTTTTCATGCAGTTCTGCACCCTCACAACATGATGCCCAGCTTCTTGCCATTGGTCACCAAGCAGACCTGTTCAGATTGGCAGTGGACCAGCGTTACGCCCATGAATATGGTGACAGCTGTGTCAATGAAGATTTTTCAGCTAGTTCATGTAGGTTTTCTGAAGCATCTTTATCACAGAGACAAAGCCCAGAGAAGCTTGAGCTTCGATCTGCTGGCTGCATGGAGACACAAAGTGAGAAGGAACCTGTTCAGGCACTGAACCTTAAAATGTATGACTCTCACACACAATATTTCTCTTACTTTGTCGCATTAACATTTACAGGATTTCATATCTGTCTGTAGAAAAAATCCCCATGATTTGAAGGTCCATTTAATTTTAGCTAAAGGTAATCAAAATAAAGTTCATCTCTTTATGTCATTCAGATGACATTGGAACCCTGCTGGGTCTCTCTCCAGATGTTTTAGCGCAGATGAATCATCCGAGGCTTGAGTTCAGAGACATTCATTTAGTCTCTCATGACCTTGGTGAGTCATCAGATAAAATTGTCTTCTGTGCTATCACTCAGAGAGGCAGCTGTGGTGATCCAGCGACGCTGGCGGAGGAGATGCATATTGCGGAGACGTGAGGGCCTCCCAGGCTTAATTGAAAAAACTAACACAAAATCAAGTCTTCATATGGTGGAAAATACCTGCATTGAGAGGCCTGAGAGGGAACGTGCTGCTGTTGTTATTCAGGTGAGACTCACAAAAATTCAAGGTTTTGATCAAGGATTGTTTGATCTACAGCATCATATCTCTGGAAAAGTGTTTTCCATACCTCCTTTTATGAATGCAATAAATAACTTGAATAAAATTAAATCATCTTCATTACACCTATTACTGCCAAGGGCTTGTTTTGAGTCGGTAGGTAGTGCTTTTGAAAACAGGCTATTTCTTTTTACATGTAACTTCTAAGGGATATTTTCTCTCTCTTTGTTTTTAATGAGTCTCTAAGGACTCAAACTGAGAGAAAGAAATGATTAATCAGATTCCAACGTGTCGCTGGAGTGGGAGCGCTAGGGTTCTGATCTGTTAAGTCTTTTTTTTCCTGCGGGGAATACGCAGATTTAAAGGCATCCCGGTGTTACATTTGTCTTACAAAGCCAAAGTCACCGAAAGTTCAAACTGCAGACCGCGGGGCAATTAAACAGAGGTTAACATGTTTTATCTTCCTAATGGGATAACACACAATATTTATGCTTGCATGTGATTCATGGCTGTGTGTATTGCCCCTGCAGGCTGTGTGGAGAGGCTGCGTTCTGCGGAAAAGACTGGCCTGCGCTCTAGCTGCTGCTCAGATCACAGAAAGCGATGAGGACTTTGAAGAGGTGGACATGGACGAATTCATTTTTGATGAGGTATGAGCAGATGCGTGGTACTCCTGCCATTACGGTGAAGTCGGCAGACAGATAGCCTGGGCCACTGTGCTGACAGTCCTTTAACTAGCGCTCGTAGCCGTGAGGCAGGAGGCTGTCAGCAGTGATTAGGTATTGAAAAAGAACAGTCAGTGAGCGGGAAAGAGGGGAAGGAAAATGCTGTTTCTTTTTCTTATGTCACCTGCTATTTTCTGCTCATTTGCATCACGTTTACTCAACTTAACATTGGCTTAACCTATGAATTACACTAAGTGAGCTCATCTGTGTAGCTTATTAGGTGATTTATTATAGTGTATTACGATGTCATGTTAAATTGATCTGTACTATTGGTCTACATCTGAAAATTCTGGAGTTTTTCATGTGTTGGCTCTCCAATTTCTGCCTGTCACGACTTCAGGGAAAAAAAAAAATCAGTTTTGAAGTGCATACCAGGGACGTGCAGAGAGTTCTTAAGAGGCAGGGGCTCAAATTTAAAAAAAGGGGGCAATATGTAAATAAATTATTAATTAAAAGGAATACATTATATTTTAAAGGATATTAAAATAGAAAACCATTATTTTAATTAATATTTCACAATAGGCTACTGCTTTTTCTGAATTTTTGATTACATAAATGCAAGCTTGATTAGCATAAGAGACTTCTTTCATAATGCTGCATAATAATCAAACATGGTAATATAATAAAGGCCTTTCACGCCAGCCTACACTTCTCATAATAGGCCTGTAGGCCACCTACAGGCCTATTATGGGAATAGTTGGCACTTGGGCTCCATTAACTTTGATAGTTTCATCAAATAGTAAATGGTGTATCAATATAAATACAAGTAAATTTAACACTACTTACCATTAATGCGACTTTTGGTGCAGCATGGTTTTGTGCAGTGCTTTGTTTGGTGTCAGTTAACATCCATTAGGTCAGCAATGCAATTTGATTTATAAAATGAGACAAACCGCAGGAAATCGTTCCAACAACGTTAGTTCGTCTGTCCATGTAATTTTCAACCCATTTATGAATTAGAACCGCTCCACTACACATTGCCCAATGGAATTTGAGCTTTGCCAGATCACGATTGGTTGATGTATTATACATGACAAACGGGCATGATGATATATAATATATAGATTTGTAATTAAATCGACACATTATAGCTTTGATTATTGATAAAAAAAAATCTGGTTTATTTTTTCCCCGTAAAGACACAGATGCTCTCTAAAATAACCATATATGGATCGAGAGCCGCTTCCGAAGAGACTGAGGAAAATCAGCGCACGCAACCCATAGCAACGCGTCATGGCAGCGCCTCAGACCGACTGAGATGTACAAATACATCGAAATTTCCCAACTTTTGAGTTCGTTACTATTGTACACATTGTCATGTTATTATAAGTAAAAACATTTTTGTTTTATTGAACACAAAATATTATCATTGATATTTGTCTGAGAGGGGCACTTTTGATTCATTTTGAAAAGGGGCTGGGGCTCGAGCACCCCAAACCCCCCTCTCTGCACGTGCCTGGTGCATACATTCATAAGTGTTTATCACACACAGGAAACGAGTTCAGTGCTTTTAACTTAATGTGATCAGCTACTTGCTTTGAAGGCATAATGAAAACATCAAGATGCACTTTATCAACTATGCAAATCCAAGCAGATGCCATTTTAGAATGGCACAGTCCATCTCTTTTTAATGTTTGTGTCCTGTTGTGAATAGAAAGTGCTAGAGAAAGACTGGATAACCCTGCATTCCAATGCTTCACCGGCCAGAATGATGCCATTTTCGGAACAACTGCCATTGCCAAAGGTAACAGCTCTATAAACCCTCCTTCTGTCTGTGTGCCGGCACAATCAGAGTCTCTCTGGGTGATTAAGTGCCGCATTTATTGCCTCCAAAAACACAATTACTTTCTGGGCCGCCTCAAACTTCCTTCTCGTCAGCAGATGTCATTTTTCAGCACGGTCCTTTATCTTCTGCGGTTTCTTTTCTTTAGCAAGAGCTGGCCTTTTCTATCACGGTAGCGGCGCTATGATGTGATGCGATGCAGCTGCTGCTGCGGAGATGTTGAGATTGTCAAATGCGCTTCAATGTTCTGTAACCAAGATGAAAACTGAGCAGCAGGAATACTATCTATCCTTAAATAAAAGAACTGGAAGTGCACATCAAGCAAGTCTTTGTGTAAGAAACGGAATACTGAAGCTATCTTTGATTATCTTTGTGGTTCTTACAGCCGATGCCGCCAAAGACCCAATCTCTTTTTCACGGCAACCGAAACATGCCTGGTCAGATGGTGAAGATGCAGCCTGCTTGGAGCAAAGTGTGTCGCCTCACCTTAGTAGCAGGTGACCATTTGACTTTTTTTCTAATGCTGATGATTATTATTAAATTAACACTTTGCTAATGTTTTCTTGTAATGTCTATGGTTATCTAAACAAACATTTCCAGATCAGTCCTTGAAAAGAACAACCTGTCCGAAAAATCTGAAAAAATCCTCAAAGAATGGTATGTTTCTATTCTACTTTGTGCAGTCCTTCCAATTATAAATACTATTACTGGAATAAATGATAATTAAAAAAAAAATTCTACATTTACATTTTTTTTTACTTAAGTTACTCTTGCTAACTTCTATTTCAGGGGCATCACTAATGACTCCACTGCCCTTCTCATGCTGAAGAGAGCCAAAAAAATGAAAGGCAGGAGACAGCAGAAGAAAAGATTATTGGGTAGGCACATCCATCCATCCATCCATCCATCCATCCATCCATCCACCCATCTTATGAGCAATACTTAAAACCATTAAACTTTTAATACAGTAGATCCAATATTGGATCCTAAATCAGTGCATCTCAATCAGGGGGTCTTTGAAAACTTCATAGGGAGCCTTAACATGACTTAATATTCTGTGCGCTTTCCTGTAATGACTAGTACGAGCCGTCAGCAGGCGTGGCGCTCATGTTCACGCACTGTTGTCATGACAACCGGTGCACAATATTCACTTCAGGAGGTTTTATTATTAGTATTGTATTATTTCTTATCATATACCTCAAAGAAAAGACGAGAGTCGCGTTTGTTTATACTGAGCCTGAATTTTCAAAATCGTACTAGTTATTACAGGAACACCCACAGAGAAACGGCCGAGCTCAGTGTTTTGACTGAATTCTAGTTTATTTCTTGCAAAACCTTATAGTATGCCTCCTGGACACTTTCCATATATGGCGCGCGTCTCACTGTATCACTGCGTGATACTTTTGTATAATTTTTGTAATGTTTTAGCCTGGTCGCTATCCACTGCCATTATAGGGAGGAGCGCGTGAAGGACTATTTAAAAAAATTCTGCTTTTGAGGTCCGAAAGGGATAGAAGGACATAGGGCATTGACTCAACAGCAGGGTGAGTAAAAGATGGCTTTAATTTCAGTTTAGAGTGAACTATCCCTTTAAGTCAATAATATTGTATAATTCCTTATACATTTTTATACATTTTATGAATATACATTTTTATATTTAGGCCAAGCTACAAAATTTTATAAAGTAAAAATTATTCTTAAAAAAATCTTTATCCTTAATACTTACCCAGTAAATCACAACTGAAAAACAGTGACGGGGCCTTTGAATATTGTTGTGGACAATGGGGTTCTCAAAAAGGTTGAGAACCACTGTAGATTCCACTGTAGATACAGTATAAGCATCCGACATAGCCAGTGCAAGTACATTACTGTCAGTCAAGTTGCACAGCATTTTAATACTGCATTATTTAGTCAAATTAAAATCAATACCACTAAATAGGCTGCAATCAATCAATCTGTACTGATACTCAGAAACGTCTATGTCTTTGGTGAGCAGTCGTGCCACACTTAGCATGGAGCTTGTGATTCCATGAGAAGCTTAATCTGCCATAACAGCAAGCAGCTCCGCCCTGCTCCATGCCTTGTCATGTTCGATTGGCCTGTCTGCAAACATTCTTACATATATTCCATCATGCTTTGAGTTCCAAGGGCTCAGAATCAGCTTCATTACTAGGAGCTAGGGAACATCAGTACTCATAAGTTCAATGGGCCATGAGTCTAAGAAGACTGGTCCTGGTCTGGATCCTCCAGGGTTGGCCTGAAGCCGGCTTTGATCAAGGTCAGGAGTGCGTGACTCTAATGCCACAAATCCAATCATAGCCCCATCAAATGAGGGCCTGTGTCAAGCTCTTAGAGCCACTGCTCCATGGGCCCTTTGGTCTTGTAATGGAAAGTGAAGCTTTGGTTTCTGTCGGTTTTCTGTTTGCGCTTGTCTGCTCGATGAATCCTGCATTCGTATGAGCTCATTTGTGGCTGCGTTCCTGTCTGTGTTATGTGTTCTAGACCCAAATCCACGTCTGGCCCCGTTCAGGAGCCACAGTAGCCAGTTTGTTTCCACTGAAACTCAAAGAACACGTTATGCTTGCAAGGACAACTTTAAAGGTAGGACTGTATATACACCACAAACCAAATAAATCATCATATAAATTATAAAATGAATCACATTTCAAATGAATTACTATATAAATAATATAGTAATTATATGTATAGTATACTTTTTTCTTATATACTGATTTACCATATGAATCAAATTGGTTTATTATATGAATCAGTTGTTGTCATATAATATACAACAATTGATGGAGTTTGCACAATTTCCTGAATTCTGAGAGAACTGATGCATTTTTATTATTCCCTGTGGGCTAAATCCATACAGTCATTTGGGACATGCTTGGATCTACCTTGTGTGTAATACACAAAAACATACACATCGCTCGATTAAATTGAATGCACATGATGGGATCGTAAATAGCTAGCTAATAGGTTGTTTGGGATGGTGGAGAATAAACAAGATGATTGTATTTCAGGAGACTTTGTAGCGGACCTGAAGTGTGAAATTGAGTTAAGTACAGAGGAGGTAGGGCACTTAGGGGTTCCAGACTGAGAGAGAGTGCTGTCTGCAGCCCTAGTGCCACCCTCGGGGGGTGGGGCTTTCAGTGCGATGCTACCGAGGGGGGTCGAGCGTAAGAGATAAGGGATAGATGAAGGGTCACGTTAAAGAGCAGGGCAAATAAATGAAAAGATATCCTCTTTACATGCGAACGGTTGCTTTTTTTTCTTGACTTTTTTTGTTGTTGTTCCGACTCCTCCGCCAGTCCCATGGCGTATGTAAGCCGATACCCATTTTCAAGTGGGTTACTTCATGTCCAGCACATCCACAAAAGAGAGCTTGGATAAAATAAACACGAGTGAGGCGGATATCTCGGAAAGAATCTGTCACGGCTTCGGGGGGCTAATCACCTCCAGAAGGGGGCTTGGAGTGCTCGGCTGAAATGTAAGCCCCTGCTGGGGGAGAGCAGGGGAGCGGCGGCCAGCCTGTAGCCTGAGGCTTGGGGCCGTTCCTGGTGGGGTTGGGGTTGTATTGCTGGTGCCTTCCGCAGGTCAGCAGAGGGGAAGAGCAGGTAGCCTTGCCCAACCCCAAAGCCAGGACACAGTCCCATGACAGTCCGTTTCAACATCTTTAATCTTAAGACATGCAATCACTTTTTTGTTAAATGCAGCGTAGTTAACCTGCAAGTTTTTTCTGCTCTCCTGTGTTTGATTTGCACCATGTGTCCTGTATTTACAGTCTCCTGTATCTGCTGGGCTTGGCGCTGTATCACTTCTCAAGTTGATGATGCTTTTGGTGTGGGTGAATTCCTTTGCAAGGAAATCTTGCAAGAGTCCACTGAGTCCACTTTAGATCAGTTGAAAGAGGTTTAACTGACATACGTATGTCTTACTTGGGTTATATGTCTAGCCGTCCATCTTAACAAATGACAAATTATTACATTTTTGGGTGTTTTTTTGCACTTAAATTAAAATAACCAGAGAGGATTTTTCATTAAAACATCAGTTCTTAATTTTCTTAAAAGTTTGTGCGATTTACATCTCACATTAAGATGAATAAGATTCCCTTCATTTCTGTGTACTTTTTCGATTGCTTCAAATTGACGTGATTGACAATGTGTGTGTATGTGTGTGTTGACCGCTGGTTGACCGCCTGTGGTCTGCTCTCTGGAGGTGAAGGTTTGACCCAGGGTAAAGGAAAGTGGGAGACAGAACCTCACGATAAAAGACCTGACCTCCCTCTTTGAGGCTACTCAGAGAACTCCCAAACAATCAAAGCCCCTTGGGTATGTCTCGTAGTCACACAAACACACACACACTCACACTCAAGAATCCCCCACATGCAAAGTGTGTCTTGTGGATAGCCTATGCGTGTGTGCATGGGATGACTTCACTGCAGTGAAACAATTTAGGCATTTTGGACCCCAAATTCCAGTTTAGTAAGTCAGACCCAAAAATAACTAGAAAATCTATGGAAGCACTTTTGATTGACATGTGAGATGGAATATATATTTACGCATCAAAATGTGAAAGATCTATTGTAGATTAAATACATCTTTTGAAAAAAAAAGTTTTTATTTTAAAATCCCCTCTGAGGGTGCATATATAATCTTAATATCTCTCTCTTATAGATCTGTGTATTTAATGTCATTTTTGGGTTATCAGCGCAGTTATCATCTTGGTTTTGTCAGGACTAACCAAGTGTCAGTGCCTCAGTACTGGTATAAAGGAAGAGGAGGATTTCTGAAAATACCTGCACAGTGACCTTAAGGGAATCACTTTGACCCGCTTCTCTGAACCCACCCCCAGCAGTTCGGTTCTGTCATCCTGACCCTCTGTGAAAGAGCTGATTCTCTGACTCCTGCCACCACTATAGCAGCACCACACTGCCTAATGTACTTAAGAGCCCTTCTAACAGCCGTGACTCCTGGGCCTCCTAACGTCCTGAGGCTGGGATAGATGGGGGGGATGCGTGTTCCAGAGCTACTGGATGCTACATGTGCATGTGTTTCTATTATATTATATCTGTGGTTAATATCTATGGTTAACTTCCCTTAAATCTGTGTGTTCACTGAAATGATACATGCAACTTCTTTTTACTTCTTTTACATCCCTTTTTTTGAGCAAATAATAATACTTATCATGAACCTAAAAAGTTGTTAATAAAAAACACTTTTTATGAGTCACATTTTATTAACTCAAGTAACATGTTCATCATTGTTAAAAAGAACTATATTTAATATATAATCAGCTAAATGCTGTAAATTAAATATGAATATACATTATAAATAATGTTAAATGATTATATAAACTTAGGAACCTTAACTGCAATATTCTATTCTATTCTACTGTAGAATACTTATTTAAAAAAACAGTGGTATTAAAATGTATGAATATCATTGCATTAGATATACTATACAATAACAAACCAGTTGACCAAATCGATTAATCGCGATTAATCGCATCCAAAATAAAAGTTTGTGTTAATAATTATGCACATATAAATATTTAAATAATTTATCATAAAATACATATAAATATTGTAATACATAATTATTTTACACACTATACACACATCTATTACGTAAACACAAACTTTTATTTTGGATGCGATTAATCATGATTATTCGATTTGACACCACTAAAAATAACACAATCACCATATTTATGTAAAATGCCTTTTAGGCCAATTAATTAAAGGTTATTGCAAAAGTTTTGAGAAAAGCAAAGGCCTTTTGGCTAAATATTTTGTAATTGAATACAATTACATTTATGCATATTGTGTGTCCAAGGGATTTACTAAACAGGGCAAATTAGCATGTGAGCACAATCCTATAATTTGCTGATGGGAGTGGAAGTTCTGTGGGCGATTTAATGACAATGCGCACATTAAAGAACACAGACACAGCCGGATCATTTCCATAATGACCAACAAATTCTAACAAGAGCAGCGCAAATGAGCGTCTGGTTTAAATAATGCCGCAAATAACAGTAAATTGACTAGCGCAAACCTTAGTAAATCACTTTGCATGATTCATTATTCAATAATACTCTCCTCCCATAAATTTTGCGTTTGAAAGGGAAACTCCTACAAATACATATGCAATAGGTCAGCTGCAAAAATACCTTTCCATGCCTTTTTAGTGCAAATTTTTCACTGCGTGTCTTCCTGACACTAGTTTTTTAACACCAAAAGAGGGTTAGCTGTTAGTAAAGGTTTTGGGCTTAAATATTTGTATTAAATGTGTTCTTTTTACTTGTTTATTGCATTTATTAATGTATGAAAGGCTTCAAAGTCAGCTCTTGAAAGTGCAAACATACTGCTAATGCTGGAGAAAGCCTTAATTTTAAGGGCCAGATTTACTAACAGCTTTTCTTTTTTGTAATTGTGCTCTCATGCTAATTTGCCCTGTTTAGTAAATCTGGCCCTAAGACTTTTCAGCACCAATAAATGTGGATTGCTTTTTTCCCCGTTTTCTTGTTCAGCCCTTAGGGAGGAGGTAATCACTTGACATTTTTAGTGGATTTTCAATTAACCCATGACAACTGTAACCCATAAACCTTGTCTGCTCTTTACTTTTTGGCAAAACCATAAAAATGACTTAAATAAATGGCTCATTAGTTCCAGCACTTGGCCGTCAGAAGTTGTTATCAATTCATGCTAGTCTCCACCGAGAACACGTGTTTATTCTGAATTAAGGCTTTTTAGTGACGCGTATTGACACTGTCCATAAATTTCCCTACTCATTTGTCTTTTGCTTTTTTTGCTTAGCAGACTTAAATATACACCACAGAAGTTCATTTTGAAAGTCCACAGAAAGTCATTTGCATGTGGTATCCAACCTAGCAGACTTGTTTTTTCTGCTTCTAACTACAGTCCAAAACTACTCTTTTTTTAATCACTTGGTGCCTATCAGGAATTGTCTGGCAAACAACCCCTCTTCAAAATGTATTTCTGTAAACATTTAAACGGACGTGTCTGAAAAAAATCTTTTGAATGCTTTTCTTCTTGTTTTATGTCAAATGCAGTTCACAAAGCAGCAAATGAAGTTAACAAATCACCGAAAGCAGAGGAAAAACAAACTTACCAGTGGCTCCAACCCGACACAGACTCTTCAGGCACGGGACGGTGAGACACGCTGCTCTGAACTTGTAGCTCATAACGATGATCAATTATAGCGGTGACTTGTAAACGTACACCATCTCATATGTTGTGAATTTGCTGTGGTGTAAATTGTGTTAGAGATAATCTATTCAATGACTTTTTTAGGGAACATTTCCTTCCTGATATTGGCCATGATATTCTTAATGGTGGGAGAGTGCAGCTTGTGGTAAGAGCAATTTTTTGGCTTTTCTGTATTTAAATCTTTTCACTAACATGACACTGTTTGCTTTTTTCCTCAAGTATGATCCTGTGCTAGTAACTGTGAAGTTACATTTAAAGTGGTACTCATACAAATAAAAAAATGAACTAACAATAAATACTTATTTGTAGGAGAGTGAATTTATGCATGTTTGAGTGTGTGAGTGGTTGTCTATACTTTAATGTACCTGTTTTTTTCTTAGGCCATTGGGGATAGAGACGGTGCAGATTCGGGAGCAAGATTTTGGGCCGACTCCACTGATGTCTCTCCACCTCTTACAAAGCATACTCAAGCTCGGAGATACTCAGCTGAAAACAGAAGTGAGTCTTTTACTTAAGTGAATTAACATTTAAAAAAATAATTACATAAAATAAATATAAAAAAAGCATTTTTTCCTAATGACAATATCTGTGCCAATGAGAGCCCAATTGCATATTTATGCAGAGAACATTTTTATTTGCTTTAATTTAGTGATGCGGTAAAATATTGCTTAAGCAGACCATTTGCATTTAAAATACTTTTTTGCTGATTAAATTTTTTTATGAAGTATATAAATGCCCGTTAACATTAGAAACATCTGTGCCCTCATTGTTGATAACATCACACAAACAAAAACAGAATGTTTTTGGAAAGCAGTGAAACTCCCTTCTCCACTTCTCTTATGAGTACATACAGCACACTATGAAATATATATTTTTATATCTCTTTTTGCTCCAGGTTTAGGTTGTACTCAGAACATCATCGCTGTATAATTTATCTCTGTAATCATTTCTGAAATGTTAAGGGATGGGATTAATTAAGGAAGAATTTTAAAACACTGCAGACTTCACACAATGATGTGAGGTTAAATCATGTCAGTCAGGTGCCAAATCAAATACTGCACACAGAGTGCAGTGGGTGTGGCATGAAGCGCTCGATGGAAACTGAAATGAATGTACACATCATCTGGCTCACTTGATAACCTATTACAACACTACACAAATACGATTTCACACAACTGAATACCACTTGACATCATCATGCAGTTTTGTTATATGGAAAAAAGCAGGTTTGATCATTTTTTCCACTGGGGAATTTTTATGTAGTATATATATATATATATATATATATATATATATATATAAAGAAATTACCTTTTATTCAGCAAGGATGAATTAAATTGATCAAAAGTGACAGTAAAGCTTATGGAAAAAAAAATTATACTTCAAATTGATGCTGTTCTTCTGTTAACTTTTTATTCAATAAAGGATCCTGAAAAAAAGTATGACAGTTTCCACAAATATATTAAGTATCACAAATGTTTTCAACATTGATAATAGTAAGAAATGTTTCTTTAGCACCAAATTAGCATATTCAAATTATTTCCGAAGGATCACGTGACACTGAAGACTGGAGTAATGATGCTGAAAATTCAGCTTTGTCATCACAGGAAGAAATTACATTTTAAAATATAACAAAGTAGAAAACAGTTATTTCAAATTGTAATAATATTTTACAATAAACTGTTTTACAGTATTTTTGATCAAATTAATGCAACCTTGGTGAGCTAAAGAGACTTCTTCCAAAAACATAAAAAAATCTTACCGACCATACACTTTTGAATGGTAACGTATAATATATATGTATGTGTGTGTATAATTGTCTGTGCACGCGTGTCAGCTTAGCAGACAGATGCCAGGGTCGATGAGGGGACGGGGGAAATAATCTCTCTTCAGCAGGAAACGGTCAGTGAGAGACCCCTGACACCTCACTGATTAAGTGCGAGCTCTGTCACACACTCCGTGCAACTCAGGACTCACCCTGACAAAGATCCCACTGAGTGACACAAGCAGGGCTCAGCACATTTAACGTAGCGATGTCGGACTGTGAAGGCTTTTCACTGTCTGTCCTAATGAAGCCAAATTGGATTCCGCTGATGATTTGAAAATGAAATCCACGAGGATGCTGACAGCCTGACCGACTGAATGACTGACTGGCTGTCTGAATGACTGTCTGAATCAAGCCTTTCACATAGAGGTATTTATAGGTGAATTATTGGACAGAGCTTAGCTGTATTAAGACTGATTCGACAGATCAAAGGAAATTGAAGCAAGATTCCTTTATTGATTAATTTTACAGTTTGTAAGCAAAAGCTAGTCCTCTATAATCCACAAATATCAGTACTCATTTTCTGAAAGAGAATGTTTTATTCCCGTTGCGTGTTAACATAATACAAATTTTCCCAGCTCATCATAGGCCTCTTGTGATTTGAATTGGATCAGTGTGAGCGATTAGGTCATGGGCACAAAGTTGACATGCTTAGTACTATGTTCAATTACTGTAAGGACTCTATAAATACTACTTAGCTTTAATGCAACAAGATACCCTCTACTTACTGGGGCCGAGCCATAAAGAACAGTTTAGGGAGCCATAAACGTTTTCATTATGTGTGTAGAGGAAATCTCCCGGTGCCTCATTTTTTGCCCTCTTTCAAAGGTAATGGGAGCAAAATGGCTGAAAACAATTTGTTTGGTCACAGCGGTTAAGTGAGCGTGTGACCGTTTTATTAAATATCAGCCCACAGAATTCGGGTAACAACATTTGTCTCTTTGAATATAAACGTCTAGGGTTTGAAGTGCAATTAATATCAAACGTCTAGTTTTTCCACTTTAATCAACACAGACAAGGAACAAATTAAGACAAATTTAGCAAATTGAACAATTACTACATTTGTAAAATGGTTACGTTGTAACAGTGTAATTACTCAAATAAATACTAATATTAATTAACTACATGTACATACTAAAAAATGTTAAAGTTAGGGTTGGGATATGGTTTAGAGTTTATTTAAAATAATGCATAATTTAATGCTAAAATGTCCCCTTAAAATAAAGTGTTTACTTAAAATGTGTATTTTGACATATTTTGTCGTAGTAAGATGTGGTGCAAGGTAATGAAGTTTTACCTGCCGTTTCGCTTTTACCATGTATGACTTCTTGCTGAGCGCAGCCATGGGTTCTACACGTGGAACGCATCAGCTCCAGAAAAAAGCTTGCTTTGTTCTAAACATTTGAAAGAACTGTGCTAGAAACACCAGAAATGTTAGTCAAAGTCTTAACAGGTATTAGCATTATTGAAGGTGTATTTTTATAAAATGATCTTTGTCTTCACAGAAACAGAAGTGCCATCACCCACCAGAGTCAGTTCCGCTCCGATCCGAAAGGAACGCATCTCGTTCCGGGACAACCCAGTGCGACACAGTGGAGGCTGGGGTGGAGGAAAGAAGAGGGCCAAATTGAACAAGTAAAAAGATAACCACATCAGCTTGTGTTTGTTGCACTGAGATAATATTGATTCAGTTTGTTCTTTTGTTTTCACCATTCGTATTTGCGGCCGTGTATATATTCCGAATGTGATGGATGCCTTGTTGATGTAAGCCCTTAACAAGACTTACAATGCACATTTGATCTCCGCTGAAATTCCTTGCAGCTGCTGTTTTTACTAAAATCCAGCTTCCTCTTCTGCAAATGAATTAGAAGCAATGGATGAGATATAGCCCAAATATCTGCAGGCGGTCACAGGATACGTATTGCTTTCAAGTATCACTCCATTTAACATGAGCACTGCGAGCCATGGAATGGGTGGAAACCATTTAGAAATGACATGCTTAATATGCAGACAATGACAGGCAATAAAAACCAGCTTGTTCCTGTTTTAATTTACTTGAGGCTTTTTTCTTTCCTTATACTGGGGATTTGTTTTGTTCATGAACCTAAATATAAAATGATGCACATTTAATGAAAGTAATATCAAAGATCTCATTTGGTTTGTACTCAGCTCCGCCTCTAACATCTATTTTTTTAATGCATCTATGGCTAACAGTTCAAAAATAGGTAAAAAGAAAGGCATAGATCAGAGTTAAATGTGTTTTCTTTAGTGTTGGTGTAAGATAACAGATTATATCCTTCTTTCTGTATTTTTCACGTTCTGGCACCACCTTAGAGTTCATTTTTGTATGCCTAGAAATTATAAAAAAGCTTAAGTCTTGAAAAAGGTGTGTCTTATTATTAGTGGGAGTTTTGGCATTGTGTTTGGATAGGCGGCCCATATATATCAGTACATTTCCAAGTTTCCACTTTTGCTGAATCTCAGCATAACAGACTGAATTTGCAGGCTGATGCCAGCAGGTAATTCATGCCAGTTGTTACCCACAGAAATCAGGCAAACCCTGAGAGATAATCTTTTCAACTGTCAACGAGAGCGGATCTTTATAGGGTTAGTAAAACCCTTCGGAGCCATATAAAACCTATTGGTTTGTTTGAGTTTCTAATAGACTATGTTGTATTTAACTACCTAGGAACGCATTATGGGGAAAATAAATATTCACTGAATAATCCTTCACACTAAAATGAAAAGGCCTTTTAAACCAAATTTCACGTTGCAACCTCAATGGATCTGGCCTGACCTGAGCAGCTCAATCACAGCAGCTGGAAGAAGTGGCTGTGGCCACAAACCGTTTATTATCGTTTTAATTACTTAAGTGACTGCAAAGGCGTATGTACACAAACCCAGCTGACACGCTCGTACTGAACTCTGACTTTCACCAGAGATTAATTCTGTGTACTACATAAGAAAGAGAAAGAGAGAGAGACAGAGAGGCAATATGGCAAACATGTCATTGGCCTAAACAAAACCATTAAAATGGTTTAAGAATGTACCTTCATAACAGAGAAAATCATGAACTCCTCTCTGTACCAATTTGACAGATATCAGATTAAGAAGATCCCTCCGTCATTACGGTTTATTATTATAACTGAAACTAAAAACATAAAGAATTTCCATTTCATTAATAGTTCACCTTGATGGACTAAAATAACAAAACATAAAAAATAAAAATAAAACTATAATACAATTAATAAACTATATACATTCAGTTCATTTCAGTTAAAGTTTTAGTAAATGTGTTGTGTTTTGATATACTTATGATAAAATTTACAAATGTACTAAAACTTTACCTGAAATTTAAATTAAAACAGAAAAATATTTAATTCCAAATGTTAATAAAAACTAAAATAGTATCTAAATGATGTTAAAATAATGCTGTCATTTGGTTTTGATATATTATATTAATCAAGGACATAATATATGAAGTCTTAATAACAATATATATATATGTTAACACATTTGAATGAATACTTTTTAAAACGTATTTAAAGATTTGAGTACCTGGATGCTTGCAACATCAAAAATAAACAGTAATGGTACAAGAATAAAGACTCAATTTGGAGAACATTTACCTATAATGCTGCAAAAACATATTTTAGTAAAAACAATATTTAAAACTATATTAGATCAAATGACAGATCAAATGTTTTAAATATCTCATTGCTTTAATGTTCACTTATTTTAGTTTATTTTGCAGTATTGCATGTATTTTGGCGCTTAATTGAGTGAAATTAGGTCGTAAGCCGTATAGCTTCTCCTGCGCTTTCATGTGCTTTGCTTCTAATGCGGAGACAAAATTTCAACAAACCACACAGAATTTCTCACATTTTCCCCTCAGCAAGAGGTCCAAATAGAAGGTCATTTCATAGCCTTAATAAGAAACCCCCCTGCTACTTAAGAGCACCCCTATTTATTTTCATTTTTTTCTCGGAGTGGCACCATCAAACCTCAAGCATTGTAAGTGACCCTTAGATATGGCTAGCCTGGCAGGTGGTACGGTTTGCTGGCAGAGAGAAGACGGTGATCTCTTACACACACTTTGGAGTGAGGGTGGTATCGGATGACGCCTTTCCTGTTTGAAATACAAACGTTTAGGTGGTCGCAAAATCATTTTGGTGGTAAGGTTTATGGTAAGGGTTTATAATCTCGCATCCAAAAATGACTTTTAATCTGCCTCATGCTTAGTGCGCGTGTCACAACTGTTGCTGTCGGGAAGGTGAGGCTCTTCGGTGTTTGCGTTATCAGTGGATTTTGGATAGAGCCAAATGTGCCAGCTGAGAAAAGTATAATAGAACAAATTACTTTATCATGATACATTTTTTATATCACACTTTTGTTTAACTAAAAAACAACTATAACTCCCACCAGGCTTGATAATGTGTGATATTTGGTTAACGCATATTTATTATAAATTAGGCCTATCTTTAACTTTGAGAGGACATAGCCTTTCAAAATGTGTCAAAAGGGGATCTATTTTATATTATTTTTATTCTGGTCACAGTAACAGGATTTCTTTGCTGAGTTTTACTAACCGTCATCATTCATCTCAAGCGCGCGCTGTGTGTCGTCGTGATTTTATTCGTCTCTTGATTGGAAGATTCAGATTGACATTTCATGAGTTTGCCATGCCGATATAAATAACTATTAGAATAGAATATTATAAGAACGAGTGTATTTAAAAAATGCTGCAGCAAATACATGTTTAGCATAGTTCACTGATTCTGTAGCCTATTATGTTGAAAATGTTTTTATAATTTAGGCTAAAAGGCCATATGCAATTTTACCGGATTTTAAAAACGTTTGATAAGTAAAATGTATATTATATTTAAACAAGGCAATATGCATTTAAAATTATTGCTAAAATTAAATTAAGTAAAATATCAATAACCTTAAAATCATTCATATAATTATGATATAGAACAAATAAGATGCTTAAATAATGTAATGTCATTTACAGAACTGTAATATATATATAAATATAAAATATAAATATATATATAAAATATTTTTTTATCTCGTAATGCGTCACTATTTTCTGGCAATAGCCTAAGATTATGCGGTGGAACATTTTACGCTTTAAATATTAAGAAAATTAAGTACGCCTATACTGTACTTATTTGCAAAAATAATTCAATAGCCTTACAAAAGTTACACTTTTTACACTCTTCCAGTTTTCCTCGTGATTTTCGGCTATATGTGTTAATAACTTTATTTGTTTTACTAAATAAATGTGTAAAATGTCTATATGCTTTATAAAAACAACAACAAATGTAATTTCACTAAGCATATTAAAGTTTGTGAATGTTTAATGTTGTTTACAAATGGTTTAACACTTTAAATATCGCGCAATTTAGCCTATAGTATTTATCAGTTAAACAATCAATAGGGATATCCAAAGCCACTGAAAGCGAAAGCAAGGCTAACTGTTTGATTTCGGGTCATCACAAAGTTTCATAAATCTTATTTAGTGCTTGTGCGCGTGGGTGGAGTTTCACCTTCTCCATATTCAGAAGTTGGGTGGTTGCTTGAATCTCCCACTCTTTGCAGTATAAAGAGAGGCCCTCGGTCTCTTTAAGACAAGACAAATTAACGACTTGTACAAATAATTGGCTGCATTGCTTCATTTTTGACATCACTAAAACATTTATGGTGTCCATTGACGCGCTTCATGCTTGAGACGAGGCCAGAGGACCATGATGGAGTACTTGAGCGACAAGTTCTCCTTGAAAAGTCAAGCGATTAAAGGCAACGATTACTACATGGACCAAGTCATGGAGACTTTAGACAATGTGCCGTACTACAACAAGACATCACCGAAATGCGTCCAAGGCTTCTCGATGCAGAGCAACGATCAACACAGCTCGATGGACAGATCGTCTCCGTGTGACAACCAAAACAGTAAGTCTGTCTTTCAGAGAAAAAAGGAAAAAAAGTTTTTCCCCCAACTTTGTAGCTAAAACTCGACATTTTGTAAAATATTTAAAGACTCTTAAGTGGTTGTTTGTAACACCTTGGTTCAGTAAATAAGTTGTGATTCTCTTATTAAGTTCTTAAAGGTTTCTTCAAGTCAATGCTCAACGCAGATCATTCAGATCATTTAAAGCACCGATTTATAAGGTGAAAAGTTAACAAAAAACTGTCAGAATGTTCTCCTGTGGCATCAGGCTATAAAACCACCTTTTATAGTATATTTGTTTTGCACATAAAAATAAAGGTTATTACATTTAGACGATAATGATCTGTTTTGCATTTTACGACAATAAATGTTTTTATTTATTGTATACTTTTATAGCGAAAAATCTTTTTCTTTTTTTTTTTTGAAAGGTTAGAACTTTTCAACAATTCAAACGTTTAAATTATGTGTTGAGTTACAATGTAATACTATTCAAAATAAGTTATGAACAAAAACAGTTAGGCTACTTTCTTTTGTTAGAATATATATATATATATATATATATATATATATATATATATATATATATATATATATATATATATATATATATATATATAAAAGAAACATGTACCATGTCTAATTCCTTATAATTCTAAATAAAAAAATGTTTGGCCTTTAAAATAATATTCTATTAAAAGCATTGCTTTTATCCGCTTATTGGTTAACTTCTGGTAACACTTCATTAAAAATAAACTCGAAAACAATGCTGCAGATAGGCTATATGAATCAATTTCATTAAAGGAGCAATATTAAAATAAATGAATGTCATTTTTTCCCTGATTGTAGATGGGCTAAAATAAATGGACAAATAATAGGCCCACATTGCCTATTCCACCCGCTTTCTTTTCGCTATAAACTTACATAGGCAGTTGATATATAACATCATGATTTTTTATTCATATAGATATGAATAAAGTGTATATTTAGGGTCTTTTTTCATAATTTTATACACCATTTGAGATCATCATATAGCCTACGGTGTAACAAAACTATTTGAAAAAGTCCTACAACTTTATTCCATGCAGTTTAAATGTTTTACAAAATTGTTTAAATTAAGTTTAAGATTTCGTTTTAGATGCTGTTGAAACTACAATTGTATGTCAACTACCCTTATTTTAACAATGATCACAGGCGTGAATTACTGCGCTCCGAAAACTGAGGACAGCAGCCTGCACGCGATGGAGAACTGCTGCAGTATCAGAGTCTCACCGGCCACAACCGGACCAGACAAAACAGAGCTGGACGACATCGGCGAAAAATGCGACAGCAACGTGTCGAGCAGCAAGAAGAGACGCCATCGCACAACCTTTACAAGCGCTCAACTAGAGGAACTCGAGAAAGTGTTCCAGAAAACCCATTACCCAGATGTGTATGTGAGAGAACAGCTGGCCATGAGAACAGAGCTCACGGAGGCCAGAGTTCAGGTAACTTGCTCAGCTTCATTTGGATAATTCTCTAAAACTCTTCCGATTTTTTTAGGCCTTAGGCCTTGTCTATACGTACATGCATTCCTCAACGTAAAAATAATAACAAAATAACTGAAAACTTTACTTGAATTTCTGACTGAAATGTTGAAGTTAAAACGACAGTGGTGTAATAACCTGTTCATTTAACACATGTACGCGTGCCGCTTCACGTCTTAGCGTCATTTTTCGACATACAGGTACTCCGTTGCTTTTAATGAGAAATATATGGCGTCGCGTCATGCGAATGTTATCGCAGCAATTAAATTATGCTATATAATGGGTTATATTATATATAAAAAGTGACGCCTGACGAAGCGTCAATATGTGACGAGTTGGATGAGAATGTGTTGGTTCATTGCGCTTTTTCAACCATTTTGAATTTAACTACTGTTGAACAAAATCAAGTTTAACCCCTGAAAATGAAGAAAAAAAAGAAATTAAATGACAGAAACTAATACAAATGAAAATGATGGAAATAAAGATGTCGTCCTGATATAAACATGTGCTCACTAAAATACACATAGGCCTACAATCTTAAAAAAAATAAAGGTCCCTAAAGGCAGGGTTTTATAGTTGATGCCATAGAAAAAACATTTTTGGTTTCCCAAAGATCCTTTCAGTGAACAGTTCTTAAAGTAACATACATTTTTATTAACCTAAAGAACCTTTTTGCTCTACAAACCCTGCAATTGAACCTTCATTGAACTGTTTCCATTGCGTTTATTGCCTTAATTTTGTTACAGATCTGTATTTGTTTTCAATCTGAACTTAGGGTAACACTATTTTACAGTGTGCTTATTACATATGTTACTTGTACTTACCATAGTAATAACAGTAAATTATGCATAATTACATAATAATTAACTACATCTATTACTAGGTAATTACTATTACTCAGTACTTAAATATATAATTACAGTGTAACAAAGACACCTTAAAATAAAGTGTTGTTTTAACCCAGCGGTTGTTAAATGTTTGCCCAACGTGCTGGGCAGTTTTATTTAACCCAACTATTGTTTAAAAATTACTATATGGCTGGCTTAAAATGAACCCAAAATAGGTCGGAAATTTAAAATCAGACACATAATTAGCTACTAGAGGCAACAATAATAATCAAAAGGAGAACATTTATTAATAAGCAATTTAATAAATGTTTATTGTTGAATTATTATTCATTAAACTTATTAATAATGTTAATTTCCAACAGACTTTGGGTTCATTTTTAGCAAGCAATACAGTCATTTTTAAATAAAACTACCCAGCAGGTTGGGTAAACATTTAACCCAACCGCTGGGAAAAACTTCAATATTTAAATATGTATTTAAATATTTATAAAATATAAACAGCAATATTTTAAAATAAATAAATAAAGTAAAACAAGTTAAACAACAAGAAATAAATTCAGATTTAATCTTTAAAATTGTGCCTTATACTTAGAAATGTTACCCCAATCATGAAACATCATGGACAAAACTAAACTTTGCTCTTTCTATTCAAGGTATGGTTCCAGAACAGAAGAGCCAAGTGGAGGAAGAGAGAAAGATATGGACAGATCCAGCAGGCCAAAAGCCACTTTGCAGCAACGTATGACATATCAATGCTTCCCCGGACAGACAGCTACTCACAGGTGATTCACTTATTTGGATCAGTCCATCATCCAATGCATGACTGTTTATCTATTGGCAACCCTGTTGTTTTCAACGCCTTTAATTCAGAATTTTTGCACTATATATATTATGCCTCAGAAGTAATCACATATTTGTCATACCTTGTATATAAAGTATTTAATCGATCTGATTACAGTCACAAAGCATTTGACCCAATATCAGCAAATAGCATATGGTCCTTGCTGACCCCCACACAATGCATGAATTGTTGACAGCAAGCATTAGCCTTCAGAGCTTGAGTCTGTTGTGACGGGTGTGGGCGGGCAGTCAAGCTGCAGAGAGCTGTCTCACGGTAACTGACAAAAGCTGTTGGGAGGATAGGAGAGGAAGATTTACATGGCACCGCGGGACCTTAATTTCCTTCGTCCGAGAGCAAATTCCTCACTCGTGCGTTTTCCATAGTCTCTGCCTTAATTTGACATTACAGCAGGTCCTTATTGCACCAGGCATGTTGTAAACCAGACTGCAGGGCTTGTGTTTGTCTTATGCCCGTGACATGTGTACAGTCAGATTTTTGTGGTGAACACAGATGCATTTTTGTGGACTGCAGGGTTTGTTTTTAAAAGCCTGGTCTGGATTCATTTAAAGTCTTGGATGTAATCGTCACTGAATTTTAATGCAGATTGAGGGTGTATCTGATGTGATGTCATCGTTTTATCACAAACGTTTCCCAGGCATACTAAAATGCATTGCTCTATGTTTTAAAATTGAATCAACTTTTTCCAAATGTGAATCTGTTGGTGTATTTTCATTATTATTCAAGCCTGTTTTTGTTTTTTGTTCATCTTCATTCCTTCTAGACATGTACCAAAGTCTCACATTCAAGTGTTAATGATTTCTCTGACCACACAGATTCCCAACAACTTATGGACAGGTCCCGCTCCAGGCAGCTCCGTGGTGTCGTCCTGCATGATCCCGCGAGGTTCCCCTCCCTGTGTGACATCTCCCTACCCCCACTCGCCGAGGGCCGCTGAGCACGGTTACGTGGGCTTCCCCAATCACCAGCAAAATCAGTTTGGAGTTAATCACGTGTCTCTCAATAACTTCTTTGCCGATTCACTTCTGGCTCCGTCACCGAACAGTCACGCCACGTTTGAGACCAAACCCGAGTTTGAACGGCGGTCCTCCAGCATTGCTGTCCTGCGCATGAAGGCTAAAGAACATGCAGCGAACATATCTTGGGCCATGTGAACTCTGAACTTATCCTAACAGACATGATCCGAACAGTATTTTCTAATAATAATAATAATACAGCCAGTTACTTACATGAAATAGTGGCTGCCCAATTTGTATTAATACTTTTTATATTTTTTATTGGAGCAAGAAAGATATCAGCCTGTGATTTTGTTTTTTATTCTGGAAAAAATAATTTAATTAACCTCTCATTTGAACAGTGTTTTTTCATATTTTGTCTTAGCATCTCTTGCTGTTATGAACTCAACAGTATTATACTCTCATGACGTTAACAGAGATGTTATGGCTGACATACTAACACTATGTCTGTGTGCTTTGCAGCAAAGCTGTTTAACGCTCTCTAGCTTTGGCTAGTCTGCAGTACCACATGCAGGGGTGCACTTTTATTTTATGGGAATAAAAGTTTGTTAAAATACGTGTTTCCATTTTTCCTCATTCTCTTAGCTCCTGTGCCCTTTTGATAAAACATATTCGTTTTTACTCATATTAGTTGCCTCTAAAATGTCATGAATACACATTTTTATTTTCAAAGTTCAACTTTTTTAAAATATATTTTTAAAGATAATTTATTCCTGTGATGGTAAAGCTGAATTTTCAGCACCATTACTCCAGTCTTCGGTGTCACGTGATCCTTCAGAACTCATTCTAATATGCTGATTTGCTGCTCAAGAAACATTTCTTCTCATTATCGATGTTGAAAACAGTTGCGCTGCCTAATTTTGTTTTTGTGGAAACGGTGATACATTTTTCTCCAGGATTCCTTGATGACCGTAAAGTTCAAAAGAACAGCTTTTTTAAAATAGGTTTTTTTGTAACAATGTAAAAGTCTTAACTGTGACTTTTGATTAATTTAATGTCCTCGCTGAATAAAAACATTATTTCTTTTAAAAAACAACAATTCTTAAACAGTTGTGTAAGTTTTTGCCAATTATTTTTATTACAGGTATGATCTTATATTTGTGTTTCTGAGTAAATTGACAAAATAAGCAGTGCTAAAAAAATCATTTTCAACCCCTCTGTTGACAGTTACATATTTTACCTTTTGAGACTAACACAATTTCAACTGTTTGTGGCTTTTGCCAAATAAACATCCTCTGCTTTTTTATTATTGCTCTCATGTTCTTCATCCACAAATGTGTAAGTAGAACCAAGGTGTTTTTAGACTGTGAAAAGGTAACAGAATGCATATTAAAAAAACAAATCATTGGAAGAGTATCTTAATTAAATTAAAAGCAAAATTGCCATGTATTATATAATGAGATTACAGATTAGTTTTAAAAGCAGATAATCATGAAGAGTTTTTTAATTGTTTGTTAAATTGTATGACTTATTTGATACAAACTATTAGTATTTTGTATTGGCTCTTGTAGAATGAACCTTTGTTAACCCTTAAATGCATACCACGGGTCTTTAGTGACCTGGGACGTCATTGACTACCCTCCTCCTCATTCCTTTTTTAAATTCAACAACCTTAGTATTCCTCAATTCATTTTAAACAAATTATCAAGAAAAAATTATAAAATTATAAAAAGAATGCCTGTTTTCCCATTAATATTTTTGTAAAAATTGTATAGGGTCGCTTTTTATTCTGCACAACAATAATTGAATCTTTGATGATTGAATAAGTGCAATTCACCTTTATTCCACAAGGTGGCAATATCTGATACACAATGAAGTGACATTTCACTCATAGTTACCGCAGGCAGAAAACAAAAGAATAGAAGTATCATCAGCAAAACTTGACATTTACTGCATTTAGAGCAAATACTGAACACAATCAAATATTAGTGTCACTGTCACTTGATGGTGGATCTGGTGAAGAAGCTGTCAGTCATCAAAATATAGATTTTTAAGATGTTGAAAATAATATTTTTGAGAATATGTTTGATATTGTGAATGTGAGCCAGATGCTGAATGTACTGAGAAATGAGCTCTGACAATGACAGTGATGATGATATAAAACATCTGCTCAAACTGAACCCTTCCAAGCTCCAAAAGGTAACAAAATATGCTTTATTTTATTCTTCTGTAACTGTTACTCTTATATCAGGAGAGTTTTATATTATCACAAAAGGTAGAGATCCATCTGCGTTAGATATAGATCCGGGTCGCTAAAGGCCTGAATATGTAATAATGATAGGCGAAACATTCATGCCTTTAAGGGTTAGTAATTTTGTATATATACTTAGATTAGTGGATCACAACCTTTTCGATTTCATGGCCACCCGTTCCCCTCATTGTCCACAACTATGTTTGAAGGCTCCCCCCTCTCACAATCTCTACCTGATAAAATATTTTAGAGCTTCGGCATAACTAGAAAGATCTATATTTGTTATAAAAATAACCAAACAATAAGAATGATCTTGATTTAGTTGTTTTAGCTTATTCACATGTTTCTTTTGTCTTATTTTTAAATAATTTTAAGACATCTTGAGGCCCCCTAGTGGGCTCTGGCCCCCTGGTTGAGAACCACTGACTGAGGATACATTTACACGACAATGATGTGCTAAAAAGGACCTAGGACCTTTTCTTAGACCGTTCCCACCTGGTGGAATGATCTGCCTGTCTCAGTTCGAGCCGAGTCTGTAGCCATTTTCAAAAACATCTCAAGACACTTCTTTTCCAGCAGCACTTGACCAATAAAGAATAGCACTTATCACTCTATTCATTTCTGTTTGTTATTTTAAAAAAACAAAAACAAAAACAACTGTCCTGTGTGTTTTGTGTTCGATTCCGTGAGACTTGTTACAGCGCTTGCATATTGTTGCCCTTGACTGGTCTTGGTTGCTTCTATTACTCTCATTTGTAAGTCGCTTTGGATAAAAGCGTCTGCTAAATGACTAAATGTAAATGTAAATGTAAAAACTGGAAAAAAATTCCTTTGTGTTTTTTTTTTGCATACAGATGACAATGTTGTCAAAACAAACGACTAAAAACGCTGTATTATGCTGTCAGGCCAGTAGGTGGCAATGTCAAAAACACTAAATGCCTTTATTTTATTTGTCACATCATTGACAAATCAATAGACTGAACATGTAACACGCATGCGCATGATGTCACCGTTTTCACAAATTCCCGTTTTTGTAGCACTTGTAGCAAACGTTTTCAAAAGTTCGCGTTTTTAGGCCACCAAAATAATATAAATGAGCGGCCAAATGCATAAAACGTTTTCCATTTTTAGTTGAAAGCGGTATTGTATAAACGGCCCCTTAGACTGTAATCTCTGTATCCATCTGTTGGTCACTAGTCTATCATTTCTCTGAATCCACCGCTTCACTGTAATGTGGCTTTCACTGTAAGACTGATGGGGTAGCACATGTGAGGCAGAAGATCCCAGCACAGTCTGCAGATGAGCTCCATCAGCAGGCCGAATGGGTTTGACCCACCGGGGTGAGCCACGCTCATTAATAAAGACCTTCACACGCTTGGGGGAGTGAAACATGTGAAAGAGACAGATCTCTCTGCTGCCCAACACTCCAGACTTGCAGTTGGGAGGGGGTGGGGGTGATCCCATTTTAAAACACTACGGATTACAAAAATGTACCGATGCATTCATTATTTCCCCTTTAATCAAATCAAATCAAAATCAATTTCCGTTTTTGTGATTAGGTTGTTTTTGGCCATTTGCGCACAGTTTAGTAATATTAAATCACTGAAAGGATGCTTTGTAACTCGCTGAGCAGTGAACACAAAGAATAAAAACAATCTGGCTTTGTACAAGCAGGCATGAATTTTGTGAAAGACATTTCAAAGATAGGCTGGCAAGAGCAACGGCACAAACAAAAAACAAGGCACACAGGACTTTGTGTGGAAAGTGATGTGACGCCTCTTGTCCAACAGTTTATGCCCTGACTTTGAATGGCTCTCCTCTAGACAACTCATAGTTTTTCCGCCCTGTATCCTTGATGGACATTTTTGGCTCAACTCTGCAATCAAGCTCAATGTGGTCTTTATAATTACAGTATGCATGTAAACACATTTAGTATGTATTTCTTGTGGATAGTTTATTCAGTCGTACCCTACCAACAGGTCCAACTGGTGCTGTACCAAAGGAAATAGCACACTTCAGACATGTCACGTCACTGTCAGATGCAATCTCTAACTGTAATTCTTGACTTTTTTTATTTGTATATTTGACGTGGAAGTATCAAGGGCAATTATATTCCAATGGTCATTTTTGTGCCATAAAGTTTGCAAGCCAGTGCAATCAATCACCCACATTACACTAAACTCACTCTGGGCATTGTGGGCAAAAAAACTCATGAAGTCCAGAAGATTACCGGAGAAGAGATAAATTCACATATTGCCATCTTTGTGGGGACATTTTGGGTTTACCACCCACACACACATTTCATGCTTTATGGGGATTTTCCATAGTTATAAGTAAGTACATAGTAGTAATAATTAATAAACTGTATAAATGAATAACAAACTTTTTTAATACAAACTTGCCCTCTACTTTCACTATATAATTGACTCACTGAGCATAGGCCAGTGTGGTTTTGTGTTCACTTGTTTACCTGACAGATATATCAAAAATATGATAATATAGTTTGAGGTCAGTCATTTTTTTTAAAGATCTAGCAAGTAAGTATTAAAATGATCGAAAGTGGTACTAAAAAGATTAATATTGTTACATAAGATTTCAATTTCAAACAAATGCTTTTCTTTTAGAACACGGTTTCCACAAAAACATTAAGCAACACAATTGTTTTCAACACTAACACTAACATAAAAAAATCTTGAGCACCAAATCAGCATATTGGAATGATTTCTGAAGGATCATGTGACACTGAAGACTGGGGTTTATGATGCTGAAAATTCAGCTTTGCATCACAGGGATAAATTATACAGAATGTGTTTGTAGTTTAAGTTTAAAAAGGAAAATAAATGTCTAGAATTTGTCTGTTGTATTGTTAGATAATGATGAGTGTCGATCATCATATTCTCTGCTTATCTTTTCTAATATTATTTTACATATATTACCACTGCAAGACCCGTCTCTAACAACTGTCAGAAACAATGAGCTCATAAAGCAAACAACAGCATAAGCTCAGACACTGCGAAACTCATTCTCTTTATGACACCGAATGTTCTTGGACTTAATATGAATCATCAAAAACACATGGGTTGTTGTGAAATATTGGATAATGCAACATTAAGGACCTCTGGGACACTTATGGCCCGTGTGCTACGAGTTGCACACCAGCTAGATACGAATACACTGTTCTTTGCTTAAGTACGTAACACTTCTTGTTTTCTTTCTATTCAAATGCCACATACACTCTCTGATGGACATTTCAGCCGGGTCCCATCATTCACAAAAACTCCCAGCATGCAGCGGGTCGTGATGTTTTTAGCCCTGTGCCGAGCGAGGGGCCAGCGATCGCTCTTCCTGCCAGGACAGTTATGTATGTTCAGTAGGAGCAGCGGTGCTAGAGTCGGTACTGGGCTTCGTGATTAATGAAAGCATTCCCCGAACCCAGTCTCCAGCGCTAGAGAAGCCCTGTGAGTTATTGTGTGCGAAGTGATTTTTTTATTACCTTTTCACACAGAGTTGGGCTGTTTCACAGAGCAACATAAAGTCCTATAGATCAGGAGGAGAAGCCGCAACGTTAACGTCTAAGATTGATGTAAACGCTAACAAATAGTAATGTTATATCTGAGACCAGAAAACAAAGAGGACAGAAAAAAATATCAGGTGATAGAAATGCAAGTAAAACTATCAACTGTCTGGAACTATTTGAAGTGATGAGTTTTATTTGAAACTCACTCACCCATGATCTAACATCAGATTAAGAAATTAAGCATGGGAGTCTTTTTGTCTTTTACGGAGTACAAAAATACACAGCAAAGTAGTCCATTCAATCAGTGGGCAGAAAGCTTTTACCTTAATTTGTTGTGGCTGGTGAGTCATTGTGAGAGTGTCGGGCTTGACGTGTAACGTGCTCATGAATAGTCAGATGAGGTAGCACCCTGTTGAGATAACAATGTTTACTGATGCCAAGACAAACAGAGGCAATAAACAGGACAATTAACCATCAGAGACAAACACACTCAATACAGGACCAAAGGACCTGTGACGTCTAGATTTGAGCATTCAACATTAAATGACTTCAGTATATTAGACAGTATATTAGACAATATTGCACTCATTAATATTCAGAATCATGATGATAATTTTAGTTTAACACACTAACGCATGCATACACGCACGCACGCAAAGTTAGGTAATATCCTCATGATTAAATATTGTGTAAGTTAATATGGGTTAACTATTGTTCTGTTCTCTTCTAACATGCTACATATCCAATAAAAGATTCTATTTTAGATAAAACCTATTTATAATTAAATGCACACCTAATACAAAGTTAAAAAGACAAGAATGAAAAAATGACAATCTAAAAAAAAGATTGTTGTTCAGTTCAGCTTCCTGCTTTGGCTTTTAAAGCAATAATTCCCCACAAAAGAAAATCCTGTCATTTATTCACCCTCATGTCGTTCCAAACCCATAAGACTTTCGATCATCTTCAAAACACAAATGAAAATAAATGAAATCTGTTCATCATATTAAGCAATCATTTTAAGCCCGCTAAAACCACAATCATGTATCGAATGACAAACAAGCCTCTCCTCCAGTGACTGGACTCTCACTGAGTTCCCAGCAGGAGGAGAGAATCATCTAAAACCCTCAATCTCCGTCATCTGCACTGGCTCTCTATCTGCCTAAACATCCTCTGAATCATGAGAAGCACTATTCCATCAGCCTCACTACATTAAACCCTCAGAGAAACCTTTTTTTAAAATCTGCAAAACCACTGCAAAAGAAGCTCATAGTGGAGTGAAAATCCACCAATCCAAGTTATTCATCCCTCTATACAACCCTTTTTGTTAACTTCTGTTAGTCATGATATTGGAGTTTAAACGCAACTTTCCATCACGGTCACTCAAAGTAAAGGCAGCCGTTAAATATCAAAGGTTTTATTCTTTAAGTAAGACTTTAGTTTAAAGATAAACGTGGTGTCTTGAAAGAGAAAGTAAGTCCTCCTTTGATGATAAAACACATGGATCTCAAACCCCTCTAGAAGTAATCTCTGGATTGCGGACAGTGACATATCACCTTGTCACAATCTCATGAACTAATGGTAGAAATGTTGGTTTCTTATCATGTATATTGATGTGATCTGCTGACCCTGTGGGCATTTGAAGCCACATCTCCAATGTCAAGCCAAGTCCTCCCACACGGCTCTTCCCTTCTCCTACTGGCTTTGAAGTTCATTCTCCTCAAGCTGAAAAATCTCAGGGCCAAGTCACCTCAAAGATTAACTCTGAAATATAAAAGATAGGACTTCATAAAGCATATAGTGCCCTCCATGCAAAGCTATTCTTGGACTTGTCTTTAACCAGAATTTTTTCCAGCACTTACATCCTCCCAAACATTTCCTCACAGGTCTATGATAATAATATTAAAACATTGTATTTTTCGGGACTTATGCACCAAATATGTGAGGTGTGATGTATCCCGATCTTCAAGCAGAAGGAGCTGGATGAATGATTCTGAATGATATCGATACATTGATATCGATGAAACGTGGAATCATAAATCACACTATGTTTGTTCATTTGGCCAGAGTAGAACTGGTCCCCTGAATGAGCCTGCTTTCTCCCAAGGTTTTCGTTCTCCATTTATGTCAACCGATGGAGTTTTGGTTCCTTGTCACTGCCACCTTTGGCTTTAGTTGGGGACACTTAATATTCAGTAATAGTATTGGATGAAATCAAAACTTGAAGTGAACACCACTGTTTTTGATATGACTTAAAGACAATCTTTGCAACATCGACAATGATATTGAACTGAATTGAATCAACATTGGACTCAAAGTAAAAACGACACTACTATCTTCAGTAGAGCTACATATAACTAAATTGAACTAATTTCATAACTGATGAACTTTACAGTATTTGAACTGAACTTAATCAACACAAATTACTCTATTTAGAGCTGCTTTACAGCAACATGTTATCATTGATCATTATATTCCCGTTCACTGTAAAGAAAAATTCTGTATTATAAAGAGTTAAATAAATAAAAGCGACTTGACTTATACCATATCATTACCTCATGGGCTTTACTGTTTTTGTCAGGAGCTTCTGTTTAGCTTTTGGCTATCTGAAAATGATCGTTTTGGAAATGATGCCGTTGTTTATTTGTGACGGTTAAGAATTCCCTGCTGTCCTTGTTCCCTAATGAGGGACATAATCACCCGTTGACTGACAATGGGTTCTCGCCTCATGCTAGACCCCTCTCAGGTGACACTGCTGATCCTACAGATTTACTCTGAAGGGGGTTATGTAACAGAGCCCGGCAGAGCACTGTACTGTAAACACAGCTCTGCTTCTTTTGATCGCCAATGAGTTCTTTTAATCAGGTCTAAGGAAAGAGCTTTAACACCCCCCTGTTGATCTCTTTATTGGGCCAGGGTGATGGGCTAAGTAGCTAAAGTCCAATCCTACCGAAGTCCCTTCGGGAATTCACCCCATGGGGTGCACTGAACCAGGAGCCTGATGGTCTTAGAGGTAGTGTTGTTTTTATTGTGATTATTCTCTGGGAAACTGAAGGTCATGTTGCAATTTATCTAAAAGCCTCATTTGATACTTTAAAACAAACATAAAGCAGTTCTCTGTGAGGTGGACTGCTCTAAACAGAATAGGTCAAGCCATTAAAAAAATAAGTGTTAAACCCTGCCACCTGCTGGTGCAGACTTGGTAATGTATAACATCAAATCTGCATTTTCGAGTCTGCTTCCCTTCGGAATTTCCTATGGGTTTTTAGAATGGTGGTTTTTGGTTTATAAGTTTAAAAAAAATCAGTGGTTAATATTACTTGAAGATGCTAAATAAGCACTACAGCTGCCACAAGGATGTGTATTTACATTCTTTAAGACAGTGCTACAGGGAGACAGATAGGAGAGACAGCTGATCGTCCTTGAAGTGCCAAACAACGTGTAACAACACCAGCAAAGGAACAACCTCCGAATATCATACCTGTGGGACAGGTACAGGATGGCATCAACAGCTGCCAAGAGTTACACCAGGAATGTACAATCCCTCTATCAGTGCTCAGACTATTTCTAATACAGGGGTATGCATTGACGTCACTTTCCTGCCGGAACACGCCCCCCTCAGCCGCATCATACCATTCAGCCCTAAAACTTGTATAGTTTTTGTCAGTGTTTATTTAAAAAACATAAAATTAGGCAGAGTCGAGACATCACTGGCAACAATGCCCGGGACCCAATGGGCACAAACCGACAAACGCTGCACAAGCCAGGACTGGTGAAAAGTGCTCTTCCTTGACAAGGTGTGATTTTGTCTCACCAGGGGCAATGGTCCGACTCACGTTTGTCATTGATTGAATGAGCGTGACACTGAGATCTGAGTGGGATTGATTTTGAGGTGGAGGATTCGTCATGGTCTGGGGTGGGGTGGTGTGTCACAGCATCATTGGACTGAGAAAGATAGGAGGGACAGCTGATCGTCCTTTAAGTGCCAAACAACGTCAACCTACATCCGAATATCATGCCTGTGGGACAGGTACAGGATGGCAGCAACAACTGCCAAGAGTTACACCAGGAATGTAATCCCCAGCAATTGCAACGCTATGTGTTACAGGGAAGACATCCTCCTTCCTCTTGTGGTACCTTTCCAACTCTCTCATCCTGACATGACCCTTTATCATGTCAATCCCACCAGTACTGCTCATCCTGTGTGAGATTTCCTGCAAGACAGGATTGTTCTACCAAGTCCAGCAAAGAGCCCAGGACTCAATACCATGGAGCATGTCTGGGACCGGTTGAATTGGAAGTTGAGGACTAGGGCCGTTCTCCCCAGAAATGCAGACTTGCAAGTGCCCTCAGTGAAAGAACAGCAAGAACTGTGAAATCTGGTGCAGTCTATGAGGATGAGAAGCACTGTAGTAGCCTATACTTAAAGCAGCTGTCGGCCATGATACATTGCATAATTCCCATTTCAGAAATCTTGATTACGAGCTTGTTGCATTCAAGTGCTTTGTAGTCGGAATGAACAGGATTAATGGACACCACGGCCTATTTATTGGGATAATCTTATTAAAACCAAATTATATATGCACTGACAACCATACATTCACATATAGTCTGCTTGCTGGTGATTCTGTAATTTCAGTCAAATGCAGGCTATCTTCGCTGTGTATAAATTACAATACTTCAAATGATTATTCATATGCATTACATTAATGACAAGACAAGACGATCAAGATGTTGTGGGGAAAAACCTAATAAATCATACCTGATACAGCAGTAGTTCTATGTTTAAAGTTTATGGCACGCCCATCTCGGGAATAATAAAGTGAGTTGTGATCAACAGTTATTAGAAATAACAGAAAGGGTTTGTTAGTAGCACAGTCTGCTATTGGAGAATAATATACCGGAAGAGTATAGAGATTTAGCGAAACACAGGTGCCACAGAATCCATTGCAACTTGCCAAGTAGCAATATGTTGGCAATGTTAAGGGAGGAAGGCAGGTCTGAGGTAAGAATATTCACATTCAAATTGCCCACTTCTGATTTCAAAGTGTTTCATTCATAGTGTTCCAGACAACTTGAATCTCTGCAACCTCCAATTGAAAATAATCAATGCTTTAGTCGCTTTAGTCACTGTCACTTTGGAAATAACAACAACACAGCAAAATTAGACTTCCAGGTTGCATGGCCTACAAACTGACATCATGACTAAACAGGACATTAAAATTGGCTAATCAACTGATTAAATAGAATCTGAATTTGGTTGGCCACACCACGAGGGTTGTTGAAATGGAATTAGCATATGAATTGGAATGACAGGAAGAAGAATTTACTGAACTGCTGAAGTTCAAAGAAATTCCAGTCACACTTTAGTTTACTATTAACTATGACTTCTCAAACTCCTAATTACTGCTTGCTTATTAATAATTAGTAAGGTAGTTGTTAAATTTGGGTATTGGGTAGGATTAGGGATGTAGAATATAGTCATGCAGAATAAGGCATTAATATGTGCTTTATAAGTACCAATAAACAGCCAAAATCTTTGTAATATGCATGCTAATAAGCAACTAGTTTATAGTGAGAATTGGACCCTAAGGTAAAATGTTAACCGAAATTCCAATACAAGCTATCCAATGCAAATTATTCGACACATATGGCATTAAAATGAACATATAATAATAATTATAAAAATTCCATTATCTGAATTTAAAAAAATATTCTTTATTTGAAATAGAAAATAACCATGAATATGCCAAAATATGTAGCTGTAAAAGAAGGGGTATGTAGAGTGGTAGCATGATTTATATTTTTTACTCACTTGTCATGACTTTCTTGAGCAGAATATCTCATGATATATTTTAATAAACCCTTTGAGAAATCGCGCCTTGAGTGTGAGAGTAAGACGCGGCACTCAGAAGTTGGGGAATTGCACTGGTAAATGAAAAACAATTTCATTTTCAGGCGAAATTATATTTTAAAAAAGCTACTTGAAATCCTTGAAATGCCATCCACTCGTACGGTAACCAGTTTCAAGGTACTTTTAACATTTCCCTTCACGATGCAGTGACAACACAACTGAGGCTAAATCAAAAGAAACACTCCTCTTCCAATAAGTGGATATAATAGAAAAAGACTGAGCAGAACAGTGTGAAAATTGAATCACCAGTGGGATGTAAAAAAAAACAAGTGCTTTTGCGAGTGTGGATATAACCTGGAGACTGGCAAAACCCAATGCTGCAGTTTCACACTTGTATATATCTTATTATCTGATTGGTATGACAGTGGATTTGTCTTTACATATATACATAGAAGACCTATGTTTCATGCTGGGTTTTCTCCTTCAACTTTTTTCACCCGAGTAGAGTAAAGGCAGCATTGTGAGAAAGATGAATACTATCCTTGGATGATCTCTGAAAGTCAATGGACTGAAATATTATCCATTCTGCCATAATGAACAAAGCCTTTGTCTTCGGCATCACTGTAATAACCACATTCTCTGTCATTCGTCTTTTGTTTACGCCTGGATAAGACTAATTGAAATTGGATGGTTGTGAAGATGTTCATATTCTGTGAACATGTTGTTTCATTAGTGTGTGTGTTTGTCAGAGTAATTTCATGTTACATACATTCAGGCCTCATGTGGTGATTTGAAATTTGTGTTAGTTCTCCCTGAATGAGCAGTCCTCTGATTCATGCCTGGCAAAAATAGTACAGTTGTTTCCTCCAAAGTTCACTAAACAGACAAAAAGATAAAAAAGGATATGTCATTTTTAATAAGTTTAAAAAATACAGACATTTCTTGTCTTTTTATATCTACCACTGCTGACACCTGTATTCTTCAAGAGTTTTTGTAGACTATTTGTGGCAGTTTTTTTATGCACCTACCAGCAGATGGCAGTCGAACACATGTTTAGCCTGAAGACATAAAGAGCCTGAAACTAAACTCAAAATTAAACCCTTCAACACAGCACAAGAAAGTTGTGATGTCCCTGACATTCAGCATACTCAGCACCTGTGCTGTCTGCCATTCTAATCACCAAGCATGAATTTATCCCTCACGGTCCTGAGGGAGCACCTGGTGTTTGTCTCTCATTAAAGCCTCCCTAGTGATTGGAAACAAGAGGCCACACTCTCTGCCAACCTCTTCTGCCTTGCGTAGAGAGGGGGTCCCAGGGGCGATTACGTTTTTCAAATATCACTTCATTAGTATTCATCTGCCAATCCGCCATACTGGTCAATCAACTGGTGTATGTGGCTTCAATGACAACCTGAATCTCATGACGCAGTCTATACGTACAGCCTGAATAATAATTTCATTCATTAGTTTGTTATATGTTACCCTGACAATGTCTCAACCTGATAATGCATTTTGTCTAGAAATATAATACATTTAAATATATTATTTATTATTACAAATAAATATATAATACCATTCAAAAGTTTGCAAGGCTGCATTTATTGAATTAAAAATACTATGAACATTATTACATTTTAAAAGAATATTTTGATATGCAATATTTTCTGTGATGGTACATCTGAATTTTCAGCATCATTACTCCTGTCTTCAGTGTCACATGATCCTTCAGAAATCATTACTATAATATGCCGATTCGGAGCATTCAAGTGTTGAAATCATTTGTGCTTAATATTTTTGTGGAAATCATGATACATTTTTATTGGGATTCAATGAAAATTCAAAAGAACAGATTGATAGATTTTAAATAGAATTTTTTTTTTGAAACATTGTTAAAGGGATAGTTCACCCAAAAATGAAAATTCTGTCATTAATCACTCCAAAACGGCAAGACTTTTGTTCTTCGGAACACAAAACATTTTTTTTTTGGAAGAAATCAGCACTTTCTGTACTCTCATTTGACAGCTACGCATCTACCACTTTGACGCTTCAAAAGAGATCGTAAAACTGATTCATATGAATCGAAATTTTCTGAAGCGAAACAATCACTTCATATGATGAACAAATTTACTTTAGGCTTTTGTATATTCTATCAACATTGATCAGCGAACAAAAACTCAACCGAACCTGCTTGACACGCGAGAACAAACCTCATTGGTTCTTGCAGAAGCTCAAACGTGCTGCGTAACACAAGAATGAACCTCATTTGTTCTCCACATCAAGCGAACATGCTTGAGCTTCTGTTTACCACAACTGATGTGTGCCTTGATGAATGTTTATATGAACAATATCACAACTGTGTTTATGAACAACGGCAGAACTGATATTATTTTTTATGTAAAGTAACCTACATTGTGATACTTTTCTTGCTACATGTGCAACATTTCAGCCATAAATTATTATAAATGATAAATGTTAGCTAGATTATGTTTAGATTATGTCTAGCCATTTATATTTATGCTGAAATCTATCGCATGCCATTGGGTCCTTCTCAAACGGAGGGCACATCCTTTAGGCTACAGTCCTCCTGTCCTTAGCATTAAACGCTAATGAGACGGTCAAGTAAGTGCTCATGGCTACAAAACACATTCCTGCCCCAACAGTCACAGCACAAATATAGTATTAAAACTTTATTTTGGAGTAATACTTTGTTTTAAAAATCTTTACATTAACTGGCTATCAATTAATACATTACAACCGTCTGTGGTCTCCCAGTGACGTACATAATTGGCAGTTAAATGATTCATTTACACCAAAACAAAAGATAACATGCATGCCTTGCCTTCATCTTGGAAAATATTAATTTGTCCTACATTTCATCGTACAAGCTTGGTGCCAACTAATTTTTCTTCTGTTCTTTTATTGTGTGAATTGAAACGTGTGCAAAGGATTGTGGATGATTTAAATGTGAGAAGGATACACTTGAAGCATCCTTTTATTATCTGAATGAAGGATGCAAAAAGAAGGCAGCCTTTCAAGGATCCTTCAAGCAATTGAGACAGCCTTTAATGGTGTTTGATGACGTGGCAGCCGAGACCTTTCTAGGATATAGTTTGAGAATCATGTATTAAGTTGGCTCATGTGATTTATGTTTCATGCTTTAGAACTTCCATTAAGGAAACAGTGAAAATCGATTTGACCTGGTTTTCATGGTGCATTGTGGGGAGTTTTTAGTGAGCGAAGGAAGGATTTTGTGATTGAGACAGCAATTAAAATAGCCACTTCCCTGATCAGTTCACTGACTACTGAACTAGGGAGCTGATTGAGACATGTGTAGCAACGCAACGGAGGTCACATGATAATAAAAACATGGCGAATGTAATGTCTGGATTACATTTACATTTAATAATTTAGCAGATGCTTTTATCCAAAGCGACTTACAAATTAAGAGAACAATAGAAGGAATCAAACCAACAATAGGGCAACAATATTTAGAAGTATATAAATATATAAACAAACCTCATTGGTTCTTGCGGGAAGCTCAAACATGCTGAGTAACACACGAGATTGAACCTCATTGCTTCTCACACATCAAGCAAACATGCTTCAGCTTCTGTTTATCATAACTGTATGCGACAAAGCCTAAATTAAATCTGTTCATCATATAAAGTGATCATGTCTGTTCAGAAAATTTGGACTAAACCACTCAATTCATATGGATCAATTTTACTATCTCTTTAAGAACTTTTTGTAGCGTCAAAGTGGTAGTTGCGTAGCTGTCAATGGAGGGACAGAAAAATATCTTAATTTGTATTCCGAAGATGAACGAAAGTGTTACGGATTTGGAACGACATGAGGGTGAGTAAATGATGTTCCTTTTTGGTGAACTATGCCTTTAAACCTTTGAAATTACAATCAAAAGGAATATTTAAACCTGCTTTTGCGCTGCTGCGGCGCTTACCCAGAGACAGCAGCGATCATGTTAGCTTATCTCCCTCCAGCCAGCTTGAAACAACTACACAAACTGTTTTTTTTTCCAACTACACAGTATTGCTATTTCTGTGATGCAAACATCAAATAATAACAAACATATTGGGATAAAAGTTAAGGCTACAGTCTGGATGATGTTGCAGACTATTTGATCATAGGACAATTTGATTTATCATCGAATCATTCATTCAAGAGATTTGTTCAAAAACTCTTCTTTATTCATTAATTTTTGTAATGATTTTTACATAATGAATTCTTTTAATTTAACATATACACCGATCAGGCATAAAATTATGACCGGTAAAGTGAATAACACTGAACATTTTGTCCTCAAATTACATGTTTTAGAAGCAGGAAAAATGGGCAAGCGAAAGGATATGAGCGACTTTGGCCACCAAAAGAACCAACGTGATCACGTGAGCATCAGAACTGGCTGGACCACGGAGCAATGGAAAAGGTGGCCTGGTCTGATGAATCATGTTTTCTTTTACATCACAAGGATGGCCGGCTGCATGTGCATCGCTTACCTGGGGAACACATGGCACCAGGATTCTCTATGGGAAGAAGACAAGCTAGCGGAGGCAGTGTGATGCTTTGGGCAATGTTCTGCTGGGAAACTTTGGGTCCTGCCATCCATGTGGATGTTACTTTGACACGTATCACCTACCTAAGCATTGTTGCAGACCATGTACACCCTTTAATGGAAACGCCATTCCCTGGTGGCTGTGGCCTTTCCTCAGATCTTAATCCAATCGAGCATCTGTGGGATGTGAACAAACAAGTCCAATCCATGGAGACCCCACCTCGCAACTTACAGGACTTAAAGGATCTGCTGCTAAAATCTTAGTGCCAGATACCACAGCACACCTTCAGGGGTCTAGTCCATGACTTGACAGGTCAGGGGTGTTTTGGCAGCGAAAGTGAACCAACTCAATATTAGGAAGGTCATAATGTTATACCTGATCGTTGTATATTTTATTAGACTAATTGTAATATTTTAGGCATACATAAATGAGACTAATTTATAACATGAAATAGAACATTTTTTGTCAGAACCAAAAGTTTTTTGTTTTAATTGTCTAAATGCACCTTTAAGGCATATTTACGCAACTGAGTAAGGCTGCTCTGTGCCTGCTCAAAATTCTGTGTAAAGATGTAATGCTGCATAAAATCCAGACTAAATTATACCTGACCTGACCCACATTAGCCCCTATAAATGTATACTATTAAAAATGCTGTTTAAATGTACCTCTGAGCAGCATTAAACAGTCGGTGTAAAGACAACTAACTGCCAATCAGAAGTGCTTCTTTGCCAACTTTATACAGTGTAAATTTGGCATAATATTTTGTTTTTCAGAATTGTGGGAGAACCATGATCTCTCTCTCTCTCTCTCTCTCTCTCTCTCTCTCTCTCTCTCTCTCTCTCTCTCTCTCTCTCTATATATATATATATATATATATATATATATATATATATATATACAAAATCCAGAATCATAAATTAACAACGATTTGGGACAATTTTAATGCATTATAAGGCAGGATTCTGAAATGTTTTCTTATTTTAAGGACGTGGAGCATCTCATCCAGTGTGCGAAGTTCTGTAACTTTAGATAAGCCACCATAGCACCCCCCCAACCTGTAGTTCTTTAACCCATCATATAGCTATAAAAAGTTCTACTCTTTCTGTCCTGGGCTCTGACTCATTGGCCATTCCAGTGCTAAAAATATGCAATCCAACAATATAAACCCTAGGGTTTATATAAGCTGCACTGCTTTTATACAACAGTTTAATAAACAAGAAGTTAATTAACTTATATTTTAGACACATACTATGTAAAGGCTGCATTACCATCAAAGAAAATAGTCCCAAACAAACAAACAAACCTGACTTCACCATTGCAGAGTCAACGATTCATTCACAAAGGAGTTCAGTTGTTTAATTCCTGAATGAGTCAGGGTTGTTGAAAGAATATATTCCAACCTATTCAATGACTCAGTCATACAGATTATGATTGTGTCATTCACCTATCGCCACCAACTGGCATAATGTTGTAACCTTCATAAACAGTTTGTGAAAATACCCACCACTGATGCACAGACTGACACAATTGATACACACAGAAAAAAAGGCTTTTGGAACGCCGCTCACCTTAAAATCGAGGCTCGGATTTATCTTTGCTTGACTTCAATGCAATAATAGCCTACTCCAGAGGCTGTAATTCCAGCTGCCCAACATTTGAATTCTTTGTGTACAGGAACTTGAACATTCCACACATTCCAGGAAGCATTTCAAGCCTATAGTATTTACTCAACTTCCTAAATGAAAGCTCTTTTTTTTTTTTACTAATGATTAACCATTTACTGGTGCTAGTTGTTTGACATTTTAAAGAGAAATGGAGCATTAAGACCATATTGTAGGTGAGTTTTGCCTGATGTTTGTTCATGTTTAATCCACAAGAACAAACTTATTTTACTCTCTGAACTGACCAATACTTCTGCAATTTACCTGTAGATGACTCAGCATTCCCCCCTCCAGCCCATAACCAATTAACATGGGCCAGTCCAAAAGTGACTAAACACTCAGCAGGCTGTTTCATCTAAATATTCTGGATGTTTATGTAGGTTCCATAATGAACCAAATCAATTTAAGAACAGTGAGACAGGGGAGTCAGAGTGCACACCATTCACATAATTGCTCCTGCTCGAAATAGCTTATGAATCTCCCCGCAGAGATATATATGTTGAGCTTGGTTGATTTAATGGGTATTGCACACTGAGTCATTGAATTGTCTGCCGTCTGTATTTCAAAGCTTTGTCTTCCTGATCCTTGGATCGAGTTTAACAGCTTTGGCTCATAGGTTTAAATAGCATTACAAAGCAAGGAAATAGATTTAGTAAGTGCCACATAACCAACCAGCCATCAAACAGTGAGCAATATATATATATATAAAATATGAAAAGCAATGTATAAATATGATTGACCTTTTAAGAAGATTCATGTCTCCAGCCTGCCCCTATTCACTGTCACAACATTAACCTTATCCACGATGCTGATAATAGACTCCTGAATACTGCATCAGTCACCCCTGCATGCTTTTCTATCACTCTGTACTGCATTCCAAGACTAACATTTTTTTACTCATCAGCCTCATAGAAGGCAGCAAGCCGGGCTAACGGATTCAAGTACTTCTCTTTTTCTTTGCATTTAAAAATTTACCTTTAGGGAAGCAGGGAGGACCCACCCAACATTTTTTTGTTTTTGTTCCCAGAACGCTCTGTGAACCTAAAAGAAAAACGAAAACCTAATAAGAATGCTCTTAGAATATTAGCAATTGGCTCCCAAAAGCAGTGAACAGCCTAAATTGAGCTTCTATATGCGGTCTGTTACATGCCTGCTATTTTTTTTTTTTTCGTGCTTTCCTACGCTGGAGATAGCTGTAAGTGTTTCCCGTGGGTAATGAAGGAGCTGATCATCCCATTGTTGCCCTGGGCACACCCTGCCTCATATACCAATGAGAGTGCCTATGTAATTATTGCTACCAATTACTGGCAGTTGGATTAGAAGAAGACAAGGTTATAAAAGCCACTTGAACTTGTGGTGTGAGGGGAGGGAATGCAGAATCAAGGCTGGTGAATTGAGTTGCTGGTGCAATTCCATGCTCTTTTATTATGTCCCATGAGTTATACTTTTTTTCCCCTTCTTTTAATTCGGTCTACTTCATTTGCAAGCTCTGTAGCTTATGATAGGTTTATTTTAACCACGCACAGACATATAAACACAACACTCACAGAAAACATTCTGCATTTTCAAAGAACATATTTTAGTAAGAAGCTGTTTTCCTCATGGGGACCAAAAAATAAAAATAAAATAAAAATGTCCCCACAATGTCAAAGATTTCTGGTTTGGCCTCCTTAACATTTTGTTTAACGTAGCAGCACACAGATCGAGACAAATATATAATCAGTAGAGCTGCACTAATCATTATTTTGATCATTGATATATATTTTTTCAATTAATACAATTTTAATATAGCCTACATTCAAAATTGTTTTAATCCATTATTTTAAACAATGTTATTCCACATTCTGCCCAATGATGTCCTCCAATCAATGTGTAAGCCTATGAAAACTAATGAATCTATGGGCTATAGGCTGTAGGCAAAATAGTGCTAAAATACAAACATTACATTCTAAAACAACTGGTTGCTTACTAGTTTAAAGCAGAAATAAATTTAACGATCAAATTATAATAAACAAAAAAGCACCAATGTTAACTTGTTCGACGCATGTGACATAATAGCTCGTCTGAACCTTTTTTTTTTTTTTTTTTTTTTTTTGTCTATGGTCTGAACTTAATCAGCCTATATTACATTAATGGGCTATTTTTTATATTGTGAGTTTACTGCTACTGTTTTCATAAATATGATTTATTGTGTTACATGTAGCATACGTCCAAATTATTGTGCTCTGTATGTTTGACACGCATGCGCGCAACGGCGCTCGCTCATCGAAGTCAGTGAAGTTTAAGAAGATTCGCTTGTGTGACATAACATTTACAGATAAGAATACAACCATAAAATTCTAGTTATGAGCTGAGGACAACACCTTTCCGAGGCATTAAACAGCGCACGCATTTGTCAAAGAACAACAGGGAAAGACGCGGTTCGCTTTTGTTTGAAGCGCTTATATAAAGCATTGTGATGTTTCGGGATAACTGGATAATGTAACTTTACCGGAGCAGCTCAGTCGGTGTCCTCCGCTTTTATAGGCTACGTTTTGTCCACATAAATTGGTTATTCAGTAACGTTGCCGTGAATAGACGTGACTGGCTAGTTTCCGAGAACAGCGCGCAGGCGCGACTAATCGATCATTAAAATAGTTTTCGATTATTTTAAAAATAACATTAATCCATTTTTAGCTGTTGCAGCTCTAATAATTAGATTTCATTTACATAATATAATATTTATTATTTTTTTCTGAGACAACTGTAAAAAAACAAAGATACAAAAACTATTTTAACCTGGAAATTAGGTTAGGCTATATAAAAATTAGAGAGACTATGCACTATGTCTAGGTTGCTAATCTCATAAGTAAATATTTCACATTGATCATGTAAAAGTTCAGGCTTCTCTTGTTTCTAGTGTTATTTTGGAATGCTCTTAGGCCTTGTCTACTATAATGAGATATTATGAAATTCATATAGCCTAGTTTTCACTTGAATTATGCTGACATAACTTGTAATGGAATTTCACTACTGGTCTATGACTTTTGGACTCCATACTTAGGTGAAAGTTACTGTAACACAATTTCATCATAACCATAAATAAAAACTTGAAACTGTCAGACCAAAAATATTTGATGCATTTTTATGACCTTTTTTCAATCCAATGTTTTATTTATTCATACAGAACATATCTGCCTGCGACAGCTTTAATGCCAAGCAATAAACAGAGGTCGATGCGAGTGATCTGAATCGGCACATCAAAGAGAAATGCATTGCCAATGCTCTCCCTGCAATGACAGAGGGAAACGGCTGAAGGTAAAGTTGGACAGATTTATAGAGTGTTTTATTGGCCTGTTAGAAATCACTCAGGTCTTATTGAGGCTGATAATGGAGGGAAATATAAAACAGGCCAGGACTTTTTTGTTGGCACCGCTCCTAGCCTTCCTCATTACTGAGGCATTGTGATGGCATTTTGAAATCTCACAAACACACTTTCATACACTGATGTTTCCTTCCCAAATCTGCAGAAATAAAGGCATGAAGCACATGTAAACCAACCGCCCAAACAAAACAAATAGTCCACAAATACATATGTTTAGATGCAGAACAATTGATGGGACTACTGTTGCATCTACAGTACACAATTCTCCCCATCAGATAACAACGATTTCCCTGACTCCATACTTGAAAGGAAATTTAACAGATGTCAATAATAAGTGGTCACTTTCTTTAGTTTACTCTAGCGATAAAAAGGCTCTTTTGCATTTGCAGAATTGCTATTCAAAACCATTTTCGTCTTCACTTTACCAGAAAATTACAGTGAACATGCTGTGTGCTTCACTCCGCACGCTTTTGTATGCTGACAATATTAGCGTTAGTTAGTTAAAATGTCCCTCGTAGCGCACAGCTGTGCTGTTTAATTAACATCATTTCCTCAGCCACAGACTCACTAATTGCTATTAAAATCCTAACACCGCTCTCTGCTTAAAATGGACAATGTCTTGCAAGTAAATGTTTTTTATTGCCAGGTTTCAGGCTGGAAATACTTACAGGAGGATCTGAAAGAAGAAACAAACAGGTGTTGAAATCTCTATAGCTTTGGCGTAGGATATATGCCAGAACCTCATGGTGAACTCTAGTCTGAATACTGTACTTGTCCAGAGATGTCCACCATTTCATAAAGGACAACTCCTACTCATTGGTAGGAAACTAAGAAAAAAAACGTCCACCTGCTACAGGGAGCCCTCAGACTAAATGCTGATTAGAAATCACATGATGTCCTTTAGGTTTTATATTTGATTAATGTTTGGCAGTTTACTAATAAGAAATGCTTCTGAACTGTCTTTGCCCTTTAAGGAATCGAAAACCTACTCAACAGTTATCCTATATTATATTAAAGAAACAGGCATTTGGTTTAGCTCATCGACCTCTGTAAATAACAGAGCAACATTACAATAATTAATGGAAATATTCTCTAATTCCACATCATCTTGTCTGGACCATTAGTATGTCTGGGGCACAAAAGCACAGGCCTGTCTTCAAATATGACTGGTTAGTCTTTCCATATTGCTACTTATTGGAACCAGCAGAAAAAACCTACCATTGCTACTGTATATATACTGTATATAGCACAAAGACTGAAACAAAATATCCCTTGCGGAACAAAAATATATGGAAATATACAGCAAAATATAATGCGATATATTACTTAATGCATTTCCATATGGGAAACTAGTGTTTTGTAGATATGCATTGACCTTGGCTATATATTGATACTTAAAAAAAAAAAAAAAAATGAAGACAAGATAGTATAATATTCATAAAGTTTTAACCACTTTACCAGCCAACTTAAAGTTTTATCCTTTATTGTGTACATTCATTGCACAAACATATACATGTGAATGTATTGTACACACATATACACACATTCATGGAATGAGCAGATTCTAGTTCCCAGCATGCTTTGTTTCTGACTGTTAAAGGTGAGTAAATGTTAAAATTAAGTGTTATTTCACATGATTTGTTCAATATTAATCTGGAGAGATATGGGGAGATCTGTTAGTGTTTAATGTTGTATTATTTTCGAATTTAAAAGAGTTTCTTGAGGTTTTGGGGTTTTCGTTGCGCTGAAGAGTAGAGCCTGTGGTTAGGCTGACGATTGGCCGAACAACATTAAGACTATGATCACTATTTTTAAAAAGTAACGACTGTGCTCTTTTTAGCACTCACTTTAGTACATGTAGGTGTGCTGTGCTTGTGCTTTTGTTTACTAGCTTGAAAATATGAAACATTTATAATGTACCTAAATATAAATACAATAAATATATTACTGTAACGTGTGAGCAGGGATGAACCAGAGTGAGAATCCAAGTGCTGCACAAATGATTTAATACCAAACAACACACAGAAAGTCCAAGAACAAGGGTATAAAAAGACAGAGACACACACACACACACACACACACACACACACACACACACACACACGCACGCACGCACGCACGCACGCACGCACGCACGCACGCACGCACAGACGACTGCGCACTGGGGTATATATACACAAAGGGAAACAAGGTTAACAAGGGGGAGTGGCTATAATAGGCAACACCTGGGGTAACTAATCATAATGAAAAACTACAAAGAACTACAAAACATGGCACATGACAGGAAATAACAGAAGTCTTCAAGACAGGGAAACACAGGCTGGGATAATGACAATCACATTATATATTTCTTTATACATGTGTGTTTATACTGCATATCTGCAATATACTATAACACATGCAGTACCATATCTGATCACACACACATCAAAGGATCCTTAATCTCTTTTTGTTTGGATCAAATCTGTAGTTTAAGAACATGTATGATTTTTCCTTTTTGTAAAGACATAGGCCTAGAAAACTTTTTGTTGGCTGCCAGCATGATCCTTCCGCTCAAGATCACTTTACCCATTGAAAACTTCAATGCTTTTTTTCTTAATAAGGTGTAAGTAATAAGCCCCTGGAACCATTTCAGTACTCCAGTCAAGCATTTAAACACAATTTCGTATCAGATTTGTGCACTTTACAGTCGGGCATGTTATATTTGTTAACAAATAATCTTGGGGAGCCAAGGTAATTAGGAAACGCACCCCAAGGGAAGTCGTGGCGCACCTTCCTTTTTAATGTGAAGAAATTGGTGCACATTGTAAATGTTCAGGAAAAATGCGATCATGTGATGCTCAATAAATGAAAAACATTCATGTCAGTGAAAGCTAGGTGTCTTTGTGCCATTTATCACTGATGTTATAGGGTGGAGAGGAAAAATGTAATAGGGTTGTTCATTTATGTACCAAATCCAAGAGGTTTGCAAAACTCATTGACCTAAAATGGATATGACCAGCCGTTTTTAACCCATTCTCTGTATAGCCTTGAGCTTTTACTGGCCTCTTTTTATCCTCCCTTCGTGTTTCACGCCTCTCTCAGAAATCTGATAGGATTAGATGAAAACCGGTCTGGGTTACTTGTCACAACGTTCCCTATGGAGTCATTACTCTCCTGCTATGTGACGCTGTATATTTTGCCTCAGGGCAGTGCACAAAATGTGTCTATGCAAATGGAAAATGCATGGAATAACAACATTGAAGAAATTACAAAAACGGTGATATATTTAGCATAAATATAAATATTTAACATCAAAATGTTAACAATACAATACAATAAAGCTTTTAAAGTGCCCCAATTATGCTATTTTAAAGGTCTCCAGATTTACAAATTCAAAGGTCAAAATCATTTTTCGTAATATACATTCCCCATATTTTTCAATGATTTTTCAATGACTCAATCAGTCTCTCTAAATCCCTCCTTTCCACAAGCTATACACTGCTCTGATTGGCCAGATGGCCCAGTCTGTTGTGATTGGCCACAGCGTGTGTTGGAAGCAAACGGCTATTGCCATATCTGTTCTTCGGCTCCTTGTCTGGAGGCTTCCTAAAGCTCAGCGGTGGAGGGACTCAAGGAAGCCGCTTCTACTCGAGCTTGGATTTCCCCCAGGGACTAATAGTGCTAGGAAGAAGAGAAAGGTAAACGATATGCCTAAATGTAAGTAGGTGGAGTTGGGGATGTGGAGGGATGCAAAACGACTGATACCTGAAGGAGGTAGGAGGCTGCTTATATGCTTAGGTGATTAATTGAAAGATTAGATGAGTTCACGCCTCCCGAACTTGCGTTTGTGTACATCACTAATTTAAAGATTAGATGGGTTCACTCCTCCCGAAATTACGTTGTGAACTTCATTTCAGAAGTATTGCAGTAAGACAGTAACATGGAAACTTACACAATATAAAACACAAAGCTATGTATTTTGAACATCCAAACAGCGGTTCCCAACCACGTTCCTGGAGGCCCACCAACAGTGCCAATTTTGCATGTCTCCTCAATCAAACACATCCTATTCAGGTCATCAGCTCATTAGTAGTGACTCCAAAACCTGATGTGGGTGTGTTGGTGGGCCTCCAGGAACGTGGTTGGGAACCACTGCAGTAAAAAAAATATCAATAATTATTCACTTACAGGTTGTGATTCTGAGGAGCAAGCTCGTCCAAATAAACTGGGTACTGACCCATGTCTTTCAAGAACAAGCGTTTTGCGAATTACGTGTTGAACTCCGAGATTTGAGAAGCAGTCGTCAGTAAAATGACGTTTGAAGGCTGGTCAATGTACAACATAGCCGGGCATTATGCAAATGTATTTTCTAGTGACATATAACCGGCGCGCAGTGGGATTCGAAAACACAAGCGATAGGCGGTTCAAAATCGATTCTTTCTTTTGGGAGATCGTGCACTTTTGACTGAATGTTACATTCACAAACAGCTGTATTACACACTGCATGAAAGGGAATATTTTAAAAACCATAATGGGGCACTTTAATAACACGCAAACTTTAAATGACATTTATAGAATTGATCAATTACAATATATCTTGGTCAAAACAACAGTTTAATATTGTTATATATAAATATATAATTGTTTTACAATGAAAATTATAAAATGAATGAATGAATTAAAAATGAATTAAAATGAATGAATTATAAAATGTATGGTCTTTTCAGCTAAAAATTTAATTCAAATTTAGTCAATTTTAATTTCAAATTCTAAAAAAGCCTGTTTTATGGTCAGGTTTGTGACAACATTCCTTAAAATAGCACAAAAAGGTAAATTTGTTTAATGATTTTTTTTCCCCATTAGCCTAAATACATTTATAAACCAAGTCTGAGAAAAATCCACTGGAGTAAAATGTGAAGACTATTATCCCCAGTGTCGTCAAAAAAACAAACAAAAAAAAAAAACTGTTTTTGCTTTAGGTTCTCTATTCTTCTTGGAGTTTATCATTAAACATCCTCACAGGTATTTTTATACCATATAGTATGTGGGTCAGTCTTAACATATGCCACATGAAAAGACCTGTTATCCAACACTTTCCTAACTTAAACTAAAACAAAAGCCAGACACTATTTTGAAAAAGCCTCCATTGGTACAAGTCTTCGCTGGATATGGGGGGTCTGTGCATGTGTGCCGATTCAGCCACATGAAAGCTTCCACTTCGGAGTGCATGTCTGCAGCTTTGCGCTCAGGGTGGTGAGAGAGAGCACAGTGGAACTCTGAGGAATAAGATAAGGAAGAACAAAGCTTGCTTTCCCACAGTGTCAAAACAAAGTCTTCCCACTTCACCCTCAGGCTCGGTCGCCTTGAACGCTACAAGGGAGACTATACAGTCTAAAGGAGGCTGAGGAATTAGAACACACTCTAGTCATAACTATTCATTGGATTGTTTAGTTTTGCTCTCTAGTGTTAAAGAATTTTTTTTTTTTTTTTTTTGCACCAAACACATTTGGGATCAGTTTGGGCAGGGTGATGGGGATGGTACTGCTAGTGAAGGAGGACATTTCAGGCAGTAAATTACTCTTGGGGAAACCTCAATATAAAGTATTTACATGTTTATTCAATGAACAAAATTGCCATGCAGTGCAATATGAATATGAAATCAATATAAATAAATAAATATGCAAGCATTAGAGGAAATCATTCAAGTTAGTTTATTCAGTCTGTGAATACATCTGAAATTCTTAGCAGTATAAGACATTTTGATTAGTTTTTTTTCCAAACCATAAGGACTTTCTTTCTTCTTTGGAGCATTAAAAGAGAATATCCTGACCACTCTTTTAAAATAATGAGGACTGCCAAGCTGTCAAATGACCAAAAAGCACTATAAGTTTCATTAAAGTATTGGCCAAGAACGTGAATGGGGATTCAAAAGGCTTTAAGTTCCACATTCAAAGATATTCTATGACTTCAGAAGAAATGGAATATATAAGACAAGGTTGTATGACTGCTTTTTATTCTTGTTATGGTGTTTTTGTTATAGTGGAGCTCTACAGCCTATATTCATATTTACTTTCAAATGAGTAGCCAGTACATTTATCAACATTTATCCTTTAGAAATTCTTGAAGGAATAATATATATTTTTGGCTGAACTATTCCTTTTAAGTCCAAGACTGATCACCATGTGAGTATTTGGTTTAATAAAAATGCCCGGCCATAAAGGGCACAATGGAGGGTGTTGTCCTCATAAAATGAAGGCTTTCACTCTCTAGTTCAAACCCTCTGATTAGAGGCATTAAAGGCGATGGAAGAGAAATGAGGTATACAAGGATGGTTCAGAAAGCAGAGGAAACACACTGACGCTTTGACAGTAAGCTGGGACCCATGCCGGGTTTCCAGGGTTGCACATGTGTGCACATGAACACACACAATGGTACTTGGATGCACTCACAGAAGGGATAGGTCTCAACCTTTTTCCCCTCTTGTGGCAGCATTGTGCGTAATTCAGCAGGTGTTCCCAATAACCCAGCTGACATCATCCTCCAACACAAAGGCACATCAAACCTATCGCCTGCCAAACAAAGCAAAACTAGAGGCAGCACAAAAAGAAAGGTCAGAATACAAAAATACTTTTTACAGGACATACTTCAACTACCACAACCCTCCTTGGGCAACCAATTTTACTAGGCGCACAGTGTCTACTGAGGGAATCCAAAAGAGGGAATATTATGCATGCGCTTATGTACAAGTCCTTCTCAAAAAATTAGCATATTGTGATAAATGTTCATTATTTTCCATAATGTAATGATAAAAATTAAACTTTCATATATTTTAGATTCATTGGCATATATATATATATATATATATATATATATATATATATATATATATATATATATATATATATATATATATATATATATATATATATATATATATATATATATATATATATATACAGTATGCATGTATATATTTAAATATAATTAAAAAGTATTCGTTTTTTTATAAGATTATAATACAATTAATATATCAAATTGTCAGTTAAACTCAACATAATGTAACATAATGTCTACATAATGTTTATGTTTCGCTTCGGAAAGTGTGCTTACAATACACATTCCATTCCCAGTGATCTCCTATCTTTCCAGTCCCTCAGGGTTACATCAATTCACTTTTTTACAGGGGGAATCTGGGCCACTGCTCCAGAGGCTGGCCTTTTCTTACTCTGGAGACAGACTCCTATGACATGCTCACAATAACCCAGGAAATGAATATTGTCATTAGACTTTGTTTCATTTCCCTGATAGTGGTTCAATTGATTAAAGGGAATTATGGATCATATCGTGTTCAGTCCTAATGATCCGGTCGCCTCCAGGAACATTTCTATTCTCTGCCGTTTAGGGGCGGGTAAGTATTAAATTAATCTATGGTTGCGAAATTGGATTACATTTTTTAAATGTATTGTCTTTAGGACATTTTTCCACTTATCTTCTTTGGTGTTTTGTAAAAAGTGAAAATTACTGTAATATCCGAAGATAAAATCACAGAGAGACAAATGATGATTTGTGTTTTTTTTTCCGTCTAGATTTCTTATTTCCTACATATTGAGCGCAATAGAATTATAGCAGCCATTCACTAGGACACCAATTTCATTACACATTCTATATGTAATACTTCATAGCCTACAAAATACTTTTAGAGTAGTGATAGAGTAGCGAGTACTGGTGAAAAAAAAGTATTTAAAACGTACAATTGCGAGTTTATATGTCACAATTCTGAGAAAGAAGTCAGAATTGCAAGTTGTAAAGTCAGAAGTGTGAGATATAAAGTCGCAATTGCGTGTTATACATTCAGATTTGCAAGATATAGTCAGAATTACGAGATATAAACTCTCAATTGTGAGAAAAAGAGTTTATAAAACAGTCATGCAAATGAAACACTATTAGATTGTTTGCAGCCTAACATGGCAAAACACATCTTGAGCAGTCTTACTAAAATTCGATTTGACTAAGAATTTATTTGTTATAGCCCTGTATATTGTAGAAGCTTTAGAGCTAATCAAAATGTCAAGCTTTAATATTGTCCCTCTTCAAAATTATTCTACATGATTCATTTCTGTGAAGTTGACTGTTGAGATAAAGAGACTCCTGTGCTGCAAACCAACTGAAGTACTGCATTACTCCTCAAGAACTCTCCAAGAACACTCATGCGGTTTCTTATTTGGTCTAAAATATGGTTATTTGGCGTGCTGTCCGAGGAGAGGCTCTGAGCTCGAAATTTGCCCTGAACCCAGAGCACTCCTCCCCACATCTCTGGCTATGATAGGAATAATTGAGATGAGGAGTTGGGGTGGAGAAGAGATGCTGAAAAAACTGTTATGGAACAGAGGTAATTCGGCTCTATATAAGACTCCTCTTGGATTATCTGAACGGGCTCCAACCAAATTCTGTTAACAAAACTTCTGTTGAGACATTTATATTTATTTTTATTCATTTAATTATAACACACTACCAGTCAAAGATTTGAAATCATTTAGAATGATTTCTGAAGGATCATGCGATACTAAAGACTGGAGTCATGGCTGCTGGAAATTCCGCTTTGCCATCACAGGATTAAATTAATTAAATTAATTATAATTGAAAACTGTTTGTTAAAACACTGTGAGTAAGGCAATAGGGTATCCATACCATTTCTGGACCAACTGAACTGTAAGCACAAAGTATCTTTTATCATGTTGTTTAGCAAAATTGGCTTCTAGATTTTTATTTTACACCAAATTAGTGAATTATAACAAGAATGGTTAATAAAACCTTGAATTATTTTACATTTAACTGTGCAGTTTTGTTTTTGGTGATTTTGGTTGACTGTGAAATGTTTCTCTAAGCCCTCACTCTGGACTTCAACAGGAAATGTTGACCATTGACTCCAGAGGAAACCACTCCCATAAAAAGCAAGAGGAAAGAGATTAACATGGTGGGACATTGATTTGTTGCCCACAAACCTAGTGCAAACTCTTCTTCAGGGTCAATAAGATTTTTTTATTTTTTTAAAAGAAATTAATACTTCTATTCGAAGATTCACAGTTTCCACAAAATTATTAAGCAGCACAACTGTTAAATCTAACAGTCAAGCTTAGTTAATTAAATCACTTTTTAACTTAAATATCACTTAAAGTTCATTGTAAAACAGTAAGTGAATTCAATAACTAATTACAGGTCCTTCTAAAAAAATAGCATATTTTGATAAAAGTTCATTATTTTCCATAATGTAATGATACAATTAAACTTTCATATATTTTAGATTCATTGCACACCAACTGAAATATTTCAGGTCTTTTATTGTTTTAATACTGATGATTTTGGCATACAGCTCATGAAAACCCAAAATCTCAAAAAATTAGCATATCATGAAAAGTTTCTCTAAACGAGCTATTAACCTAATCATCTGAATCAACTAATTAACTCTAAACACCTGCAAAAGATTCCTGAGGCTTTTAAAAACTCCCAGCCTGGTTCATTACTCAAAACCGCAATCATGGGTAAGACTGCCGACCTGACTGCTGTCCAGAAGGCCATCATTGACACCCTCAAGCGAGAGGGTAAGACACAGAAAGAAATTTCTGAATGAATAGGCTGTTCCCAGAGTGCTGTATCAAGGCACCTCAGTGGGAAGTCTGTGGGAAGGAAAAAGTGTGGCAAAAAACGCTGCACAACGAGAAGAGGTGACCGGACCCTGAGGAAGATTGTGGAGAAGGACCGATTCCAGACCTTGGGGGACCTGCGGAAGCAGTGGACTGAGTCTGGAGTAGAAATATCCAGAGCCACCGTGCACAGGCGTGTGCATGAAATGGGCTACAGGTGCCGCATTCCCCAGGTCAAGCCACTTTTGAACCAGAAACAGCGGCAGAAGCGCCTGACCTGGGCTACAGAGAAGCAGCACTGGACTGTCGCTCCAATTTTGCATGTCATTCAGAAATCAAGGTGCCAGAGTCTGGAGGAAGACTGGGGAGATGGAAATGCCAAAATGCCTGAAGTCCAGTGTCAAGTACCCACAGTCAGTGATGGTCTGGGGTGCCATGTCAGCTGCTGGTGTTGGTCGACTGTGTTTCATCAAGGGCAGGGTCAATGCAGCTAGCTATCAGGAGATTTTGGAGCACTTCATGCTTCCATCTGCTGAAAAGCTTTATGGAGATGAAGATTTCGTTTTTCAGCACGACCTGGCACCTGCTCACAGTGCCAAAACCACTGGTAAATGGTTTACTGACCATGGTATTACTGTGCTCAATTGGCCTGTCAACTCTCCTGACCTGAAGCCCATAGAGAATCTGTGGGATATTGTGAAGAGAAGGTTGAGAGACGCAAGACCCAACACTCTGGATGAGCTTAAGGCCGCTATCGAAGCATCCTGGGCCTCCATAACACCTCAGCAGTGCCACAGGCTGATTGCCTCCATGCCACGCCGCATTGAAGCAGTCATTTCTGCAAAAGGATTCCCGACCAAGTATTGAGTGCATAACTGAACATAATTATTTGAAGGTTGACTTTTTTTTGTATTAAAAACACTTTTCTTTTATTGGTCGGATGAAATATGCAAAATTTTTGAGAATTTTGGGTTTTTATGAGCTGTATGTCAAAATCATCAGTATTAAAAAAATAAAAGACCTGAAATATTTCAGTTGGTGTGCAATGAATCTAAAATATATGAAATTTTAATTTTATCATTACATTATGGAAAATAATGAACTTTTATCACAATATGCAAATTTTTTGAGAAGGACCTGTTTATTAAGCAGAACTCAAACGGAATAAGTTTCAGCAGGTTTCTAGTTCATAGCATGCTTTGCTTTCAACTGTTAAAGAAAATGATCAGAAATGATCCAATTAAGTGCTTTTTGATCCATATTAATATTAGGGGGGGTAATCTGTTAGGGTTCAATATTCTGTTATGTTAGAATTTAAAAGGTTTTAAAACTTAAATGGTTTAAGTTACCTTTACTTGTTGGGTTTTTACAGTCATTTTCAACATTGTAATAAGAAAGGAGCACTACAATAATACAAATTTCTTGAACACCAAATCATCATTAGAATGATTTCTGAAGGATCATGTTACACTGAAGACTGGAGTAATGATACCGAAAACTTTTAGATTTTTAATAGGCTCTTAAATACTGGTAAAAAAATAATTTATGTTGTCATAAATAAATAAAAAAACATAATGATATAAATAGGACGGTTATATAGAATTATGGATGAGGTCAAAGGTCCTGATCACCATGGGTAGGGTAACCAGCCATTCAAAAGTTCTTACTTAAAATGGAACATAAAGTCCATGCTAGAGGCTTAGTAACTACTAGCTAGTTTATAACTAATTCTATACTTTATTCAGTAGCACTATTTGTTCTTAAGGCCAAATGTAGCTAGTTGGTAGTATATGCTCCTAGTGAAGTAATGTGTAGTTTCAGAATATCACATAAATATGTACATTTCAGTTGATCCGTTGTTCTAACTTCTTTTGCCTCATGTAACTAACAGTTAAAATAAGCTTCACTTGAAAATACGACACTATTTTATTATGAATAATTTAATCATGCCCATTTACTAAGCAAAGTCGTAACTTGCGCACATGGTGCAATAGGCCCCTGATCGTTTAAATGTAACATCACACCCTGAATGGTTAAAAATGGCTTCAAAAGATCTGTTCATTGTAGTGGACACCATATATCAAAAGGTTAATGTAAGTAGAAGGTTTTAGTATTCTGTCCATGAAACCACCAAACATGCATTGTACATTTGCACTGTGTATACCGAAGTATACTATCAAGGCAAAGCACTTAGTTGCCATAGTGATTTTTTTAAGTGTGGGTTTTGGTTTGTAGGATGAGAGCTAGACATGCTTTTAGGAAATTAACATCAACTTCTCTATATCTTCTAAACAAACCGGGGAGGAGAGAACAGAGGACTGAGGGTGAAGTTTATCAAAACTAGTGTTATGCTCAGCACATTCTAGAGGAAGCCAGGAGGAGCGAGAGAGAGCGAGACAGGGCTTCCATGTGATCAAAGGCCTGTCGTACAAGATCTCAACCAGGCTAGGATGGGTTCTCTGTAATTGGTACTTCAAACCCTACAAGTGGTGAGAGTGAAGGTCTCAGTTCAAAGTCTTCATCACAGACACTTCTGAATGTACCTGCACCATCTGTGTTTGTGCGTTCACTCAGCGGCGTAGCCCGTCTTGTTTTGATCTCAGGTGAATCAAAAGATTAAAAGCAAATGAAGAAATACTCATCTTGAAGATGCATTCATCAATGAGGATAATATGAATTTGCTATTGAGGTGGAATAAACTGCCTCGATGCCAATGGGACTTAAAAACAAGCCGATATGAGAATATTTAGCGTTGAATATAACTGTAATCTGAAGTTAATATATTCACTCACACAAATAATGTTCATGAGAAGCGTTGATTTGATTTATTTTTTATTTCAGTTCATTATAATTTTCAATTGTAGATGAGCACCACCAATGCATCCTCCGCCCATACGAATCAGCAGAAACAAGATGGGGTCATGGCTTTAAGCTGATTAGCTGTAATGGATAAACTCTCTGTGCTGTAGGCAATCAGAGCGTATGCGCGCAGAGAGGGCCTCGGAGGAAGAGATTGGTAGATGAGGACCAGGCTTTGAGGAAGACTCAAGCACAGAGGGTGAGGTGGCAAAAGCAATGTTTATATAAGCAGCTAATCAGTGAGACACACCAGGTTTATGAGGGCTGGTGGAGAGGAGGAGGACCAGGAAAACGTCTCGCCTTCATGCAAACCCGTGTAAAAACATTAAATCCTTCTTATGAACCAACATTGAAAGAATACGTCCTACTTGCCAAATTGGCTCATGGCAACAATCCAAAAACTGCATTAATCTTTCTGGTTAACCAGCATTTTTGAATAGTTACAAGCACACTTGTTCCGCCAAGAGACTAGCATGCCTGTTAAAATAAGTTCTCTCAGAGGCACTTGTTTTTTATCTAGTAAATGTCCTAATCTATTTCCTTCCTCTTTTTTATCTCAACATGCAAGCCCCTTGCCTCTCTCTCTGGTGCTATAATAAGAGGTTTGCTGATGAGTCTTAGCGAACACCTGTGGCAAAGCAAATTCTCTGAGAAATAAGACTACATTAACATCTGAGCCTGGCAAGACAGAGAAAAATATAGACATAAGGTAAAGGTGTTTCAGACCCACCATCTCTTTCTGGGAATGATCTCTGGAGAGGAGACAAAAGACCACCCAAGATAGGTCTATGCATGTGTGTTTGGCTTCTGCAGGCGTTTTCAGTGCCTTCATACAAATTCATTTACAGCACTGCAATAAAAATGCTGTTGTGCCTCTATGTCTAGGGGAAGCAAGATTGATTGCCAATGTATGACAACCCTGAAGGCTTGGCTTTGTGATCAAGTAAAATCACTGCACATACATTTACCTCACCTTTCAACAGCTTGAATGGGAGTTTCGTGGATTTTAGTCCATGTCTATTTGGTCCTGAAAGTCCAACCCAATCTCACAGGAAAACATAACCATTTTATGTGGTGGCGATTTCAAATGAATTTGTACGATGTGAATCATAAGGGGGAAAAGAGTAAGCATGAAGGTCCTCTTCAAAAAAACCCCACCCCTAAACCTAACCGCCACTGGGGCGTGAGCAGATCGAACCGCCAAAACGTTGGTCTCATGTATAATTGCCTTGGGTGATTATTTAGCTAATTTTATTTCAATTCAAATTGTTTGGTCAGATGGCATCACTTTTTTGAACCTTTTATCCACTAATTACCTTCGACTGTGGGAGAGGTTCAGACATGCCGAGTGTATGTGAGGTAGAGACACAGTAAGCTCTTTTCAGTTGCAGTTATTTTTATGAGATTCAAAAAAAAGATGAACCTGTTCCCCGACACGATTCTGCAAGTGCACAGTTTCGCCTGAATGCTTTGAACATACAGCGTTCTTGCTATAAGTCTGAAATACTCTATAAAACATGTTTGCCTATAATGTTAAAGTAGCAAAGTTAACTTCAGCATGCCAAGTAAAATACCATGTGTGTGTTTCTATTTGACATTTCAGTTGTTTTAACAGAGATAACAACTAAAATTGGCTAGTCATTTACATAAGGATGGGTTTGTGTACAGCATGCTCTTATGCACTTAAAATGGTACCCTTTAATACAAGATATTACAGCTTTCAACATGTAATTATGAGATTACAAACAAAAGAACTGAGTTTCGCTGTCAAGCAGGCAATTCTGTGGTTTCCATAATCCTGTTAATATACACCATCACCCACACAGTTTCTTTTGAACAATGGCAAAAAAAAAAAAATTACAGTGACTCAGACTAAAAAAGATCCTAAAATTAGTTTATTTGCTCTTTGGTACAAGTTCAGAACTCACTGGTTTGTATGAGAGAAACATTAACATACAAATCACTGACTTAAGTGGAAAAAAAAAGCCCTCAGCCATTCAGGAAATGTCAAGGCAAACTGACGAGATAATGTGACTGTTGTTTTTGAAGATTGCAGCAAGCAGGCGGGAGGACTATTTTGTCTTAAGATGATCCAATCACTTGTTGGATCAGAAACCGCATTATGTGTTTATGAAGTTGAGTAGAATAGGTTCCTTGATCTCGTTAAAGAAAATACAAGTGTCTTGTTACATGATGGCCTTGGTGGTAAAATGACTTGCCATACAAAGTCCTTTTATGCGACTTCACAGCTAAATGGCCCACGACGATGCCGCAGTCCTCCTAATTGAAAGTTCAACATGGGGGAGCTGCCCTGACACAAAAGAAAAGGACTGTTTTCAGCAATTGGCTGGTATAATTGTTAGTGCTGGACATACCACAGCAGTAGCGGGAGATAAAAGTCAGTAATTGCCATTTTCACACAGGAAATTACGGCCGCGACAGAGTTCTGGCAGCCCTCTGGTTCCTCCTGAACTGACAGTGGAGGTAAACAAGTCACGACGCTGCAGTGAAGACATTAAAGAGCCCTCGGACTTTGTATTGGCAACACCCTACATGGGGTGCTGTGTGGGATCAGAGCCAATGAAGGGGAATTTGGTTATTATCTCAGTGCGAAGCCGGCACTCAGAAGGATCCAATGAAGCAAGGCTTCATTAACACCCTCTGAATACCAAGGCCTGCTGCATAATGCAACTGTTTAAAACCCATTTGTTTTGCATTACAAAATGGAGCCTTCTTTAAAATCCCATTTGTTATGAGTCACGCTGAATGACAGCAGCGTAACACGTTGTTACCCTTCAGGAACTTGGCATTAAAGACCCTGCATTAATTCAATGAAGCAATGAGACGGCAGTCTAATAGTACTGCTAAGTCTCTGCTGTTTGCAGGTTTTAAAGAAAGAGTGAGGCAATTACTTGAAGCAAAAGGGCTCAAATGTCTTTTTACTGGCCCTGACTGAAAAAAAAAAGTAGAACAGTTTTCCCATTAGAATTCAAATATTCCTTACTTGTGTTTGTATTAGTGTCAGATTGGATTCTTTCTCTGAGTGCCGTTTCAACCCACTTTAGCTGTGAAGGGAACATGAGTCGCAGTACTGTTACTATAGTTGATAACACATCTTACACTGCAAAAGCACTGAGGAAAATGTCATCACGTCACTTTAGCTAAAAAGGCTTAAAGTTTCAAATGAATTTGAATATCGATCAATTTAGTTTGAAAGAGAAAAACAAATAAATTATGCATATGTGATAGCTTTTATCTCTATATTTTGCAATCTGTGCAGTCACCTGTTTATACTACGCATTTAAAAAAACAGGTTAAAAAGTAAAGCTTATACACAGTGTATATAAAAGCTTGTTTTAATATAAAACAAGTGTACGTTTTTTCCATCAGAGTATCTTGTTCATATAGCTAACCATTTCTTTTATATTGCTATTTACACAATTACATTAAAATATTTGAATGCATTTAATATTATATATTTTATAAACTGAACAAAAACAGTTACAATTGTGGAAAATATAAGCTTAATAAATATCAGCAGGATTTAAAAAATAAACAGAATATGGGTTAATTTTTAGGATAAAACTCAGCTTATTGAACAAAATAATTTTATATTTTTAACATGGGCTTTAAGTGCGTATGAATTCTGAATTCTGAGAAAAACATGAGATGACTAAAAATTCATTCACATCGATATCTATATAGTATAACTGTAACAGTATAACAAATGTTAAAGGGATAGTTCATCACAGCTATGTCATTATTTACTCCAAAATTATATGATTTTCTTACTTTTGGGACACAAAAGAAGATATTTTGAGAAATGTCTCTAAAATATCTTTATTGATGATGACAGAATTGTCATTTATGGGTTAAGATGCTTTTTAAAGGGATAGTTCACCCAAAAATGAAAATGTTAATTTACTCACCCTAATGTTGTTTCAAATGAGTTTCTTTCTCCTGTTGAACACAAATATATATATATATATTTTAAAGAATGTTAGTAATCAAACAGTTGACGATAGCCATTGACTTCTGTAGGAAAAAAATATTGAAGTCAATGGCTATCATCAACTGTCTGGTTACCAACATTCTTTAAAATATCCAAAAACTTGTACAGGTTTGGAACAACATTAGGGTGAGTAAATCATGACAATTTTTTTTTTGGGGGGGGGAACTATCCCTTTAAGCTCTGTTTCATTATTTTAGTCTTTAAGCATGTATGTAATTAAAACACAATTAATCCTCAGCTTCAAACATCAGTATCCAGAGGAGGCGCCCTGTCTACACAGGGTGACAGTGAGTCCTGACTGTGAGTAGAGCTTATTCCAGTGTCTGAGTCTGTGTCTATTGCATCTGTAGGAGAGCATGTCTGTCTGATCTTGCCTGGTGTCTGTTGACAGACAGTGGCCCTGATCTGGCTCTTCAGAGATACAGGGCTAGGCTGTTCTGGACAAGTGCCGAGCTCAAATGCATTGAGTTGGGTAACTAGATGCTGGTACTCCTGGTTCTGGGACTGCAGGGCTGTTTTGTTTCGCTGCAGTTCCTTCTCGATTTCCTGCATTTGGACATGGAGGGAAAGTCCAGCTCTCATGCTTGTCTCTAGTTCGTTGCGTAAGCTTTCCAGCTTTATGAGATCTGAGGAGGACAATGAGAGGTTGGGTTCCATTTCTAGTTCTGGACAAGCGGCTGCTGCTCCTTTTAAATCCTCTAAATCTGAAGTCCAGTTCTTCAGCTCTAAGTCAATATCTCGAGAGAGCTGGTCAATGAGTTCTTGGTGCCTGCAAACATGTAGGTCCAGTTGCTCGATTCCATCACTGGTGTACAGGTACTCCTGAAGCTGGTTGTCAAATTGTGACATGGACAGCGATTGGGCGTCATCACTCCCGGTGATGCTGGAGCGAGGTGTGGGGCTGTTCCTCTGTTGTTCCTCTGCATGTTCAATCTCCAAGTCTAGCTCACGCATCTGGTTAAACTGCTGCCGGATGGTCTGATCCTGGGAGATGATCAACCATACAAGCTTATTGATCTCCTCTGAGCCCTCAGATGTCTCTCCTTTCTGGATCTTCTCCAATTTACGGAAGGCCTTCTTCACCATGCGCTTCTGCTTCTCCACAGATACAATCTTGGCGTACTGTGCAGGTCCTTGGTCCCATCTCTTGGACCTCGCTCCCCGAGACTTCGAGGCCCTCTTGGCTCCCTTGGACGATGGCACAAAATCACTGGTCTTTATGAGGACAAACTGTATGAAAGATCTCTCATCGCCCCAAGCGTTTAATAGCCGGAGGATTCGAGTGAGAGGTGGCAGTGCTCTCTCAAAACCCTTCCACCGTTCCAGGATGCAGAAGTCTTTAGGTTCCCCATCTAAGAGCCTCTTACTCTCTGGTATAGTCTTGTGGTCCTCCAATAAAGCCGTAACTACATCTGCACAGGTTGTGTGCTTGGTCACGCCACAGACTACTTTTTCTTCGTGACACACAAGCACCTGGATTTCCTTCCCTGGTGTCTCCTCTACAACCTTAGACCTGGTAAAGAGATATAACAAGTGTGTATTATAAACAACCACAATCACAAGTGTCCTTTATGACTTCTATGGTCATTTTATTTTATATAATATAAAGACAAATCATTAAATATTATGAAATGGACAACAGTCATGAACGATATGATCTAGGTGGATAAATGTTCATTATTACAATGTTAATATTAAAGGAATACTCCACTTTTTTTTTGAAAATAGGCTCATTTTCCAAGTCCCTAGAGTTAAATATTTGAGTTTTACTGTTTTTGAATCCATTCAGCCGATCTTTGTATCTGGCGTTAACACTTTTAGCATAGCTTAGCTTACATCATTGATTCTAATCAGTCCATTAGCTTCTCATTTTAAAAAATGACCAAAGACACTTTCAATATTTTTCCTATTTAAAACTTGAAAATGAAAAGTTGCGATTTTCTACACCTATTGGGCTAGGAACTACTTTCTCATTCCTGCGTAATAGTCTCGGATCTTTGCGGCCGTACCATGGCTGCAGCAGCGCAATGATATTACGTAGCGCTGAAAGTAGCCCCCAGCTAGGTAACTTTCAATGTGACTGGCACTAAGTTCGTGTAGTTGCAGAGAAATTTTCAGGCTTGCAGCCGACAAATTGTGTTGTGGATTTACCTGTGCGATTAGCAATGGTTCTGAGTGTTGTAAAGGGCTGTGATAGTAAGTCGAAGGTGTATACTACCACTATGTTTCGCAGAATACCAACGAATCATTGCGCCGCTGCAGCCATGGTACAGCCGCAAAGATCTGCGACTATTATGCAGGAATGAGAAAGTAGTTCCTAGCCATATATGTGTAGAAAATCGCAACTTTTCATTTTCATTTGATCTTAGCACACGATGTAACTGTAGAGGAGTCAAGTTTTAAATAGGAAAAATATTGAAAGTGTCTTTGGTCATTTTTTGAATGAGATGCTAATGGACTGATTAGAATCAATGATGTATGCTAAGCTATGCTAAAAGTGCTAGAGCAAAGTAACAAAGATCGGCTGAATGGATTCAAAAACGGTAAAACTCAACTATTTAACTCTAGGGGACTTGGAAAATTAGCCTATTTTCAAAAAAAGTGGAGTGTTCCTTTAATAATGAATTTATTGAACACTAGTATTTTTCTGTAGTCGACCCTAAGCTCTGGAACCCTCTATCTCTGAACATCAGGGCCTCTCCATTATTGGATGTTATATATTGTTTTTTACTTAATTTTTAATTTTCATAATCTCTTATATTTATCACTGAAAAGCACTTTTGATCAACTACAGTTGTGTAAAATTGTGCTCTATTGGCTTGACTATAATACAGCAGTAGGTTTTTTTGTTTTTTTTTACATAAAAGGCAACACTATAATGTGGCGGTAACATGAGGAATGATGTGTGTTATAACAATTCCATCACAGTTAAATGGGATTTTAGACACTCATGGCTAAAAACTCCTGTGGTAAATCACTGTAATGGACAGACTTGAGTGGCTTGTTTCATTATTACAATCAAATCTGGAATGGGGTGAAATACATAAAGCTCACATACTGTACTTTATATCTGCTTCAACAGTCATAACTGTACTTGACACAGCTGATGACAGATTCACTTCCATAGCTCAGATGTTAATGACACACTAAATGGCTGACATTATTCAGATGAGCAAAAGGCTTCATGACAAATGTATCCCACCTGCAATTATCTACAATGGCTGTTTCATAATTTTTCATTCTTTTCAGTTCAAACGACCAGGTATGACTAATATATTTATTTAGTAGCTAAATAAATAAATCGTTTTATTACTGATTTTTTTTATTTGTAAAGGGTGACAAAAATGCAAGTGGTGTATTAATTATTTTTTCTTCATGACCTCAGAAGAATGCAATATATATGCAAGAATGCATGTGGTTAGTTAATATTTACAAGTCCATGCTGCTACTCCACACAAAAGTAAATAGTTGAACTATTCACATAGCAGACCACCTAATACACTGCTTGGATGAAGAAAAATTGACGCAATGCTTAAATATATTGTGTATGGTTAATGACCTTTATCTTAGACCAAAACAGTATACAAAACTAAGTGCAAGCTTGCCATTTGTTCAATTTTGTATGACATAATTTAAATTTACTGTACACAATGCTATTTTCACACCTGTGCTAGTAATTCCATATGACATCATTCCTATGACACCATAATAGAAGTGTGCAACCCTAGCATTTACATAAGCAAGTACAAGTATACAGTGGCTTGTTCACACATGTCAGACGTATTACACTGAAATAGACAATATGCTACAATACAATACAAGCATTTACACTTAACCGGTTAACAATACACTTCCTTGGCTTGCTCTACAATTCTGATCCATTTAAAGAGATTGTTGAATGATTCTTAGCAACATGACATGTCAGAATACTCTACAATAAGAATTCAACATTGTTTAATGAAATGGTTTATTTTATTTAGTCTTTTCCAAAATTGTCATGAGTACAGGAAACAAATGAGGGGGAATGGAAGCACCTGTGTTTGCCTTGTGGGAAAATCAATGGTGACCAGCAGCATCCTGTTACATACATCCTGCCAACAATTGTGAGATAATGGAAAATGATAAATGTCCATTTCATGAATATTGCAAAGAATGGGGTAAATCTGTACAACAAATGTACTACAAATCTCCTGTTGTTTGTATAGAAACATAAGGATAAGTTAACATAGTGGCATCTTTGTGATGGTTAAGTTAGTCCAAACTGCATAAAATAAAGCTTGTTTTTAAATGTAGATTTGATGTATCTGTTGTACCCTAATAATCACAACACCAGAAACAGAGAAGCACTGAAGGTGAAAAGAACAGAACACTCTGCTTCTCAACCCATGGAGCAAAAACAAACACGTGTTGCCACCAGACATGATCACTGGACTACAGAGAACATGCTGTATCATTCTACACACTCTGGACAAGGAACATAATCTCCTAAAGAGTCAGTCTATCAAGGTTTATTAGGCTGTACAAAATTAAGCTCTGGAAATTAAACATTAATTTAATAAGGATGTGTGGGTCATTCAATGATATATCTCATAAAAAAAAATCATTATCTTTATATTAATACATTTAGTCAAAGTTGTAAATAACAAATCCTCGTTTGGCAGTTGTAACATTTATGACCGTGTAAGTTAAGAGCAGCTGTAAGATCATATTATATGGGTACTGTCTGTGTCAAATGATTCATTAACAGGTATCTGAGAGGGCAGAGAGATTTTAGTGGGCACATGTGAACTGAACTGTAGAGGCAAAAGTGAATTCTCGTTGTATAATGTTAAGTTTCTAATGCTATGGTATGCATTCTGACTTATTTACAATGTTTAAGTGTGGGATTCTAACGCTAAACATGGCTTTTTTTCTTGAGTATGGCCCTCTATGAAGTCATAAAGGGTGGAATGCCTTGTATGGAATTCTCCCGGATGAGCTCGCGCACATCAACCAGAGAGCGAGAGCAGGAGCAAGAGCGCGTCCATCAACAAGCTTTGTTCGGGTTACGGAAGCTGTCGGCATGCAGCGCTGTAATTTTATTTTTAGACTGAAATCAACAATATCACTAAAGAAGTGTGTTTTGGTTGTGAGGGAAAGATAACTTTGTTCAGCTTCCCAAATAACCCAGTGTTAAGAAAACAGTGGATGCAGTTTGTTTTTCCGGAGCAGTAAAGAAGTTTGCCACAGTCAAAGAGAGCCCTGTCTTAAAAGCATGAGAGATTTTATGGAACAATGCTGATTTTCAGGAATATGGAATAACATTTTCATTACATTTTAGGTAGAGCAATTTGCCTCAATAGTTCTAGTAAAGTAAAGTAAAGTACAGGTTAAATATAGCAGTTCTGCTCTAGAAGGTTCTTAGGCCTTAACGGAGTGACATTATGTACTAAAATAACTACACAATTATGGCAGCTGAGGTAATTTAGTTAAGTGTAATAACCACCTCTGTCGCTGTTAAAGCATACGTTCACAAAACAAAGCATGTCTATTAATTAAACCATGTATAAATCAACCATTAGAATGTCATTCTGTATGGACCACATTAAATAAAGCAGACAGAGTTAGATTACCTTTGATTAGATTTGCCTCTGAACATCTGAGATAATTACAGTTGGCTTATGCTTTAAAGGTGATTTTACAGCATTATAATGCCCCCTCAGAAGCTTAAACTGTTAAAAGACTGGTAAGGGCAACTAAAATGTCTTGCTGTGCAAATAATAATAATAATAATAATAATAATTATAACAATAATAATAATTAATAATCATGCACAGAACATACATAAATAAAAATTGAGGAAAAATCTGGCAAAACATAACACAAACCCTGATGCATCAGAGCCCTCTTTTATCAGCACTACAACAAACAGAAACACTATTGAATAATTCACTATTTAGACTACATGGAAACATTGAGACATCAAAAGTGAATTAGGGCACTTAAAATAAATTGCAAAATGGTGTCGACGACAGAAACTTTAAAGTGTGCAAGCTTTTAAAAAAATGTTCTGTCAGTAATTTATGGGCTTAATTGAAGTTCATCTCACGCAAATTAAAATATATTTTTGCTTGACGCCAAGAGTCTAGCTACTCCTCAACTAGGCTACTGAATATCTTTTAAGCAAGAACTAATGATTTTTGCCACAATATTTATGATTTTCGACGTCTCTAATGGCATTATACACAATGACAACATACTCAATTTTGTTTACCGTTCGATACCGACAGCGATGTGTATGGATGCTATGGTTACCTAAGCAAATGTCTGTTCACATTTAGGCACACTATAACTTTTGTTTACTGAAATATTGTTTAAAAAACATATATACTTGTAATTAAAAATAACATTTTTAAAACCTCCCAATCCCTTTTCTTAGATATTTTTTACACCCAAAATCATTCACTTGTTCAAACCCAAATCACAAGCTTTTCTCTAAACTAGCAAGTTAAAACAAAAATAATGCTATCATATTAGCCTATATAGACTACTTATAGACTAAACAAAATAAATAAGCTAAACATACTTGCGACAACACACCACATTACAACACCAAGCCTTTCCAGTTCATCTAATCAAACACTCACGTACTAATACGCACATCCGTCGTCATACAGGATTTAATATTTGGGAAAAAATGACACTCATTTGGCATTACTTAACGCCAGCTACCTGCATCCTAGAGAGGCACCAGAGCAAGGAGAACAACAGCATTAGTGTAACTCGACTCTTTGCGACCATGCAGCGAAACACTTGAGTGAGAGCAAGTGTTGTTACAGTGACGAGAGTTTACGGTCCATAACAATAACTACAATACGCGGTTCTGAGGGAAAAATACATATTTAATTGCTTCTTAAGCTTTCTATTTGATAAATATATTTATATATTATATTAAAAGGTCTGTGGTGCAACATCAAATGAAATGGATGCTTTGAATCATACCTGTTCTTCAAACGCGCCTTAAGAAAGTTTTTTCCAAAAGGAGCCATCGCGCGTCAATATGTCCACAGGTCAGATCCAAGCCATTGTGCAACAGAACGAAGCGCATAAACCTAATCAAGAAAGTACCACTTGAAGTGCTGGTCGTGGAAAAAGTTGATCAACTTGCGAGCTTCAAAGTAAGAGGAGTTTCAAACAGGGCCGGCCCACTTCACACGGAGGGAGGCGACAAAACTCGCCTTTTGGAGAACTGTGTGGAGCTGATGATTTTGATAGCATCTTTGTCCTGTACCACTGTGATCTGGGAGTGTAGTTTTATTTTTTTTCAACGTCTGTATTTCTACAATACATTCTTAAAAATAAAGTTTTTTTTATGGTGCCAAGAACATTTAACATCCATGTCACCTTTCAAAAGTTCTTTACAGTGGAAAAAAGCTCTTGAGATCATTAAAATGTTCTGTACACTTAAAACAACATGTTTCTTCACTGTTAACGGAAAGCGTTTCTGACAAAATGGTGGTTGCACTTTATTTTACAGTACATGCATAGGCCTACAGTATATGGGTAATATAAGGTGTGGGTTAAGGTTAGGTTTAGGGGTAGGTTCAGGGCACATCTGCTACAATTTGAATTAGACAAATAAACTAAGCTCAAATGTTTAAATGAATTACAAACTGTTAAAATTAAATACAAAAGAGTGTTGATGTTACAACCTTCCCCACAGTAACACTTTATTTTGATGGTCCCATTTGAACATACTATGTCAATTAACTCTCATTAGAGTATTAGTAGGCTGACTGCTGAATATCTGCTAACTCTTTATTGTGATGATCCTCCAACAGCCATTCTACTGACTATAAGTAATCTTTCAAGTGTCAACTTATTCTAACCCTAACCCTACCAATCTAATAATACTCTACTAACACTCTAATGAGAGTTAGTAGACATGTAGGTGCAACGTTACTTATAGTCAACAGAATGTGTTAAAGGGGCCATCAAAATAATGTGAAACCTTCTACACTACTGGAATGGGCTTTAACACAAATAGCAAACATGGATATTTTGTTTTAGTAAAAAAAATCATATATTACTAATATACTAATCTAACCCTGTCATTGGCCATCATGTAGCCTATCTGGATGGAATATTTGTTTTTGGAAGCAATCAAAAGTAAAGACTGTTTCATTACAGAATGTACTGACAGAATCTTTCAAGGTTGAACATCACACTTTGGATTGTTTATATTTTATCTCAACACAGTATGAGCAACATAACATTGGAGAGTATGCCGGACAATAAGGCAAAGATTGATACATTTTGAGGACTTTTCAATATCAATGAGTTCAGGCATCCAGCATCCTCTTTTATCTTTCATCACCATCTTTCATCACCATACTTCTAAGAACTAATCATAAATTCTACACTCCTCTTTCCTCCTTTAGAATAAATAGAGGAACATCAAATTAGCATTTGTGGAAGTTTTGACGTCAACAATCAACGGTTTCTGAGGCGTTTGCTGATGTCATCGTGACACAGGACAAGGGGGCATGAAGTGAGGGATGGAGAGAGAGAGAGAGAGATATGGAGATGGATACGGGAGGGGTAGGAACGATAGTGCAGCTCCTCTGACATCATAGAGGCTCTTATATACCGGGTGGAATGGAGCCCGCCATTCCTCACTTCACCTCTGAGAAAGCCAAGAGAAGACACATCAGCAAACAGTTTGGATAAGAAACCAACAAGAGAGCATCGTGAGATTCGTGACTTTGAATGCAGGACGCGTCGTGATTTTCTCTGCCTGTCTCTGTAACTCTCTTACAACTTATCTCTCTTATTCTTCCATCTGTTTTCATACCATTTAATGACCTTTAACCCTATGGACTTGGGCCCAGCTTGAATGTGCAGAAACTGTAGGACTACCAACAAAATGCAGATGCAGCTGACCTCCGTTGTGCTCCTTTTTTTATTTTGTAATGGACTATGTTCAGGTAGGTGCACTTTTATCACTTCATACAGACTAATTTTACTTCTGCTTAGTAATTAAAATTTAATTACCATTCAAATTGACCAATATATTACAAGATAAATATTTTATGATGATACCGTAGCTAATATTTACACTAAAAATGTATTTTATGGTCTGACTTAGTTTCACCATACAGTATCTTTATCTTACTGATATCAAGAATTATCAGCATTTTCATCAGTAGTATATAATTACATTTGATAATGTTTGGATAATTGTATTAGAAATTAAATACAGATAAAACTTTGAATAAGAAATAAAGATAACCTGCTTTTTTATATATGGCATAATCACAACTTCCCTTTGAAATAAAAAAGAAAGTCACTCACTTAAAACTCAAAAAGTCTTACAGACATTTATGTTAAACCTTATAGATATTGCTGGGCAAGTGTTGTGTCTTAAGGTTCTACCATCTCGAAAACCCATTACAATTTTTTTCTCAAGATCTAATTGAATTAAAACACACTTACAACTGCAGACAAGAAATTTGCCTAGTTTATCTGTACTTTTGATGTGTATTCTCAGTCCTACCGTTTAAAACATGTCAACACTGTGTTTTCTTCCTCTTCAGATATAGACGAGGGAGACAGGGCAATAGAGGAAGAGGTACTGAGAAGTCTCCTCACTTCAAAGGTACAGTATTGCTTTTAAAACACCTGTTGAGCACAAGCCAACAGAGGCGATACTGGCCTTATATGGGGCCCTAAAATAGAAATGCCCTTTAACTATAGGGCAGCTGAATTTTAAATTAAAGTCATGGTTATTTCATGTTTTTGGTTTTATGAATACAGCATGGTACAGTACAGAAAAATAGAAAAATCTAAGATGCAATTTATTTCTGTGATAAATATGTATTTATGCTTTTTTTTTTTTCAAAATTAAACACAACTCACATAATTTTTTTTTACAGCAGATTATGTTGAACAAAAGAATATTCTTTACCAGCTAACTATACCATCACAATCTTTTTACTAAGGTATCTGGAGAGGCCATTTCACAGAGTAGCACGTGGCTTTGGGATTTATAGTAAATTAATGTGTGTGCTCCATTCACTTAATGATTTAAAAAATGGTTATTGTCTTGATGAATACCATGCTGTACATAAATTTAGATGCTAAGTGATGCACGAAATGACAACACATTTTTGTTCAATATTGATTCAGGCAGCAAATCAGGAGCAGTGTACTCAAAAAGCAAAATGGATGAATCTTTTTCGCTCTATTGGTGGACCAAATGATGTGCCATTGTCCAAAATGATGCTCAGCTGCCTTCGTTCATTGAGCAATATTCTGCATTGCATCAACATCCATTATTACTATTATCCACAGCATCATGGTGTTTGTAATTTTCTTCAGATATTATTTTTAACCCTGACCGCAATTTCTGGCAAGACAGCTTTTATAACTTTCAGTATAGAAATCCTCTCCACCGCAGAGTTAAGGAATAATTATGACTTTAAATGGGTACATTAAATATTATTTATTTAAGGCTAACCCTTTTAAAATTTCAGCTGGCCAAGTCTAATTAAATGTAGTGAAACAGAGTTACTTTAATGGCAGATCGACTGCCTGAGGGTCTTATACATGTGCCATTTTCCTCTGTTATTTATAAAGAAAACTCTTTCAGTTTGATATGTTTGAATTACTGAGAAGTTTTATATTTGTTTTTAATATCATATTTATGAACTGAAAGGGGATGGTGTTGTTGAAGAACAGTGTAATATAAGACTTACCCAAACTTACAGCCAACAGGTTGAAAACAGATTTCTAGATATCATGGCAGGCCTTGATCTTGTTAGATTTATCCTGTGAAGGCCAATAAAGTGGCTAGAGAAAACTCAAAATGTATTTATCCAGTATGGGCACCCTGTAAGTGAACTGAGAAAATAGTAATTGTTGGAGACAGCATGACTTTAAAATAAGGTGATATAAAGCTGATACTGAGAGTGAGTTTCTGTAAAAAATTTTGCTCTCTCACGGTGTGTGCAGGTAAAGCAGGGCAAGCACATTGCCCCCTTGTGGCAGCTGCCTCTCCAGGATGTGTGCAGGTTGATGAACAATCTCGGGGAGTCCAGGCAGGAGGCCTGGGCCAGCGAGGGGGAGCAGGAGGACGCAGAGGTTCAGGCTGACTATGAGCAGAGGGTCTCAGGAACCCTCGCACAAATGGTTGAGGAAATGCATGATCTTCAGAACCTCTGTAGGGTTCTGCAGCCTAGAGAGGTGAGAATGGACACCCATAGACATTGAGACAATAAACAACTGGCATGCTCTAACTTAAAAAAAAATGCTTCGAGTTCAGTTGATGCAGTTTTTAGGCAAAAAGCAGCATGTTCAAAAAGAAGAAATATTTATAATCAATTTACAACAAGGTCTCATTTGATAACATTAATCATGTAATAATGTTATAATGTATCTACAGTAGCCCTAAATTGACAAACTGCTCTACAGAGCACTAGCTACTTTCTGGTTCTCAGACGACGACATCTTTGTCCTGTGTCAGCCACTGTAGCTGCTCTATGTGCTTCGAAAGGGAGGGGTGAGCGGTGGGCATTTGCTATTCGCAACCTCACCACTAGATATTGCTAAAATGTACAAAGTGCACCTTTAAAGTTGCAATTGGTGATTCTCTATAGAACCATTTGAAGTATCCTTATATTCTGTTAGCAATAACTATGTTAAGCGGTCTAAATGTATTTATTATGAATACTTTTCTTCTGTAGAAGGCGCAGCTCCATAAAATGTTCGTTCAATCATAGCATTCGGTCCGAATTAAATGATGTGTTCCCTGCTATCAGTCAACGTGTTTTTGCATACCACTGCGCAGCTTGTTCACGCAGACATCATTCGTCATCAGCACGTTCACTTACACTGTGCAGACAGACACTGTGAGAATGGCAGGCAAACAGTTGTTTACATTCATTATTGTAGTAATGTTACTCACTGGGTGAATGACACATAATGTAATTCAATAATGTTGTCGCTGGTCGTCTGGCTTCTGGTCTTTGGACGATGATTTGCAGGGAGGGTGGGATCATATGCTTACAATGCTAGCTGGCTAAAGTTAGCATTCCCCAGATCACCTATTGCACCTTTAAATTACCCTTTTACAAAGACTAATAAAAAGACTGTGTTCATATTCATGTTAACTAATAGTTCATTAATGTTATCAAATGAAATCTTATTATAAAGCGTTAATGTATAACATATGCTGCCAAATTGATTACAAACCATAAGGGGGCTAAAAGGTTTGGTTATAAACATTTGAATTCTTGTCAAGCTGATCATTTTTATTCTATAGCACTACAGCACCAATTGCAAACCAGTTTCTTGACACATCTGAAGTAAATTGCCTTGCTTAAAAGTGTGCAAAATGATGGTAAATCTCCAGTTCATGGGTCAATTCATGAGTCATTAAAGATTACAAAAATTACCCCTGCCTTTAAAGTGTGGCCTCTATTATCTTGAGAAGTAGACTCCATCAGTTATACATCTTATTCAAGCACACTTCAGTGGAACTCTGAGGAGAAATGATTAGTAACAGCCAGGACGTGGCAGTTGATTGACAGCATTGTCCACCCAATTGCTGTGATTTTCAACCCTGTAATAATATGAGTGGCGCTGGGGGAAACGGCTCAAACATTCTGTCTTTCATTTCAGCTTCAGGACGACCAAGAATATCTAGAGCTGGACAAAAACAGCGACAGTCCACTGAAGAGGAAATCTCCCTATATACTAAAAAGGCAACTGCGCACCAATAAATCAAGACGGCCGTACATTCTGAAGAGAAGTGTGTATTACTGATGCTTAAGACCCACAGACAGAAAGACATTTTTACATTTTGTGAATATGTGTCTGTTTTCACTGTCATAGTATTACATATGGTAATTGTATGTTCTGTTTTAGCTAAACCTTTATTTATTTATGTGATTCAGAAGTCAATCCCTTCTTCATTATGGGATGGACCATGTAAATAAAACAGCAGTCTATTCAAGAGTTTATTATATTTATTTATTCAATGTATTTTTCTTCCAATGTAATTAAATCATACTTATTAAAACTATTCATGATACATCTATTATTATTTCACAGAAGAAAGTATTATTCAGTTTTTCAATGATATAATGAACATGAAGGATTTTGAGTTGCTACAGTATATTAACTAAAATATGTAAACTCTCTTATATATAATATGTAGGTGGAAAGTTTTATCACACATTTGGTGCCTTATAATTCTTGTCACACAACAAGTAATTACTACACAAATATTTTAACCTATCACATGATAGTAGAGGAGAAGTCTGAAATAAAAAATGGATCACAAGACTTTTAAAGGTTAAGTTGGTTTTTCAAAACTGTAAAAAGCAGAGTGGGAACCAAATTAAGCTATTTATTCTGCTTGGACTTCCAGTTTAAGGAAATTATGCGAAACCTACATTTGTATTGAGATTGATTGATATTACGAGTAGCTGAGCATTAACAAATCATTTGCAATTCGCTACTAGTGCAACATCCTTGCAACTATACCTACTTTTTAAATACATAATCAAGTTTCAAATGTGGTCTGTAATAGAATGTCATATAAAACACTCTTCTGGACTCCAGCTGACATGCCAAAGTAATTAAGAAAATAACAGGGAAATATATTCCATTAAACTCCATTAAGAACATTTGATTTCATGAGTAACAAAACAGTATCTCTCTGATGAATGCTCAATGATTTGTCAAACCCAGAGCTATATGCACATCACTTTCATTAATGGAATGGAAAAGAGAGAGCTTGTTGGTTTTCATTTCTCTAATTGCCCCTGCTAATTAAAAATACTAATGCAGCTAAGTAATTGGCTTCAAAATTTGCTGAACAACTCAAATAGACCAAATCTATTTCTCTGTGGCCTTTTGACACAGTAGGCTGCTGCACTGGCATTGATACTGATACAATACATTTCAATGTTCCAAGTTCACTGTATAGTATATATCAACAAAAATGACAAATATACACAAAAGCAAAAATGGTTGTGTACAAGGTGTTTACAGATAATCCAGTAAGTAATCAGAGTCTGTTCACCAGTAGATGGCAGTACAATCTAATGCAATAGGAGAGACCGAGGATGGTTTTAACACTTTCTGTTTGAGTATCAGTAACTCAGTGGTTGTTTGTGCTTGATGTATCAAATTTTGATACATTGTATCCACATTTGTCTGGTACAGATATAACTCACTTGGGACATGTACAACACAATAACAGATTATGTGAGTTAATGTCAAATACAAAGAGTTCCATTGTTAAAATCTACCCCATTACTGCGGTGAGTTGTAACAGTAGCCGGGGATAGATGAAACACAGAGGTAATTTGCTGAAATAAATCCCACACTATCCAGTGTTTGAAGAACAACAGTTTTGAACAACTTGAACAATGTAAACTTGACCAAAAAATAAAATAATAATAATAATTATATATAATTATATATATATTTATAATTTTTTAGAACATTAAATGTAGTGCAAAATAATTGCTGCACATGTTTGTGTAAGTGTATTCCTGTCAGGGTTCAGTCACTAGCAATGTTTCCAAGATCCACCTATTTTTTGTGAATTTTGAGATATTGCATTAAAACCACTGGATGGAAACATCATGATCCGCATAAATTCTAATAATGTGCACAAAAAACTTGTGCGTTCAACTGAGGAAGATTATTTTTAGCTGGTATCTGGTGAGAAGACATGTGCATAAACTATGATGGAAACACATTTAATGACAAAATCCCTCTATATGAAATAAAAAACCCATTCGCATCAACAGAGGATGCGATTGACAACTGGACTCATTGGGGTTGGTTACAACTATCCTCGCCCCTAACAGCCATAACTGTTTTAAAGTTGGGGTTTGAAGTTAGCATAAATACAAAGCATCAAATTAAACTTAAAAATTATTTCAGTCTAAATATAAGTTGTATGTATTTGAATTGCATTACAATTTTCCTTCCATTTGGATTACATAGTTTTAAAGGTGTCATGAACTGGCTTGTTAATTTTGTTTACACTGTTGTCTGAGGTCAACTTATGACGTTTGTGTGATTTTTACATTCAAAAACATCATAATGAATAAGTAATATGCTATTTTTTACACTGGTTGTGAGGCTGTCCCAAGACACGCTCGGTTTTGATGGGCGTGCCGCACTGGAGAGTTGGCAGTAAACGCCCACGGCTAGGATTGGATAAGATTTGCATATTTAATGAACTTCAGCTCTCTCACAGGGCTCTCAAGACGTATTTATCAAACAAACACAATGATTTATCTCTCATCCACCCGCGATTGATTTATTTTGTGGTTAATTGGCCTGCCCAATCAGTGGATATAAGCGCGAACCGCACACACACACACGCGAGGACGCACGCTCTTCAAATATGAAGTCAAATTGAACAACGCAGACCAGGAAATTAATGTTATTTCACTATTAAAAATTCACCGGCCTGCCGACGGGCTTACGGGCCGACGGGGGTTCTGTTAGACACATACACATAATCATAACGATCTGTAACAATGCAATACTATCACATATAAAAACATTACTCACATAAGTGTGTTGCACCATTCCTGTCGGATCCAATAAAGGCGCAGCATTGTGTTTTAATCTCAATATGTCTGCAAATCCAGTATCGACCTGTGTCTTGTTTACAAACGATTATCTTGCTACCAGCCGAGTCGGTGGGCGGGGCTACAGAAGGCTTACACATTTATCTGTAGAGGTGGTGTCAATAAACGCTTTTCTTTGACTAACAGGGACGTTTTCAGCTCTGAAACCTACAAGATATTCTTATATTACCATGACCTTTAATATATCAAAGGCTCAAGGGAAAGTTGATTTCTCAATTCATCAATTATTGTGATCAATATTTGTCAGTCATACATAAATATGCCTAGTGCATACTACTGAGATAAAGTACCATTGAAGCAGTGTTCAAGTTTATGAGATCATTAAGTGATGATTGATCATTAATGATGAACACATGCTGTTAACAAGCATCACTGAAGAATCACTGAAGGAAAGAGAAACAATAACAGAAGAGAGAGAGAGAGAGAGAGAGAGAGAGAGAGAGAGAGAGAGAGAGAGAGAAACATCCAGTCACAGCCAAAATCAAGACATTAAGACACTAGCACTTTTGGTACGCACCCGAGTTCGGTTCATTTGGATAATGTGAACGCTGTCTTCCGAACTCGGGTGCACACCCGCAAACCGTACTCGAGTCCACTTAAAAAGGGTGGTCTGGGGTTCGGTTCATGTGAACTTCTGGACGGTTCGCTGCTGATGTGAACGCAATTGTATTAAATCGCGGAAGTGAACAGCTATGTGTGATTTGATAAAATTGTGTGTTTGTGTGTGTTTCACTCATTTTCCTGACAAGCTAATTGAATTCGGGTTCGGTCCAAGCAATCGAACCTAGTGTGAAAGCACCCTAAATCTCTGAAGCTCTCATCAGAGGAGGATTACACAACTCCACAAACAGCATTACCAGCTTCACACATTACTAACCAGACTTACTTTATTTCTGTTAGACGTCTAAAGCTCTTATTGAGAATTAACAGAGGTTTAGATGTTGATGATTTGAGTTTAATTTGTAGTTACTATTAACGTGATTAGTGTTTGCTTTAGTTGGGCTCTTGACCCTTGACTTTATAACATTAGCTTTTCTCTGACTGCTGTAAATGTGTGCATATAAAATACATTTGTTATGAGACATAAGTCAAGAGAAAATATGATATAATATTTTTTGGAGTGTACTTCAGGTCATGTAAGTTAAATAATTGCTCATATTACCACAGCTCTTTTCTGACCTGTCATACAGTGTTACATCTAACCCTGTGTTAACACTCCCCGGTCTCCCATATAGGCCCTCAAAAGGAAGCAAGTTAAGCTACTTTACCAATGATAAAGATTATTTTTCATTTCAAATATCAAACAACATAGATGTGATTTTTAAAATTGTATATAACAGTGCATTAGGACATTCTATACAAGAAACGTCAAATAAAGATTAAGAGACTAAGAATCGTTAATATAAATTCTATGATTCAGTAGTGCCAAAATAAATCTTTCGGTTATGTTAATCTTTTAAGCATTAAAGCACTCAGAGGAATATGCCATTTATATAGAGAGGAATAATAATTTGTCATTCTGTAGAGAGTAAATAAAATTGTCTCTAAGGAAAAGGTTTATGTTTCTATATATATATATATATCTTTAGATGTTTTGAGTTAGTGGACATCACAAGCATCACTATCAGGTTTTGTAGAACTTGGAATTTTTTTATTGGTGCACATGTGTGCAGTCCTTTTTTTATTATTATTTTTTTTGACCATTTCTGCAGGCATTGATCGCATATGGCTGCTTGTCTTGTTTGTCACTCACTTTATTGCCTGCTGCTGAAGTCTAGGGAAAAACAGCCGTGTCCTTCGACAAGGTCCCACACAATACAGACAAGAAGACAACCACATATCTCTGTATTTACAGAACACTGACTATTTGATGGCTGCTGGTGTGCTGCAATGTGTTTGATATTTTAGCAAAGCGTCATCTGTCTATCTTTCCAACATTACTATATACTAAATGTTATAATAAATCAACTCTCTCTCTCTCTCTCTCTCTCTCTCTCTCTCTCTCTCTCTCTCTATATATATATATATATATATATATATATATATATATATATATATATATATATATATATATTTTAGTCAATAGAATGGAGACTTTTTCTCAATAGTAACAACACTGAATATTGAATGTAAGCTGTAATGTCTACTGAATGTTTATGAAAATACATTATTTTAAATATGTCACACAGTGAATTCTGTCCATTTCAGTTAACTGCCTGTGCATACTTTACTTTAAAATTCTTTAATTCTTTGTGAAAGGTCATAGATTGTGAATGGACACTGGGGAAATGCAGTCCTTCTAAGCATCATCTGTTGTGTCCATGCTAGTGCTCCTTAATTGTTTTGGCCACAATCCAGTGCTGGAGCTCTCTTTAATTTAGCTCAAATTTTCCAATAGAAGCACAGATTGACAGTTTAACTTAGCCACGGATCTTTGCCGCATCCTGGGCCTGATGCAAAATGAAAGTCATTGCCTTCATCTGGGATGGGCGGTGCATCTCCTACCAGCCGGTTACATCAAGATAATTGCTTGTGAAAGAACGAGATTAGTTCTCTTTGTGAGATCTCTGATTGTGTGGATTGAATCTGATTGTGTGAATTGGATGATGGTATAACAAGCATGACCTTGTTCTCTGCCTGCAGAGTAAATAATTAGGGCCTGCATATGGGCAGTATTACCCAGCTCAGAAGTGACAGCCTCTAACAGGAGAAACTGAACTAATCGAACTTACTGTCTTCTTGAAATGAACCAAATTGAAATGACCTCCACCAAAGTAAAAACAGATCCTCATCAAGAGTTCTCATGAAAAGAAGAAACACTATTACTTCAAAATAAATGGCCTGGTGGCCTAACAAACCGCAGGACACAATTTTCCATCAAACATTTTAAATATAATCAGAGTTTTGTTTGGGTGCTTACACTCTTAAAAATGAAGGTTCCAAAAATATTTTATTTTTAATTATTTTTTTGGCAGCAATGCCTAGAAAAAACATTAAAAGAACAGGGGCTTAAAAGAACAATTTATTCTTAGTTTAGCCGTGTTTCCACCGAAATTACCCAGAACTTTTTTCCAGGAAATTTTTTCCCCCAGACCTGTTGCTGTGTGCTTTTCCATCGTGGTCTAATGCTGCATTCAAGCAATGTCGCAATTACTATAATCTCGAGATGACAACACGTGACACGTTATATTCTGAGCTGTTTCTATGGCACAGCTATCAAAGCCTAACTGAATCTGCAGTGGTCAGGTGGTACAGTAGTCATGTGGTACAAGTAGGAGCTCTCAGACAGTTCCAATCTTACAAGCTGTAACTACGACATGACGTTTTACGCAGCTTAAAGTACCATGAAGATTAGGCAAATTAGTCCCATCTTTCCAGAATTTCGTCTTCCGCATATAAGCTTAATAAAACCTGAACCTCTTCGTCTGTCCATTGGTCGTATTTTTTAATAAGCAAATAAAATAATTAAATAAAATAGTATATTGCACATTGCTCAACAGACTTTTAAAAATGGTGGTTGAAATAAAACGGTACATGGAGTCAACCAACCAGCATGTTCACCACCCAAGTCCCACTCCTGAAAAAGTACACACCGAGTACCACCCCAAAGTCCCTAGTTCCTGGGGAAAGTTCTTGCGGTAGAAACACAGCTTTTGAAGAACATTTTAATAATCTGAAGAACCTTTTTCCAATATAAAGAACCTTTTGTGCAATGGAAAGATGTTTAAGGTTCTTAATGGAACCATATCTCAATAAAGAATTATTATTTTTAAGAGCGTACAGTAGCAAGTAAAATTGCACATTCTACTTAGCTTTTGTTATATGTCTATGAAATAATATACATCTACTACTTTTTAACTTATTTCTTATTTACTTATTTCTTAGGTCAGACAGTCTCTGGCAGTTCTTGGCCAAAATAAGAAAAGGTATTGTCAAAAGTCTGGATTATGTGTAGGATGGCTAGAACTTTCACATGAATAATACTCTGAAGTAATGGCATAATCTACAAAGAAATATTAAAACTATCCCATCGACATTACCGTAAAAGCAAATAAATAAAAAATGGCACTAAATAAGCCCAATGCCATTAAATGGCAAAGGAAAAAGCAACATTTCCACAGCAAAAAGCAACCTTATCCAATTGGTTCCTCTCATGTGCTGGCTCTTTTTAAAGTTCCCACTAGAAAAGGAAGAAAGAAGCCTGATGGTCTTCGACAGGCTCCAAGCAGAGCCATTAAAGAGCCTGATGGAGATGGCGGCAGTAATTGTCACATGGGAGGAAAGAAAGGTAGCCACTACGCAGGCTTTTAAATGAGCTGATTGCATCTCTTTGGTTGCCAAAATTGAAATGACTACCCGCATCGTCGCACCTCTATTTTCATAGCCTCGCTCGGTTATTACATGGCCTGCAATGGGAAAGAGGGAGAGGGGATAGGCCAGAGTGCCTTTGTTCTCTGCAGCAAAGCAGTCTCTCCCGTTTTTAGTGCTCCCAACAGTGTGGTGCTTTTAAAGAAGAGCCTTGGGAAATGTGCTATCTCCACTCACACGCAGGGAAAACCCTGCCATTAATCTTTAATTAAGGCTGTTACAATGGAGAGGGACACTGCAGTAATAGGAGAGAGAGAGCAAAGGGGTCTGCTATAACAACAGGAGACAGGCAGCGTATGAGTACATTAGTACCAGCTCATTCAACTATCATCAAAAACACGTTCTCTCATAATCTAACAGACTTTGAAGAGGACCCATGTCTCTTCAGCAAATAGAAAGATTGTTATACAGCGTATTGAACTTTCCCAAATATTGATGTATTATAGGGTTGCATCTGTAATGGATGTAAAATATTTCCATGATAGCAAGGGCAATCTGTGTTTGGTGTATTGATTATGCCCTCTCAGGAGAACATGGATTAATATCTTGCCTAATTGCTCGTTGCACAAATTGATCTTTAAAACTCTCTATTCTGCTTGTTGTATGTAAAAGAACTGTAAAGAGCTTAAAATTATAAGGCACAGAGTGTACTAAAATAAGGGCATAATATTACATAAATGTGGTCTTTTAATGAACATAATACAATAAACTCCATTATAATAATAACAACAACAAATTAGCAATTCAAGATTCAAACATTTTCAAGTTTATTTACTGTCACTGTGAATTCCTTTGATGTCGAAATTTAAGTGTAAATATCAGCGTTATAAAATTAAGTAAAACCTACTCAACTTTTCTAATACCGGTGTTCCAATCATGCACTGGGGCATGAATAATTAAACAGGTTGATTTTTCGCTGTTTTCCAGCTGTATTTACACTGTTTTGTCATTGCTTTTGTTGTTAGGTTTAGTAACTGGCAATTTTGTGACATATGGAGTCAATATTCTACTTAAAATGACACTCAAAAACTGATACTCAAAAACGATCCTTACCGTCATTGTGTACCAAGTATTGAGGTCTCTGTGTTCAGGTGCCGCGTTACTTCTATTTATGGAGTCTACACAATAGCTAATGTATTATTTAGATGCTTGTAACTAAAGCATACACTTTAAAGCGTGGGTTAATTCAGTGTTATATTGTTTTTCACAAAACAAAACAAAAAATTTGAACATGCTAAAATTAAGTTAACTTAATGTGAAAATTGTCTTTCAACAGACAGAAAAATGAAGTAGTTTGTACAAAGACTTGTTTGATCTACGTAATAAAATTATGCAGAACATTTTTATCAATGCAAGAGCTCTTCTAGAGTAGGGGGAGAGCGGGGCACAACTTTTCACTTTTTGACTTTTTTTTTGTGTAAATACATGTACCATGGATAATCCAAATACCATGTATACTTTTTTCTTGATTTACCCCGAAAGAATGGTAGTGAAATGTGACAACATGGGGTACATTGTAACATGTGAGGGGGCACATTGTAAAATGACCAAATGACAGCTTAAAAAAATTATTGGCAAAAAATGGCATCAAAAACATTAAATAGAGCTAAAATTATACTTCTATTCTCATATTGACCAAAACACATAACTCTATTCAAGTTCAAAGGATTATAAGTATTCCCCTAGCCACAATGCTCCACCAAGAACCAGATGCAACAATATGCAAACTCAAAGTTTCCACTTCACAGACGTTCACAAAGAAGTTTCCCTGCAAAATCTACACACAGGAAGCCTAGGTCTTAATAAATAAGCTCAATATAGCAACTCCTCAAATGGCATCCACTGAAACCACTGAGCATGCTCGACAGTCATTAACCCCTAAACTTGACATTGTAAGTTCTTGCTTTTGTTTATATTCTCAACTTCTTCTACATTGGACAGTTCTCTGTAACATTTTAGGTTCAACCAAGTTTAGTTTTCAATTTTATAAAGCTCTTGCTATATGATTTTTGGAGAATAAAAAAAGTTTCACCCAACCCATCAAACTGCAAAACCCTTTTTGGAGCCTGTCCATATGCAATCAGTTCAACTATCACAGATCTTTCCACTCCGTCTTGTTTCAAAGTGTCTCAATCTGGCACCGGCAGGAGAGGGATCTATCAACTGCTGCAGTGTGATGGGCACCATCAGTTTCATAAAGCTGCTCCATTGAGAGAGAGTGTCATCAGACAGTAGTTAATACTTATGAAACTTTAATGGTTTACTGATGAAAGCTGCGTAGAGGAACAGGCAGGAGCCCAGAGCAACACTCCAAGGGGAACAGCAGGATAAATGAGACTAATTATTGGATGAGGGTAGATCCGGTTCCAGCGCTCCTAGCATGATATGTGACAGCAGCCGAGAAAAGCCAGATGTGTGTCTCCACCTTGGTGCATTGCAGTGAGGGATATTAAACCATGGTGGCCCAGGGGATAGTAAGCATATCCAGAAATGGTCCATTCCAACACCTGTGGCATTGTGTCTCTGGGTCCACAGATAAACACCTGCTTATCGGTGTAAGGAGTGTGCTAACCAGCTAATGATTGCCAAAAAACGGATCCTTTGTTCTTATCGGACAGGGACTAGGTCTTATTTTATTCCAGGTTTATCCTCCTCCCCTCTGGATTCATCTAAACCACTTGCATCCATGCTGTAATTGACTCAGAATTGTCTTAGTAAAAAATGGCACAGCTCTGCTGTGGTGCTTTGTGAGTAATACATGAAAATGTAAAGCTGAAGCATTTTAAAGGGATAGTACAACATAAAATGAAAATTATGTAATCATTTACTCACCCTCATGTTGCTCCAAAACTTTTGAAAAAACAATAAAAATAAAAAAAACTTCAGAATATCTGCTTTTATGTTTTTCAGAAGAAAGTAGGTAATACATATCCCGATCTCACGGGAAAATGTAAGTATTTTACGAAGTGGCGATTTGGTATGAATTCGTATGATTTGATTTCTACAAAACATACCTTATTCAAACGAATATCCTTATGAAGGTGCCTAAAACTACCTGTCACTGCGGTTTAAACAGATCGTGCAAATTAGGCACCGATTTAGCAAAATGTAAAATAGTTTAATAAACGAATAACCCTGAGATCGTATTGGTAATACAGGTTTAGAATTACATTAACCCTTTCACGCATAAAGGTAATCTAATTACTTGTAATGCATTACTTTATCCATAACATAAAGAAGTAATCTGATTACGTAATGCACGTTTCTTTGAATGCATTACTTTATTTGTAACATCAGAAAGTAATCTGATTACGTCATGCATGCACATTAAATGCAGTACTCATAACATCAAAAAAGTAATTTGATTACGTCATGCATGCACATTAAATGCAGTACTCATAACATCAAAAAAGTAATCTGATTATTTAATGCACATTACTTGTAATGCGTTTTACTTTACTCTTTACATCAAAAAGTAATCTGATTACGCTATGCATGTTACTTGTAATGCGTTACTTTACTCCTTACATTAAAAAGAAATATGATTAAATTATGCATGTTACATGTAATGCTCTGCTCATTTTAGATTAAAAACACCTCATTCAATCAGAATTATAGCTTACTATAAATTATTAAACAAACTGTTAAAGAAAATAAACTGTATACAAAAAAGTATAGCATTTGCTTATTATTAGTACGCCAAAAGAAGCCAAATGCTATAGGCTTAATACTTTCTCATCAGCATTCAGCAAATTTATATAATTTTAAAAAGTCTTTGAGTATCTAATAAACATTTAATTTCACAAACCTTGCGCACTTTGGCGAATCCAACTGTGAGATCTTCTGAAATGTGCATTTGTGGACTGCATAAAAACGTGTTTGGTCCATTGTGAACTGGATGTGGATAGGAGAGTTCAGCTGTGACGGGATTGTCTGATCAACAATCTTGAAATCCTTAATTTCAAACTAAGATCTAGAAAATTAGGGAGGGGCTTGATTTTGTCAATCGGGAATTGATTGGATCGTTGGTTTGTTGTGGTTTGCTATTGCTGTGATCTCATGTGAGTGACAGGTTGTCCCGCCCTCGCGCCAGTAAACATGTCATCAGAGAAGAGATGTCACAGCAAGAGGGAGGGGAAGTTATTTTGATTAAAGATTAAAGATGAATAATGATGTGCATAGATAAATAATTTATAATATAACTGCAATATTCCATAAAAATCAAGAATGGACAAATTTGATTTCATGGTGACTTTAAACCTTTAACATTTCTTTTAGCACATAGCACTGACAAGGTGTTCCTCTACACCAGACTTAAAGTCACAATGAAACTGAAATAGTGACAGATCTTTTCTTCCATATTGTGATGTTTATCCGAGTGTAATGGCTTAGTGAAAAAAAAAAAAACTTGGACTTGGTTCTATGCATCAGTTGTTGATTGGATTTTGAGATGTGGGGGTAAAGTTTAAGCGGATTAAATGATTACAGAAGTCCTGCATACGTACATCACCAGAGAGAAGTTTGTCATTTTCACAGACACCGACAAGTTCTATAACATGCATTTAGAAAATAGAATTTACATTTCATGTCGACATCAACTGTAGCACAACATGTATTCTTTAAAACAGGAGTGCAGAGGTGGTTTGACGAAATGTGGCCCTTCTGTCTCAGTGACTGTTTGTTTCACAATAACACACCCACCCCTAAACACATCAACACACAGATCACATCCTTGTCATCGCATCCTCCCCGTGAGCGTGAGAGCGTCTAATCGCAAAGGGACCTTAGATCAGTGGCCGTCAGACAGTCGCCGGCTTATTACAAGCCATTCATCACCCACATCTCTGTTTTGAGCTCTGCTCCTTGGGGAACAGCTTTTTACGGCTCTTTGTTTACCCATCAATCTGTTCATGCTTTTCTTTTCCATCCTCTTCATCACGTCTTTCCCTGACATCCATATCACTAGGCCCTTAAACCATTAAAAAACCCATATACATGCCAGTAAGTTCCTTTGTTTGTTCCACAAAACAGATCAAATACAATTACAATCATGCCTTGATTGCTCTTATAGAAGTAGGACAGCTATTAAGTGAAGAATATACGCAGATCAGGCATAACATTATGACTAATATTGTGTTGGTCCCCCTTCTGCTGCCAAAACAGCCCTGACCCGTAGAGGCATGGACTCCACTAGACCCCCAAAGGTGTGCTGTGGTATCTGGCACCAAGATGTTAGTAGCAGATCCTTCAAGCCCTGTAAGTTGCAAGGTGGGGCCTCCATGGATCGGACTTGTTTGTTCAGCACATCCCACAGATGCTCGATTGGATTGATATCTGGGGAATTTGGAGGCCAAGTCAACACCGCAAACTCGTTGTTGTGCTCCTCAAACCATTCCTGAACCTCTTCTGCTTTGTGGCAGGGCGCACTATCTTGCTGAAAGATGACACCCCACCAAGGAATAGCGTTTAAAGGGTGTACATGGTCTGCAACAATGTTTAGGTCGGTGGTACGTGTCAAAGTAACATCCGCATGGATGGCAGGACACAAGGTGTCCCAGCAGAACATTGCCCAAAGCATCACACTGCCTCCGCCAGCTTGCCTTCTTTCCATTGTGCATCCTGGTGCCATGTGTTCCCCAGGTAAGCGACACACACGCACCCGGCCATCCATGTGATGTAAAAGAAAACATGATCGTGGTTCAGATCTGATGCTCACATGCCCACTGTTGGCGCTTTTGGTAGTAGACAGGGGTCAGCATGGGCACCCTGACTGGTCTGTGGCTATGCAGCCCTATATGCAACAAACTGCGATGCACTGTGTATTCTGACACCTTTCTATCAGAAGCATTAACTTCTTGAGCAATTTGAGCCACAGTTTGATAGATACTGACCACTGCAGACCGGTAACACCCCACAAGAGCTGCAGTTTTGGAGATGCTCTGATCTAGTCGTCTAGCCATCAAAATTTGGCCCTTGCCAAACTTGCTCACATCCTTACGCTTGCCCATTTTTCCTGCTTCACATCAACTTTGAGGACAAAATGTTCACTTGCTGTCTAATATATCCCACCCACTAACAGGTGCCGTGATGAAGAGATAATCAGTGTTATTCACTTCACCTGTTTCATAATATTATGCCAATATTAAAGTTAAGGGCCACCAGATTTAATTGAAGTGTTAATTTAATTAAGAATGTATAAGATCTGATTTACTGTAGCTGATACTGTAATAAATAACTGAAAATATTCACAGGTGGGTGGTAATCCAAGCCACAAAGTGCTGGGTTCAATAAAAAGACAATTCACACGTTTCAATCTATTTTTTCCACCACACTTTTTAAGTTTTATCTAAGCACAGTATTTGACAAATTACTGGCTGGCAAGCAAGAATAAACCTGAAACACTGCAGGCATTTTACTTGGAAATGCTTTCAATGCAGTCAAACTGTTTAATACTCTTTTTCTTGTCATTCATGGTCCTGTATTGCAGCATATTACATCAAAACCCATCTAAAATGTTCATTGAAGCAATTGCAGTAACACACTAGGAATTTGTTTAATGATTTAATGCTTTCATTTTACAGGAATGTTTGGTTATCCATGAGTCACTGTCCTCTTTATAGCTCGATCACAAATGTTTAGGTGCTTTGATTTAAATGCTTTTATAATCCCTAAAGGGGTCAACTAGCCTATTTAAAGCTTTTATTAGCTCCTCTACTGTGATGATCCTGAGGCAAATTAAGTATTATTTCTATCTTAAAGTGACATATTTATCTTTCAGGCTAAAGTTCTGCCAGAGAGACGCTTTTCGTTGCAAATTCAACCCCCATGCTGTCACATTAACGGTGTAATATTGAGGTACTGATAAATCTATAGTTTCACTGTATTGCTCTCGGGCTTAATCAGCTTGCAGTTTGAGACAGATCGAAGCAGAATTACTTTCATATGAAACTTGGGTGAACTTTTTGAGTAAAAAAACAATCGATTGGTTTCCACTCCCCACCTATTATCTTCTGCCTGGCTCTCTGAAGGTATTAACATCCATAATGATTTTTCTTGGGAATCAGATGGTGTGAGAGCAGTGGATCATTTGGGAATAGGATAAGAGAAGCCTCTCCGCCTCAGATTCACATCATCTGATTGTATGGTTTGCTACCTTATTTACGCAGACCGGCTGCCATGGAAACTCGAATCGATTGGGTGATGCTCCGTGCGGGGCCAGGAGTTATTATGGTATATTGGTTTTTCTGGACCATTCTGACACCTTTTAAAATGCACATTAGCTACGGTTTCCCACATATCTCGCCTGCCATATGGACTCACCTCAGCATTCGTTCCACTCCACTTTGAAGGGCAGTGCTGCTGTGGCCTCAGCTTTTCTGTACCTGCACTGAAAATGTGGAAATTGCTGGGTCTGCAATAAAAATGTCCTTCCAGTATTCACCATATGTATGATCTGGCAGTTCAGATATATATAATTAAAAACCCTTTTTACTGAACATGTTAATAACCAAAGTATGTGTTAACTAATGGATATACGAGTATGTATGAAATATTTCAAGGTTTGGTATAAACTTTGCTCTGCTGTATGGAAAGATGAATTATAAAGGAAGACTGTAATGTTGTCCTTCATGAAGCAGATTATTGCAAATTTACCCGTCAGCTTTTGCTATGAAGAAACATTTATATGTTCTAAAGGTAATTGAACAATAAAAAAAGGTTTAAGAGGAATGATATGATCATAACATTGAATTAATTATAATAAATACGAGTAAATTCAACAGCATCTAAAAATATTGTACATTTAAGAAAATATTAACAAAACATTTGAACATTTTTGAGAAAGAGACTTTTGATGTGCTGAGGTTTCATCACTCGGGTGTTAAGTGTATTACAATTGCCTGCAGTCTCTTCTACTGTACCCAACATTTATCATGATAACATTAATTTAATTATACAAGAAAATAATTTGCTAGGAGCTGTAAAAACTGCTTTCAGTTTAGCTTCCTTTTTGTCTTTCAAAAACCCATGTCTGTAAAATACATTGTAGTACTTGATCAAAATGAGAGAGCGAAAAGTAATAACGTTGGAGAAATCTCTATAAAATGTGCATTACTTATTGAAAGCCTGCTTCGCAGGTAGAGTAATTCAGAGTAGCGTTTATTAGAGTGACTGGCATTTTACCAAGCTTATGCTTTTTCAGAGAGAGATACTCAAATTTATTTCAAATGTTTTGTGGAGGAGGGAAAATGAAAAAGGGGAAAACATAATTACTGCAGAAGAACAAGTTTCCACCATTTTCTATAAAGTGCACAAAACAAATCTCAACTGGTTTTGTATCAAGACCCAGATTTTACAGAGTGTTCTATTGTACAATCACTCAATCAATAATTTAAAAACACACACAAAAATGAAATTGAGCAGCATTACCACTGAACTGGACAGACCCAACAATATGCAGCAAAAATGGCTGAACAGGAGACATACACTGATCTTACCATGAACTGCACAGGCCTAATAATAATCAACATTATTAACAAAGGCTGAATAGGGACAACTAGGAGACAGGTTAAAAATTCACAACTTTGTAAAAATATAATGCCAGAATTGTGATTTTCCACAAGTTTGTTTTGTCAATAGTTTCATGCTCTCAGCAGCACACATGATCCCAACTTTTAACACAATTTTGCATTTACATTTACAGCATAACAGCAAGCAATTTTGTGTTTAAAAGACGTCCAATAGCTGTCCAAACACAGCCCTGATAAAACACAAAATTCGGGCCATCATTGAAAATGTAATAGACGTCTAACCATAGCCCAAGAATAGACATGTCAAAGAAATGAAACCAAACACATTATAATCACTGTTGACTTTGCTTGCATGAAGTTATTTTGGAAGTGGGTTACTCATAGACAGACTATATCGGGTCTATAGTTAGCCTAGACGGTGAAATGATGGCTATTGCTTGTTAGGATATTAAACTGTCAAAATATACTTTTTATTTTACAGAATATATATATCATTATAGAGCAAGCTTAGATAACTTTATTGTGAGAAAGTAAAACTAACCAAAATAGTCAATAAAAAAGTCATGCAAGCTCTGGTGAATATGTCGTGTTCCACTAGCGCTTGTAGTCCAAAAGTGTGCACACATAGAGAAATGTTGATGGGTTATCACGTGTTTACTTCACATTTTTTTAAGATACAACAATACCTTACATCTATTTTTCAGTAAATGATACCGATCTGACCAAACTCTCTCAAATGGTGTGTTCCATTCATCCGCAATAACAGAGGGTGCACTTGAGCTGTCATGACCAATAAAGAAGATAAATACAGTAGCTGCATCCGAAAACTTAAGCAGAAGACTTGTTGGCTTGCTGCCCTATCAGGCAATGACTTTTATACATGAAGGTATGATTTCGACCAGACTTCTGAGGCAGATCAATGGTTTAATGATCAACAGCTAAATAGACAGAGCTTTGGTGATAACTACGTGAATATTTAATTAGTACAATAGTAATTTCTTGCTTGGAATTACATCAAAGTTGGAAAATGTTGGTCTTCTTTGGAAAATCTTTCTTTTTTCGGTTAACCGTCCCAGAAAGAAATGCACAGGATTGTGGGATATCAAAGGCAGCGAAGGATACATAAATGCTGCCTTTAAAAATCGATCAGATGAAGGTATCTCAGGAGACAGAAGGCAGCATTTTTTAAGCTTTCGGATGCAGGCGACATGTCATTTTCAGACAACGTCCTCAAAGTGCCATTTATGAGTAGCAGGATGTTTATATTCATACAGAAAAACATGGACAAGTCTGAGACGTTTTGACTGTTGAAACAGAAAAGACTGAAGCAAATAAATAAAAGCAAATAAATAGATAAAAGAATGACAACAATATGTGGTTTGTCTATGTTCTTCTCAGGAGTAAAAATTTTTTTTTATAAAAGAATGAAGTATATTTTTTTATGAGGGTAATGACTCCATGTAATTTAGTTTTGTTCATGATTTTCAAAAATGCCATGTAACTTATACATGTTTTTTTTATTTTTATGTCAAACTGATGATGTCAAAAACAGGTACTTTAGCCTTTTAAAATATGTGCCATTTATTTTGTTAGTCTAAGATTCCTGTGCATAATTATATGGTTAGTTGCATTATATTTCTTTGATTTATTGTATGGCTTTTTCTTCTTCACTGTCCTCCAAACAGACCAGCAACCGAATGTATGCAACCTACAAGTTAAAAATTGCACAATAACAGCCATCAAAAATCTGAAATTTATCAGCAAGTGTGTTGAAAAATCCTTGACACGTATCATCAGTGCATTCTTACAGCATCATTTCGAGGCTTACTCAGAAGGAAAACACAGCAATTGCACAGCCTCAAGGAAATAGTTGTTGCAATGTGTGTATAATTTATATTTGATTATGTTTGCCATTCTTTTTCAACGTGTGCAACAAACAGAATCATTTTAAGAGAAAATAATATAGTGTTTTTTTACAAAATACTGTACGCTTGAAATGGACAATCCACACAAATAGCCTGTACTGTAAATTCATTATGAATGTATTAACATGACACAAAGCATATGAATAAACCAATAAATAATGCATGAGGCAGCTACTGCTTTGGGCCATGGTTAGATAGAATCCAGTGACATATGTGATCATTTCAAGACTCTAAAATTACTCTATACTTTATCACACACGCTAATGTTTATTTCTACACCAGTAAAGAATATCTGAACAGTGCGGCTTGTCTGGACTTGTATATATACAAATGCAGGCCTATGAACATATAAGGCAGAGAATATTCAAGTGCTGGCTTTACTGTGTCCAGCCTTGTGTGTGTATTTAGAATAATATTTAAAAAGCATATACAGATGTTTTCCCCCAAATGTGTTTTCTTTACAATCTCTGGATTAGCAATGAAGAAATGGCATTCATTTTTGTCAACTCAGCACTTGAGTCAAAGTATATTTAGATACAATATACAAGGCAAACAGTTCTAATGATAAATGTAAAAAAATATATGTCATTTTACAATATAGATACAGTACCATGTGACAAACAGTGTGGAAGAAATACAACATAACTCTACATCATAACACATTCTCTTCACCTATGCAGCACAATACGTGAGATGTCCGTTGTTTCGATGTAGTATTAGTACAGTTAAATTACAAATCAAGTACAGTACAATGCCAGTCAATTTCAGAGTAGACACTTGGAAACAAGTCAAAGCCTAAAACCGAGAGGCATACTAACACGGCAGCATTCTTTCTTAGCTCATGCATGAACAATTAATTATTCAGTTGTTTTATTAGGAAGACAAAACCTTCCGATATTTTCAATTGTAACATTTTATTCCACACCCAGCCCTAAAATTTAGCTGGCTGTTTCAAAAAAGGACCTGTGCTTTGCTCACAAGAAAGCATTACAAAACTATTGAAAACATATTGTGACATTAAATAGCCATAGAAGTCAGAAATGCATCCAAAAGTCCATTCACAAATACAATTGGGCAAGAGGTATTCACTTCCAATAAACCGAATAAAAAACTGACAAGGAATAATGCCGTTCTGACCTGGGATCGAAACAAATGTATACAGCAATTTAACACATTTCTAGCCTGAGAAATAGTGCTAGTAATGGCTTCTTGATAATCATGGCAATGATGGTTAATTTTTGACATGTTGGTGCAAAGCTCTTCTTATTGTCAATTTTGTATTTTGGGTGTTGGCAAAGACGACTGCAAAAATCATGCAAGGTACAGAGTATCTGTATGATATTAGGTTTGTATGAACTACTACACATGAACTGCATTATGATAATAACATATAAAAAAAGATGGCATGTCTTAAAAATAAGAAAGAAAACAGGAGATAAACACATTCTGCAACATTACAGAGTCATGTAAACAGTTGTTTTATTATTGCATTTTTTTTGTGACATGTTCAGTGTAGCGGCGTAATTAGATGGAGGTGAAACCATCTCTCAAAACATCTCGAAACAAAGAGTAAATTAATTTTTATTCTGATAGATATGGTCTATAGTGCATGGGCTCACACAATGACATGGAACTGCATTTAGATGGAGTGTCCAACAATTCCTGCCAGAAGTTTGCTATGAGAACGGTCTTCACTAGGGTGCTTGTTGCTGGTGTAATTTTATGGGGGAATGAGCCAAACAAAATCCAATTTACCCTGGTAAAATTGCGCCGAGCAAAAAATAGGAGGAAAATACTGAAAAGGGAAGGAGGTTTACCTCATTTGTCACTGTACTGTCCAATCACAACACTTTAGAAGATGGGCGAATACCCACACTGTTCCAGTATGTGCCTCCGAAGAAACGCACAAACAAACCAAAACTACACTAAGGAGACCCTTTTGGCCCAAGGTTGATTGAATAACATTTCTGTTATCATTCAGTGGGGAGATAGGATGAAATGTTGCTGAGTAGATTCATGCCACAATACAGTGTGTATTCAAGGCAATATTGACCCTGTGTTGGCGGAAAGGAGAGAAGGATAAGCTCATCTTTAGATGTTTCGAAGAAAAGAATAAACAATAAAAACTTAACCGAAATGAAATGCTTACAATTCAGCTTCAAGCGATTTTTTCAACGACTGCACTAGAATAATATGTCTGATGAAATTTGGGAAAGAGCTACACTGCAAAAAATCACTTCCTTAAACTTTACTGTATTTTTGTCTTGTTTTCCAGTTCAAATATATAAATATTCTTAAAAACAGCACACATTTACTAAATCACAATGATGCAAGGTACTAAGTGTTGTTTTTAAAGAACATCTCAAATAAGTTTATTTCTCTTACTCCACTTTCTTATTTTAAGCATAAACCTCAGTAGACCTTAAAGGGACAGTTCACCCAAAAATGAAAATAAGCCCATGATTTACTCACGCTCAAGTCATCTAGGTGTATATGACATTCTTCTTTCAGATGAATACAATTGGAGTTATAGACAAAAATGTCCAATCCAAGCTTTATAATGATAGTGAATGACTGTTTCTGTTTTGAAGTCCATAAAAGTGCATCTATCCATTATTAAAGTGATCCACATGGCTCAGGGGGTTAATAAAGGCCTTCTGAAGTGAAGTGATGCGATTAAGAAAAATATCCAAAAACATCTTCTGCTAACTGTCGTACGCGTGTTCACGAGAGAATAAGACGTTCCAGCGTATGCCGTAGGACGCAGTCCTAGCGCAAGTTCCAATGACGAATGCGGAAACGCAGAGGATAGATCCAAACAAAACTTGGTTCTTGCAAAAATCATATTCTCACCGGAGTGTCTTACGTCATACGCTGGAACACCAGTCTCTCGTGAACGCGTGTACGACAGTTAGTGGAAGTTAGAGATTACAGTTTGTAAAGTTTCAAATATGGATATTTTTCTTACACAAACGCATCACTTCACTTCAAAAGGACTTTATTAACCCCCTGAGCCGTGTGGAGCACTTGATGATAGATGCACTTTTATGGACTTCAAAACAGAAACAGCCATTCACATATTTTAATGTAACTCCGATTGTATTCGTCTGAAAGAAGAAAGTCATATACAACTATTCCGTTAACAGATTAAAGATTTAAATAAAAAAAGTGTTTCTCACGTTAATTTTAAAGATGTTTAGGAATCTTCACTGGAAAACAAGGCAAAAACAACCGAGACAAAGTTTTTGATGAGGAGTACATATTTTAGAGTAATAATGCCTACCTCTGATGTGTGAAATCTTGTACTAGCTTTACATTTTCCTTTAAATTAGTCTGATGAATAAATAAAGATTTCTCAGGTTCGAGTGAATAAATAATTGTAGAAATAAATAAATAGATAAATAAACAGATACTTGTGCCTTGAGCTACGGTTCAAAATAGTTCTCATTGACCGGCACCTTGTGTAGTCCAGAGGCTTATGCTTCTAATGATAAGCCATTCTTTCTGACTTGCCGTCACCACAATGCGAACACACTCGATATCAAATGCTATCTTGTGGTCCACATCATAAACCTCAATGTTTCCATTTTTAAACTCCCCTAAAGTTATATAAGAGGAGCACTGCCTTCCCTTTTTGGTTCCTATTAATTTCTCTCCCACTTCCAGAGCTCCGTGATGCAAAATATCATTCTGGCGATCATCTGTTCCTGTGATGATCTTGATTTTGCTGATTTTTGTTGCCTTGTTGAACACTATAACATAAAAGTCCCCAGTGGACGGGGCCTTGCCCCAAAAGTACTCGTCCACGCTACTGTAAGCTTTGGCAGCATCATAGCTCTCAAAAACATTTATGTTTGTGTACAAACTTGCAGGTGGATTGTCTGGGATATCAAGGGAGTCTTCCTCAAAGTCATCATCCTTAAGTTTGTTTTCTGCACCCTTATATGAGGAATAGTAGCCCATGTGTTGGAAAAGGGACGGCTTGAAGCGAATCGCATCCTTCTGGGCCAGTAGGCCTCGGAAATGGATAAGAAGCCAATCGCAAGGCATCTCCTGATAGAACATGAGCAGGAAATGGGCAAGTCTAGGAAGGTCTCGTGAGTGGTACAGCTTCCCTATGTAGCCCAGTTTGGAAAATTCCAGCATCACCCAATACGATCCCTCCCTAGATGACACCACTTTCTTCAAGGCAGTGAGGAAGTTTCGTGAGCAGCGCACATCATCCTCCAACATCATGTAGAAATCTGACAGGTTGGTGCAGAAGTTGAGCAGAAACGCGTAATCTACATTCTGTTTGGAACGGAAGCGTACCCTATCCTCCGGATCATTATAATTTCTCTTCAACCCATCCAGGGACGGGTAGTACTCCTCTGGTGCATGGATAACTAGCAGCCGTCCTGCAATGATATGGTGGCCGAATTTCCTTGAGATTTCCTGAACTAGGCTCTCGCACCACGCCAGGTCGAAGTCGGCCAAGTGGACAACCACAACAATCTCTTTGAGCTCCTCGTAGCTTGATTGGTCAAAAATGGACTTGATGGTCTCCAACAGGTAGTTTCCTCGTTTTCTTTTCACAGATGACAATCCAATAGTGAGATACTCTACAAAATAACATGGAAAATCATGGTGTAAGTGAATCAAAATGTCTGAATCTATGCTTTGAACTGCTTTATCTAAAATGTGAATATATTATAGTCTGTTAAAATACAGTCATGCTCAAAAGTTTAACACCTTTAAAAAATGCTGGGTTAAAAACAACCCACGTTGGGTTGAAAATGGACAAACCCAGCAATTGGGTTGTTTTAACCCAGTAAATTGGTTGTTTTAACCCAGTGGTTAAGTTAAATGTTTGCTTAAAACAACCCAATTGCTGGGTTAAAACAACCCAATCGCTGGGTTTGTCCATTTTCAACCCAACTTGGGTTGTTTTTAACCCAGTATTTTTTAGAGTATTGCAGAATCTGCTACAAAATGTTAATTATTTTAACAAGAGGGATCATACAAAATGCATGTTATTGTTTACTGAGCACTGTCCTGAATAAGATATTTTACATACATTTTTTTACATATAGTCCTTGAGACAAACAATAGCTGAACTTATAAAAAGGACCCCGCTCAAAAGTTGATTGACAATTGATTCTTAATACTGTGTGTCGTAACCTGGATGACCCACGACTGTTTTTTGTTTTATGATGGTCTTCATGTTTGTCCTGAGCAGGTAAACTGCCTAACATCCTGCAAAATCGACAGTTTTCCAGCATCTTTTGCATATTTGAACCCTTTCCAGTAGTGACTGTATGATGTTGAGATCCATCTTTTCACACTGAGGACAAATGAGGGCTCAAACTCAACTAATAGTATCTTTATTTTGTTTTTTTTTTGTTTAAACATTCATTGATGCGCCAGAAGGAAACACAACACATTAAAAGCTGGGGAGTGGGGGTGGGGCGGGTGGGAGTTCAAATCCCGATCAAATAACTTTTGATCGGGATGAAGATGTCCAAATTTTCTTATTTGGTTTAAATATCAAATTTTTCATTTAGCACTGCCCTTCGGAAGCAACAGAAGATACTTACATGTTTCTGGAAGACAAATTTGTTACACTTTACCTTCTTCAAATTCAAAAAGGTAATATGCAATTTTTCTGAAGAACGTTGGGCAGTTTAACTGCTCAAGACAAACAAGGGACTCATAAGAAACCACCACAAAAACAATCATGGATGTTATGTATAATATCTTATTTAGGAGAGTACTAAATCAAAAATAACATGAATTTTGTATGATCCCTCTTATTTTGTTAAAATATTTAACATTGTACAGATTCTACGAGGTGTATGTAAACTTTTGAGCACGACTGTTTGTTAAAGACCTACACTGCAAAAAAAGTTCTTAGTCAATATGTTTTCCATAAACAAGGTGCATTTACTACACAACCTAAATAGAGTTCAAGACAGAGTTGTGCAGATACTTTATTTACTTATTCGTTTAGAAATCTTTTACACCGGTGTATGCTAGTACAGTACAAAAGTGCTAAAGTATACAAAGGAAAGGAGTCTTACTTTTTCGAGGTAAAGGTGTTCCAGCAAGGTACCGATAAGTCACATTGATTGTTCCAGAAAAATTGGTGATATCTTTAAAGGTATGAACATATCGTTCTGAGTTCAGCGGATGCATTGAGGTTTCTCGCAACTGACGTTTATCTTCCTCCTGAAACACATGACATCCAAGACAGACAAGTCTATAAGTCCAAGTTTGTCACAGCATTCGCTATGAGCCTTAAGGCTACAGAAAGAGTCTCCAAGACAGGATTATATGTACATGAGATGCTAAGACGTCTTTAGCATCTTTAAGTGGCGCTGCAGGTCATTACTTTTAGATGCTGTAATATGCTTGCACACTCTTGTATAATCTCATTCAATTATAAATGACGGCATTTGAAAAATTAATTGTACACACGATATTACTCACTCAACTTTTATAATCTAGTATTAAATGATAGCATTGTTGCTATACCACACATGAACTGTTCACACTTTACTAAATCTTTGCTGGCGGTGATGGTATTTGTATTTCAATTAAATGGGGTGACTTAGTCAAAATGGGTACAACTTTTGAATAATTCAACAGACAAACACACACGACATGTTATGATCACAAAGTTTTGATCATAAAGTTGGCCATGAATAATAAATGTGTCTCTTGCATTTGGACTGCCTCTACATCATGAAATTTTAAATAGGCTGCATCGTGAGCTCTGATAATTATACATGCACAACACAGCACCGGCAGCCTTACACGCAACATTTGGTAATTAAAGCATATAAACAAAATAACTTTTCAGGAAGGAGATAATTAATGCTAAATCACATGCAACAACAGTAGTCAAGTTGTTGTGAAGCCCACTATTGTCTTGTTATCTGCTCCACTGGTGTTGTAAATAAATTGACCTCTGTAATGTACCTGCTGGATTACAACAGGTAAACAAACTCACCAGCACGTAGCCATCCTCGATGTAGAGGTTTATGAAGAGCAGGAAAGTAATGAGAGCCACAAGAAAAGGAATGGTGGAACGTTTCCGGAAACACCTCATCTTGTCCAGGTACTTTAACACCAGTCTCATGATGGAAATACTACTGGTGTGATCTAATAGAAAACAAAGAGTAAATACTGCATCAGGATGTATCATTACAGTTTTTCTCAGTCACTTTGGTGCATTTCTCACATCACTATTTACATTTGCACAACAGTTAATGCAGTTCTCAAAACAATTAGCTAGTACAAACTGCAAAACATAGATGATAACCTGCAAAAGCGTGTCACTTGCTCAAAATGGAGCTCGTTCCTCAAAAGCAAGTATTCATGTCAATGAAAGTGTCAGTGTCATCAAGATGAAAAGTCATGACACCATTGTTTATGAACAAGATAAGAAGGTAGATTTAATTTTTTTATCTAGAAAAGCAAGTCAGCAGCAAAGTCCAAGTGTTGTAAGTTTTGAAAAGCCTTGAAGTTTAACCAGACAGACAGACAGACAGATGCATAGATAGACAGACAGACAGATATACAGACAGATATAGATAGACGGATATACAGATCAGACAGACAGACAGATATACAGACAGACAAATATATAGATAGACAGACAGACAGATATACAGACAGACAGACAGACAGACAGATATACAGATAGATATATAGAAAGACAGATATACAGACAGACAGACAGATATATAGATAGACAGACAGACAGATATACAGACAGACAGACAGATATATAGATAGACAGATTTACAGATGTACAGATAGACAGACAGATATACAGACAGATATATAGATAGACAGATATATAGACGGACGGACAGACAGACAGACAGACAGATATATAGACGAACAGACAGACAGACAGATTTATAGATAGACAGACAGACAGACAGATATACAGATAGACAGACAGATATACAGACAGACAGACAGACAGATATATAGATAGACGGACAAACAGACATGATATAGATAGATAGATAGATAGATAGATAGATAGATAGATAGATAGATAGATAGATGATAGATAGATAGATAGATAGATAGATAGATAGATAGATAGATAGATAGATAGATAGATAGATAGATAGATAGATAGATAGATAGATAGATAGATAGATAGATAGATAGATAGATAGATAGATAGATAGATAGATAGATAGATAGATCTCAATACAATGATTGTTTTTATTGTTCAGGAGAAACTGCCATACATTTCTGTCTGTGCAGCCATCAGAATGCACTTATTTTTAAGACGGGACACTGACTATAAGGTCACACTAAAAATAAGTGAAAGCCTTGTGTGCCTCTAAGCTCAGTAATTAACTCGACAATGATGTAGGTATAGTACAGACTCTCAGCTGAAGAACACGCTGTGAGGTTAATATCCCGACCCTACTCACCAGGCATGAGCAAACTACAGTACTCTGTGCCTTTAAGGCCTTTTGTTTTTGCCTTTTTTGAGGTCTGTGCTTCAAGTACAAAGGATGGTTCTTAAAACTATACTGCTAAATGGCATTTCAATTTCAGCTATCTTCATCTGATGATGCATAACTGGAGTGTCTTTCTTTGAAATAGAAAAAAAGTTTAGCTATGTGCATGAAATAGGCCCCAGGCGTTCTTTTATTTTTGACCTCAAATTACACTTATCTAAGAATAGAAAGAAGAACGCACGTGTTTGTATCAGCAAGCTTACGGACGCAAGCTTACATGTATCAGCCTTTTTGATGTCTCCTGTTAAGCACCTTAGACCACTAATGGAATACAAAATAACTTTACAGCGGATTCCATGACCAGATGTATCGATCCTGCCCACTGCCAACCAGTTTCAACCAGGGATTGCCAGGTCGATATTCTATGAGCTCTTGCTTGTACTTAAAAAGTTGTGAATACATTGAGACTTTTGAATGGCATTATATTACATCAGGTAATTTTTTAATACATACTTATTTCATTGGCTAGTGTCTTTCATGTAAAATAGCTATGCAATCACAATGACGAATTGCATTCTTGGTGCTTGTACAAATACTGTAACTATAATATATCGATTGCACAAAATATCAGTTCCTATGTATACATATATAATAAGTACTTATCATTCAGAGAAAACTTTAAACCAATAAATTATCATAAGACAAAAGAATGTAGACAGCAGAAAAATCATATTGCCAAAGCGATATCCGTACTGCACATTCAATTTTCTTGAACATTTAATTACACAAGTGGCTGGCTTTTAAATTTTCCAGTTCAAACCATTTTGCATTTTGACACATGCAGGTAGATTCATGTAATGTTAATGCAGCATAATAGCAATGCTGGATTGATTCATCCAGCAAAACCTGCTTCATCCTTCACTGGCGGTGAAGTGAGGAGACCGCTGATGGTTTTGCAATACATCACATGGTACCTAATTCTAAAACTTGCACACTGACTGGATATAATCATATAAGAAATTTCAGAATTTACAAAAATAAAAAACAGTCAGTAATATTGTAATACCCTCTTAAAGTTAATTACTAGGAGTAGCTGGAGCTGAATTAAAAGGATTGTTGACCCGAAAATGAAAACTGTCATAATTTACATACCCTCATGATGACTTACTTTCTTCTGAAGAACACAAAAAATAATATATTTTGAAGAAGTTCAGAGGCTAAGCAAAATTTGAAAGAATTTTGGGGTCTGTAGACCCCATTGACTTTCATTTTATAGACAAAAAAAAGAATTTTTTTTTTTTTAAATATGTCCTTTGGTGTTCCACACAACAAAGAAAATCATGCAGATTTTGGAATGACGAGAGTAAACTATGACAGAATTGTTTCATTTTTGGGAGATTTTTTTTGGTAACACTTTAGTATGGGGAACATATTCACTATTAACTATGACTTTTGCCTCAGTAAACTCTTAATTTACTGCTTTTAATAGTTAGCAAGGTTTTTTTAGTGTTTGAGTTTAGGTATTGGGTAGGATTAAGGGATGTAGAATAATGTCATCATCATGCAGAATAAAGCATTAATACATGCTTTATAAGTACTAATTAAATACCAATATCCTAGTATACATGCTTATAAGCAACTACTTAAAGCCACAAATGTAGATTTATTCTTATTCAATAAACCGCTTATTCAAAACAAATTTGTAGCTTGATGATGCCTTGATTTCGGGGAGCTTTTATTATGTCACAGACGACCGCTACTGCTTCCAGTCATGTGTATGTGGGGTAACGCAACGCTGTTTTATCATATTAGATAGATATGAGTGTGTTGAAAGTTATGTTATAATGCTACTCTGTGCGTTCGCTCGGTGGCTGCTATGAGACATTTGTTGCACACAAAGCTAGATCGATATTAGACATGGTACTCACAGTAAATCAAGAAAACGAGATTTAAACAATACGATTAACTGTGTTGAGCTATATAACAATGATTAGTTTTCTGTTGATGAATGTATTCAAACAGTTGCTCACATTTCTAATAAAACACATAATATATTAAAGCGTCTTTGGTGATTCCATGGTTTCTACTAAATAAAATCAGAAAGTGCAGGTAATGCGGGAACAATGTCATTGATAGGCGACGCACGGACACTGTCCGTGTCCTAGTTAAAAGTGCTTATTTATCTGGATTTAAACATTCTTGGAAACATTTGGGATAATGTAAGTACACAAGTCAACAAAATATATAACACTGTTCTAGTGGCTTTTGGAAATTTAATCCAAAAATCTTACATAATTGTGCTTTTAATAGCGAGAATTGAACCCTAAAATAAAGTGTTACCTTTTCCTTTGATTTTCAGTAGCAAACCTTGCAGTATTATTTAGAGCCTTAGAAGAATAGAAAAATGAGCTCAAACAAAAGAAAGAATGAACGTTCAAATAGCATTATAAATGTAACCAAATATCGTGTTGCAAACTGGCTGCATTTGCCAGGTATTCTTCCACCCCCTCAAATCTCCAAGTGTCCAAACACTTCAGACGCACCCTCAGGCTGAAAATAAAACATCCATTAGGAATGTATTAAGCTGAGCTGACATTATCCCTCCTCCTTTCATGGATGCAGAGAGTGGTGTTTGTTGACATACACACAAAATCAATTCTGAGCTTTGAAAACTAAAACTCCTCGAAAATGGTAGAAAAACAAAGATTTAATAATGACTGCATTTCTTCCCAGAATAAAGCAGCAGATTTAGTTTGTAAAAGGGAAAACCAGCAGCCTGGTACCTTCATATGTTGCGTAATTACACCTGACAGGGTCTGATTCTGGAAGAGCTGAAATTACAGGCAGACGGCAGAGCCGTGTACAGCTGCCAGGGATCTCGCTTTTGCAGAAGTCTCATTTGAGGGAGTGCTGACGTAAATAACCTAAGGTTCATTCCCACTTCCTGTCGCTCTGTAGATCATCACCTCCCAGGGCGAGCAGCCTTTTTAGCAGTCAATATAAACTGGGCATTTAGAGCATTACCGCCGTGCTAAACGAAACAGCTCAATTAGAGAACGAGAGAAGTAATCCAAAGATTTGATTTCATAAAAAACACTGAAAAACCAGATGGTCCTCTGTCTAACATCAGCTTGTTTGTGCATTACTTTGCGTACGCTAATGCGAACTTTCACACTCATAGGAAGTATACTTATAAACACCCATTAATTTCAAAGCGAGGACATTGTGCTAGCATCATTTTGAGCTGCGCATTTGCAGATATTTATCTAACGTTCTTATCTTTTCACTCTCCTCTTGGTGACGGAGGGAGTGTCATTTCTCCCAGGGTGCCATCTCTCTCTCAGCCTTGGTGACATGAAATAGAGAATAAACTTCAGAATGAGAAACAAGAAGCTCCCTGGTGAGAGGAAGGCAATTACAGTCATGTCTGATGTGCCGCAAGACCCCATGAATAAGAAAAACAAATCAGTTTACAGAGTTGGAAATGGCTTAGAGAGATGTTTGAGGAAGGATGTCTAGTAGATTGGGAGACTGCTATGCAATTTTTATTATGTAAATGCACTATGAGAGAATGTGGAATTAGAGAACACTTGGTTTGATTTTGATTTAATACAAACACTCCCAGCATTCAACAGCATCTCAACTACAAAGAGTGAACCTACAAGGCCATGCATGAGGGTATTGTGGCTGTTTGGTGTAAATCTGCAATCAAAGATTTACTGAAGCAAGCAAGCAAGTCTTGTGTATTTTCTAAAAGCCTTATCCCTTAAGGCCAAAATACAAACACGTGTGAGTCAGCAAATTTCCTTGCAGCTCAGTTTTAAAGTAAATTAAGACTCTAAAGCATCTTGTCACTGAATAATTCCAATTCTCGTTCTTAAAGGGGACATACATGCACTTTTACAAGTTGATTGTACGGAAATGTGTATTGGCAGTGTCTGTACACAACCATCCTATAATGATAAAAATCCATCCAGTGTTTTTATTAAATCTCCTTAGGTTTTCCCTGTCTCAAAACGAGCCGTCTGAAGTGTGGGTCGGACGACCCTCCCACTATTGTTAATTGACAGTAAAATTTACTCTAGTAAATACTATAGTGTTTTTGAACCGTACTATAGTATACTACAGTAAATTAACAAAGTGTAGTAAATACTATAATATACTACAATTTACTGTAGTATCTTTACTATAGTATGGTTTAAAATCACTATAGTATTTACTAGAGTAATTTTATTGTAATTTTACTATAATATACTATAGTATTTTTTCATGTGGGAGGGTAAGTTATATTATGGAATGCTTTCTATGTATAACGTTCTCAAATTCATAATCACACGATTATAATGAACAACGCGTTATGGTTATTGTGTTATTACAAACTTTGTACGCTTGTGATAATGACCATTAGCTATAACCTGAATCTGTCAATGAACTAACGTATACATCAGTAAACACATAGCATTCGTATCTCACTATGCTACCCTGCCAGTAAATACAAAGATAGATCAAAGTGACATTACGTTAACCAACCATTCAGAAACGTCCTGTTTGAGCCTTAATTTTTGAACTTCGTTGGGGCCGTCATCTTGTTCCGGGTCCGACTCCGGTTCAAATTGATACGGTTACAGATGTGTCCTCAGAGACTCCCTTTGCTATTCTTTCTCCAAGATATACCCTCAACTGCTGTCAAGGCAACACTCCACGTGTGTTGTGTCAAAACGCCCCACAGATCAGAGGGGCGGGGTGAGCAAAGCTCATTATCATTTAAAGACACATGCACTGAAATGGCTCGCTGAAAACAGAGCTGTTTTTGACCAGGTAAAATTTTTTTTTTTTTACAATACTAATGAGAATTTTTAATTGTAGTATTACAAACTTTTCATTTAGACACTAAAGAATCATATTAACTTCTACAAAAATGGCACTATATGACCCCTTTAAAAAGCACGCCAAAATGAAGATAAACCTTTTCAATTCCCCTGCCACACGCAGACTCTTGCAGCTCGAATGCTAAGCTAATGTTGATATCGTGAGCCACCCATATTCTTCCAAATGCAAACAGCTTCATAAAACCTTTGTCAGCTGTAGCTTTTATGCTACTTGGGACGCAGAGGCGTACCTTGTCTTAATGCGAAAACCTGCATTGAGGAAAGGGAAAAAAGCCATTTTGACTAAGAGAGAAACAGATTAATAAAGCTGGCAGTAGAAAGCAATTCTTCCACATTTGATCTTGTTATCTGTTTTACATTATTTCCCAAGGGTATGCTGCACCTCGCTGATATACAGCTCTGCGCAAATAATCAATTAAGCCAGCAGATTCTACAGCTTTCTGCTCTTGCTTTGTGTCAGAGCTTCAGCCACTTAAATAGATTTTTCTCCTCAACAAAAGGGCTGAAAGCAGAAAAAGAGTACCGGCTTCAGATGATAAGAAACACTGCCTCTAGATGAACACTGTGGGCCTCAGCTCTGTGAATGAACTTTTGTTAATTAAATGAATTTCTTTGTGTTAATCAATTTGTGCACTGCAACCTTGTTTATTGAAATTTGCCGTTGGGCTTGTATAAAATAAAATGAAATAAAAATGGACATTATACAAAAGCATTGATTAATCATTTAATTTGTAGTTGTAAATAAACAAATGGAAGTGAAATTAAAAGCTATAATTATGATTACAGTTTACTGTTAATCCACAAATGAATAAATTCAAATAATGATAACTAAATAAACAGAGCATAGTGTAGTAGCCCAAATTTCTATTTTGATAATTAAAGTTTGCAAACCGATCTAAATGTATTCTGTAAATTACAGTGCATGTTAGCAGAACTAAATATATTATAATTTAATGACTACATGACATTTAAAATTAGCAGCCTATTGGTTAAAAATCTTGAATGCTAACATACAAGTTGCAGGTCAAATTAATCGCACGTATGGTTAAGTAAAGTGCAAAAGTAGTTTACTTAATAAAGTTTATTCTGGCTATGAACTGTGTATTCAGACCATCTGACCAAAACATATGAAGTGACCATTGCGGGGCAGGGGCAATCGCGCTCCAGGTGGGTGCAGGGGGTTTTCCCCTCAGTAAGAATCATTTTCTGGAAGTGGGTCCCCTTGGTTGCTCAAGCTAGTTTTAACCAAACTATGAATATCTGAATATCCACTAATCTAGTGAACTTGGTGAACTCAAAATATCACATATTCAGAATTTAGTTAAACGTCTGTTAAATAAAAAATCCAATCTTATTTACAGCATGTCAGTATGCTTTTATTATGGAGCACTAACACAGCACATATTTGTTTCTCAGTAGTCAGACTTCTGGTAAATCTCTTAAGGTTATGCCAGTGTTTGTACGCTGCTGAAACGGCACCTCCTGACATCGGTTTTGCTCAACACATTCGAAAGGCATAATAAGATGGTTCACTGGAGAGGTTGCAAGCTTGTAACAGCAGAATCTTCAATGGAACATTGTTCAACTGCTGACACTGTAAGACACAAAACACACTCAGAGAGCCACACACATGCACATTTCCCCCTTTTCTTTCTTGTAGACAAGAAGTATCAAGTCATAGTTTTCACTAAACCCTGCTTAGTTAAAATAATTCTCGTTTGTTCCTTCACAGCAGGCTGGGAAATCTGAAGTGAGATTTCTGTTTCTGTTAGAATGCTGTGCAAGTGACAATTGGTAAACACAGCGCAGACTTTTGGTGAAGAACCTGATGACAACACAAAGAAGGATCTCTTTCCTCACATCTGGGTCTCAAACTTTCCTCTGAAGCAGCTGACATATCTCAGTGTTGCATGAAGTTTCATACTAAACATTTCTGTGAGATAAAAAGGAGGTATTTGTTTATATCCTCGTCCCAAGTCTTGGTGGCAGCCTATTTTTAGCGACCCTCCTGCATAGAAGCCATAGTGGTGGTTTACTGTGAGGATCTGCCGAATGTCTCTATGTTTTGATGTATGAATAAATCCAGCACCCCGCTTGGATTTGGGCGCAGTCCAGGCTGCAGCAGGCACCAGCTGTACAGGTGGCTTAGCTTCAGGTTGGAAGCTGTGTGAAGAGCTGAATTGATGCTGAATACAAAGCATATTCTATAATGGCTTACACATGCCAGTTTCCGTGATTGTAACAATAAGGGAGCCAAACATGTTAGAATAGAAAAGAATTGCATTACGGAGCAAAAGGGAGAGACTGATTCATTGTTCCCTTTCCATTCCATTACAAGCTTTTTGCTTCTCAAAGAAGAGAAATACATTTTTCAAGAAATAAATGTCATGTAAATATGCATAATTTTTATTCATATTTCATACATTTTAATTGATACTTTTAGGAACCCTTAAAGGATTAGTTCACTTTTAAATAAACTTTTGCTGATAATTTACTCACTCCAATGTCATCCAAGATGTCCATGTCTTTCTTTCTTCAGTCGAAAATAAATTAAGATTTTTGATGAAAACATTCCAGGATTTTTCTCCTTATAATAGACTCAATGGACCCCAAACGGTTCAAGGTCCAAATGACAGTTTCAATGCAGCTTCAAAAGGCTTTAAACGATACCAGACGATGAACAAGGGTCTTATCTAGCAAAACATTCGGCCGTTTAACTTTTTTTTTTTTTAAAGTATAAGTTTTATACGGTAAGCACAAATGTTCGCCTTGCTCCGTTCTGTGATATGTGTACGTGACATCACGTAATACGCAATTACGTTGAAAAGGTCACGCTTATCATAGGCGGAAGTACCGAGTCAGTGTTTACAAATGTGCGGAAGGAGGATTCAAAATCGTCCGACATCGTTGTTTTACCTTTTAACTCCCTTTTTTGTAAACGTCGTTTGACTTAGTATGTGCACATTCAACACTGACTCGGTACTTCCGCCTACGACAAGCGTGACCTTTTCAACGTAATTGCGTATAACGTGACGTCACATACACATATCACAGAATGGAGCAAGGCGAACATTTGTGCTTATAAAACTTAAACTTAAAAAAAAAAATATTTAATGACCGATCGTTTCGTTAGATAAGACCCTTGTTCATCGTCTGGTATCGTTTAAAGCCCTTTGAAGCTGCATTGAAACTGTCATTTGGACCTTGAACCATTTGAGGTCTATTGAGTCTATTATAAGGAGAAAAATCCTGGAATGTTTTCATCAAAAACCTTTTTTTTTTCAACTGAAGAAAGAAAGACATGGACATCTTGGATAACATGGGGTGAGTAAATTATCAGCAAAAGTTTATTTAAAAGTGAACTAATCCTTTAAAAGCTTACCTCGGGTCTTTAGTGACCCGGGACATCTTTCACTACCATTAACACTACATTCAACCTTCTTAGTATTCCTCAATAAATTTATTATAAACAATTTTATAAGAAAAAATAACAATAACATTTTTTTTTTCCCATTAATTTTTTTTGTAAAAAAAACTGTATAGGGTCACTAACGACCCGAGGTGTGACCTTTTTTTCTGCGCAACAATAATTGAATCTTTGATGATTGAATAAGTGCAATTCACCTTTATTCCACAAGGTGGCAATATCTGATACACAATGAAGTGAAGTTTCACTCATAGTTACCGCAGGCAGAAAACAAACAAATAGGAAGTATCAGCGATTTACTACAGAGCAAATGGATCTGGTGAAGAAGCTGTCAGTCATCAAAATATAGATTTTTAAGATTTTTTGAGAATATGTTTGATATTGTGAATGTGAGCCAGTTGCTGAATGTACTGAGAAATGAGCTCTGACAATGACAGTGATGATGATATAAAACATCTGCTCAAATTGAACCCTTCCAAGCTCCAAAAGGTAAAAAAAAATGCTTTATTTTATTCTTCTGTAATTGTTATTATAGTCTTATATCAAGCGAGTTTTATATTATCACAACCATCTGCGTTAGATATAGATCCGGGTCGCTAAAGGCCCGAATATGTAATAATGATTGGCGAAACATTCATGCCTTTAAGGGTTAAATATGTATTTTATTACAAATTTACTTAATGTAGTTGTCACTGTGCTTGCAGGCAGACAGATGAAGACAGATGAATAAAGTTCAATCACAATCTGATGGGTGGTACCCCTTGGTAGAAATCAAGTTCCGGGGGCACTGCGTACGATACATTTACAGTGCACGCCGCTGTTTTAATGTATTATCATAGTCATAAACACATATTTACCAATGGGTGGCTAATGAATCAGAAGTCCCCTGCATTCACAGGAAGCAGCTTACTTCTGTGTTGAAAAACAAGGTGGAAAAGGCAGCGTAATTATACTTGTGGAGCAGATTTTGTGTTGTGAGCATAGCTGTGATGTCTTAAAATGCTGTATATTTTGGAACTAAGCCACTGACCTCGCAATATGTGCAAACTGTTCTGGTCTACGTTGTCTGACATTCACACATTTTTAAAATCACAGTATGGCTTCTTGCTTAATACGAGTGACTAATGCTTACTCAAATCTCTACCTCTCTGTGCCTTTAGTTATGTGGTGCATCTTACAAGGTTAGCCTGTTGAGCGAGGCTCTGTCATTGCCGTAAGGCAGAATTTTACCTTTAAGGTCAGTCGAAGACACGGAGGCCTTTGAAATTCTATCAGCAGAGAGTGTAATGAGGAAGAGAGGCATGAGAAATGATTCATGTGCGAGCGAGCCTCTCACAGGCGCCTCTTAGCAGTTAGCACTTTGACCCAGATTATAGCACCAAACCAAACCTCAAAGGGGAGCTCTAGAGATGGACCTCAGCGATATGACTTCACTGTTACCACTATAAAAAGCACAAATACACAGTACAATCTTTCTTATTCTTTTGTTCAATATTATCATTTTCTTTTACCCACTTCCACTTTCTTCCTTGCTTACATTTTCCTCAAGCACACTCAAACAAAACTGCACAGGTTCTCCTTTCCCTTAAACTTAAAAGATCCTGGCCACTAAAAACAGTATGTGTGTGGTAGTGCCATATGGACTTGAAATGAGAATTTGAGTTTTTAGTGCAGTATAAATTCACTTTCCGATTCCAGTTGATGTTTGCACGGCTGTTATTATTAAAGCTCACCTTCCTTTTGGACCATTAGACGACAAATCAAACTCCACAGGTGTCATGAAGGCCGCAGACACGGAGATGAACCTTTAATTTTGCTGAGTGCTTGGTGAAAGCCAGCTCAATTATAGTTCTGTCATGACAACTTTCTGAGTGTTTAGCATGGTTATGAATATGACAGTGTTGATATTTGGTATTGACGGAATAGATACTGCTGTTGCTTTTATTTCTGCTGCTGCAGAGCAAATACGGGACTTGCTGTAAGTAAGACATGCTGCTGCCAATGTGCAATATAGAATACATGAATTACCCTCAGCAGATCTATACAGGTGGAGAGTTTCTGAAAGCGTGCCGCACTGCTACACAAATGCTGACTAAGTATTTGAAGGTTTAGCAGCAAGCTCATTAGCTACTGATAGGGCAGGAACCAATCAGCTGCCTGTGCCCTATAGAGAATAATGTGACTGCAAGCAGATTGAGTTATATGTTCACACTGTTAGTCCAAATCTGATTATTTGTGTATCCAATTGGAATCTTGTTTCTGCAGCGACTTTTAGCATGTTTCCTATAACAACGTCTGACATTTACATTTTACGTGGTGTGAGAAAGTCACATCAACCACGCGAAATACGATCAGAGTGGTCAGACTGAAATGTATTTCCAGAAATACGATTTAAATAGGTTTTCAAACCACATGAAAGTTGTTTGAAATGGATTTGTAAAATGATATATAATATAAAAGAATAATTTTTGGCTATTCAGACATGCTGATCGGATATGCACAAAAATTGGACTGGATTTGGATTTGGGATGACAGTCTGCCCTAGAGTTTCATGATTGCAAGTTATTTTCAATTCAAATATGAATTACATTTATCCATTTATACTTTTTTATCCATTTAGGCTGATTTCTCACATGAATGTTCCCATATTACATGTCACACTTTAACACCTAAATGAAAACATAATGCACACAAGGGAGACAAAAGAGACCCTTTGAAACCCTTTAAAACTTTATCTGCTTATGTATATGTTGGACAATATTAAATTGTGATCAAATTTCAGCGAACTCTATTGTCAATAGTGTAGCAAGCTCAGTAAAGAAAGAATTCACTTTCAAACTAGGCATTTTTCAGTTGGTCAGTGCAACGAATATTTTCTTGCTATCACCAGACCAAGCTCAATTTAAGATTGAACATTGGTCTGGGGAGTCTGCTATGTATTTTCTACTGCACAAGAGGTGTGATAAACGAGCATAATTCAAATGACTCCGTATGCAGTTGGATAGTCCTTCAACCAATCAGACCACAAGAGGCGTGATCAAAGGGCAAGGACCCATCGCTCTATCCGTCATTGTGTTAAACCTGCAAATAGCGTGCCAGGTGGATAAGCCAGTCTGTGATTGGTTCCCACAAAAGTAGAAATTAATTTACATGTTTCCAGACTGAGCTGCAGGAGGCGAAAACAAATCGCAGGCAACGTACAACGTACAACGAATAGGCTACTCCTTGCAAAGTCTACTTGGGAAAAGTTTTCACATGGTTTCCCATTGAAATGATGGAGAGAAAAAAAATCACTGAGCAATGGAAAATGTGACCCCACCCCCCAATCCCTCTTATAGAAAAATGAATAAAATAATGATTTTGTACTGTTCTCTTTTAAAGAGAGCCATTGCCTTATTTGCTTCCATGTTGGTCATGGTAAATAATAATAATAGAAAAAAATCCAACATAAATTATCATTCAAACCTTGCTTTCTTTTCTGCTTTTTTTTCAGGCAGATACATCTTGACATCACATGATCCGTTGGCTCTATGGGGAAAATAACTGTGAAAGCCAAACCATTGTGCAAAACTTCCCTCCCTCTCCATTTATGAGAGAGGAATGGTGGGACAGCACTCTTTCCTAAAAGCTCTGTAAAAAGCCAAGGTGACCGCTGGGTCACAAGTGAGAAATGAGAAAATGGCTTTGGGGTGTGCATCCAGTAGCAGATAACATGAGAAAGCACTATCTCCTCTCAGCACATTTTTGTGAAGAAGAAAGTCCAATGCATTCGAAACAGAGACTGTTTCTTGCTCCCTGTCTCTCTTTTTGAAATGATGGACAGTTCATTGTTTATCTATTACAATATATACTGTGTATCAAAGTCAAGAGAAATGCTCTGTTTGCACGATTCATTTGCAAAAAGAAAGGTCAAGTAGACCCTCTTAAAAATTCTACAAGCTTCAAAAAAGTCAAAAGAAAACATGTGTAAACAGCCAACACTCTCATACAAAACATTAATTTACATTACCATTTGTTAATGTTAATTAATGGTACCATTACCATTAATTAACATTAACATTTACAGATGCAATAAACATCTGAGTAAAAATATGACAATTTACCTTGAAAACGTTTAAACATTAAATGGAACTGTAACGAATAATGGACAGTTAACAGTTATTGTAAAATAAACCCTGTAAACCCTGACCCTCATAATATTTAACTGGTTTGAGTAGGACAAACTTAAATTAAACAAATCAGTTCAGTTAAAATGAACTGTTATGAGTATTTTTAACTTTTTTTTTCTTTTGAGTTTACAGCACTGACATACAGTATTTCAAGTAAACTAATTTCCTTTCATTTGGACTAACTTAAGTTTAACTGAAACTGGGTTGGGATTTTTTAAATTATAAAAGTAAGTGTTATATATGTTTTTGTTAATGTGGGTTTTTGGAGTTACCATCATGGTGACAAGTGGCGCTGTTTGGTTTGAGTGCAGGTAAATTACATGTTTTAAGTTGCAGACTCATTTAGTAAGTGGTATACCATGCTATTGTCAACATGTTATCTGAATTAGTTTGTTATAACTAGCAAAATATTTATGTTGATATAACCTGAACATTTTAAGTTAAATGTATAAATATGTGTACTCAAATATTTCAAGTTAAGTACAATAAAAATGTATGAGTACAAAATAAAAATCTTACTTAAACTTTGAGTATCTTATCTTTAAAAAAAATATCATTCAACTTTTTTGAGTTCTGACAACTTATTAGGGTTTACAAGTGAAGATTTGATTTGCTAGAACTCAAAATAAAATTGTTAATAAAAACTAAAAACTAAATATTTTATGTTAATTGCTATCGAAATGTATGAGTTCTATCTCAGTAATTCAAGTTAGGAGCAATTAATATGCATGAGTATTACAACTCAAAACTTGATAGTTCTGCTAACTTAAAATTGGGAACATCATTACTTAAAAAAATGTTATGCAACTGATTATCTCACATTTTTCGGGTTTACAGTGTTGTCAGGATATATAGCACAGACACAGAAACAAGAGGAACAATGGTATGTTTACTGAACTGACAACAGGATAAACACAGGCTGATGAGTATTGACCCCAGATACGGAGCTGGGTTACCATATAAATAAATATGTAGACAAGAAAAATGATTTCATTTATAATGGCTGCAGTACCTGTATGTGAAAAAAAACTTTCCAGTAAAAAAATAGTCCATTAAAGTACAAAAGAATCAGCCTAGCAAAAGATGAATATATTACAATAATATTAATACTGATTTCCTCTGAGGGAGTTTCAATATAATCAATGACTGATATGCAGTTATTTGCATATGTATGCAACATGAATCCGAATGTTCTATCGGTTTGATTCAATGGTGAAAATCTGGAAATCAGAATGCTGAATGCTGCATTTGACCAATCAGAATCGCAAGAGTTATAGAATGCAGAACTGTGAGTGATTTAAAGCATAAATTAATAAAGGATACACAATCATATTCTACTGCTGTGTGAACGCTCCATTAACTGTACAAAAGTGTTTTTATTGTATTGCATTACTACCATTATGTATAATGTTGCTTGCAGGTAAAATCTATGAAGGCTGACATCATTAGCATAAAGTGACTAATTAAAATTAAATTAGCATAAATCTGGACACAAATGGATAGGCAAAGTTCTTATTAGCTCGGGAAACCTTTTCAGCTGCTGAACCAACTGAACTGGTTAGAAAAACATCTTCACGTCACAGTGGGAATTCATTTAGCATTCATTTCCACCAAATCTGTGAATTGACCTAGCTTTATGCACCATACTAATCCATTACTTTTTATTATTTACATAACATTTTTCTCTATTTCTTATTTAAATGAGCTACATTGATGGTTTTTATTTAATTTCATTTTAATTGTGTGAGTGATGGAAATATAAGGAAATTAGAAATGATACAGAACGACTTGCAAACGGTGATTTGTGCCATTTAACAAAACTAACAAGGAAAACTGGGGGGAAACAAACTGCAATATAAATTTTTCCACTGCTGTAGAAATATAAGTCTTATCTCCTTCAGCTTAGGGAGATGTTCATATGGAGCCAAATGAGGCTCTAAGCCATTTGTAACGCAATCAGTCCATAATTAACGAGCACAACTCTGTTCACTGACATTTATGCTTGTAGCTGTGCAGAATAACTCTCTGACTTCCACACAATAGTTCAGCCATTTATAGTTAAATTCCCCAATCACACTTTTAAAATTAACACGCTCACATCACAACCTTACACAAAAAGTCACGGCCATTACAAGGCAAGACTAGTCTGTTCTTAACACTGTCTTAACTTTTCAACTGTAGCATAAATTGTCCAAAACAATGAGGCAGCTAATGTTTAACTATAGGTTTTTGCCTTTAAATTTGCTCATAATGATTGAACTTGATCACTCAATGTTTGATATGCATATATATTGCGGAGAGGTTGAAATGGATGTATTGTCAATGTTCTTCTGGTGAATTGTAACACATTGCAAGTTTCTTGAAAAAAATAAAATAAAAAAGAGTAAAAGAATAAATAAACATTTCATAATAAACCTGCTGCTGTTGCTGCCTCTTCTTTTGGCTTGCAGTCTCTCTGTCGGCTTTGAAGTTTTCCAGCAAGCCTAAGGGTAAAATAAAATGGCAAACTTTTTTTCTTACTTAACAAAGGTAAACTTTCAGCACAGTTTCAAACCACAGGAAGAGCTCAGGCTTGGCATCTTTCTGATGTTTAGCACACGCAGCACATGTTCCCCGGTTGCTCTAAGAATCAATTTGATGCATAGTCTCCCAGCCTTTCAGAACTGCTCTTCCAGATGGTGGAATAGAAGAACAATGGCCTGTTCTATTGTGAGCACAACAGAATATTGAATCAGATAGCTGTAAAAGCAAAGGCTCTTTCATTATTGATGATAACAGAAAGGAATTGGAAGGTGGAGATAACTGCTTGTATTTAGCTCTCATGGACACAATACACATTCACTCTTTTCTTTATGAATCTTCCTCTCTAGCGTTGATTTCATATGTTCATATCATTTAAGCTGCCATTGTGACTCTTGTAGCATTTAATTTTTTCCCTCATGTTCACTTTAAAGGTTAATCAGGGTTTTTTTTGCTTTAAGTGTCCACTTTCAACTATGAGTTTTAGAACTAAGCAGGACATTTTAAATATTGTTAATCTTCACTCAACATTTTGAAGGAATATTAAATCATTGATTGTTCAATTAAAAAAGTATTCACCTTAAAGCATCTCGCCAACTTGCAAAAAGAAAGTTGGAAAGTTGTCCTAACAGGAATGCTGCCATTAATAGGTTTCATCAGATAATTAAGGAAATTAGCATCATGTGCCAGATTAACACCAATAACTGTGAGGACCTTGCTGAAAAATCCAGCATGGCTGGTCACCAGCATAAGGTATGTTTTGCATGGTGGTTATTTCTATGGCATGGGATGTTGTTGCTGGTTTTCTGAGACCCACAACGGTTGCTGGTTGCTGGTCCCCAACATGACATGCTGGTTTGCTGGTCCCCAACATGACATGCTGGTTTGCTGGTCCCCAACATAGGGTGCTGGTTGCTGTTTCCCAAAAGGACATGCTGATTGCTGGTCCCTAACATGAGATGCTGGTTTGCTGGTCCCCATCATAGAGTGCTGGTTCGTCTTTGACCCATGTACACTTTTGGGATCAATGGCTGACAGCTGGATTTTGACATGGGAGTTCACAAATGACCATTAAAGTCTTTAAAAATAGCATCTTTCAATATTGAGCTTTCATTATCCATAGCTCTTTCTTAGAAATCAAGCGTATAACGTCAGTTCTGGCAGGTCATGTTAGTCAAACTCGCATCAGCTGTCAGCTGATCACGTCTACCAATAGGAATACGACGTCTATCACCACATACATAGCTCCTCAGTACTATCAGCAGCTATCGTGTTTCTCCAGAGCTCAATTACCCTCCTCCATCCCCAGCTCCTCCTCTTGTCAGTCAGGATTTGGTATTCTAATTCCCCTTGAATCCGACTAAATTCCTGAATTATTTTGTACATTTAATATCAAAATTAATGCTATCTGAAATACATTATGTTGGTTCTGTTCTGTTTACCCTAAGGGGGTTATTGCTGCTCTCCCTGCTCTTATCCATGCTAGGCTACATGAATGCGCAGGGAGTTATTTACCAGAACAGAACCATACCAGCAATCCAAACTATATGCTAATAGTTAATCAATCATCTTTGACGATAGTGGTCCTGACGGAAAGAGCACTTGTCGTAACCCTTGTTATTGAAAGAACAGCATGACTATGCTGGTTCACCAGTTAGACCAGCACCATACCATCATAAACAAGCCTGAACCAGCATGGAATTCATGCTGGTTTATGCTGGATTTTTCAGCAGGGGTAAGCGTTCTCCAATTTTGATCAAAGTTCTTTTTCAAATGCCTCACAAGTTTTTTTATGCTGTGCTACAGAATATGTTTTAACTTATTGTATGAAATATGCTTAAAGAGCCTTGGATTTTATAAATAGGTTGTTCTCTAATTGATTGATTGACAAAGAAATAACCCGTGAATGCATGCTATTCTAGCTCTTAACTCTTTAAAAGATCATGGAAATATTTTTCAAGATATGTCCCCTTTAAATATCCCAGAATAACAACCTGCACTGGTTCTGTCTTGAGGCAAAGCCCACCATAGTTCAGGATGGAAGTTAAGGAGGCCCAGACTTTAGGGAGCAGAAGCAGAGCTCCTGTATTACACATTCTGCTTGTACCCTCACAGCAGCCCAGATCCACCTTTGGCTAATTTCCCACAATTTCCAAGCTTCCTGAAAATGAATATGCATTACAGTTGCAGTGAATCCATTTGCACGGCAGAATAATAACGAAGAAAAAGTGCTCTCAAAAATGCAATTAATCTTATGTAAAACGCCTGCTCAATGCCTCTAATTAGATGCCATTTTAATAACTGCGTATGTTGTACAAGAAAGACAGTTTAGCAAAGGTGGTAAACACCATTGTTCATTTGTTTGATGACATAACAGCAAAAGTAAATAGATTTTTGTTTACTGGAATATAACCAATCACTTATTTATCTGAAATGAACCCTCTAGAATTAGTACTGCACATGCTAAAACATGCTAAAACCCACACAAAAAAAGACAAATTGCTAGCAACAACACATGATTAACAATCACTATCAAACAGAAATATGCATTCAGAAAAAAAAACAAAAAAAACAAAACAAATGTAAATGAAGATATACATGCATTTTAAACGTGAAAATGGATTCACGTTTGCCATTCAGCCTATGGTGTACAGCAAGATGAACATGGATTTGTGGGAGTAGACGCTTTTGGCAAAGGATTACACTGAGACTGCAGAATAAACCAAACACATCACCAATAGAAACACCAGTTCATGTTCTAGAAGCATGGTGTCATCATATTTGTGTTATCCAATTGTAGGTGAAAACAGGGTCCTCCCACGACCGGCTCTGGGCTGATAACATCTTCCAACGTTATTATACTATTACAGGTCACAGACTGGGTCGACAACTAAGGATTGGAGAAAAGGTTACTGTTTCTTCAGGCTAAGATGTGAACTGCTCTGTGCTTCAGAAATGCTTGATGTACTGATAGTGCCTTTCTGATAGACTGTCAATCAACCTGCCATCCCTGGTACAAGGTACTGTAGGTAATAGGTTGTAAAGGCATAGTCCAGATTCCGTACAAGCTCAGTTGACAGCACATGTGGCAAAATGTTAAGCAAACATTAATTTCAACGTGTCCCTCCTTTCCTTCAAAAAAGCAAAAATCTGTGTTACAGTAGGCACTTACAATGGAAGTAAATGGGGCCAATTTGTAAATAATAAATATATAGTAGCCAGATAATAACGTAAACAGTATGAGTTAAGAGTGTAACACAATTCGTACCAAAACGTTTCGGTACAGGACTTCCGGGATGGTGCACGTGTGCCATCTTAAACAGTTAACAGTAGTCTTGTTTTACACGCGGAACATACTTAAATCCGAGTTCTCACACAAACATATTAGGTGCTCTGACCATTTTATCACGGAATTTATCAAATGATAAATGCCATTTTGACGCTCTTTAATATGACGTGACGGATCACTGTATAGACGTTCAAGCGGTTATCTCTTCCCAGTCAAAGAATAAACATGAATTAACATTTGCAGGTATGTTGAGGATACATTACAGCTTACTGGAACATATCATGTCATGTAATCGCGCAATCAGTGTTTGAACGGTGGAAAGACGTGAATAAAACAGCTTGTAAACATGTCACATAGGCTATACCTCAAGTCCACAGCTGGTTCACTAGATAAATGAACTCTTTCGCTAAATATATGCTCTATATTAGCCTATATATTCAGTTAACCTGTTAGTGATGTCTTGATTATTTATTGTATGTTTAAATAAATCTGTCATGAAAATGACAGCCACTTTGTTGATATTTCAATAAGAATTGGAGTAAAAACATAATTGTATAATTAGATTAAGAAGTTATGCAAAAGAAGATGCAAAAACTGCCTCATGTGAAGTTTACATATTTGCATACAATGTGTTATTTGAGTGTTGATTATTATTAGGCTAATTTGTGTTGTTATATTATAGTAATGTGCAAATAGCCTATAGGGCTCCCTATATAGGCTAGTTTACAATTAACAGCATTAGCAGGGATTTTTATCTTTATGAAACTTTTAGTTCTAATTGAATTCATTTAAAGGGATAGTTCACCCAAAAATGAAAATCCTGTCATCATTTACTCACTCTCAAGTTTATCTAAACCTGTATGCATGTCTTTGTTCTGCTGAACACAAAAGAAGATATTTTAAAGAATGTGTAGCAGATAGAGCAACCACTGACTACCATAATAGGGACAAAAATACTATGGTAGTCAATGGTTGCTCTTTCTGCTTTGTTACAAACATTCTTCAAAATATCTTCTGTTGTGTTCAGCAGAACAAAGAAATTCATACAGGTTTAGATCAACTTGAGGGTGAGTAAATGATGACAGTTTTTTTTCCATTTTTGGGGGAACTATCCCTTTAAGGACAGAAACAATTTGTTCAGTAAACCACTATTTAATGTAAAAAAAAAGAAGTTATTTTGTATTTAGTTTTCTTTCCCTTGCTGTAACGAACCCATACCGAACCGTTACCTGAAAACCAAGGTATGTACCATATAAGTTGTGTGTCTTGCTACACTCCTGAGTGTTATCATATTTTAAGTGTGTAAAAACTGTAAATAACTTTTCTGGGTAAAATTGTATCCAATTTTACAACTTTGTTGCCATGACAATAAAATAAAATAAAAGGTTTTGTAAAAATGGTAATTTAAACAGCTTCACAGCTCAAACAATATGAAAGTTTGTTGTTTTAATTTTTTGTGGTAATCAACATTATGCAAAAACAATGCTAAACTGAATATTTCTATTTTTTAATTTATTTTATTGTTCACTAGAATGGACAAAACTTTAAAAGCCATTTAATGTAGGCTGTGATGTTACATCAAACTGTCATGGATTATGATTTTTCACCCTTTAATAATTTGTATACACATAATAATTTATTATACTGTTGTTTTAGAAGTATATAAATATATAAAGTTGATAATTAGTTTTTTACTGAGGCAATTTATTAAGAGTGACATGCTGAATGGCTACAATTATGAGACATGTTAAAATATATGGTCAGTTATCTGGAGCGTGTAAAACAAACTGCGATTGCAGGCGAAAACAAATCTGCCTGTTGTGAAGTGGAGTGCCAGTTTCCAGCGTTCAGCATATTTATTTATTTATGGGCTTCAAGAAAGAAGGTCTTTGGCACAGGCTGGACACATGGGCCACTGCGGTTATCCTCAACGCTCTACCACTGGACGAGGCGGTGGAGGAAGGTAGGCCAGCACATTAATGATGCATGGGGACCAGTACGTTCAGTTTAAAGTTCTCCATGCTCTGTGCAGGCCCACTGAAATATGCATGAGCTACACCACATGTGCAGGCTGCAGCACATCAAGTTACTTTCCACCTTGGCGGAGGGTGCAGCGGCTCACGGCACGCTTGCAGCAAAGCAACCGCAGGCTCTTCTGAAAAAGGATGCTTGAGTCGTAAGTTGTCCATTATAATAGACCAGTTCTGCATGTACGTGTTCATCTGAGTGTTTGATAGCTTCTTATTGTCATAGAGTAGATTTATAAGGTAAGAAACAAAACTTTTGATAGTAAAATGCACCCTATTGAGATTACATATATGTGGTGTCTATATAGACGTTGCTTTGTGATGATTTTGCAACTTTAATAAAAGTAGCAGAATTTGTCAACATATCATTAAAACAAAAAGATTGCTTTATTTGTAACTGATTTAAAGGAAAAAAACAAGGATTTTCAAAGTATCTTGTTATGCTGGCTTGTTAGTTATAATGAGTTGTTTGTTCATGGACTGGCCTCTGGACAAAGTTTTTGGTCTGCTGAATTTCCTTGAAAGTCAGCATGAAATCCAAATTGATCCTGTTTACTTTTTTTGTTTTGTTTTTTGCTTTGCCTTATTTTGAACGATTCATTGCTGCACGGTTTTCCAAATAAACTTCCCCAGTGACTGCGTTATCACTGACAAGTTGTGCGGGATATTAGATAACACTTTATTTTGATGGTCCCCTTTAGACATTAGGCTGACTATAATTAACGTTGCACCTACATGTAAACTATCTCTCATTAGAGTATTAGTAAAGTATTAATAGACAAGTAGTCATAGGTGGAGGGTGAACCAACTAGATGTAAGGCTAGATGTGATTCTTCATTAAAAACCCATTTAAATATAATGTCATGAAATAGTTACATGTCGCCTATCAGCAACCTAGACATCCTAGCATAAACACTCTTGTTATTAAAGTGGTTATCAGTTATCAGTTCATGATGAGAGAGTTTTCGCAAGAGTGCAGAATTCAGTCAGAATTCAGAGTTCAGCTCGCGCACTGAACAAATCTCTGGTATTTCAGCGATTACTAATCTTAACGCCTCTGATTGGCCATTGCATTCCTAAACTCAACACAGTCGTGTGTGATTGGTTTTAGAGCATAAAGCTGTAAAATGCATAAAAAGTATGATTCAACATGAGCAGATCTGAATTTAATGCTGCAATCGGCACTTTTCATTTAATTTAATTACTAGATTGGTGCATTTTTGACCCACGTCCCTGTTCATTTTTTTTTTAACCTGAAACCTTACACGCTCCACTTATGCAAGTAGTATTAGTAGATTTTATTTATAAATTCTACTGACTATAAGTAACTTTGCAAGTACATGTCAAACTTGTTTGACTAAATCTAACCATAACAATCTACTAATACTCAACCAATACTCCAATATTGAAAGTTAATTAACATGTAGGTACAACATTATTTATTTATTATTTATTATTATTTATTTATTTAACAGAAAAAGGGACCATCAAATTAAAGTGTTACCGATAATATTAATCAACAGCTATTAAGACATTGCTTTACCCAACTAGCGCAAACCTGGCTCCATTTTTATCCAATAAATGGATGGATAAAATTCAGACGGATAAAATACTTTTTTCACATTGAATATCCGGTTCATGTTGACTTTTAAGTGTCTACAACAACTACAAAAGCTAAAGTCAGCTCTTGAGGAGGTGTAGCGACCACATTAACAAATCTAACTTCTAAAAATAATGTCATGTGTTAACTATGTGACTGCAGTAAGCTGTAGCCTCAACTATGAATGAACTTCCATCTACTATGCTACTATGCTATTTCTACCGCACAGGTCCAACAGCGACCTCCAACATGTCAGGATCCGTTATCACTTCGTGGCGCGCAATGCCAACGAGCTCTCCGTGCAGCAGGGCGAGGTGCTGGAGGTACGGATGACCCTCTGTGAGGAGGTGGAGGAGGATGGGGAACAGGGCAGAACAGGTCTGAGGTACAGCGTGTGGGAGGTAGAAGGAGAGAAAACACGACTACAGCTCATGCAGAGCTCAAGGTCTAGAAGACTCTGTAGGCCGATGTTTGAACATAAATGATAAAAAACAAAAACATCAAAAGTTTGTGGGAAACTTGAGGGAAACTAGATTGAACATAACATACCTATCTAGTTCTGTCTACTTTATAATGCATAAAATGAGTCCATATGCGACGGGACATAACACAAAAAAATCCTGTTAATCAAACGTTTGTGGGAATCCTGAGGGAAACTACATAGTACAGAACATACTGATAAGGTAAAAAAACATCAAATCTAATTCTGTCTACTTAATAATGCATAAAATAAGTCACTATTTTTCAATTGTACATTACTGAAACACAAGTAAACCCTTGCAAGTGCACAATACCCACAACAAGGGAGCTGAAGTCAAGCATGTAGGAAGGCATCCTTTCAACCTGTCACTTTCAGACGTCTGCCATTTCCCTCAGAACAGCCTCCAACCCTGAGGTACTCTATTTACATGAGAACTACTGAAGTGATCAAGAGGGATTACCCCCGATTGGCTAATCCATCAGGAAACACGGATAATCGTGTTTCTAGACATGCCCGGCCTGAGCCTGGTATCACTGGGATTTAATTCTAGGATCCCAATGGTAGGATGCATCATTGGGACACAGTATGACACAACCGCTGCACCAAAACCTTTTAGCTAAAATTAGTCAACATGTTAAATGAACGAGGAAGAGTCTCAAAAATAGATTTATCACAGAAAAAAAATATATTGATCCATGCGCACTAATGCAAATTACAGAACTAATACTAGGCTCTCATGTTCTTCTAGGTCTTGGAAAACAATAAACAGTGGCGGCTGCTGAGGAACCGCAGCGGTCAGTCAGGCTACGTGCCGTGTAATGTGCTAGAAGAGGTCAAACCAGGAGAGCAGGAGTACGACCGTGCTGCTCTCTTCAACAGCCAGGTCAGCTTGCAGTCTAAGCTACTTCACTGCCACACTGTCCGCCCACCAGTTTGGTTTATAATTTGAATTTTATTAATATGTTACATTTTAGTGTCTTATTACTTTTTGTTTAAGCATTAGAGCCCCAAATGCCATGTGCAATACTTTACATATGTCTCATATGTTAACATTATTTAATACATTAACTGACATGAACTATCATTGAGCAATGTGCTTTACAACATTTTTTAAACCTTGTTAATGTTAGTTAATAAAAATACTATTGTTCATGTTAGTTCATAGTGCATTAACTAATGTCAAACAGATATTTTGAATTTTAAAAAAGTATTATTAAAGACCCCTGTGATGAAAATCAAGTTTGTGTCTATGTGGTGTTTTCAATATGCTTTCAGACAAACCATGTGCAAATCCATATGTCAACACCATTGCTGAGTATTATTTTCTCCTTAAAACTGCAGTGAACACGGTTTGAAATCGACAGTGTTTCTAACGTCACCAGCTACTTTGTAACCAATCACGTCAACGTGTGGGCGGGCTTTAGCATATCATTACTGTGCTGCGAAGCAGGGGAGTCATTTAAAATCTGCTACTTTTAGCAGTACTGGTGGTGAATTATGTATATGATGTATATTACTATGTTATTATGTACTATATGCCTTTCTCCACTGACGTTCTAAGCATTTCTTAGGATGCTGATTTTTAGAGGCAGACTTAGATGGCGAACGGGAACATGGTTTGTGCAACATTAGCAACACATTATTAGCGGTTTGATAACGTAGTCAAGCAAAAGGCTAAACATATTAATTACCGTTATGTGTCCGACATTGAAAAGCCTGTGTGCAGTAATTTGAGTATAAGTTGAACAAGTTGATTGCTGAGGTGGGGCTAATTTGCATATTCATTGATCTGCGTATAAATTAAAAAGGGGTGTAGAGTTACATTCAAGCATGAGTTACCAATTTAAAGCATGAAGAATTTTTTTTCGCAGGAAAAAAACATTTAAATGAGTCATTTTTGGGGATTCAAGATAAGTATAATCGGTAAAATTATAGATTAAAGGGGGACTTTTAATGTTTAAATTAACATTAACTAACATCATTTAATGCTATAAAAGTATTGTTCATTGTTAGTTCAGTTAGCTAATTAATGTAGTTAACTAATACTAACAAAATAAACTGTATTGTAAAGTGTTACTGTGAAAACTATTAGTTATGCTAGATGAACTGACATCAGGGGATTTTGGGAAATATCATCAACACTTGAATTAACAAAAAAGAAGAAAAAAGGGATGGATTTGAAAAGGTAATACTGTTTTATTTTACACACAGGCCTTCCTTTAAATACAAACTTGGCCTGTCCTATTAAAAAAGAAAAAGAAAAAAAGAAATCAATTTATTTTCAATTTTTTCAATTTTTATATAACAAATTTATTTAATATTTATATGTTTACTCTAAGAATATTACATTGAAGTTTTAAGCTGCATTTAGACAAGTCCCAAAATGTGCTAACAGGGTTGAAAAAATTGCATGCCTCATAGAAAATTAATAGAAATAAAATAATATATCAGGCCATTTCCTGAAGGTTAAGCACTTCCATTTACCGATCACTTGTGGAAAAAGAGAAAACACATTTTCTCTACTTTATTCGTGGAAAGTACACACATATATTCTCCTACTTTACATGGCAGGCATTGACTCTTTCTTTTTCTGCCCCTCTGTTTTTCCCATCTCTACAGGCTGTGAATCCTTATAAAGGTACCTCGGCTGGCCCTGTAAATCACGCAGAGGTTTTGGAGATGAATAAATCCTCCCGGGATAAAGATAGTACGTACCTCTTATCTGCTTGCTGTATTTGCTGTGAGATGGAGAGAGGGGAGAGTCTGCCAAAAAAAAAAAATGCAGAGAAGTGGGAAATGAATGAGAGTGCTCTTATGTACATAGATTGCAGATTCCAACCAGAGTTCATTGCTCCTGTCTTGGGCAATCTTATTCACTATGTCTCTGTCCCAGTGCTTGTTTCTCTATCTCTCGCTTCTTCTGCCTATCTCTCTAGACCGCAACCAACAGAAGGAGGTAAATGATGAACTGCTGAAGAGGATAACTGACAATAAGGCCCAGCCAACAGCTCGAAACTTTCGGGTGGAGCGCTCAAGTACATCCGTGCCCATCACGTATGAATCCCAGCCCTTTGAGGTCAATGCTTGGCTAAACGCAAAGGGATTCTCCAGACCGTGAGTGACACTTAGTGGTAACCTAGTGGTTAAACATATGGGCTGTTAACTGAGGTTGCAAGTTCAAACCCGCAAGTGATGAACCATGTACCCTTGAGCATGGTACTTACCCCCAGGTTGCTCTGGTGGGGCTATGACAAAGATGTACCGTAAATACACATAATAATATGTAAACCTTATTGAGAATGTTATAGGGGGGTCATACTGGCATAAAATCTGGCAAAAATCTATTTTAAACACAAATATATTCTTACCACAGCTACGTAGATTATGACTGGCAGATAGTTAGTTGAACAAGGCGCAGTCTTCAATGAGCCTAATTTACATAGAAGGAGGCCTGTTTGTGCTGTAAAGAATCACAGTACCTTCATTTAAATATATTTAAACCAGATTCGGCTTCTATTTATAATGTAGGGACGGGGCTTCAGGTTTTAGATAGCATTTGATTGGACAGAAAATCTGATGAGAAGCTAAAGTGCAGCGTGATGTCACCAAAATTGAGTGGTGTAGGTATGACATCACTTCGTAGGCCAAAACGCAGAAGCAAGTTAGCATTTTAGCACTTCCGGTTCCCTCATCCCAAAGGGAATGGGGTTTTAGTTAAAAGGCTGAAATAAGGCCTGTGGTGAACACAAGCTCAAGACACTTTCATGTTTTATTTTACGACATAAAATAAATCAGTATTACCCAACTCGTGATGATTTGAAGCTGTTACGTGTCTTGAAAAAGGCGTTTGCTAACAAGTGGCTAAATGGGACTATAGAGGCTGTCGAGGAGATTAAACGGCATCAAGCTGAAAAGGTAAGCTCAGCACACTTTTACAGCCTCATTATGCTCATAAATGTGCTCTTACAAACTATTCTAACTCAAACTTTCTAGAAAAATGTTTTGAGATAAAAACTGAAAGAGTTGTCGGAAGCTTAGTGGTGGTGATGTTGAAATCGCGGGACCGTGGTGTAGTCCGTTTATAGCCTACCTTTAGCCTTTTACTTCTGGCGATTGCATTTAGGCTTCAAAATTAATAGAAGTTGCGTTCATCTGTGATGATTATCTTCATGGACAGAACGTGCAAGTATCATAAACTTTTGTTGATCACAGAGATAATTTTTATAGATAATACAAAAGCCTATGGGAAAATCCTATTGGGTTTTTCTCAAGGGAACCAGTGCGATGCTAACTGCCGGCTGGCCTACAAAGTGGCATCCTGCACCACTCTATTTCAGCTCATTTAGTGCCTGGAAACTGTAACAAATAGGTTGTGCAACTGTTTAGTGAATTTTCCCCAGTATATTTTCGCAGTATATGTAGCAATTTATCTCAAAAGATCAAATAAAATTGGATTCCTCGTGATATGACTCCTTTAAAAAAAAAGATGAATATGATGTAATATTCTCTCCACACTCCAGGGTGGTGGGATGTCTAGGTATTCTGAACGGGGCTCAACTATTTTCTCTCAGTAAGGAGGAGCTGAAAGCCGTGTGCGGGGATGAGGGTTCCCGTGTCTTCAGTCAGATCAGTGTCCAGAAAGCTCAATTAGAGGTCTGTCACAGAGCAATATCACTTAAACTGAATTTGTGCAGATTAAACTTTCGAATGCAGTGCAAAATGGAGCTTGAAAGTCTTTCTTTCTCTCAGAGGGGTCGTGGGGATACAGAGCTACAGGAGATCATGAGGCGACGACAACAGGAGGTGGAAGGCTCAACCTGGGACTGATTACAGTCAATCAGGCCGTCACTCATGACCTTATTTCATCACATTTCCTTCAGTACTCTTGTTCACCCTACAATCAACAGCCACCCAGAGGAATTCAGAACAGATGGACTAAACAACTCCAATCATTACTGGAACCCAGACCAGCCCATTTCTTTTATGACCCGTACAATGTAGCGCTTAACGCTAGTGCTTAAGCTGATGAACATGAATGCATTGAGAGTGAAGTCTTTAACCCCCATTTATCGAGAGGAAAATGATTTTGATAGCAGGCATATGATTGGCGCTGTTAAAGGGATAGTTTATAGCCATTATTTATTAAACCGCATGTCATTTCAAAACTTATTTGCAATCATTTTTATGTGGAACCTTCACAAGTTTAAGTCATTATTTACTGCACTCTCTAGCTTTTAAATAAAGTATATGCAGCTTTTCAACGTATCTCATCTAGTGTCATTGCTTCTGAGGGTGAGTAAATAAAGACTTTGATTAATTTTCATTTTAGGATGAACTATTTCTATGAACTATTAAGTCCCATCTGTTTCTGCATAAATTATAAATGGTGAATAAAAAATAAAATGGTATTAAGTAATGCAGTGAAGGATTGTGATCTATTAACCACCTACTTCAGCTAAATGACTACTTGAATTTTAATTTTAAACAATGTGTTGTTATTTATTGTTTCAATTCATTAGTACACTCATGCTTCACACTTCATTAACGCAAATCAGCTCATGTTTATTCATGTTTATGATTAGTAGAGACTATCATACTTCATAATATGATACATAAGCTTATAGATGTATTGTGAAGCATTCCTTGTACACTATCTGTACCTTTGAATTATGAGTCTGAATATATATTTTGTCATTAAGCAAAAAATCTAAACAATAAACAAACTATGCAAGCCCATGGGTAAATCAGTATGTGTGCAAGCTATGAGGTCTGTACTTCTGTAAATTATTTAAATCATGTTTACGTAAATTGTGTACTGCATGTGCATTGATCTCATAAGTGCCAGAGTCTTTGTACTATCGCTTTTCACAGAGAAAATTCCTGGAGCTCTTCTTACCCAGTGTTGCCTATAAAGCCCCCTTTCAGCCCTGTGAAAACCATAAAGCCGAATCTCTAACCGCCTCACTGACTGACAGCTTTGCTACTTGCCCTCACAGGGGGCACATAACAGTGGCTTTCAGTTTGTCTTGTTGCTTTATTTCTGGAATAGATTGTGAACGCATCAGCGAGTATTGTGCTGCGTTCAGGATGAGTGAGAATGACCTCCATCTCTCCCTTTGTATGCACTGTCAAAACGCCTCCCAGTCTTAAGAGAGGGTGGATGTGGCTGCGTATTGTCACTATGATTCATGGCATGAATCAATGCCTAATGATGGGATTTACAGAGAGGAACATCAAAGAAAAGATACTAGACATTTGCAATGTAGTGGAACTCTTGTTATTCACGTTTAGGAATCTACCATTTTCGAGAGAATGTTTCTATTGGCTATCTTCTATATATCAAGGATTGTGGTCATGTATATTCTTTGAAGTAATATCCAAGTATGATGAGTGTTGGGGAGTAACTAGTTACATGTAACAGAGTTACGTATTGTAATTACAATATAAATATAACTGTAATCAGTTGCAGTTACTGAGAAAAATGTGTAATTAAATTACAGTTACTTATGAAAATGTTATCGATTACAAAGGGGTTACATCTGAATATTTTCTGTAAAAAGCTATATATGTTGAATTATATTAATTTGTTGCTTTGCCTGTTTGCCGATCCACATTGACACCGAAAGCTTCAGGCTACAATCTGTCTAAGAGCTGCCACCATGGCGAGTGATAGAAATGCGTTTCAGTGCTGGAAATTAGAAAAGTAAACAATAAGTAATCAAATATAATCAGTTACATTACTTTAATAAAGTAATTGAAATAGTTACACTACTTATTACATTTGAAATAGGGTAACTTTCAATCTATAACATATTACATTTCCAAAGTAACCTTCCCAACACTGAGTATGATGTCAGGAGAAGATATATATATATAAAAATGGTCTCAAATACAACAAAGAAAATCTGCTGAACACCGCAATAAATTACTCAGAAAGTGTTCCCTGCATTACTATCCACAGTGTATGATCCACACTTTTTTAGTTAAAATCTGTTCAGTTCTGTAGTTGTGCAGTGTAGCAAACTTTTCTTTCAAGTCTTGCACTTGAATGGACATATTCACACAAAAATTGTCAACAAACCTGTCTTGATGAGTATCCTAGCAAACTTCAAAAGGAGGTTTTTGGAGGTTTTGTCAGATTTAATTCACTTTTGGGTACAAATTTGTCAATAAGGGTAAGGGTAATAAGGGTAAGTGTAGTATTACAGTATACTATCGTATTACATATTGTAATATCAACATCAAAAACGATTCATTAATGAAACCATCAAGGAACTGGAATCCTTTACAATTCCCATCCCTACCCGTAACCCAGATGAGCTGTGACTAATGCGAAATGCAGAAATCAGACACAAAATGGCCACTGACAAAGACACAACACATCACTGGCTGAAGTGAATTCCAATTTCGGACTACTTGAAGTCATTTACAACACCAACCAGTAGAAAAGATGGCAATAACAAGCCCTTAGTTGACTAACTCAGATGCCATGAATCTAATCATGCATAATTTATGAGCTGAATAAACGCTAGGAAAATAAATAAATAAAACAAACACAGTCCAGATCTGTTAATTTACAGCCAATTATAACTAACGTGAAAGAAGTTGTCATAACTTGCTTGGTATTTCATCCTGGTGGAGAGAACTGCCATAACATGTGACATATCTGACATTTGGGGGTGTGCTGGTGTGTGTATGCAGGGGAGAAGAGTTTTTTTGGAGAGACAACTCAATGCACAATATCAGTCACACCCGCGCTGTCAGCGCTGTAGGAGACCGACAACTCCAAACTTCTTCTCATTTCATTCTCTGCACCACCCAGTGGGCAGTCACTTAAAATAGAAGACAATAACATGCATGGGGCTCCTTTGAGGTGGCAGTACAAGCGTGCCTGACGGAGTCTGATGCCTGCAGATAAAAGCCGTCTAATGCGGGTCCTGTTTTGCAGAGCATACGGCTGCATAATCAATAACCTATTGAACCGCATATGTAATGCATACTTATCCAAACATCCTGAGATTTTTGTAAGGTTGATGGTGGTGTAATTTAGCTGCAGCGCATCATACACAACATAAATCTTAATCTAACCTGAGATGTTATAAGCGATCTGCCACTTTAAGACGCCTGAAGTGATACGGATGATTAGGCGAAAAGGGAACAACATGACAATGTGCATATAGCATCTCCATAAGCCCTTGCCAAGATTCCTAATTCCCTGTGTTTGTTCACAAGGATTAGTGGGTGCTCGGCGCTCTGTACCGACTCATCGAGTGCTCCCACTAATTCTTATCCAACCATGACAAAAGGCGGACAAATTTCTCGAATGACTCTACTGTTAGTCTTGCATGATTTAGATTCACTCTGCGCCGCCTGGTTACTCAAAGGTGAGGGGAACCACGTTATTAGCCAGTTATTCTGCAAATGACATTTTCCCCCTGCTTTACAGACATTTGAGATTTACACTCTAATTGCGACTAACTAGACAAGTGCCCTTTCTTTTGGCTTGACCTCTCTGGCATTAATAGTTCAGATTAAATCAAATGTCATTCCACACTTAGGTAATTGAATTATATCTCTGTGTTCCCCTGACATCTACAGTGATTCATTTTCTTTCCCCCTTTTGTAAATCACCCAGGACTTCAATTTAGATTTGTGTCTCCCTGTTTTCGCTGAGCGGAGGGAGAGGGATCGATCCGGTCGCCCCCCTCAGCATCTGAGAGGGTCTTACTGCTCGCACGGCACAATCGATTTACAGTGTGGAAAGCTGTTTCTTTTTTTAATCCGTCGAGAAACAAACCATGAACGGTTACCGGGCGTGGAGTCCATGTGCGTGTGTAACACTGACAGTGAGGACTGAACAATATGTGAGCGGGTTGATGGCCATTTAGCTCAAGGCTAATGTATAAGGATAGCCATTTAATCCTTCAGAACAGAGGCAGATCAAGTTAATACACCCTGTCACATTCTCTCTGCCTCAAGACAACCCTGCTCAATGTAAAAAAGGCCCTCAGCAAACTCCATTCTGCTGGTTAGATTATATCAAGAGTCTGCCGGCCCTCTGTTGTTCATATGTGCTTCCAAACAGTTGCAATCTCATATTTACTAAAATCACAGATGAAAATGTTTGATGATAAAGGTTTTGTCCTTTTTTTATTTGTCAACAAGGGCAAAATGAAATAAATGCATGATGATAGTGATAATTAAATTGTTAAATTGATGCTGATGGAAACTAATATTAAAAGACATTAATGATGTATTAACAATGGTTTTAGAATAAGAAAAAAAATGTACTAATAAGAAATTATTAAAACAATCAAAGCATCCTAATATGTGTATAGTGCATATGTTTATATATATTGCTTATAAAACATAAAATTAACTAATATATACATATACACACACACTATAATGCCAAAAGTATTGGGACACCCCTACAAATCATTGCATTCAGGTGTTCCAATCCCTTTCTTGACCACAGGTGTAAAAATCACACACCTTGGCATGCAGACTGCTTCCACAAACATTTGTGAAAGAATGGGTTACTCTCAGGAGCTCAGTGAATTCAAGCGTCGTACCATGATAGATTGCCACCTGTGCATTCGTGAAATTTCCTCACTACTAAATATTTCATGGTCAACTGTTAGTGGTATTATAACAAAGTGGAAGCAATTGAAGGCCTCATAACAGAGTGGGGTCAGCGCATGCTATGGTGCACAGTGGCTCAAGTCGCCAACTTTCTGCACAGTCAATAGCTACAGACCTCCAAACTTTGTGTAACCTTCAGATTAGCTCAAGAACAGTGTGTAGAGAGCTTCATGGAATGGGTTTCCATGGCCAAGCAGCTGCATCCAAGCCTTACATCATCAAAAGCAATGCAAAGCGTCGGGTTAAGTGGTGTAAAGCACGCCGTCACTGACTCTAGAGCAGTGGAGACGTGTTCTCTGGTTCGATGGATTACGCTTCTGTGTCTGAGAATCCGATGGACGAGTCTGGGTTTGGCAGTTGCCAGGAGAACAGTACTTGCCTGACTGCATTGTGTCAAGTGTAAATTTTGGTGGAGGGGGGATTATGCTGTGGGGTTGTTTTTCAGGGGTTGGGTTTGGCCTCTAAGTTCCAGTGAAAGGAACTCTTAATGATTCAGCATACCAAGACATTTTGGACAATTTCATGCTCCCAAATCTATGGGAACAGTTTGGGGATGGCCCTTTCCTGCTCCAACATGACCAGTGCACAAAGAAAGGTCCATAAAGTCCTGACCTCTTGAGACATAATTATGTTAATAATATTTCATCTTTATATATATTTATATATAAATTATATATATGTGTATTATACTATATACTTCCATCAGCATGATATATATATATATATTTTTTTTTTCATACTATGGAAGTCAATAAGGGGCCATCAACTGTTTGGTTACCCATATTCTTCAAAATATCTTCTTTTGTGTTAAACAGAAGAAAGAAATTCATACCGGTTTGGAAACTCTTGAGGGTGAGTAAATGATGACAGAATTTTCATCTTTGGGTGAACTATGCTTTTAATTAGACACTATACAATTGTATATTAAAAGTTACTGTGATGCAACAATGATGCAAACACAGAAAACAAGTTACATGCTAGTCTAAAACATCTAAAAAATAATAAGTCTTCAACGCATGCAGTCTTGTGTAAGTACTAGTAGCAAATGCATCAGTACCGTCAGCTTAAGATTTTTGCATAGCTTTCCACAACAAGAACAGTATTTACACATTCTACTTTGTTCATGTTTTAAATCGTTTATGTTTTGAATTTCTCATTCAGATTCTTGAGTCCTTTCTAGAAAAGAAGCAAGAATAACATGAAAAATGTGGTTGACTTAAGCCAGTGTCTGTGATAGCACTGGAATGCGTCACTACTGAAAGTCCCTCAGATCCGTACAAAAGGTTTGAGTAAGGGCTGCATTGAGTGGCTGTTGTAATTCTCAGAGAGACAGGCCTGCAATCTCCAGTTTCCCAGACACAAATCCTGCTTATCTGCTGAGGGGTATCCTCCCCTCCAGTCCCTCTCTGCGGCCCAATCCCACGAGTTCCACCAGCTAAGCGCAACCAACCAAGGGGACAAAAAGCAGTGAATTATATTATATACACACAGTTGCCAAAACCGACCAATGAAAATACATGTACGAGAAATTATCATTGGATTTGAATCTTCCAGCTTGTTCCGCGAGAGCTCCTTAAAAAACCTTACATGAGCAGAATTTGTAATTTATGGTGTCAGGCGCTACCGGTTTCAGAATGCATAATGCAAACATGTCATATCCTTGGTATAAAAGATCTGAATCCACATTGAAAAGACACAGCTTGGTCTGCCTAAACTCTTTCCCGTCCCAGAGGACTAACGGAGGGTGCCAGGAGATGAGAATCTGGATTTTGTTCATCACTTGCAGATGGTGGCCCATAATGAGTTTCTGGCCAAACAGGACATGGTAGATTTAAACAGCTCAGAATAGCGTTCCCCAAGCAGGACAGCCTGCCAGATTGCAAAGATGTTGAGTGGGAGCTTTTAGCCATTGCATGTTGGCACACCAGGAATTTGCATTTTGTCACAAAAACATAATCTAATTGTGTAAATATCAGATATCACTGTCATCAACATCCGTCTTATACTTGTGTTATTTTTTATTTTTTTATAGTAGCTGACTAAATTTCCCCTCACGTTTTCATACAGCTTCCTCACACAGAATTTGCATTAGCACCCTAAGTGATTTTACTGTATGTACATGTGAGGTAATCATTTGATAGAACAAATGACATTAAATGCTCATTTGCTAAGACAACATACAACTGTATTGGTGTCTCTCTGAAATCATTCCATAATCGAATTCACTTTAAATGCACATTATTCATCAACTTGACATGCACCAATTATTGATTCTGTACAACGTCTGTGCTGCATGAAGGACTACCGTCAAATTAACAAGATCTCAAAACATATATCATACTCCAGTCCGTTTGAATTAATCGCACCTCACTAAATCCAAATCAGGTTTCTCAATTTGTTCTCAAAGACTGGCGGATTATTAAAAATGAACTGGCATAAATTATAAAAATTGATTTTCACGGGATGGGTTTTGATGACAAATGTTCTAGCGTGTGATGATTATGACGAACTGGCAAAATATCATTATTCACACCACCTCTTCAAATCTCGTCCCTAATGATTTAAGTGATGATATGTCATCTTAAACCACTGAGGTGGCTGTCACACATGACAGTCCTTGTTCATCAGGTCTGATAAAATGTCCCACACTCAGGTAAAATTAAGCTCATTTCAAGGATAATACAGGTCCCTCACTGCCTCACCATATTGGAGCTTTCGTTTTTCACCATCTCGCTCAGAAATGCAATACGGAGGTGGAGTCTTTTCTCGCAAGTATCATTTTCATATGATTTCATGTTGATGTCAAAAGAAATATGAGGTTTATTAGTTTCCTGGTGCTTTGTGTGCTTCATTATTTCGCCATGACAGTTTAGTCTGGAGGAGGGAGGGGGGTGTTTTTCATTAAACGCTTGTATCGTCTCAGATGCTAATGGCAAACGTGGGGAGAGCAGGAAATTAAAACCTACATCAATACGTGAGAGGCCTTGCACAATAACACATTTTCAGCCAGACTTTCAATTCATTATATGCTACAGTGCAAAACATGGTCGAATGTTTTTCTATTCGTTTTTTATCGATGAACGGGTGACAAAATCCAAAGTCTGCGTCCTAGTCTCTTTCAGCAAGAATATTGATGGTATTCGGTGGTAATGTAAACCTTTCGCAAACTATTCGCAATCACTTCCACACATTCATCAACTCACCTCTGTCTTTTTTTCCTCCTTTTTCATTACAGCTGATAGGAGAAGGAACACAAAACACATTTGGGCCTTCTGCGCTCCATAAAGAATATAATCAATTCTTTATTATTGCATTCGGGAGGCTTGAGGGCTGTCAAGCTGGGGAAAATGATATTGCTGGAGACTAAGAGAAGATAAATTCACACGTGAAGCTTTGCTAATGGCGAATGGGATCAGGCACTGTCCGGTTTGTCTGAGTCACGTTACTGATGATGAATGACAGGCCGACGATGACCTGCGGTGCGCCTCTGATGACAACGTGACAACATTTAACGGTAGCATGGTAGCAAGAGCAGATATCAAACCGTTCCCTCTGTCAGGATCCCCTGGGATCTCAGGAAACGCACATTAACCAGCCCTCCAGACAGGTGGTAAATCCTCTTGACGTGTTTATACTTATTTTATAGCCACAACAAGCACATTAAAGGATGGCAGCTGGAGAGCCAGTATTTCAGCAGGTCTGCCTATGTTTGTGTGTTGACGGTCTCCATAGTGACCAGAGATGCAACATAGAGGAAGTTGCCAGAGACAATGAAGAATCAAGCATCAAAGGAAAATGGCATTTGCACATCATGTAGGAAATAATCAAGCAGTGTCTGGAGACATGTTCACACTGCTTTCAATAATTCTTTGAACTCGGCTTCATAATAACTGACAGCTCTTCTGTTCTCCCGCATGCTTTTCGGTAATCTGCAAAAAGTGAGCGATGGCTCAGCACAAAAGAATCAATACAGCAGAAAACAAGGAATTCTGACAATTTTATAGATGCGCTAAACTAATCTAGGACTGGGAGTCTTTCCATTAAACTCAAATATGACTCCTCCAGGCCCAACTTCTGTCATCAAACGCTAAACATTAATTGGTTTATCAAAGGTTAATTGCTCAATAGATACTAGGCTGTTGGAGTTTAATTGTGCCATTAAAAGCACTCGCTAGAGCCCCGGGTTCGGGTAATGGATTTTGTCATTTGAATGAAAATATTATTTGATGGCAGCTGGACTGATAACAGTGTTGAGCATTGACAGGTCCATGCCCTCTCACACAGTGTCTGTCACACAGGGGCAACACACAGAAGCGCATGAGTACACACTCGCTGCAAAAACTGATGGCATTTAGCTATGCTTTGTAAATATAAATGACTCATTCTTCACTGTGGCAGAATTGTCTTCCTGTGCCGGATTTTATGAATGCATCTGTGTCTGCCATTAGGGTGAAACACATCAAAATAGGATGGGGAAATTGCATGGGCCACGGTTGGGCAAAATTCAGAATTGAACTGGCTCCCTTTTCAGTTCATGAGTGTGAATTTGAATTAAAGTGGCCATGCCTGACAGGAAGTTGAATTAGAATGGCAGGAAAAGGAAGTTACTGAATTGCATTTCAAAAAAGTTGTTTCTCCAGCCTGGCCCACAAAAGTTGGCAACATTGAAATTGTGTCTCTTTTAGTTAATTAGTTAAAGGTGCAGTTGTATGTCGTATTTATGAGGATCTATTGACAGAAATGCAATATAAGATACATAACTATGTTTTCAGTGGTGAATAAAGACCTTACATAATGAACCGTTATGTTTTTATTACCTTAGAATGAGCCATTTCTATCTACACTCACCGCAGGTCACCATTTTGCACCGCCATGTTTCTACAGTAGCCCCAAGCAGACAAACTGCTCTACAGAGCGCTAGCTACTGCTGTCTCAGACGACGACATGTTTGTCCTGTGTCAGCCACTTTAGCTTGTGAGCGGTGAGCGGTGGGCAGTTGCAATTTGCAACCTCACCACTAGATGCCGCTAAAATTTACACAGTGTACCTTTAAATGACTTCATTTGAATTGAATCTGAATCGCAATTAGGAATCCTATTTGCTCCCCTCAGGAATTTTAAAGGCATTCACAATTCAGTTCTGACACATTCTGGCATGAAAAATGTGACCTATAATGTAAAAAGAAAAAAAGAAAGATTAGCTGAGCTTTATAATTCAGACATATTATTCTGTCACTTCATAGAAAAATTCAGTGTCCTTTGCATCATATATGCATTTTTGTGCATTTAACCTTACAGTATATACATTTCCAAACCTATTTTGTTTCAGTAAGCACATTGCTGGGAATTGAACCTGTGACTGGGCCATTGCCACCACAATGCTTTACTCCCATTTTGCTACAGGAACACAAACCTGCAAGAAGCATTGTTGTGCCGACAATACCTATCTCATTTTTTACCAGCATCTACTTTAATGATCACTGGGTCATCCTCAGCACAATTATTTCAAATAATTGACCTTGAATTGTTGCTTCCAAACAACCATTCTTCTCTTCCATGCTTAATTAATCAGGACATCCAGAGTAATTAATCTCGGAGGAGAACTGATTATGTGGCATAAAGGGATGGGTTTGTATTACACCGCTCTGTGGGCATCAATAACCAAATGTTAAATGAGTGGAAATGCAAAAAAAAACTAAAACAAAAAACACACAAAAAAACATTGCTTTCATGATTCCTACTGGCTTTGGCTGGGGTCCCGGTCAAATAAAGCTTTTTGGATCAATGAATAACTGCATGATGTTTTTATTACATGCAAAATTGTGGTCATTCCTTCAGGTAAAACTGGAATCAATAGGGGTCATTCCTGATATGAAGTATTTTTATGTCCTCTTCGCATATCTTTTGATATTTTAAAATACACAATTCTTAAGGATGAAATAGTTTTCTCTCATCCCATAAGCTAAACTATTTTCGAGTTATGGCCAAAAAGCGACAAATTCCTAATGTAAAATTCTAGACTGTTTTGTCCGAATAAATTAAAATAAAAACACAATACAATAAATCTCTCAAAATTAAGAGAAAATTTAATTATTACATTTCATACTGAACATTATAATGCGCGTTATGGAAAAATTATATGAAAAATATATTATTTTTATATATTTTTTTAATTACATTTAACAATGAATTATTAATGAATGAATTATTACTTTTAAAGATTACATTTAAGTGAACTTTTGATGGCAGCAAATGTAATCTAAAAAGGAAAAAAAGGGGGAAATGAGAATAGACAATTATTAAAAAAAACAATAATGATAACCGATATGGTATGGATATACAGTATAGTGTATCCCTTCATCCCTTTCCAAATATATATAAAGTTAAAAAATATATCTTATGCTGACATCATCATAAAAGCTAAATTTAGCTCTTTATTTCCATCCTATTAGGTTCTGTCCTGTTACTCATCTTGTTCACTTTCTATCTACTGTAAAAATCAAGTTATGAATAGTTTAAGTGGCCAAACTTGACAAGAGAAAGTCTGATATACCCTTTTATATTAAAACGTCCTTCAGCTACAACACTAGCATATTCATCTTATGATGATTTATTAATAAAGTTAGGGAGGAACACATTAAAACGATCTACCCATTCAGTATGAGAGGAGACCTATATATAAATAGCCGACTCACCTGTTCCTTGACGCCAAACACGCAAACTTTTTTACTCTGATTATTTGTAAGTGAGAACTCAAAAATACTGCGTAACAGGAATTATCCACTATATGGAATTATTGTAGAAAGCCATATGTGCTTTCTACAATGTCTGTTTGTGAATGCAGTAGAAAAGTGGTTGCAATTCCACCCTGCCATTTGTTGTTCAAGTCAAACATGCCATCCAAATAAAAACAAACATTGGGAACAAAGGCCCCGCGCTTCCAGGAATTAGCATCCTGAGCGAGGTGCCAGATGTGTTTGCTGTCGCCACAGAGGTGCAACGAAACGCTTGACAGTGTGTCACATCTAACCACTGCCATTCTGCCGACGCTGCAACGTTCTACTCCTGACCCTCGGTGCCACAAAAGAAGTACATGCACTTTCCATCTCCGCAGAGCTCACTACCTGTCAATCTACCTATTCAAAGGTTTCCCTCTCCCTGTGAGAGCCCGTTCCTCCATTTCTCTATTTGGCCCTGCCTATAAGTGTCACTTCGGTTTAGATTCCACCACAGCCCTAGAACCGAACAAAAAGAGCCCCCACGGAGGGTTCGGTGGGGTGGAGCAGGCCTGCTGTTTCATTAGCACTCCAGGGAAGTGCTGGTTCAAAAAGAGGCCTTGCGTCACACTGTTGATCCCTTTAGCTACATCAAAGAGCATTTGATCGCATGGGGAGATTGAATGCCACACTGGGCACTCTTAGTGTGGAGAGAAGTTGTCTGTTCACACAAACATTTAGCATGCTAATTGGAGTAATGGCCATCTGTACAGTACAATATCTGCAGTCCAAGAGATGTTTTGCTTTAAATGCCCTGGGAGCGAGTTTGAAGCAATGATGATACTTTGGAAAGAGGAAGGGGTATGAACTTCAGCATCTATTGGGAAAGGACTGCAAGAAACTAACATCAGTGTAATATAACCCAACACCACCCGGAAAAGCTTGGAATGCTATAGATAAAAAATGTAGGTGTTGCAAAATCAAAGACCCAACCTTAGCAGAACAGAAACTGCAGACTGCATGAAATGCTAGCTAGCTGTCTGTAGCAGAACACTGGATCCAATGGATGGACCTAAAGCTCATGGACTACAGCACAGTCTGAAAGACACACACACACACACACACACTTTCCCACTACTGCTGCATTTGAAATTCATTTCCAACTCCCCCTCTTCACAAAGTCTCACATTTATTTTTAGCTCTTTGCCTGGGAAGCATATGAAGAACGTTAAAAGAAAATTCATTTCAGCCCCCAATAGTGGTAAAAACCTATTCTTCTGATTATGTTTACCCCTGTACAACACTGACATTGTTACGTTTATCATTCACCTCCACTTACCCCAGCCAGTGTTTAGGACAAATAGGCCTATCCTATCCCAATAATCCAAACAGCCAAATACTTCAGCATGATAGTTGAGGTTTTGTAAAAAGGGAGGCTTTTCTTTATGTCCGGGGTAATTTAACATAGATCACTATGGGCAGCTCTCACATTTAACGTGGTGCTTGCTGTTATACACTTGATTGCGTTCTGCTGACTGAGCTGTGGGCAGTTTCTTGCCTTTTCGCCTCCAATGAAGCCTCCTTAAAAGACGCTGTGTTCAAGGAGGTCAAAAACCCGGAGAAACTTTACGTTTGTGGCACCTTGCTATATGAGCACACACAACAAATGTGAACATGATTAGAATAGGTTGAAATGGAAATGGTCTTAAAAAATTGTCACTCCTGTAATCTGTGGTAGATATTGACCGCCATAGAAAATGAATGGGAAATATTGAGGACCCCCAACCCCTGAAAACACTAGTGGTGGGCGTTATCGGCGTTAACGTGCTGCGTTAACGTGAGACTCTTATCTAATCTATTCTCAAAGTTGGGTTGGGAGCTCGGTCTATACTACGCTATGATGACTTTCACAGTGAAATTTTAGCGCGGATGTATAGCTACCTAGCCGAATTGCACTGTAGGGAGCGAGAACGAGTCTTAGAACCTGCATGTGTGCTGTGAAATTACCACATCATGCATGAACGCTGTCTTCCGAACTCGGGTGCGCACCCACGAACCGAACTCGAGTCCCGACGAGCGTGACTGACATACTGCAAGCAGAGAGCTGTACATATCATTTCTGCTCGTCGTCAGCGTTCTTTAGAGCATTTGCAGTATATCCGCGGCAGATAGGCGCAAGTGCCATTACCTACTAAAGCTTTGGCAACAAAACTAACGGTTCAAAAACAAAAATAAAAGTTAGGTGAACAACACTATTCATTTTGCCACCTTCTCGCTCGACGTTGTTACCAAGTAACGGGGTAAACAGCTGCTGCTCTGATGATTGTTAGTTGCCAAACACACCCCGGTTTCGGACCCAAAAATATAATAACACGGTCCAGAGAGCAATCGAACTCGGGTTCCGTCCAGGCAATCGAACCAAGTGTGAAAGCACCAGTCATTATTTGGGTAACACACATATTCTGAAATGAGCCAAGAGATTAATCTAGATTAATTTTAAAATCACAGTGTGATTAATCTAGATTAAAAAATTAATCTACAGTATTGTTCAAAATAATAGCAGTACAATATGACTAACCAGAATAATCAAGGTTTTTAGTATATTTTTTATTGCTACGTGGCAAACAAGTTAACAGTAGGTTCAGTAGATTCTCAGAAAACAAACAAGACCCAGCATTCATGATATGCACGCTCTTAAGGCTGTGCAATTGGGGTATTAGTTGAAAGGGGTGTGTTCAAAAAAATAGCAGTGTCTACCTTTGACTGTACAAACTCAAAACTATTTTGTACAAACATTTTTTTTTTCTTCTGGGATTTAGCAATCCTGTGAATCACTAAACTAATATTTAGTTGTATGACCACAGTTTTTTAAAACTGCTTGACATCTGTGTGGCATGGAGTCAACCAACTTGTGGTACCTCTCAGCTGTTATTCCACTCCATGATTCTTTAACAACATTCCACAATTCATTCACATTTCTTGGTTTCTTGGTTTCAGAAACAGCATTTTTGATATCACCCCACAAGTTCTCAATTGGATTAAGGTCTGGAGATTGGGCTGGCCACTCCATAACATTAATTTTGTTGGTTTGGAACCAAGACTTTGCCCGTTTACTAGTGTGTTTTGGGTCATTGTCTTGTTGAAACAACCATTTCAAGGGCATGTCCTCTTCAGCATAGGGCAACATGACCTCTTCAAGTATTTTAACATATGCAAACTGATCCATGATCCCTGGTATGCGATAAATAGGCCCAACACCATAGTAGGTGAAACATGCCCATTTCATGATGCTTGCACCTCCATGCTTCACTGTCTTCACTGTGTACTGTGGCTTGAATTCAGAGTTTGGGGGTCGTCTCACAAACTGCCTGTGGCCCTTGGACCCAAAAAGAACAATTTTACTCTCATCAGTCCACAAAATGTTCCTCCATTTCTCTTTAGGCCAGTTGATGTGTTCTTTGTCAAATTGTAACCTCTTCTGCACATGCCTTTTTCTTAACAGAGGGACTTTATGGGGATTCTTGAAAATAGATTAGCTTCACACAGACATCTTCTAACTGTCACAGTACTTACAGGTAACCCCAGACTGTCTTTGATCATCCTGGAGGTGATCATTGGCTGAGCCTTTGCCATTCTGGTTATTCTTCTATCCATTTTGATGGTTGTCTTCCGTTTTCTTCCACGTCTCTCTGGTTTTGCTCTCCATTTTAAGGCATTGGAGATCATTTTAGCTGAACAGCCTATCATTTTTTGCACCTCTTTATAGGTTTTCCTCTCCAATCAACTTTTAATCAAAGTACGCTGTTCTTCTGAACAATGTCTTGAACGACCCATTTTCCTCAGCTTTCAAATGCATGTTCAACAAGTGTTGGCTTCATCCTTAAATAGGGGCCACCTGATTCACACCTGTTTCTTCACAAAATTGAGGACCTCAGTGATTGAATGCCACACTGCTATTTTTTTGAACACACCCCTTTCAACTAATTCAACTAATTGCCCAATTGCACAGCCTTAAGAGCATGCATATCATGAATGCTGGGTCTTGTTTGTTTTCTGAGAATCTACTGAACCTACTGGTAACTTGTTTGAAAAATATACTAAAAACCTTGATTATTCTGGTTAGTCACATTGTACTGCTATTATTTTGAACAATACTGTATGCCCACCCCTACAATTTACACAATCAACAAATCAGCATTTGATAATGTCTCTAAATACATATCCATATAAAAACCTAATAAATACTATCTCTTGCATAAACCATTCCCGCAGAACAAAAGCAGTATGTGCATATAGGCTGGCATATGAACAATCGGATAGTGTTAAGCCGTAATAACAATGTAAAAATAGTGGGAGGCATAAATGGGAGCTGCTTTTTTTTGCTAGGAAGAAACATAATAATGTGTAGCTTGGATCAACGGAGTTCGTCTCCGGCGCCAAACTCTTTGAATGCCACACTGCTATTTTTTTGAACACTCCCCTTTCAACTAATTCAACTAATTGCCCAATTGCACAGCCTTAAGAGTGTGCATATCATGAATGCTGGGTCTTGTTTGTTTTCTGAGAATCTACTGAACCTACTGGTAACTTGTTTGAAAAATATACTAAAAATCTTGATTATTCTGGTTAGTCACATTGTACTGCTATTATTTTGAACAATACTGTATGCCCACCCCTACAATTTACACAATCAACAAATCAGCATTTGATAATGTCTCTAAATACATATCCATATAAAAACCTAATAAACATAAGTAATTATGTCTGAAAACACACTATAATCAATAAAATATTGAAACAAAATATAGTACATTCATTTTTTTAAAGACGAAATTCTTTTTGGTCCAAATGGCCCACATCATATGCACTTTCGGTCTTGTGGACTTACAATGGCTGCCTTGTGCACGTGTCCACGAGACCAGGGTGTCCCGTTTGTCATTTTAGTGTTCAGAAAGCAGATTTCTTCCGACAGTCAAAGCGTGTTACGTCACAAAAGTAGGGTGCCATTTAGGGTACCATGTGAGCAATACTAGATGGTTAATAAAAAAATTTAAAAATAAAAAATAAGCAATACAATTGTGGTAGCCCTTTGCTTTACATTCCATTCCAGTATGTCACATAAATGCACCTTTTACATTAGTCTGTAGAAACAAGAAAGCAGGTTGACTTGTCACCTATTTGCCTTGGTTGAACTATTTCTTTATGAGCCCTTAAAACAATCAGTAACTGCTAAAACATCTACTATAATACAATATGAAATGCATAAAAAAACGTAGTCAAAATACATGCCTTTGAAGTCATTATGATAGTCATAACGTCTACCAGCAGAGGCGCTAACCAGCCAATTCCCGACCCGTGGTTGTTACTGACCAGCCTTGGGGATTTTACTCCTTTTTCACACTCTCTCCTCACAGTCAAGTGTAGTAACCTAGGTGAGAACATACATTATCTATGCATAGCGTGGCCTAAGGCTGTGTTTTAAAAATGGGTCACAGGGCATCTCTGCCTATCTAGTCCATGTGCAGCCATATGATACATGAGCTGGTTTGCATCTTGAGTGGAAAGAATGCAGGAAAAGCCCATCACAAAAGCCAGAAAACTCCATCTTTATTGACCTGCTGCTCTTAAAAAGAGGTGATTGCTCATCTCTCTTTAAAAAAACACTCACAATAAGGCAAGATGCTTGGGATGTTTTTCTAAAACGGTTACAGGGTGCACCAATGGTGAATCTTAAACGTATAATAATGCAGATACTAAACAGGCATTAAATACTATCTCTTGCATAAACCATTCCCGCAGAACAAAAGCAGTATGTGCATATAGGCTGGCATAACAATCAGATAGTGTTAAGCCGTAATAACAATGTAAAAATAGTGGGAGGCATAAATGGGAGCTGCTTTTTTTTGCTAGGAAGAAACATAATAATGTGTAGCTTGGATCAACGGAGTTCGTCTCCGGCGCCAAACTCTTTATTATAAGATGTGGGCTCCCTGGGAGCTGCTGTACGTTATCAGCGCTCATCAAAGGCACTGTCAAGAAAATGTAAAACTGGGACTTTCAGAGGCTGTCTTAGACGCTGTGCACATTTAAATGAGACAGCCTTATTAATTCTTCAAAAGCTAGGCAGCTTCCCCGACTAATTTTGGCACATTTAGGAACGATAAAAGCTCTGTCACCCTCAAAAACACATGCGGATGGTCTCGGTTGTTCTTGGAGGTCCACTCTAGTGAATGCTGTCTATTTGCGTATGCACAACTGGAACATCTAAAACAGGGTGTCTGTCTGTCTGTCTGTCTGTCTCAACTACTTTTCAAAAGTTTGGGCAAGGACACATTTTGATCAAAAGTAAAGACTTTTACATTGTTACAAAAGTTTTCTATGTCAAATAAAAGCTGTTCCTCTGAACTTTCTATCAGAGAATTGTGGAAAAAAAGTTCCACACGCACAAAAAATAAGCAGCACAACCATTTTCAACATGTAATTGCCATATCATCATGTGACACTGGATTAATGGCTGCTGAACAATTTAGCTTTGCCATCACAGTAATAAATAATATTAAAAAATAATAATAATAATAAAAATAATAATTATAATAATAATAATTAAAAAAAAAAAAAATATATATATATATATATATATATATATATATATATATATATATATATATATATATATATAAAAATATATATATATATATATATATATATATATATATATATATATATATATATATATATATATATATATAGACCCCAGAAATTTGAACAGTAAATAAATGAGTTATGTTACTAATGGCTTGGCTGATGAAACTAACATGAATATGTCAGCCTATGTATTAATATATTAATGACCAAACATGAAATTTACATTAGACATCAAGGTGTCTTAGGCATTCCAGGTTTTGGAGTACTGTGAAAAACACTTATATGCAATTTTGATTCTCATGCTAAACATGGACAAAGTTTCAAAAGCTAAGGTGGACGTTTGATGGGAGTATTTCTTTGCCAAAAATACAACTTCCTGTTAGTCATAAGTTTCGGAACGTTTTTTTCGATCATGGGTCCGCGTGACGTCAACAGGGCGGAATTTCCTTGTATGGGCCATATGGACAATTCTACCGGAAGAGCGGGAGAGAGAGAGAGAGAGAGAGAGAGAGAGAGAGAGAGAGGAGAGAGAGCAATAGGGAGCGAGCGAAAGCAATAGGCTTCGCACATCAAAGCGCTGGCTCGTAGGCTGCCGATTTTGGTGCCGATTGTTTAATAAACAAGGCCCAGCTCGACGCCGGATTTTCAGATCGCCTAATACTGAAGGATGGAGCGGTCCCAACGATAAAGGCCACAACGTTGGAACCGCAGGCGGCGAGTAAGACTGCTTCAAATGTCTGTGTTTTTGCCTATGCCCATCAAGTAGCCCAAACATGATCACGTATTGATCAATGGAGCATGCGATGTATAGTGTGTGTACATTTGTTTAGCTGGCCACTATATGTGTATGTTTGTGTATTGTAAAAGCACTCCAAACAACAATACACAAAGAGTGGGGACATATGTTGAACTAAATAAGCGCGCTTCTTCATTCAAATGCGATACTATTCCATTTCTTTCTATAAACACTAGCCGGACGCGCAAAACCAGTCCGCTTACTACAAATCATGTCTACACAAACCACGCGTAAACACCATAGACTGTAAAAATATGGACGTAGTGTCCGTGACGTCACCCATAAGATTCTGCAGAGCAGTTTTGAAGCGTAAAGTAGGGACGAGCTGGCCGTTGCCATCTTAGCAGCACGTCATCAACCGTCACTCCCGGATAACAGAAAATGGGCAAAGAGGCGGGATGTGAGTGGCGCTGAGGTGACGCGATGACTAACAAACAACAGAAAAATGGCTACCCACCTGCCACTCAAAGTGGCCACACCCTTAATTATGCAGAACTTTAAGGCTTAATATAATGTAAACAAATGCGCTATAAAAAAAATTCACCCCCCTCAGGGTTGTCATGAAGGGTAAAACTAGCCGTTTAGACCAAAACTAGAATTTGTACCAGGCTGTAAACATGTTTTATTCTGCTGTAAAGTTGGGCATTTTAACATGGGGCTCAATGAGATTCTGCTCCCTTGTGGAGCCTGTCTCTAGTGGCCAGTCGATGAACTGCAGTTTAATCCACTTCCGTATTGGCTTCAAGAGAGACCGCGGGAGGTTGCCGCTTGGTAAACACCAAACACACATAAACACACACACATTGTAACACTCGTGCTTGACATGGTGTTCTAAAAACGCGGCGTTAAAGTTAAAATCATGGAATAACGGTTTGATTGTAGTCTAGCAAGGTGATTATTCTGAAATGTATGTTGCCCATGAAAAACTTACCGCTTTCAGACGCACTCAAAACAGTAACAGCGTCGCGCGCTCGACATTCTTTAGCTGCGCCCACACGATCCGCCCCAGCCGCTCGGCTTTTTTCGGAAAGACTCGGAACAGCGCATCTTTCTTTTATAATTATAATAAAAATAAAGACTTTTCGGAGATATGCGGATGCATTGCTACTCTATAGGTACTCAAGATTGACATGAGACTGACTGAAACGGAGTGTTTAACCCCCCCTTTAATAAATATTGTAATTTCACAAATGTTGTGAGATGTGCCTCAAATGTGTTTAGTTTAGGACAGCTCAGTGTGTGTGTGAATCACGGTGAACGCGTGCGCTTTTCGGAGGTACGTGCGCGCGCCCTTCCCCCTAAAAAAGAAACCCCGCAGAGCAGCGGATGAGGGTGGTGAGAGAATGATACGGTGACCAGTACAGGTAGTTAGATATACGCAGTGTACTTCGGAGGAAAACTTTCGGCCCTGGAGAAGACGGATCTCCCCTGTATCTCTTAACCACGGTTAGGAGATAGAACAGGAAAGGTTAACACAAAGTTAAAGTTAAGTTTTTTTCCAAAATACTTTCTCCTACCCCAGATTAATTTGTGGACAACTGCATGTAAGACTTGTAGCTTCATTTCCAAGGAAAATTGCAAACACAGTGGCAACATAGCAACAGTGGCTGCGTCCACATTCCAAAAGCTTAAACAGCTGAATTGTTGACTTTGCAGGCAGTGTTTGCGCATGAAGGAACCTCACGAAACTGATTTTAGACACACTTCTGAGGCAGCGTAATGGTTTAATGATCTTCAAGGAGCTTCGGTGACGACTAAGCAAATATTTAATTAATACAAGTAATTTTCGCCAGAAATAACATCAAAAGTGGAAAAAGTTATTCCAAAAATCACATTTACACACAAACTGGCCACCAGCTGCAACTTTCAAATGCCATATTTATTTGTTTAGCTCAACCGTCACAGAATGGAACTCACAGGATCGTGGGATATCAAAGGCAGAGATGTATACATCAGAGATGGGACCAAGTCACGCATGTGCAAGTCTCAAGTAAGTCTGAAGTATGAACCTTCAAGTCTCAAGTAAGTCCCAAGTATTTTTTTCTTGGGCAAGTCAAGTCAAGTCAAGTCAAGTCACAGGTTATGTCAAGTCAAGTCAAGTCATGTAGTAGGTCAAGTCAAGTCACCTTATTATTGTAATTTTACCTACAGAATCCACTAGATGGCTATAGTACTCAATGGCTGCATATAGGCTGAACTATATGAACCACTGTATAAAACGAATTTGACCTCATACGTTTTTGACTATCACAAGTTACAATTGTAATTTAAAAAAACATTAATCTGTAAGGTGAGACTATACAAAGATGCCAAAATATGCTTAGATAAATACAGAGGTGTCAAGTAACGAAGTACAAATACTTCGTTACCTTACTTAAGTAGAAATTTTGGGTATCTATACTTTATTGGAGTAATTATTTTTCAGCCTACTTTTTACTTCTACTCCTTACATTTTTGCGCAATTATCTGTACTTTCTACTCCTTACTTTTTTTTAAATAGCCTCGTTACTCCTTTTTTTTAGCTTGTTTGTTAAAAAAAACTATGCAGATAAATCGCGTCATCCGGATAGTGTGAATTTGACTGTGGTTGGATGAGAAGAAGTGTAAACATATACCATTCCAACACCCTATTGGTTACTACGAGATCCATCGCGCCCGCAAATGGTTCAGAGCACAAATCACTCACGGTGTTGCCAGATTGGGCGGGTTCCCGCGGATGAGCACGCACGTTCAGCCAATCAGCGATCAGCAGGCAGACGCGCTCATTCAGATCATGACAGCCAGGTTTTTAGCGCGATAACTCCGTATAGCTGACTGTATATTCAAGAGATCGCTATGCTAAAGTGGCATATATATATATATATATATATATATATATATATATATATATATATATATATATATATATATATATATATATATATATATATATATATATATATATATATATATATATATATATATATATATAAGTAGGCTACAGTAAGCTGTATCTACAGTAAAGAGTGGGAGAGTGAACCAACTCTCAAACGAGGATTACACCTGTGACTCAAGACTCTGTATAAATATAATCATGACTCCTGTCCATCATCATATACACACTCAGGACATCTGCAACCCCAACAGCTGCTGAAAGAGGTTAGAATCAACAATTCATCAGCTTTGACTGGGCTAAGTGTTCTACTTCACGAATGTACTGTCCTTTTGTCAGAGCAAAGCTAAGCGCATTGTTGTTATTTTTTATTTGCGGATTATTGTACAGTATCGCACATTTTGGCAGTGGTGTGTTAATAATGTGTGAAATGCCTGTCAATTACGGTGCTTTTTCCGATCTTTTATATTAGGCACTTTTTGCACTTAAAGTGGCTAATTCAATGATATTACATTATTTTCCCAGTTAAAGTTTTTTTTTTTTTTGAGCGGGCTGATTTTGGTGAGCTTTGAGCCCTGCACGGGCTTCAGTTCTAGGCCCTAGCCCGGTCCGAGTCCGACTGGAGCCTGTGTTTAGTTTGTTTTTTGAATCCTCCTTATGACACACTGCTGCAGTCATTGAAACAGTTCAGCTTTGTTTTTAATGTCAAAGTAGTTATATTTCGTTTCGTTTCTTTATTAAGTTAATTTAGAAAAATGTTTGGATATTTTTTTAGTTTTTTTAAATTAAAGTTTTTATTTTTTTAAAGAGACAACCAAGCATTTAGCGTTCGACAGTGAGTTACACAATCTAAACAAATAAAATAAAAATAAAACATGCTGGTTGTCTTACCTTACACCTCTCCGGGAAATGAATAGCTATAAATCGATGCGCGAGTTCACCAAAAGATATGAGCTGCATTTTAATCATAATCATCTCATTTCAAGATCAAAGACCGCATATGACAAAAAGCGAGCTAAGCACTAGTAAGATCATTTAGTCTCATTCATTTTATTGAAGATGATTATGAGTGTGTCTCAATCTGCTCCCTAGTTCAGTAGTCAGGGCACTGATCTGGAATCAGCCTATTGACTTATGTCCTGATCAGTGCCCTGACTACTGAACTAGGAGCTGATTGAGACACACGCCATGTGTTTTTGAGCATCTAAGACTTATTTTTAGTTTCACTATGGCCGTTTGAGTGTTGAGTGTAGGCTACTCATTTGTGGCGACGCATGTTGCAGTAACGCCGTCGGATCTGGCTACAAAAAGCCTATAACACGCTCTCACTCGTTTATCTTTTAACAATTTGCCAGGAGTGAAATTTACATATGTGGTTTAAACAACCAGATGCATTTATACTTGTCCAGTTTTGTCTGAAATGTTTTGTAGACCACCTTCTGAATTGGTTTGTTTGAGTGACACTCCTGATACTGCTGCTGGCGCAGCCCGGACTCTAAACACTGTGTGAGTCAGTTTTGACAATCGCCTATATCGCCTAATAATCGCCTAATAGCCTATCATGGTCTCATGCTGTTTCCACCAGCGCAGCACATCTCTCACTGTTTCTTTTAATTACTAAAATAAATATAAAATGAAGGAGAAGCCTAAAAAGGGCCCGAAGCCAGGCCCGCGTTTGAGGTATGACATGAAAATTGGCCCAAGCCCGGCCATAGGGCGTTAAAAAGTCGGGTCCGTCGGGCTCAGAAATGTAGGGCTCTAAATCGTCGACCCAATCTGGCAACACTGATTACACATGTAGCCAACATTTACATTCCAAAAAGGTAATTGATAACATGCCCCGAGTTTAATGTTTTGCACCATTACAATACATATAGGTAACTAGTCATCATATCTTCCGCTTGATGAAACACATGTTAATGCTCAGCAGTACACATATATGGTATATTTGCATTGTACTAAAATGCATTCATTTTCAATGGGTATATATGCGGCCTGAACAGGTAGCCTAGTGCATCCCAAATTTTTCAACATTAATATTTTATTACAACATTATAGTAATTATGGCCTTTAGAAAAATGCTTTTTGAGGAGGTGGGGTAGTGCACTATAGACCCCTGTCTGTAATGCACTGTAGGCCCCTGCGGCCTAAGCTTTTGTCCTTAATGGCATTTGTTCTCCTTACATTACTTTTACTTTTATACTTTAAGTAGTTTTAAAACCAGTACTTTTATACTTTTACTTAAGTAAAAAGCTTGAGTTGATACTTCAACTTCTTTAGAAGTATTTTTAAACCCTAGTATCTATACTTCTACTTGAGTAATGAATGCGAGTACTTTTGACACCTCTGGATAAATATGACCATGCTATAAGGAAAATACAAAGAAAGTAGTAGATACAACCCTCTACGCACACATTGGCAACACAATCGCCAATTGGCTTGTACATTTTTTAGTTAAATCGCCAGACTACTATACTTTATTATATTATACTTTATACAAATTTATATATATATATATATATATATATATATATATATATATATATATATATATATATATATATATATATATATATATATATATATATATATATATATATATATTAGATCAAATTTATCTATCTTTAAATATTTGAACGTACACTCTTAACATCAGTCAATAAAGCAAGCATTAGACTATGTTATTATATTATGTCATGCTTGTTTGGTCCAACATTATTTAATGATAGAACTTTAGTAACTAAAACTGTTGGTAACCATCATGTATGAAAGCATATTTGTAATTTAACTGAACTTTGGACTGGTGGTTGTTCTTAAGATTGGTGTTTCTGTAAAAAAAGAAAAAAAAAGAAAAGATTATAGTATATAAGTTTGATTGAAGTTGGATTGATGAGCTGCTGGGTTCATGAATATTAATCACGTTGACTGCATTCGCTCGATCTGATTTGCTGAAATCAAAACAGGGACAGGAAAAGATGAGCCCCAGCCAATTAAACTGCCGTTTGCGCATTAGTTCTGCCCACTACCGGAAAAAACGGCATATATTCTGCTTGTTCTTAAAAGCAGAATAATTCTAAATGAACTCTGTCATTTTGACAGGAAAATGCAACAAAGATATTCTGTGTGGTATGTAAGACGTGAAACCCACTCAGCAAAGCGACGGCGAGGTGTGCGCCTTCACACTAGAGTTTGAAGTTCGTCGTCAAATGAGCTGAGAAACTCTCACGCGCTCATTCAGAGTATTCAGTGTGTGAAATATATCTGTGCTAAAATTATTCTTAACCTCTAACACACTCACTGGCGAGTAAAATCTAGAATAGCCAATGGCTAATTATAGATATTTAGTCGCCAAGAGTGAACATTAATATGCAAGTGTTTTACTCGCATTGTAGAGAATTTATTGTTTATTTCAAACAAAAAACCCCATCAAATTTCAATAACTATTTGGTACCAAATGGGTAAGAATGTTGCATGCCTTGCAACGCGCTGTTCGTCTTTTGCCATCTTGCGGATAATTGTTGAAGCCAAAAGTGATGATGCTCTTTGCCCCTCCGGCTGACATGTTGATGTGATATGTGATCTGAGTAGGCGTGGTGTGCGTACGGTAAGAGAGGGCATGACTGATGAGTGTCATGATCCAGTCATGAAAACGCTATTCTCAGCCTGCGCTCCAGAGGCCTGTTGCATGAAGCTAGCTGAACAAACTCTGAGTTTCAGAGTAGGTTTAGAGTTGACAAATCCAGATAAATCCAACCTGGTTTAGATCAAGTTCAATTGTTTCTCAAAGCTTGGTATAAACTTTCTCTGTCAACTCAGGTTCAATCCAGAGTTTGCAATTAACACTGAAGCGCGTGCACCTGAAAGCGTGACACATGCGGCAAACAGCCAATCACAGTGTCTGTTCGATTCTCTTCTCTTTTGAAGATTTAGAGATGGTTCTGAAAATTATCATGAAATTAAATGTGTTTAAAGCAGGAATAAACACTTCTGCTGCAGCGTCAATTTAAGAAGGCAGCTGAAAGAATATCTGACTATATCAATGCATGATGTTAATCAAAGAAATATGCCTAATAATTATAGGTTCACAAAGAGCTCAAATAAATACACGTTGTTTGAAAGAATTATGAATGCATGTTTTATATTTATATTAATATTTGGCTACTTGTCAATATAATATAATTATATGAATATATTATGTGAATTAAAATTAATTATAATTCATATATTATGAATATAATAAATAATTTGCACCAAAAGATGAGCAATTTTGTCTCTAAAGTTTTTTCACTATAAACTACTTTAATTTGAGAGATACAGGTGGTGTGAGTTTTACTTGCAGCTGATTGGTCCAGTGTGAGTTTGTGATCTCTAACTCAGAATAAAACCTGCTCCAGAGCAGGTTAGCTGTGTAGTGTAAGTAACCATGGTGATTAACACTGCTAAAAACCAATCCACCTTCTTGAGCCGAAACCAGAGTTTGCTCAAACTAATCTCAAACTTACCTGGGTAGCAACTGAAACCAGCTTTGTGCAACAGGCCACAGCTGGGTCAACTTTATTTTTTAAAATAATTTATATTTTATATTCAAACTTAAAAACATGATGTGATTAACACTCAAGTCATTCAAGTCATCGTGTCTCAAGTCAAGTCAAGTCCCGAGTCTTTAACTTCCAAGTTCGAGTCAAGTCTCAAGTATTTTATTTTTTGTCAAGTCAAGTCATAAAAATAGCGACTCGAGTCGACTCGAGTCCAAGTCACCAAGTCTCAAGTCCCCATGTCTGGTATACATATATGCTCCCCACAAAAATCGATCAAATGAGGGTCTCTCAGGAGACAGGAATTGAAACTAACATTGGATTTGTGCCTTGGTGCCTTCCCACCTTGGAATGCATCCTCCGAAGGCAGCATTTTTCGGATGCGGTCAGTGGCTCAACCAATGCAATGAGTTTGGGGCGGGGCTATTTGTTTGGCTTGACCAATGGCAAGTGATGCAGTAATGACAAACGTCAGCTTTAAAAGGTAATGATGCACGTGCCAGTCAAAACAGACACACTTGAGTGCTAGACACTTTCAGGCAAATATGTCATTACATAGACAAGAAATTCCAATTTAGCTCATTGAAAACACATTAACACGCCTGGATTACAAAGCAAATAGATAAAGTGTGGCGCCAGCATTTCCTCTGAGCTCCCAATGATGCTGAGATTTGTTCAAGCCATCACGGCCATTTAAAAAAAAAAAAACTTTTACATTAAGACGTGTGTCCTATTCAATTTAAATGGAAATGGGGCAGCCTGAAAAAAAAAACAGTAGCAAGAAGGCTGACTTTGAGGAAAGCTACAAATGAGAAAATAAGGTGATTAAATTGGAGAAATCTCTTGTCAATACAAATGTAAATGAATTTCTGCAGTCTGTTTATCATCCATGAAGGACAGTGCAGTGTGTGAGAGGGCTGTTGCATATTCATTGTACAGTAGCAGCTCTCTCCCAGTCGGCTATAAAGAAAGAGAGGTCAAATGAATATGGAGAGGAGCTGTAGTCATGACCTCTTTCTCTGAAACAAACCTTTCTTGTTCTCCCTGAAGAAACTCACTTGAAGGTAGGGGATAAGAGCTGCAAAAGGACTTGTTTTCATTGGGAAATGGATCGTTCGATTTTCTTTATGTATATAGTTGCTCAGCTGCGGAGTTGTACTTTCTGACATGGGACATCAAAGCTCTCATTATCTTAATTAGATATACTTCAGAATCTATTAGCATCAGCTGTTTTGCACATCTAAGGAAGCTTCTAAATGTGCTATTGAAAACAAATTTTGAAATGCAAATTCTGGCGCTTTAATTTATATAATTTATAGATTGATAGGCTTTAGTGTGGTCTTGGTAGCTCATTAATAATCCCTAATGAGTTTCGAGCTAATATATTCTGGAGGGCCCTTTTTTACCTTAGAGCACACCTTACTACATTTAATCTCAATTAAATATTAATATTTTGTTCAAAATCATTTTTTACTCACAATCTAAATAAACTCATCACTCTTGACCAGCAAACCTGTCTAGGAATAACTTGTACTGGGATTTATTTATTCCCTCCAAATATTGAGAAAATCTTTTAAAAGATTGTTTATCCAAAAATGAATAGTGTCACCATTTATTTTCTTCTGCAGGACATAAACAACATATTCTGATGGATATTCAAACTGTTTTTGTTCACACAATGAAAGTCAGAAGGATCTAAAACAACACTGACGCATAAAAATATATTCTTTTGTGTTCCACAGAATAAGGAAAGTCATACAGGTTTGAAACAATATGAAGGTGAGTAAACAATGACAGAATTTCCATGTCGGTGAACTGCCTTTATTAGTTGGTGGAAAACTTAGTTTGATTTACGTATTCCAGAACCTTCAATTGTTAGTAACCCTTCTTAAGCAGCTGACTAAATTTGTGTCTTCCATTAGTCCATGACCCCAACTTTTCAAAGGCTCACCCCCGGGAGCACTTCATTTAAACAATCAATCCCCTAAGACTGGCCCACAGCAAGAAACGGCTGGTTGTTTTTTTCCAGTCAGTGCATCTGAAGGGCTGGCCGGTGCTGGAGCTTGGGTGGATAATCCGTTGGATCGAGCCTCCCTGGGTAAGGGCCAGCCAGCAGCCAGATGGTTTTGGGCAGCCTGCCCGGTCAATCCCCACACTCTGGAGGTCAACATCCAGTAGATTCCAGAGGTCAGAGAAGAGACAGACTCGCTGTGACTATGTGTCTAGCAAGACCAGAATCTGCTTCTAAAATGATCAACACAATGAAGAAAGTTTTCAAAAGCCTAATAGATAATTCTACAATGTTCTTTATATTATTCAAAGCCATTTGTGCTCTTTCATACTACAGACAAATCTATCAGGTTCTATAAGAGTATACCTTAATCAAAAGATCCTCTCTTTTTTAAAAGATTTACTCCCTAAATATGTCAAACCATCATCAAGCCACTGCAAAAAAGAATATGCGTATTGATTTAATTGATGTAAAAAGCCAATTTGAATCAAATCCAGTTTTACAGCAAGACATGCAACCTGTGTTAAACATCCCATTAATTTCTCAACACATTTGGCCCATGGTTAATTCTGCTGCATTTTCTGTATATTATGGCATTTTCTGTATATTATGACATTTTTGAACCCCCACAATCCCCTTCCTGATTTCTCTCCACTGGCTCCCAGTTGCTGTCAGAATCAAATTTAAGGCTTTGACTACCTCAGTACATTCCTATAAGTGCATGCTCCTACCAGTTACGGGTACTGAATGAGTGGCGCCTTGCTGATCCTTCACAACGAGGCGCCAATCACTTTCCAAAACCTTCACCCTCTCCACTCCTCTCTGGTGGAACAAGCTGTCAAACTCCACCCGATCTGCTGAGGCCATCACAACTGTAAATTGCTCAGAATGAAGTGTCTGCTAAAATCACATTAAAATCCACAAAAATGCAGAATAGAAGTGTAGAACAAAGAAAAAAGCAAGTACTCCAACTGAGAAAACCAAAGTTCTAAAATACGCAAGATAACAAACTCAATACGAAACAGGTGTGCTCTAATCCATAACTTGAGCCCCATTTCCACTGAAATTACCTGGAACAATTTGTCCAGACCTGTTGCTGTCTTCATTTCCATTCTGGTCTAAAGTACCATGAAGAATATTTCGAAGATGTAGGACTGCGCGTGACTTTCCAGTTCCTGCTGGATTTCGTCCTCCGTATATATAAGCTTAATGTAGCCTAATCCTCGTCATCGGTCCATCTGTCGTATTTTTTAAACTGTTGATTCGAATAGCTGTTGATAACTCTTACTGCACGCACCACAACAGACTTTTAAAAATGCTGGTTGGTATAAAATGCTGAGTGCAGTCAGCCAATCAAAATCCTGCATGAACTCAACCAAACAGCACCCAAGTCCCAACCCTCAAAAGTTCCTGAACTTTGATAAAGTACTTTTTGAGGGGGACATTTTTACCCGGAACTTCATTTTAGGCCCTGGTCCTTGCGGTCGAAACACCCCAAAGTCCCTAGTTCCTGGGGAAAGTTCCCACTGTGGAAACGCAGCTTTGATGAATTATCATGACAACTAATGACAAGTGGGATCATAGGAACAAAGGAAACAGGAAGCAAACTAAAAGTCCTTGAAAATAAAACCAAAACACAGGAAAATCTTGGCAGCATAAATGTAAGTCTAATACTTTAAATGCAAGGGGTCATTTAACATATGCCATAAAAGTATTTATATTTGATATAGGCCTATATATATTTAATTGGAAGAGGTAATTAAAAAAGAAAATTATAGCATACCTAGTATATGATATTAAAGTAAATTAATTAAAGTTCTTCAATATACAGTATAAATAAAAATCTAAATAATTGAGGTGACAAATTAAAATAATAAATATGATGTCAAATTTCATGCTGTACAACTCTATTATTTAAAGTTAATATTACAATAATTTATATTAAAATAATTTTGAGTCATCTTGTGGCTCCTTTGGATATTTGCTGAGGCCCAGGTCGAAAACCACTGTACTAATATTTTAAAGGCATTTATGGGATCAGATATTTCATTCATAAACACATTTTTTTACAGACCCCTTTCAACTAAGCCACAGAACACTAGGTGTCTGTGGACCCTCCAGGGTTGAGAAACACTGCTTTAATCATGCAATGCAATGAACGTCGGAAACTCCATGATAGCTCATCTAAATTAAATCACTATTTTGATTAAACAATCATTTTTAGAATTTGCAGGGCTACTGTCATCGCTGCGCATACCCATACAGCTTTTGTTCCACCAAACCTGACAGTTCGTTTCTTTTCTCACCTCTAACACACACAAAAATACATGCAGTCTCTCTCACACTTTCACCCTCTCCCTTTTTCACCTCTCACTTGCTTCCATGCTCTTTCCACAATGTCTCGGCAACCTTCCTTTCACCCCATGATCCTCGCTGAAGCTCTGTCCCTCTCTTCATGTCAGGTCTCATCTCAGGGGAATTTTAGGGTTTTGCACAGAGGAACAGCATCTGCCGGAGGACTGGCGAGGTAAAGGAGAATTCCTGGCCTTGAACATCAGCACTCCACTGGAGACTGTACCCTCTCCTCCATTACAAGAGAGATGTGTTTATTTTCATGACCTTTATTGGCTGCCTTCACTCCAATCCAGTTTGCAGTCGCTCGGTGGTTTGCCATAATTACTTTTGCAGATAGAGGTGAGACAGGGTGCAGCAGTCGCATCATACGAGGCAATCTCAATGGTCAGGTGTCTGCATTTTCCAGCATACAGATTTGAATGTCAGTGTAAGGTTAGGCCAAATGATTTCAAACAGTGTTTCCTCTGAGGTGGCTCGATTTGAGAAAGAAACGCATTAGGCAAATGTGCACAAAAGAAACGGAAGGGAAAATATTTTAACCCTTTTAAAATGAGATGTCAGAAAAAATGCCATGAGTTCTATCATTATTTACTAACCCTCAAGTCATTTAAAAAAAAAAACTCTTTATTTCTGTATTTATAAAATATTTATTTATTTGCCATTATTTATGCAAAACACAAAAATGCTTAAGTAATAAGAAACAAACTTAAATGTAAGGTCACTAGTAAAATCACCTCAAATCATATATTTTGCCTGGGAAGCAGGTTGGATGTCAAGACCATGTTTTTTTTTGTGGTTTTTATAACCAAATGTTTTTAACCTGGGCCGATATTAAATTCTGAATCACAGTGTCACGTTTGGTTTTGGTTCACTTTTAGTTTGTCTAGCTTTCTGTAACAAATGTCCACTGTAGATGAACCCATGTGCAGTTGTGATGTGATAGCAAACTTACACAAAACGTAGACTAGAAGAACTTAAACATGACACATCTAAAACAGGACTTGAAAATAACCATAACCATAGCCTTCTGGCTGCCCGCTTATTTTTACGTGACGTTACCTCACGTAAACCTCGCTCCAGACCAAGACGATATCAGTCCACTTCAGCTATGTGTCTGCATCAGGTCAGTAACTAGGCTAGTTGGCATGTCTGTTCTTCCTATGTGGAGTAGCGTATCAAATTAATGAAAGTATAAATCCTTTATTTTAAACATGCTCATGTGAATAGCCTTTACATACAGTATAATTCCTCACTGGAATTCCTACACAACTTGCAATATTCTAAAACAATATCTGAGGCAATAAATATACATTAAGGCAATTCTAAGATTCTATGCGTTAGTTGGATGTAGCTACTAAGTCTGTCAATCATCATTAGAGCACCGCACGTCACCCTCAGGCTGAATAACGCAATGACATTAGGAATCTGCCCAATGTAAGTCTATGTTCAGCGATTAGAATATAAAACTTACAATGTTAATCATAAACTAGTGCTAAGACCGAGAATCTGCACTAACTTTACGTCCAGTAGCCGCTTCTGTTTAAAGTCCCCCTGAAATAAATAAGTTTTTTGGCTTTTAGCATGTTAGTCTTCCTGTTATCTATAAGCTAGTGTGCTCCAAAACAATGACAAAATGTAGACGATATAAGCATTCAAATCTTACAATCTTTCACTTCCGCCAAATATACAGGTCCTTCTCAAAAAATTTGCATATTGTGATAAAAGTTCATTATTTTTCATAATGTTTTGATAAAATTAAACTTTCATATATTTTAGATTCATTGCACACCAACTGAAATATTTCAGGTCTTTTATTGTTTAAATACTGATGATTTTGGCATACAGCTCATGAAAACCCAAAATTCCAAAAAATCTCAAAAAATTAGCATATCATGAAAAGGTTCTCTAAACGAGCTATTAACCTAATCATCTGAATCAACTAATTAACTCTAAACACCTGCAAAAGATTCCTGAGGCTTTAAAAACTCCCAGCCTGGTTCATTACTTAAAACCGCAATCATGGGTAAGACTGCCGACCTGACTGATGTCCAGAAGGCCATCATTGACACCCTCAAGCGAGAGGGTAAGACACAGAAAGAAATTTCTGAACAAATAGGCTGTTCCCAGAGGCACCTCAGTGGGAAGGAAAAAGTGTGGCAAAAATGCTGCACAACGAGAAGAGGTGACCGGACCCTGAGGAAGAGGTCTCTTCTGTGGAGAAGGACCGATTCCAGACCTTGGGGGACCTGCGGAAGCAGTGGACTAAGTCTGGAGTAGAAATATCCAGAGCCACCGTGCACAGGCGTGTGCAGGAAATGGGCTACAGGTGCCGCATTCCCCAGGTCAAGACACTTTTGAACCAGAATCAGCGGCAGAAGCGCCTGATCTGGGCTACAAAGAAGCAGCACTGGACTGTCGCTCAAATTTTTTCATGTCATTGGGAAATCAAGGTGCCAGAGTCTGGAGGAAGACTGGGGAGATGGAAATGCCAAAATGCCTGAAGTCCAGTGTCAAGTACCCACAGTCAGTGATGGTCTGGGGTGCCATGTCAGCTGCTGGTGTTGGTCCACTGTGTTTCATCAAGGGCAGGGTCAATCCAGCTAGCTATCAGGAGATTTTAGAGCACTTCATGCTTCCATCTGCTGAAAAGCTTTATGAAGATAAAGATTTAGTTTTTCAGCACGACCTGGCACCTGCTCACAGTGCCAAAACCACTGGTAAATGGTTTACTGACCATGGTATTACTGTGCTCAATTGGCCTGCCAACTCTCCTGACCTGAACCCCATAGAGAATCTGTGGGATATTGTGAAGAGAAAGTTGAGAGACGCGAGACCCAACACTCTGGATGAGCTTAAGGCCGCTATCGAAGCATCCTGGGCCTCCATAACACCTCAGCAGTGCCACAGGCTGATTGCCTCCATGCCACGCTGCATTGAAGCAGTCATTTCTGCAAAAGGATTCCCGACCAAGTATTGAGTGCATAACTGAACATAATTATTTGAAGGTTGACTTTTTTTGTATTAAAAACACTTTTCTTTTATTGATCGGATGAAATATGCTTATTTTTTGAGATAGGAATTTTGGGTTTTCATGAGCTGTATGCCAAAATTATCAGTATTAAAACAATAAAAGAACTGAAATATTTCAGTTGGTGTGCAATGAATCTAAAATATATGAAATTTTAATTTTATCATTACATTAGGGAAAGTAATGAACTTTTATCACAATATGCACATTTTTTGAGAAGGACCTGTAGATTAACAATTTTGATGACATCACGCTGCACTTCAACTTCTCATCAGATTTCTGTTTAATCAAATGCTCTCTAGAATCTGAAGCGTCCAGACCCCTAAATAGACGCTGAAGCTGGGGCTGAAATCTGCCATTTACCATTTTCTGCATGGTGAATGGCACATAGTGCACTATATATGGGATAGAGAATGATGCAGACAGTGTAAATATGCTTTCAGTTGAGGCGAATGAAGTCTGGTTTCAAGTTAGTGTCACGCACACAGTCTGCTCTGGTCCAGAGACACGAGAGCACAGAGCGGATCACATGCGCGTGTCAGCGCAGACAACAAAACATATCGGACCTATTTAAATTCTGCACAGAATGCTGTATTTCAAAGCGATATGGAGGAGATTACGATGAGAAGGTTAAAGATTAGGGGGAAACTGCAGCTTTACCGAGCTGAAAGGCTCTAGTCAAGCTGTGAAATCAACAAAACGCTATTGGCTGCTTTAAACATCCCGCCCTATCTTCCTGTTTCAGGGGAAATTACATCAACACATTGAAAAATGTTGCACATTTCAAGGCACTTCAGTGGGCCTTTAAGCATAAACATGAGCATTGACATGAACTAGAATATAGACTCAACAAACAATGGGTTGCATGGACAAAGCTGGACAAAGACAATGGTAGCATGAGGGCTCTTTATACACAAGGACTAATCACTTAACAGGAACACCTGTGAACAAATCAACCAATAAGAACAACCAATCAGAACATGACACATAGACAAGGGAAGCACATGACATGATACACAAGGGCAAGGGAAGCACATGACAAGATACACAATAAGGGCAAGGGAAGCACATGGCAAACAGGAAGCATGACAGTGAGAATTACAAAAATAAAAGACACGAAAACATAAAAAGTGAAGCAAAACCTAAAACCAAATGTGACACACAGCAAAGATGATTTTCAGTTAATAATGACTTAAATTTAATTCAGCTGTCATAGAGTTGTATGGACCACTTTTACGGTGTCTTTATTTATTTATCCTTCTTTTATTCCTTTTTTGTGTTCCATTCTGGTTTGGAATAACATGATGACAGAATTATTATTTCTGGGGGAACTATTCCTATAGGATTTCATCTCATAATCTATTCAAAAATATGTATGTGCACTGGCAATTTCTTGCCATATGCAAACAGAAACAGTTTACTGTAACAGTTGAATACAAAATGCTACTATATTCGAGAATGTGCTATAGCATTAATTCTCAATCCCTGAATTGGCAATTATGTTAAATACCTGGCTTTGAAAAGATTCACTGAACTGTGAAACACACTTTTAACTGTGACCTGAAAAATGCTTAGGCAATTTTCATCACAAGGTGAAAAAAAGAGAAGAAAATTGAAAATAAATGCATAACAAGACAAAAAAAAAGGAGTGAAAGCACAGCAGCAGCACAACAACAACACAGGGACCTACTTCCTTCCCATCAGCACACCAACAAGCCTTGGGGTGCAGCTCTCGCAACAAAGAACAAGAGTCTCTCTCGCTCTTCTGAAGAATATGATTTTCCCTCCTTCTTCTCTATACCCTTGTACCCCACTCACACTCTGCCCAAATCCCCTGCTCTGGGATCTACATTCGGCATGCCACAAACCGTATTCCCTGATGTCTCAAAACATAAGTGTGTCTCAACATCACTCTTTTTGCTTCTAGTGTCATTTCACGCCTCTCTATACATGCCTAAAGCCAATACCCAGTGCATGAGAAACTGCCTCTACAGCTCCAAGTGAGAAAAAAGAAGCTCCAGTGGATTTTCGGATGCTGTCTGCCAATGAGATCTTTTGATCAGCTGCCAGGTGATGACAGATGATCTGCATTAATCTCGCTCTTTCTGTGACTCTTTCCAAGCAGAGGGCAGCGAGCAAGGCTCGTTGGTTTGAAAAGTGAAATGATGCCACGTGGGATTTCTTTGTTTCTTATTTTCTCCGCTGTCTCCTCCTGTCTTCTCCGGCCTCGTTGTTAGAGGAAAACTCGATGACATCAGCAGAGCTGAGTCAAACTCGCTGCAAAACAATGGGGGGATGAGGTCAGACAAAGCTCTTGTTAGATTGTAGAATGTTTGCTCGGCCTATAGTGGGATGGAGGTTGTTTTAGCGCTGACCTGCACGGTTGCATCGAGCCAAAGGAGCACCGCTTATACTTTACACGTTAGCTTATACTTTCAAACACTGAAGAATATGAGATTGGTATGTTGCTGCTATAAAGTACTATAAATGAAGATGAGAAAAGCACGTAAAGAAGCAATTCTGTCAATATTTTGGGGAATAAAAGTAGCATTAAATATTGCCATTCACGATTTTAAAGGGAAATTCTGTAATAATTTACTCGCCTTGACTTTCTTTCTTCTGAAACACAAAAAAAGATATTTGAAAGAATGTTTTTGTCAATTCAATGAAGTCAATCGGGTCATAAACAACACTGAATGGAAAAAAAGACATTCTTAAAAAATAAATAAATAAATACATTTCCTACATATAGTGTAGGAAAATTATCTCTCCTGGAAACAAAAAAACAACATATACATTGCTTGAGCTGCATAGAGGAGAAATCATAGAGGAGAAATGGCAGAAGCGAATATGTCTGATTCTCTTCCATCAGTTCCAAATTAGCCTGAGGGATGCAAGTGCTCGGTCTGACACATGCAGACACACGTTCATGTTTCAAACAGGCCCTGTCAGGGCAGACTGACCCCTCGGCAGATGGTGCGTATCACATGTATCACCCCAGAATCATCAGCATGAGAGTTGTCACTATTAAGCCGACCTGGACCCCTTGGCCCTGTCTCAGCATCCAGGTGTGAGGGTGACGAGACAGAAGCATAATTTCTGCAGGGTCATGGCCTTAACTCCATACAGCTCTTGCCTCTGGAATATCTGGTTCTGCGCACAGCACACAAATATTATTATGCCGATTTCTCTCTGCACCTCCAGTCACAGCTAACAGCTGCTGATGAACGAGAAGCGACGGCTTGTGATGGTGCTTCTCCATTAGAAAAACATAACCAGCTGTTATTTCGAAAGGGGATGGTGGGCTTATTACCGTGATTTCCAGCGGGAGTAGCTCTCCTGTTTGGCTGATTATTTTGCGTGGCTGAGATTCTGCAAGGGAGGTACGTGTTTTGTGTTGCTGACAGATAACAGCCTTTTCCTTTCACCAAGGTCTAGGGACAAAGGACAAAATATTTAATCCCGGAAATTATTATATTCGTCTGAGAAAAGCCATCAGTGAGGGAGTTTTATGTCGACAAAAAGGGGCATATTGTTTTAGATGATGCTCAATGCTGAATTTGTCATTTTGTAATTTCATGAGGGTAAATGTGAACTCTCCAAGACCATTAAAGGAATAGATCACCCAGAAATGAAAATGTCATCATCTACTCACCCTCATGTTGTTTTTAAAGGGCAGAAGGCAAGATTTTCTGGGAATAACACTCTATGAATAACATTTAAATTGAGAATTTTGAGCTTTCGTTCTACGCAAACCTGTCCACTGTGCTTAGTGTTTCAAAGAAAAACACATTTCAAATGACATGATTCTGAGAAGATGATGTTGAAGATGAGAAGATACACATCTCTGCTAGCGATCTTTCCACCTCTCTTGTGTGCAAGCATTTTCCTTACACTAATTTTGTTTGCTAACTGCTAACAAGCGAAAACATGCTCTGATTGAGTCATTTACTTTTAATAATGTATTATGAGTTGGATGTGAGTGATATCTAATAAAAATAACCAAATGAATAAATTTGTCCAAAATTACATTCATTATAGTGAAAGCCTTGAACTATAAAGGGAATAGATAAAGCGATAGACTACTCAAAAAGGAAGTAACCACATAATAGCTAAAAACTGTTTGATTTGCTATGAATAAAATCATAGAGAAGAGCAAACTTCATTGTTGACTGTTAGCCAATACTTTCAAGTTAGCTCATACTTTCACCAATGTACTAAATTAAATTAGTATTGCTAAAAGCTGATTTCTGTCAATGTTTCTGAGAATATTTCCAGCTAGAATGTTCCGATATGTCAAAAATGTGTATTCACAAAAGATTACATATACACTATATTGCCAAAAGTACTGTATTGGGACACCCCTCCAAATCATTGAATTCATGTGTTCCAATCACTTCCATGGCCAAAGGTATATAAAATCAAGCACCTAGGCATGCTGACTGCTTCTGCAAACATTTGTGAAAGAACGGGTTGCTCTCAGGAGCTCAGTGAATTCAAGCGTGGTACTGTGATAGGTTACCACCTGTGCAATAAGTCCATTCGTGAAATTTCCTCAATACTAAATATTCCACGGTCAACTGTTAGTGGAATTGTAGCGAAGTGGAAGCAATTGGGAACAACAGCAACTCAGCCACAAAGTGGTAGGCCATGTAAAATCACAGAGCGGGGTCAGCGCATGCTGAGGCGCACAGTGCGCAGAAGTCGCCCAACTTTCTGCAGAGTCAATAGCTACAAACCTCCAAACTTTGTGTGGCCTTCAGATTAGCTCAAGAACAGTGCGTAAAGAGCTTCATGGAATGGGTTTCCATTGATGAGCAGCTGCATCCAAGCCTTACATCACCAAGTGCTATGCAAAGCGTTGGATACAGTGGTGTAAAGCACAGTGTCTCTCGTGAACACGCATACGACAGTTAGCGTCAGTTAGAAATTACAGTTTGTAAAGTTATAAATATGGATATTTTTTTACAGAAACACATCGCTTCTCTTCAGAAGGCCTTTATTAACCCCCTGGAGCCGTTTGGAGCACTTTTATGATCCTAGATGCACTTTTATGGACTTCAAAACAGAAACAGCATCAATCATTATAAAGCTTGGAAGAGCAGGGACATTTTTTTATATAACTCTGATTGTATTTGGCTGAAAGAAGAATGTCTTCATATACACCTAGGATTAGGGTGAGTAAATCATGGACTAATTTAAATTTTTCGGATTAAGAATGGGATGTCATTAAAGTTCATGTGCATGTAAAGGCAGGCATCCCAAAACATTTGGCAATATATTTCCATAATGCTAATAAAGAGAAATGTTGTCATCATTTACTCACCTTCATGTCATTATAAACCTGTATGACTTTCTTCGGTGGAACACAAATAGTGTCCATTTAATGAAAGTTAAAGTGGTTCAAAATAACATTAAGTGGACCACAAAAAAACCCACAGACATTCTTAAAATTTGTATTTGTTATGAATAAAATCACCTATGAAAATAATTTACCTAGCTTTCTATCTCTATTTGCTAGTTTGGCAAGCTTTCAGTGCCGCCTCTGTTCTGCTGTCTTTCTCCCACTGACAATAAACTGAGAACTCACGGTTACTACGTAGCATGTAACATAGTCCTGTCACAATTAGGTGTCTTTAACTACTATATACTTACGTAAACAGGTAAGGGAAGGGTCAACAGTGTAATAATAGAAGTAATTATTGAAATGAATTAGGTAATTGTGGGTAATTATAATAATATATGTACAATGTAAAAACATGTATGTTGTACTGTATCATATTATTGATTTATATGCTAGCACATAGTACTAAACGTCCTTTATTCACCTAATAAGGCCAACACCACTTACCAAAGTGGTACTGATCAGTAAAATTACTGAAAACAGCACCTTTTTAAAATCTGACTAAGGGCGTTTTCACACCTATCTTGTTTGGTCTGGACTTTCAGACTTTTCAGTTTTGTCTGAATCAAAATTACAGGTGTGAAACCTCCCTTGGACCACGGTCCAGACCAAACAGACAAAATGTGACAAAAATCTCGGTTCGGATCAAACTTAACAAAATGTTCGTTGCTAGTGTGAAAGCATTTTCTGTATGGTTTGGACTTTCAGACCATTTACAGGAAGTTCTGGTGGTTCCTGCATACCCCAAACAACAGAAGAAGACAGAACTACCAGAACTGTCACAGAATATAGCAGGGGAAATGAGCCAGGTAGCCCATGTGGAGAGGAGGAGACAAGGTTTTTAATTAAAATATGGTCTCCTCCTTTCCTATCAGCACCGATAAAATCGAGGACGTTCATTTGGCAAATTTGAACTAGCCTCGAATATAGTTGGTGCTGCAGATAGTAATGCCATATAGCAATAGCATAGTGGCAACGATATGCGCCTGTTCACTTCATTCATCTTGTCAAAGTTACCAACCGAATTGACAACACGCTGACGTCAGATGCATGTCCGCTAACAAACCAATCAATATTAAGATGCAGCCCATATAACTGATGATGACTGGAACCAAGTACGTCATGTAAAGGTCTTTAGTGTGCTCGCATAATTGCAGTGTGAAACCAAACCAAAACTAACCGAATGTATAAAATGTATCAAAACATGAACTTTGGTTCGGACCTTGGTGCGGACTTTCAGGTGTGAAAACGCCCTAATAGAACTCTTGAGTGTTTACAACAACAGACATCAGCAAGGGTCATTTTGAAGTTGTCCGCATTACATAATGATAATTAAGGATCTGTGTTTTCTTGGTCTTCAAAGTTGTTATCTGGCTAAATAATCAAACTCTAAAGAGAGTAGAAAAACAGATTCAAATAGACCATGAATATGGTCTGTCTGATAATTCTCAGTTCACTCCAACTTTATTTTTTGAACCTGAACTTTGAAATGCTGCTGTCATAGTTTTCAACTTTCAGTCCATGGATTTCATGTTTTCAGTATGAGGTAAACCCTTCAATCACTGAAGACAGATATCTCGGCTGACTCCGCTGCTTGTGTAATACCCTGAGCTTTAGTAAAAAATTTCACCCTTGCTTCCCGCACTCTTCTGCTTCAGAATCAGAGCACATGGTGGTGGATCGTGCTGTCCTGGATAAGGAACAGCTGTTTGAATGAATCTTTAATGTTCACTCACATCAGTGTTTGCCTCTGCCAGCTGTACATCTGTACCACCGTTCTTCACAGTTTCAAGTGCCTATCATTCATTAGCCCACCACAGCATTTTCTCATTTGCAGCCTTCTATATGCAAGTATGCATGTTTTGAAATCTGTCTTTGTTATGCATCTCAGGAAAATGGGCTGTTAATGTCTAGAAGTGTAAGCAACGAGTCTAGAGCAGGCCTATAGTTTCGAATCTAGAGCACTTACAATTACATGCATTATTCATTTTGGCATTTGCTTTTATCTAACACAATCTTACATTCCAGTTATACTTTTTGCTAGTATGTGTGTGCCCTTTTAATCAAACCCTTTTGCCCCCAGTTTTTATGAGCTGAACTCAAAGATCTAAGATCTGTTTCTATGTACACAAAGACCTATTTCTCTCAAATATTGTTCATAAATCTGTGTTAGTGAGCACTTCTCCTTTGAAGTGATGATCCATCCACCTCACAGGTGTGGTATGTCAAGATGCTGATTAGACAGCATGATTATTACACAGGTGTGCCTTAGGCTGGCCACAATAAAAGGCCACTCTAAAATGCACAGTTTTATCACACAGCACAATGCCACAGATGTTGCACGTTTTGAGGGAGCGTGCAATTAGCATGCTGACTGCAGGAATGTCCACCAGAGCTGTTGCCCATGAATTGAACATTCATTTCTTATCTGAGCCAGGACTGCCACAAAAGCAAAACTAGCAATCATTGTAATATAAACAATGTGTTATCTTTAAGTGCGCAGCTTACACTATATTATTTCAGCAACTTCTTTTAAAACAGACTATATAACTGCACATTTACCGCTAATGAATTGCTCCGGGTACTAAGCTATTTACTGCACTGTTGAACTTGATGCAAAGTTTTGAAATAATGCTGTTAGATAAGATCGTGCAAAACTGCTCTTATGGAAAAGTTAATGGCTGTTATAGATAGAGATTTCTTACATTGCCTCTAATACCTTATCTCGATACCGCTGCATATCTATAGAGTCCACCACTTAACCCAAAGATGGAATAAAGTCTATCAGAACAAAGAGACTCTTTCCTTGCATTTACCTCTCTGTTACCTTTTAGCATAATTACAGCACCATGTTTAATGTCAGCTCAAATACCACGCTAATCAGCATCAGAAAATAGGCCAGACAGCATTACAATTATTGCCTGCGTTTGAAAGGATAAAAGCGTGTGCTTGATTCTGCATTATAGCAGATCCTTTGGTCTCTTCTCACCCCTCCTTTTGTAGCTCACAATGGCAGATTAAAGCAGGAAGGTTGTGGTGCAATTAAAAGCAAAAGCGGTTTCAACAAGTTTTGGACTCCAAAAGAATGAAAAAGCAAGGACAAAAATTTAAATTAAACACAAGTTACCTGCTTGCAGGACTTAGATGTGCTTGTAGGAACGAGCCTTGTGGTTTGAGAAGACGACGATCAGTAGATCCATAGATCCATAGAAAACGACTTGTTATCTATGTGAAACAAACAGAAGAGAAGAACATTGCTCATTTTCTGCAGCTTGTGTGAATGTGATGAGTGAGTAAACATGAGTCTTCTTGTTGAGAATTCTATTTCCTGCTCTTTTTTTCTTTGGAGGAGGCAGCCGTGGGTGCTCTGGAGAGCAGTGCATTATGGGATTCCATAGTGCTCGCACACAGAGGAGGCCTAATTGGCCCTCAATGAATGGCCATAACCATATATCACAAACCCAATGCCCAAGCTAACAGCCAGCTGAACTATTACTGCCGCAGTTGCCTTTCCCTCGTGTGCGTACGCTCGTATCCCAACTCATTCGGAGACATGCAGATATTAACACAAACAACATGTTTACACAGGAGAAAGAGATGAACAGCTGCATTCACGATTTACAGACGCAAAAGAAAACTCACATTTGAACACTCTCAGACATCTGTACATGTGGTCTAATATGAACACAGTGAGGAAAAAACACCCGTGGCGATTCATCGGTTGCTCTCTGGCTGTGAATTCACGCTGCCTGCACAGCAGACGGGTCCTCTTGTCATTTTATTAGCACTCAAACGTTGGGGAAGAAGTGTCTGCAGAGAACACAGCCACTTCGAGAATATAGGATCTGACTAATGCCCTCTTTGTTGTTTTGTGTGCGTGAACTTGTGTGTTGTAATCTTTGTGGTGCATGCTCATTAGACTCCATCAATACACCCGGAACAAAAAAATATTACTCATTCACTTGATGAAAATCTTTCATTTCATTTGAATGATCAACTTTGTCTCCTTGTATTTCTAAAGAGAATGATTTGATTGTTGACATGCATTACAGGCACAGAATAAGGATTCACTGATCTAAAAATTCTGATCTAAAAAGTAAAAAAATTGTCATGTTATGGCTAATAAATAATAAATGGCTGATAGTGAAATTTTGCAATAAAAAATGAAAATAAAACACTAAAAAATAAATGTAAAATCAATCATTTTAAAAGTTAAAGGGGTCATGAATAGAGAAATCAAAATTTCCTTGAGCTTTTGAGGTACTATAAGAATATCCTGTAAGTTTCTGAACTGAAAACTTCCTTGTTAGTCCAAAAACAGCTTTTATTGTAACCAAGTCCAGTGTACGACTCATTGTGGAATGTGCAAATTTAGCCACACCCACTGGCGTGTTAGTGAGATGACGAGGAGAGAAGAGCAATACAGGATCACTAGACTTAAAATAACATTACCTTTCAAAGGATCCTAATGCCATGAATGTGTTTATTTATTTTCAACCATGTGAATGTCTCAGTTGAGAATTATTTATTTGTATTTGATACATTTCATTTTGATAAATCAGTCACAATTTCACGCTTGGTTTTGCAAACTGACTTTTACTGTATGGACTCAACAGTAATGCGACAACATGTAAGGAAGTAACCGTGTTAATTTTAATGCCCGATCTGGGACCAGTGATTTTTGATATGTAATGATTCATGTAAAGTCAGATGTTCTTTGTCTATGTAAATCAAAACAGTGACTACATGGTCAACTTCACATTGTTTCTCTAAGAAGGATGAAAATAATCTGTTATTTAAACTGTGATTAAATTTCAAAGAATGCACCCTTTACAATCTCTGGATCTGTCAATCAAACAGCACAAGTTTATCAGTGAGTGAGTTCTGGACTCTTGCCAAACTCCTGTTATAATCAACAAATCTCTTATTTATATTATGTTTGCGCTGTAAGTTATGATGAAATAATTCGATAGTGTGCAGAAATCGAGTTACAATTACAAGATCACTGCATTCATGTGCTGATCACTGCAACCTTTCATGCCACGATCTAAATATAATGCTACACTCAAAAAAATGACTTGTTGAATTGACTTAAAAAAGCAGTGTCAAGAGGTTCCACGCAAATATATTGAGTAATTTTTACAAATAACAATTTAGTTATATGAACAAAATAAATTAGTAAAGATGACAACATTTCTTTGAGTAAATACAAACCATTTGAATTTGACACTGTTAAATAATATTTATATGTGAAGTTTACTTAATAATGTTATGTTAAATGTATAATTTATATTACATTTTTAAGTTTATTATGTTAGGTTAATTTACCTTATTAAATTAACTATTTGCTCTATAAGTGTAACTGGAAAACTATTTAATTACAAAAACATATTTTTAGAAACAAAATGCAAAAATAACTCATTGGACAAACTCAATTTAATTGAAGGCAGGAATTCCATACAATAAATGTGTGTATATGAGTGCCCTAAACAAAGGCACCACTCTACTGCATAATGGTAACCACAAAATGACAGAAACTCCGCTAAATGTCCAACATAACTGAACATTAAACACTAACATAAACTAACAACATCTTTCCCTTCACTGAAAAACACATAAAAAAAATAATTTAATCCCTAAATTTATTTAGCATGCTGGGAACTACAGATCCACTGCCCAGTGTGTTCGTTTCAATCAGCAATGTTAAGTTGACAGAACAAACACTTAAGTAAAGCTGTCAATACTCATTTTTAGTAGAAACAACTCAGCAAATTTAAATTCATGTAGTTACATTCGTTTTTTAAAGTAATGTGAACAAGGATGATTTGAGTGCAACTAACAACAGTGAAAGTTCTTTTTTGAGTGTAGATCTAAATATAAGGCTATAATCAACACTTTCATGATTAGTTAACCTTGAGAGCTGTAACAGTAAAAACGTGCAAAAAATTTTAAGAGTTCCACATGTAATATTTCATATTCAAATATGTTAGATATACTCACACAATACATTAAACAAATATATAAATACACACACACACACACACACACACACACACACACACACACACACACACACACACACACACACACACACACACACACACACACACACACACACAATACATCCAATACGAGAAATATGGATTAAATAAAAACAAATTGGCCAATTTGAACACAATTTGAGTACATTACTCTGAACCGGACTTCAACTCAAGCTGTTCTTAATTTAATGTCATTGCTGTTTATAAGAAATAAGTACATAGATATTTAATATATCTTTTTTTATGTTTCTTTCCTATGGGCAGGCCCATACATCCCGATATGAACAAAACAATGTACTAAACGAGACTCTTATTTCATAAGCTACTTTGATTCCAGTACAGTCCCTGAAAAAGATTTATCATTTAATCAAGACAGAAAGGTCAAATTTTGGCAAGACAAAAGTTTTGTCGCCTATACAGAAATTGAACAAATTTACTGCAAATACAAAAATATGTCAGCAAATTAAGTAGTGGTGCTGTGAGATCCAAATTTAATATCTTGTATGACTTCCATGAGCTTGAAGGACTGCATCCATGCGGTTTGGCAAGGACTCATACAATTTATTGATGAAGTCATCAGGAATAGCAAAGAAAGCAGTCTTGCATGCCTCCCAGAGTTCATCAATATTTTTTGGTTTCGTCTTCCATGCTTCCTCTTTCATCCTACCCCACATATGATCAATGATGTTCATGTCTGGTGACTGGGCTGGCCAATCCTGGAGCATCTTGATCTTCTTCGCCTTGAGGAACTTTGATGTGGAGATGGAAGTATGCGATGGAGCACCATCCTGCTGCAGAATTTGGCCTCTTTTATGGTTGGGAATATAAGAGGTAGCAAAGATTTCTTGGTATTTTAGACTATTGAAGTTGCCTTCCACCCTGCAGATCTCTCACACACCCCCATACTGGATGTAAGCCCAGACCATGATTTTCCCCCCACCAAACTTCACTGTTTTCTTGGTGAATCTCGGATCCATGCGGGCTCCAGTAGTTCTCCTGCAGTATTTGTGGCGACTGTGTCGTAATTCAACAGAAGATTCATCTGAAAAATCCACCTTCTGCCACTTTTCCAGCATCCATCCTTTTAGCAGGCTGTGGGCTTTGGCAAATGCCACACAGTTTTTCAGTAGTCTTTTGTTTAGTGCTGGCTTCTGGGCACTGATTCGACCATGGAGGCCATTTCGAGACAGAATCCGACAAACTGTTCTGGTTAAGACAGGGACTTCAGGTGACCATGTCTTGTGGAGCTCTGCTGCAGTGGAAAATGAGCTGGCCTTGGATTTTCAAGCCAACAAACGGTCCTCTCGAGCAGTTGTCTTGCGGGATCTGCCTGACCTGGGTTTGTCATAAACGTCTCCAGTCTCTTCAAATCTTGTTTTTATCCTCTGTACTTGACGCTGAGACACTTTGAAGGTGTCTGCCACATCAGCAGTGGATCTGGTCTTCAGCCTCTTGATAATCAAAACTTTAGTCTCAGGGTGAATCTTAGGCATGTTTGCAGAGGTCTAGTTGCAGTTGATGTGAAGGTCTACTGTACTGGGGTTCTTTTTAGACACACCTGGGATCTAATTGATCCATTATTAGTCACAGGTGAAGCTCATATGACAATGCAACAACACTTATGTCTTTGCAAAAATTCACTCAATGGGCTTTACCAAGCTGTGAATATTAGAATATTTTTTTGACAGTTTCATTTTGCACTGAAACATTATTACAAAAGCTGTTGGGATTAAAATGAGCCATTTCTTGTAAAAAAGAAATATATGTAAGAAATATATTTCAGCGGCACTTCAGTTCAATTTGTACACAAGCGACAAGACTTTTGTCAGGGACTGTATATGTTTGTGCCATTCTGGATGCAAAATATCTGATATTCAAATCCATAAATTAGACAACATTAGACATTTATCTAATTCACCACTCAGAGATCTTGAATGTGATGTGCGCACACAGTCTGTTCTTGCCCTGGTTTCCTAGGAAAAGAAGCCACAGATCAGGGCACAGGAAGAGAGAGCGAGACGGGGAAAAAAAGGGAAGAGACAGAAACACTCTTCTCTGACTGGGTCTTCACAAGGAGGAGTGAATCCATGGAGGGGGAAGAGAGAAAGAATGTCTGCTCATTATTCAGCCTGGCACTCGAGGCCACAGAAAATAGCTCTCTTCATTTTTCTTGTCAAGCTGTGGCTCTGTTAATGGTGTGTTCTCAGTCAGTGGTGAGACAAAAAAAGGGGGCTTTAGCCGGGCAGCGAGTCAGGATAAGCACTACGACCCTTTACGATGACCGCTTGCTCTGTTGGTCATCGACCGCCTGTGAAGGAAAGCTAGCATTTCAGATAAAAGACCTTAAAGAAAGCTGGCCTCTTTTTTGCAGGGACCACATTCTTCCATTGGAACTAGATGAGCTTTCCTGCCTTGAAAAACATCGCCAATTTCCTACCTTTCTAGACAAAATTTCTGTGAAAACTTTTTGCTGTGGCAGGATCAGCTGGGTAATAAATAATAAGAGCTGAATGGGTAATAAGAGTTGAAACAGCCATGTTCCATTAGAGTGTAAGACTGATTTATAAGCATTGCGTAATACTGTGTCCGGTCTTTCCTCCATTTGGCTCATGATTGGTCTAATTCAATGAGCTAATAAGCTGAGCAGCTGTGACTGCACTGTTGGGCTTCATGTGCTGAGATGAAAGTGGACCGGCCATCATTATGCACATATATTACTACACCAGTGACGGGAACTTGTCCATTTGCATGCATGGACAAGAATGCAATGCAAAGATTCCATTGGATTATGCATCAATATTGACAAATGCATTGTGGGATTACGTTTTTATAATGGATTATGGACCCTAGCTACTGTACAGAGAAATGAAAAGCAAAACACTGTCTCATAGGGAAAATATATGAAGTTACACAATCACAGTAATCAGGGTGAAAGTCATGTATCAAGACAGCCATGACAGAGTCCAGGGCGATAGCCACTTGTTAGGCATTCTCAGAGCATCTGTTATCTGACAGTCTATAAATCCTGCATTAAGTTTTTGACAACAGTGCTGTGTTTTAGAACCTACTAATTAATCTGAATATACCTACTAACCTATTATATATTATGCAAAAAGCAGTGCATCAACATGTTTTGGTTTTGTTCCAGCCGCAGCCAATGTCGAACACACCTCATGACATAACTGAACTAAGATCCTACATGACTAAATCAAACAATGACAACGAGACACAAAAGACTAGGGAAGCACATGACTTGATCACATGAGAGCACAATGGAATCACATGACAAACCCGGAAACATGACAGTGAACATAACAAAATAAGACCATGAAACAAAACCAACCAACCAATTACACAATGAAGGTAATTCAAGTCCTGCCCTATATTTTGTCTTGTTAGAGATGCAGTCACTTGGATATTTATTTATTTGCCATAACATTATTTGTCTAAGTGAGCTCATCAACCTTAACTATAATATACAATAAAACAACATGTACACAAACATTAAAACAAAACATATAAACATATAGTCTACCAAAACAAGGCAGAGGCAAAAGCAGAGGTATCATGAGAAACCAAAAATCTCACACCCCAGAGTACAGAAGAATACAGGCCATAAGTTAATTGCATACTATATATAAATCACAATAAGGAAGAAAAAACTATTGTAACCAAACCAACCAGACAAAGTTGGACAAATGGCTGACTTTGCAAATAACACTCCAAAGAATTTAATTCAGGTGTTCCAATCACTTCCATTGTCACAGATGTATAAAAATCAAGCACCTAGGCATGCAGACTGCAAACATTTGTGAAAGAATGGGTCACTCTCAGGAGCTCAGTGAATTCAAGGGTGGTACTGTGATATATTGCCACCTGTGCAATAAGTCCATTTGTGAAATTTCCTCACTACCAAATATTTCATGGTCAACTGTAGTGGTATTATAGCAAAGTGGAAGCAATTGGGAACAATAGAAACTCAGCCACTAAGTGGTAGGCCATGTAAAAGTGGGGTTATTGCATGCTGAGGCGCACAGTGTGCAGAAGTCGCCAACTTTCTGCAGTCAATAGCTACAGACCTTCAAACATTGTGTGGCCTTCAGATTACCTCAAGAACAGTGCGTAGAGAGCTTCGTGGAATGGCTTTCCAAGGCCGAGCAGCTGCATCCAAGCCTTACATCACCAAGTGCAATGCAAAGCTTCGGATGCAGTGGTGTAAAGCACGCCACCACTGGACTCTAGAGCAGTGGAGACGTGTTCTCTAGAGAGACGAAACACGCTTCTCTGTCTGGCAATCCAATGGACGAGTCTGGGTTTGGTGGTTGCCAAGAGAACAGTACTTGCCTGACTGCATTGTGCCAAATGTAAAGTTTGGTGGAGGGGGGATTATGGTGTAGGGTTGTTTTTCAGGGTGGCTTGGCCCCTTAGTTCCAGTGAAAGGAACTCTTAATGCTTTATCATATCAAGACATTTTGGACATTTTCATGCTCCCAACTTTGTGGGAACAGTTTGGGGATGGCCCTTTCCTGCTCCAACATGACTGCGCACCGGTACACAAAGTAAGGTGCATAAAGACATGGATAAGCGAGTTTGGTGTGGAGGAACTTGACTGGCCTGCAAAGAGTCCTGACCTCAACCCAAGAGAACACCTTTGGGATGAATTAGAGTGGAGACTGCGAGCCAGGCCTTCTTGTCTAATATCAGTGCCTGACCTCACAAACATGCTTCTAGAAGAATGTTGTCCCAAAACTTTTGACACATGTGTACAAATATTGGGATTAAATAGCATTATGCTATTTAAACAACATGGCGCTGGAAATGAAAATAATTACTGCGTTGCGCCGGGTGTATGATAGGGCCTATGAGGTTAAATGTCACTTGACTTCCATTGTATTCAACAGATGCGAGAGCTCATGTTTTTCTAGACTGTGACAACCCCCCCCCCCAAAAAAAACCAACAAACACATTCATGGCCTTTTGATCTATATATACATTTCTATATATCAGATCTCTATATGAAATACAAACATCATACCTTGTATTCCCATATGCCGATCAGAACAGAAACATGCCTAACATGACCTTCAGGGTTTGATCTGAAAAAGGAATACGCGCACATGTTAGCAGAATAACAACATATGTCAGCCTTTAATAGAGATTGAGGAAGCCTATACAATAGTGACGGCGAGAGTAAATGTGTGCCAGCACTGGGAAATAAGGTCGCGGAGCTGATTGCTGAAAGGCACAGATAACCCTGAGCTGCACGATCAGAGTTCCTCATTTAAGTGCTACCGGTGGCTCCGCAGACGAGCCAAACTGTGAATAAAAGCGTGAGGAGTGAGCTCATCTAGGTAAATGTACAGCACCCTCCCACTACTTAGGACATATCGCTGAACTTGAGAATGCGATAATGATGTAACGAGAGACAAATGAGAAAAACCATTGCTTATTGTCTTTTTCCTAAGGGATTTGGTGGATACTATAGATACTTTAATGCATTTTTAATATTGTGTGTGAGTGTGTAATGATTTATTATATCAGTAAAGCCTGCTATAATGAAAAACAATAAATATGAGCGTCTTTGGCCATTAAGGGAGCTGTCCGTGGTGCTGATTATTAAGCTACAATTTGTCTCATTCATGTTCTGAATAGTCTCTGCTATGTTTTGCTTTTTAAGTGATTATTAAAAGATACAGAAATACTATGGAAATTAATGAAATATGATTTGATTTGAGTTCAAGTGGGTATGACGAGATTTTATTCTTAACCACTGAAATTAATATTGTGATTTTGAACATAAGAGCTCTGTTTCAAAACATAGTGAGCTGCTGTCTAATCACACAACCGCATCCTAACCATCAGGGGACCTCATAAGAGAGAAACTGGAAGTGGTTCTGCACAGAAGACTCGACTCAAGGTGATGATACACGGGGCAACTTTTTTGAGCAATGTTGCTGGGCAGTGTTACAGAGCAATACTCCCCCATTGGGAATGGGCAACAAATTTCTATTAGATCGGTCATGGGCCCTGTGTCTCATTGCCCGTTGATGGCAACATTGCCTAATAATATTGCTCAAAAAGTTGCCCTGTGTATCATCACCATCACAGTTGATTTTGATAAAGTTTGATGTTGCTTTGTGTCGGAAAGGGCATCCGGCTTAAAATCTGTGGCAAATCAAGTGTGTGTGAAGTGAGCGGGAATGACGCAGGAAGATGGATGGATGATGGTTTGCATTTTGCTAAGTTAGTGGTGTGATACTCTAAGCAACTTCAAAATAAAGCACACACAAATATTGGGTGAAATAATCATTTTCATTTGCACTTAACTATGTTTTATTGAAACTTTTCAGAATTAAATATACTACCGTTCAATGGCCATAAAAAGTCAGTTTTTTTTCTTTATAAGCAAGGATGCATTAAAATGATCAAAAGTAAATACATTTTAATATTGTAAAATATTATTATATCAAATAAATGGTGTTCTTTTAAACTTTTTATTCATCAAAGAATCCAGAAAAGAATAATCACGGTTTCCACAAAAATATTATGCAGTTTTCAACATTGATAACAATAAGACTTTTCTTGAGCACCAAATAAGAATATAAGATTTCTGAAGGATCATGTGACACTGAAGACTGGAGTAATGATGCTGAAAATTCAGCCATCATGGGAATAAATTACTTTTTTTTATTATTCTAATTGTAATAATAGTTCCTTTTTTATTTATTTAATTTTTTTTATAAATAAGTGCAGCCTTTATGAGCTTAAGAGAAAAACATTAAAAAATCGTACCGACCCCAAACGTTTGAAGGGTAGCGCATGTTTATTTATGATCTGCCTTTCAGTTGACTCAACCATTTCTTTTGAGATAATTTCTTTTCACTGAACGTTATAATGCATTCTGATATTGTCTTCTTCTTGAAGGATGGTTGTTATAGAATTTGGCTGCAGCAAGCTGCCTTAGGAAGTAACATTAAGATGCTTACTTTTTGGAACAGTGTCAGAGGCGCACCTACTGCATGATGCCTTAAAAATCCTAAAAAGAGAAGGTATTCTTGATAGTCACTGGCTTCAGGATATCTCCACTGTAGTCTATTTTTGGATCATTCTGCAGCAATAAAATAAATGCTTCTTCTTACACTGTATAAAGTCTCACAATGAGTTCAAGAAGAGAAAAACTTTTGTGACTTGTTAGCAGAACAGTTCTGACCCAATTAACTGTCTTTGTTTGATAAAGCAGCGCTGACCTCTGTTTACACACTCATCTTCCCCTGATTTGTTTTCACACTGTATGGCTTTAATTAGCTTTAGACCTTGCTTCAGGGAATTTGTAAATCCATGTGGATATTTTGCCCAGTGGTATTCAATGTCTACAAAAGATGTCTGCATCTACAGACCAGTGGCAAACAACAACCAAACTAAAAGTTTGACAACAGTTATAAAGAGTTAAACTCGGACAAAGAGTTATAAAGTACTTCCAAATAATTTGCAAACTATTAGTTTATAGTTAATTCATAGTCAATATATTGTAGTCTTTACATTGTTATGGTATTAGGTTACACACATGCATGTATATATTTAAGAAAATTGTGTTATATTTATATATATCTCACATAGGCCCTGTCCCAAATGACACACTTCATGTGCACTTTCGGTCTTGTGGACTTACAATGGCCGCTGCGTGTCTGTTAAGTCCACAAGACCGTAGGGAGTCCCATTCGTCATTTAAGCTTAAAGAAGGGTGCTCGTGAGCGCCACCCTTTGCGCCCTCGATGCACACTTCAGCTGAGCCCACAAAGTTCGCAAGCTATGCAGAGGACTTTTACCCGGCAGTCAAAGCGGAATTACATTGTGAAAGTGGGGACTCCGATGAAGACTTTAGGGTTTAGGGTGCCATTTGGGACAGAGCCAGAGTCGCTCTCTCCCTGCACTCAGCCATCTGCACCTGCCACGCCCCCTCGTTCTCAGTCACTGGAGTTCTAATCACCTGCACCTGTCCTTCCTCATCACCAGCCCTATATCGCCACGCTCACTCCTCAGTCCCACGTCTAATCTCATCACGACAACACTCAACCTGCTGACCTGAGATACCCTGATCGACTTCTTTTGTCCTCATCGTCAGTCCTTGATCTTCATCGTCTCGTCAGCATTGTTCCCTGTCTCCGTCTCAAGTCTGTCATCGTCTGCTAAGTTCCAGTCACCTGTTTCCAACCAGTCATTCATCTGTCCTGTGCCGTGTCTGTCTACCAAGCTCTGTTTAATAAAGTTCTCTGTTCTGTCACATCCACAGTCTGTTCCTTCTGTGTTTGTGACAATATAAAATATTTATATATAATATAAAATTATATATCATTATATACTTACATGAAATGATTTATTAAATATACATGAATGTATGTGTGTATTTAAATATACACAGTACAGACACATATATTTTGCAAACAAACTTTTATTATTATGTGTGTGTGTGTGTGTCAGGACACAAATGTGTATAATGACGTGGGTATGACATAGGTATTACAAAGAGAGGGTGACTTATGAGGACATTACCCCATGTCCCCATTTTTCAAAAGGCTTACAAAACATATAGAATGAGGGGCGGGTAAAAAAAAAAGAGGGTCGGGGCCCCCAGAGAGGCGGAATCCCGAGTCCTGAGGCACCGTCTCCGATCTGGAGCAGCGCGTAAAAATAGCGGGTAATCGGTTGAATAACGGGTCTGTGGGACAGGGGCTTGGCCTGGGAGCGGTCGGGGGGGTGACCTGATCATTCGACCGATATAGCGGGTAATCGTCGAATAACGGGGCCGCGGGACGGGGGCGTGGCTTAGGAGCGGTCAGCAGGGTCTGGAGGAAAGGGGTAATCGAGAAATGATCGAAACCGAATTATACGAATGGCCGAGGAATTATATGGGACTGGGACGGTGGTATTGCATCTGGGGGCCTTGGACTTCGGGGCCCTCCCGTCTGACTCCTGGCGGGGTCAGGGCCACTGGACCTGGCCTCGGCGCTTCGGCCGGCCCGGGAGGGTCGCGGGAGAGCGCGTCGCCCACCTCCCCCCAAAAAAATTTCTTCTGACCGGGGCGCAGCGACCGCGACCCCGCATCCGTCGACCCGGTCCCCGATTACCGTTCAGACATTTCTGGGATTACAGGACTACCTAGAGAAAGTAAAAATGTGCAGTTTCCTGTAAAAGGTAGGTTTAGGGATAGAGGTAGTGTAGGGTTAAAGAAAATACGGTTTGTACGGTATAAAATTACGCCTATGAAATGTCCCCACAATTCACAAAAACAAACCTGTGTGTGTGTGTGTATGTTTATTCCTAATAACTAATTAACAATTCCTTTACTACGTGCTAATTAAACTATAATAACTGTGTTAATTACAGTGACAATGAATGAATAACTATTTATATATAGCCTATAAATACATTAACAATGTAGAGGCTACAATATATAAACTATGAGTAAACTATAAACTAGTAGTTTGTTATTGGTCTGTAAGTACTTTTGACTTGTAATTACTGTATGATAAAGTGTTACCAAATTCTCTTCTGTGTTTTAGGACTACACACTGAACAGCTATACAGTACAATGTGACAGTAAGGCAGAGTAAAAACAAAACTAAAAACAGCAAGTCAGCATTGGGTTGCTCTTCACTGCTACTTGATGGAAAAGGTAGCTTGTTACTGGAAAAGCTTGACAATTTTAGAAAACAACTAAAAATACTGTCCCCCCTACTGAAAAGGTAGGTAAGCTGTGTTGGTCCTCCTCAAAACTGCATCAAGTATTTCTATTAATTACGTTTGTTTATGTTTTTACAATTATGCTTCCTGCAAGCACTAACATCATAATGGAAGGATGTACGGAAGATGGAATATTACAGAGGAATAGAGAATCTTTTCTGGTGTTTTAGATGGGAAATAGCATTTTCACAGGTGTCGCTCTACATTTTCTCTCTCTCTGTGATGGATACCTGTTTCAGCCAGTAGATTTCCTTGTGACAGCATGCTTTCCCACCACTGATGGAACTGAAGGAACTTTCTCAAGCTGTCAAAGATTTCCCTCTATCTCACATAACTGACAGGCTAACCGTCATTACAGACTCTCACTCTCTCGCTCTCTACAATTCTCTCGTATGCACGCACACACATAAAAACACCAAAATCAGAGATAGGTCTGCTGTCAAATTGGGACTAAAGCTGATTTCCTTTGAAAGGAAGAAAAGAAAAACGTTTTTACTGAATGCTGAACTTTACTAAAGTGCCATACAAAAGAAAAAGGTGCATAATGTTATCTGCTATCTTCCCAGAACCATTTATTTGTCAGCTTCAAACCATACTGAACCTTTCTTTCGTCCCTCACAAAAATATTCCACCAATAAACTCAATGCACAAGATGTTTTAGCTGTCAAGATGGTTTATCAGGCGAGCTAAAAAAAATGAACACAACATGTCTTTCATTTCAGGTGCAATTATATTTGTACACAGCGGTAGCAAACATGTTAATCTATGATGAAGATGCAAAGTCAATAATGTATTCATGTTACGCTGAGGTTGAGGTTAGAGGGTTACACATGAATTATGAATGATATGAAAAGAGATTCTGGAGATCTGAGCACACTGTGGGAATGCCATGCGTCTGTTTTATGGATTCTGTTAATAAAGGCTTGCCCACAGAGATGCAACATATATAGCAGATCAATAGAGTTCCAAGACATGCAGCCAATAAGCAAGTGCCACACAAAGCAAGACAGATAAAGGCAGGCAAAAGTCAATACGACTGTAAATATATCCAGCTGCACTCACTTATATGGCTTATCCTATGTGCTATTAGTGCTGGGGGCTTTCTGCGCAAATCAAATTGGCATGCATTTAAGACTTGAAGAGATATAGAATAAAAGACAAACACTGTGGTTACAATTCATAATTTGAGAAAAGATGGTGGGAGAATTAAGGCCAACAAGAGTTTGCACTCAGTCACAAGCACAACGTCAGAACTGTGGAGAGAGAAGCCATTGATTTTTCACAGAAGTGCCAGTTCATCATTCTGGGGGACACTTGTGATCGATCCCTCCTTTCATTTGTTTGTGATTTTGTTCGTTTCGAAGCTGGTCGCCATGATAAATTCAACCCCTTGCCACACAAAATGAGGGATGGGGAACGCTAAGATGAAGAAATAGGGGCATGAGAATATGTAAATGTGAAAGAAATATTTAATTCCGTTCTTGGGTCAAGAAAGAAAGAAAATTTGATTTTAAATTAATTACATCAGATTTGACAACCTGAATCCAGGATCAAATGTGTATTCTTATAAACGGCAAAATAAGAGACTACGATAAATATAGAAAAGTCTGGGATCAGTAAGATTAACTAATCAAAAGTGAATGTATACACATATAATGTTACAAAAGATAACGTATGTAATGTAACCGCTGCGCTCTTCCCTGAAAAGAGCCAAATCTGTGAAACGAGAATCAGAGGGGATAGAGAGGAGGAGGGGGAGCAAATCCAAAGCCGGAGATTTGTGCCTCCATTGGTAAAAAAAACTGAAAAAAGTATTTCCCTTTCAGTGATTAGAAGTGTTGAGAAAAGAAACATTAGTATATTAACCAATCATCGAAGAGACAAATTACGTGATATTAGTTTGAACCGCTACCGCTGGTCACATTTATGTTCAGTTTGTCTTAGTCATGTCTTAAGCCTCATCCACACAAAGCCAGAGCTTTCCCGCTCCAACACGATCTCATGACAATGCGTATAAATAGTACGAGTGTGCAATCTCGTAGAATGTATACGCCAAAATGAGTTTTGGCGTGCAAATGGTACGCCGTTTTTGGCGTGCATATGATACGCACTTTATGGCGTGTATATGACACGCTTTTGGGTAGGGTGAGGGTGGGGGTGTGGGGGGTTCGTACATATAATACGCCATAAAGTGCGTATCATATGCACGTCAAAAACGGCGTACCATGTGCACGCCAAAATGAGTTTTGGCGTATACATTCTACGAGATTGCACACTCGTACTATTGATACGCATTTTCGTGAGATCGGGCTCCCCTATCCAATCTTTTTTCCTCGTCTCAAGAAATATCTGCGTACACAAAAAATGTGGCATTGTAATTCTGCCACAAAGATACACTAAAAACGGCAGAGAAGACGTGGGGTGATGACATCATCGTTTCACAAAATATACGGATTGCCTTTACACGCGAAGACGCAAGGGTGTGGTTTTCAGATTTTATCCACTCTGGGACCTGGTTTCAAAAAATAGCGGTTTCAGGCTACCAAAACACTGGATGCGTCTGGACGAAACGCTGATATGATACAAAATCTTTACATATACAGCTAAAAGACATGTCTTTATTCACCTTTTTCTCATAAAAGTATAGAATAGAATAGCATAGTTCTAATAGGGCACATTGTAATGCAGTGTTAGAATGTGCCCCACCTGCGTAACTGGGATTTAAACCCATAGTGTCTTCTGCTGGTTAGATCAGCATTTAAGAACTATATCAACGGCTAAATAACAGATATAAGATTAAAAATAATATAACATTTGTATAGTTTTAAATCAACACAAAAACAGAGATGAAAAATTAACTTAAGAAATGTACTTTTGCTTAAATAAATGTTTAGTGATATTTTCCAAAGATTTTAGAATTTTGGCACCATTTTTTCTCGATATAGTGTTGATAAGGTAACTAGTAAATATACTAAGTTTCATCATGCTGACATGTGTGGAAATATTTTAATCACGTGTGTTACATAACTAGCCCCAGAATTATGTTGTGCCCCGCTCACCCCCTATGCTACAACCCTGCTATACATTCAACCTTAATACATTCCATTAAAAGCTAGTAAAAAAAAAACGGTTCTAAAAGGACACCCTACAGTGCAGAGAGTGTACAGTCTATTACCTTCAGTGGGCACTTTCATCTGAATCCTGTCTTTAATCATTTCCCAGCATCCGATGAGCCTGGTGGGAAGTAAAAGAGGGGGATGTATCCAGAAACCTCTCTTTCCCCTTCTACAGCAAAGAAAGACCCGAACCTATGACCTCGACCCACCGCTCCAGCTGCTAAAAAACCCCCCCTTCAGTATCTTGGGTGAAGCTAATGCAGCTTCAAAGGATGTAGGCAGTATGGAAGACTAAAAAGGACCACTGGCGGTGACACCTATCTGAGAGAAACATGGCTTCTGCTGTCTGATTAATCTGGATTTAGATGAATCAACCTTAAAAGGTGCTTTTTATCTCAGAATGATAATAGAGGAGCAATTTCATTTTGTGTGTTCTGTGGTATTAAGATAAATCTGGTCAAATCAAAAAACATTTAATCCAGAATGGACAAAAGCTACATCTAATATTTACTTTTACTGTAATTACACTTCATACCCTTTCATCATTTTAAATAAACCCCCAAAATGTGCCTTAGTTTCTGTCTGGTATCCAATAGGCAAAGCTTTCCTATCCCTCCTGATCCCTCTCCCCAGGCCTTTAAAATACTATTAATACCTAATGGGCTTCCTCATTAGATGCCCTTACAAACATGTTCTGGCCATTATGAGCTCCATTTACTGTCGGGCCTCATGCCTGCATACACAAATGTGAGTCGTCTGCCTTCTCGATTCCCTCTGTGCGTAGCAAACATCTAATACTGGTATGAAAAGCCCCAATCGTTGAGTGTCTGTGTGTGAGTGCGTGTGTATCTGTAGCCAAACTACTTGTTTTGAAAAAAAGAACTGTTTTAGTGTAGAGAACAGACAGAGGTATTCACATCTATCACGTCTTTGCTCCCCAGGAAAGCTCAGGGAATCCCTTGTAACTGTAAGTGACCTCAGACTGTAATATTGCACAGTGCTTGGCCTTGAAATACAATAGCAGCACATACAGACTCATAGATATATGGAGAGAAAAGCTCTCTGAAAAGCTTACAAAATAACAATGCTTTTTTAATATACTTGCTTGCTATAAAACTACCAGTCAAAAGTTGAATAATGAAAGATGTTTTAACATTAATAACTGAATCTTGTGCTCACCAAGGCTGGATTTATTTGAGCATTGAGCAAAAACAGTGAAATTGTATACAATTTTGACAATTTTCTATTTAAAATGAATACTGTTATTTGCTTTGCAATCACAAGAATAAATCACATTTTAAATTTTTTTGTAATTTTTCTGAAAATTACTGTTATTACTGTATTATCATTTTTTTTTAAATAAATGTAGCCTTGGTGTGCATAAGCTTTCGACAGGTAGTGTATATGGAAATATAATTTAAATGGTTTGATTTCAGAGGTTGTTTCTTGCAAAATGTATTTAAAAATTCATTACAACTTTTGAACTTTCAGCTTATGTGTAATTGCAAATGCACTATGATTTGCATCCGATTTGTAACTTACCAATCCATTGCCGTCACATATTGAGGACATTTCTCCAGGATGTTTGTCTTTTAAAGGCTGTTATTTGGCAAAGTAGAACTGCACTCATCCAACAAATGTTCTTTTATTGGGGAAAAAATAACCAGAATAAGTCTAAATGATTTCCAGTTAAATAAATACGAAATGGAACTTGTATGGGGATAGGGAATGTAGTAAGATTAATATTTCAGTATTCTGACAAGCATGTAAATTAAATCAAGTCAGATGTATTTCTATTGCATGTTTCACAGTACACATTGTTTCAAAATCATGATGTTAATGTGTATAATGTGAAAGAGGGACCTTTTATGCTTTTTACATGCGTTTTTAACTTTCTTTAATGCTGCTGTTTGAGCATGAAAAAGGTCTGCAAAGTAACAAAGCACAAAGTTTCTGAAACGCCTCGGTTAGTCTTGAGTTTACTTCTTGGGAATGCACACGTCACAATATTCACAAATAATTCCCACCCAAGGCATACACACACACACACACACACACACAAAAGGGTGGTTAGGAAGCGGTAGACCAATCACAACACACTGGTCCAGATGACCAATCAGAGCACTTCTTCATAAAGACTGGAATTAAACAGGGGTGCATTTCCCAAAAGCATCGTTAGCCAACTATGATGGCAAGGTCTGTTTTTGGCAACATAGTTTAAAGAGATAGTTCAACCAAAAATTACTCACCCACCCTCATATCGTTACTCACCTTTGTTCATCTTCAGTACACAAATTAAGATATTTCTGATAAAATCCGAGAGCTTTCTGACTCGTCCACAACATTAACTGAGTAGAAGACTGACATAGGCTAGCATGAAATTGTTGAATAAAGTCAATATCTTTGTTTGTTTTTGCACACAAAAATGATTCTCGACGCTTCATAAAATTAAGGCTGAACCACTGGAGTCACATGGACTATTTTAATGATGTTTTTACTGCCTTTCTCTGCCTTGGAAGTATATATTGCTATCTATGGAGGGGTCAGTGAGTTTCATCAAAAATATCTTCATGTGTGTTCTGAAGATGAATGAAGATCTTACAGGTTTGGAACGGCATGAGGGTGAGGAAGTAATGACAGAATTTTCATTTTTGGGTGAACTATCCCTTTAACAAGTTTCCAAAACCATAGTTCCAGCAAACATTTGCAAACAGCATGTAGGTGGTAGGAAATTAACCTATCTTAAAATTCTTGTTAGAGCATGTGGACTTTAATAGATCATGCTCTTGGGCACAATAAACCAGCTAACATGCAGTGAGTTCTATATCATTAATACATTTTAGCCATTTTTTTAAAGTGTGCATATTTGTAAATGCTCAAGGGATTAAGCAAAATGACAAGAAACAAACAAAAAAAAAACTGTGAAGTATAGTCATCAGGTGCCATGTTTCGATCCAGCAGCATCTCTGAGATCTCGAATAGATTGATCAGCAGTAGTTATTACTCCTCTAACTGCGCGTGACGTCATTAACGGCTGTTATCACACTTTAAATTAGGTGTCTTTAACTGCTAAGTACTAACATCAACAAATAAGTACAATGCACTTATTGTGTTCCTATTGTGTGGCAAAACAATATTGGTGTGATATATGGGTAACGTTAGGGACGGATTTGGAGGTATGGCTAGGTTTAAGGGTGAGTTAAGGTGTAAGGGAAAGGTCAACACTGTAATTATACATGTAATTACAGAAAATAGTTACAGGTGTAATTACATGCAGGTATTTTTTTTTAAATATAAGTACAATGTAAAAACATGTATGTACACAATATGTGTGTTGTGTTAGTACATAGCATGGGGGAACCATCAAGGCCCTAGAAACGTTTAAATAACAGTTTTTAATAAAATGTCATCAGTTTTAATGCTATTTTAGTCATTTATATTTTATTTGGCGATAAACATCTAAATCTTTTTGAGGAAATAAACCCTTCAAATCTGCCGATTCAGTTTGTGTTGTTTTATCTAGGCGTCTGTTTACTCTATTTTCCGCTTAGCGTTTTCAGCTCTGTGATTGGTGTTCCAGCTGTGAAATTACAAAAGCCAAGCCATAACAATGCGGAAAGTTTCTGTCACTAATGTGTGCTTTGGTCTGAGCGCTTTTGTGGCCAGTTGTCCCCACATTCCCTTGAAATAACACACAGTGTGATGGTGTGATGCAATTAATTGTAATGATGATTTGTATCTTTATTACTGTTTTTTTTATTTTTATGATAACTCTCACGTTCACTCTGATGTAAGTAGCATGCAGTATTATTAAAGACAACACTGTAAGCTGACCAGGGAAAAAAGGGGGTGAGAGGGCTAAGGTCACGGTTCGCTACTGGTACATAGTAGACTGGGTAAACCCAGCCTGATCTGCCGGCGATTAGATTTCGCCTCCTGCAACTCAGTCTGGAAACCCGTACATTCATTTCTACTGCTTCTGTAACACTTTTGCGGGAACCAATCACAGACTGGCTTATCCACCTGGCGCGCTATTGGTGGGTTTAACACGATGACAGATAGAGAAGCGATGGGTCGTTGCCTGCTGATCACGCCTCTTGTGGTCTGGTTGGTTGAAGGACTATCCAATTGTGTAAAGAGTCATTTATCATGTCTTTTATGCAGTAGAAAATACATAGCAGACTCCCCAGACCAATGTTCAATTTTAAATTGAGCTTGGTCTGGTGATAGCCAGACAAGGTACATAGTAGTTAAAGGCACTGAAAATAAAGTGAGACCCAACAGTCCTATATTGTTGAACAAATCGACAGAGGTGCGATCATGTTACCAACCAGGGAACAGGTTAGTTTCTCTAATGCATTGTACAGTGGTAGTTAATCAGTGAGTTACACCATTGTACAGGAAACACACACAGAGCGTTACTGACAGGCTGGGAATAGAGGTGTTGCAACAATGTAAAATATGTGAACAATTATGTAATAACATTCAAGCATTAAAACCTTATTCTAGTAAACCCCCAAAACAAAATTTGTACTTAGTAATAGGGCATAATATGGCCTCTTTAATATCTTCATGCGTAGTTGCATTTAGAAAATTTGACCTGGGTGATGATGATAAAGTTACTGTACCATATAATATATTTCACTTCATGTGAGTATACTGTATGTAAAGTTGAATATGTAACCAACTTTATACATAGAGCTGTGTGTTAATATTGTTTACAATTTGAGATAATATAAATAATTATTTGATTTTTGAACCCTTTATATATATATATATATATATATATATATATATAAATGCAGTCCATCATGATATGGGAGGGTGCAAAATATATGGCGTCTTGGATTATATGCATTATAACTAATACTGTATATAAAAATAGAAATCAATCATAAATCTTCTTTTCTTTTCTTAAATCTAAATCTAGCCAAATGTATTGAGGTTTAAAAAAGAAGCAGAAGGATAAACACTTGAGAAAATCAAATGGGAAAATGAAATAGCTACATAAACAGTCATATACTGTATATCTATGAAGAAGATTGCTTTGATCAGTATGAACTGAGGTGAAACCGACAGTGCCATCGATGCCCAACACACCAACCTAAAACTGGTCAATCGCTCTGAGCCATTTAATGACCCTTCCCATAAACCCCCTTTCCAGGGAAAACAGCAAGTAATTAACATAGTGAGTGGATTATATGACTGCAGTGACTTGTGGATTAATGTACACTGTTATTCCTAATATCTCTAAGCCACACTGACTGGGGCTCTTTTTAATGGCCAGTTTCCACTCTGCAAGCACATAGAACGAGACAGAAAATTGCTGGGTGATAAAATTGCTAATCATAAAGCTAACTATTAGAGCAGATGAGCCTCTTCCTGAAATGGCTTTGATTTTTGAGGAGTGAAAAGACAGATCAATCCCTAATTGACAACAACAATGGATCAGCATGGGAACTACTGTGAACAGCACTTCACTGAAGCCGATCAACTCACAGCCACTCGCTCACAACTGCTCTGAGAGAATACACACACGGACGCACACATGCCTTACGGCACTGTTTCCTCCGGTGACAACTATATCAGCGTAGTGTGAGCGGGACGTGTGCCAGGCTAAAAGGTTCTGGCAGGCCTTCTCGGTGCAGAAGAAGGCCTGCCTTTCAACCCTTATTTCCCTCTCACATCTCATCTTTCTGAGAGTGAGTGCATATGATAATGTCCACTCCTTGACATCTCACTGTGTCAAACAGTGGAAGGCACAATCAATTAGCACTTTACAATGGCAGTAAAATGGCAAAAAAAACTGCCTCATTTGAATTGCCATGAATAATTTAAGGTTAAAAATATTTTCTAAGATTACCTTTAAAGAAAAATCTTCTCTCTCAAAACACATTCAAATCAAGAAACTGCAGGCACAGGTCTCATGCATTCCATTTTTTTTTTTTTAACCAGGTACCATTGACAGCCCTGGCTGTCAAAAAATAATTAAATAAAATCGACATGACAACTACTGAACCCAACGCATTTTAGTTTCATTGAAAAAAAATTCACACTCCAAAAATCAATTTGACTAAAAAAATCTGTTGCGGCATGAATGACGTTTCTGATTGCAGGGACAAATCAGTTAGCCACCTTGTTCCTGTGCTCACACATGTTCCTTTGCTCCATTATAAACTGTCCCAGACTCCCTATCTCTGGTGCGAAAGGCTTCATTGGCTATCTGACCAATCATTTCTTATGCTTTGCCTCTGATGGTGATCGATCTTTAATCCAGTACTAGCCAACTCGTCCTCACATCCCTCATGCACTCCGGCAGAGGCCGAATGACCATATCTCTGTACCTTAATAATCATCCAGCGTTTGATTCCTTCTCATATCGGAACAGAACTTTACCTTGGCGTGAGAATTGGACCTGGAACACAAAGTGTTCTGTGTGGCTGTGTATACAGATTGGAATAGATTAAAATGCAGCAACTTCATGCCAATGGGTCCTTAAGAATTGGAAAGGATCTCTGGATGTGTAGCAAATTAGCTCAAAAAGGAAATACTGTAAATATACAATTAATTATAATGGGTTATAACCAATTATAAATAGGTTCCAATTAACTATAAATATATAGATCAGCTTTCAGAATTAACTGTAGCAGAATTAATACTGATCTGTTTGTCCACCAAACCAACAGTACCATCTTCTATCAACTCTTAAGAAATATTATTCTCTTGGTCAAGGAGGATATCTATCCTACTCTATATAGTACTAAATAGTACAAAAGCATGATCAAACGTTTAAGTGACTTTGATTTGTGAGCCGCAAACAGAGACAATCAGGTGTGGATTTAATGTGGTAATAAATTAAAGTACAGGTGCATACAACTAAACTAAGCATAGCATATATAAAGAAAAGAAAAGGAAAAGATAGAGAAAAGCAAAGAATGGCCAGATTTACAATGTTAACCCCACCATAATAAGAGCCGTCAGAGAATCAAAACCACCTTCTTAAAAAGGGGTCAAACTTAGAGACTCATCTAAAGATTGATAAAACGGTTACTTTCATTTTCAGCTTTGGTGCTGAACAAGAATCTGGATGTGTGTAGAATACAGAGATTCTTGATCTGGAGATCTGTTGGTCTGCAGGAAATTTGAACAAAGTTAACTTGTAAAAGTTGCCGGAAAGTCCGAAAGTGTCCGTCTCACAGGGGAGTGAGCAACGTAGGGAACTCTTAAGGCCCTATCAGTCACATCCATCTTTGGTGAAGTAGCCAATCAGAGGTGTGAGTTTTGAGCGAGAGAACGCTTCTTTGTTCTCCCTTCATGCCTTATTTGCATGTTTACGTGGTCTAGAGAATTTTACACCAAAGTATGGTAAAAATAGATTGATGCATTTTATAGTAACATACTATACATTACTAAATAAGATATGAGAAGATGTTTATTTCAATACCAAACAGATGGGGTCTGAAAACATTAAAGCAGTGGTACATTCTTAAAACTGGATATCAGCATTTGAACATTCATTAACCTGACTTACTTTGTGATGCTATTTTACAAGAATGTTTGATTGAGGGTAAAATGGAGCCAATGTTCTTTTCTAAGTTTATTTCAGTTTGTAGTAGTTTCTGGACCACATGGGGGAGATGTCTCTCTCCCCTCTGAAATGCCTCTGAAGTTTAAGGAGAGTGATAGAGCATTTCCTTGTAAGGTCAGGTAAAGTGATGGTCTTTTAGCGGGCATTATTTGGAGTCGGGCTGGTGATGTAGAGTGAATAAACGGAAAGGGCGAGAATATAACGATGCCCAAAGCACAATCGAACATCTTGATCACATCCAAATGTAACAGATAAAAGCTAAACAATTTCATAAATATTGTATTTATGTATTTTGCTATTTTTGCAAAATTTTGTATTTTGCTATTCGACCAATGCAAGAGTTTATGGCCAGCTGCATGTTATAGTTTGCATTCAGCATTGTTTCTTTCACTACCATTTGCAACCCTATCGGAACAAACCCCTGACCTACCAGTTGATGATGACCAACATTCAGTCTTCTGCATAACGTTTCTGCGTTTTCAGATGCACAGTTTGTAGTGTTGCCGCCTGCCTGCAAGACAGCTAGAGATCCATAAAAAATGCTCTTTGAAAATCAATAGGGCATCAGCAGAGCATCAACATAACCTTAAATTTATTTGTTCATTGTTTTATGTGGCTATTCCAGTGACCTAATGTATTCAAGCCCCAAGCAGCTCTTCCTATAAAACATTCGGATCCATGCTCTTCAGAACAAGTTTTCGCTCACGCTGCTCAGAGAGAATGTTGCTCTTGAATAAACCAGCTGTGGGTGCTCTGAGGAAACTGGACGTTGCTGCAGCTGTGTTGGTCTGCGGTTGATCTATTTCACATGGCTCCTGATGCGGGACGTGCACCTGTACGGTGAGCTTTACGACCAAAGCGTTCAGTTACTCCATCACATATTGCTACGATCAGCAGAGCGCATAACAGATGCTGCGCGGAATAACAATTACGGTTCAGTTTGTTAGAGTTCAGCACAATTCTTTTGACCCATTTATCAAGTGAGCACATATGGGCAACCAGACTCAGCTACATCAATATTTCCAATCCTCTTCCTTAACAGCTACACCATTGTCACAGTTAGTAGCTTTTAAAAACATAAATACTAATCCAATTTCTTGTGGGAAACGTCTTCTTGAAAAGGTCAAATTAACAGCACGAGGTCATAATAGGGTGCACTGTGCAAGCAGGTAGGGAATTTATATATAGGATGGCATTAGTAAATGTGGCTGACTCATTGGAAATGGATGAAATAGTACAATAGGGCCAAGAGCGATTTCGCTGATTGAGCTCCCCTGCCGCAACTGGGGGCAGCTCACTGTACTCCACATTCAAGTGTTCACACACCTACCGCAGAGCATCCGCTAAACATGTCACTGCTCATCTTGCTAATTACCGTCATTACGCACCAACTCGGGCTGCGCTCTTGCCTGACTAACCACACACAGCTGTCAACCTCCATTTAGGTGCGAAGGGTAGGAAACAATGCAGGTTTAAGCTAAAATAGTATCATGCATTGTATAACAAAAGATGCTTTAACAATTTTAAGATTATTTAGTGGGTCATAACATGAAAACAAATGTATCGGTTGAAATAAAAGAGTTCTCTGAATAAAAATAGCCTCTTTTAGATCTTTGAAACTAAGCTGTGAAAAATGTCTCATTACAAACTTTTGCAACTTATGCAACATGTCAGCAATGTCTGTGAGGTGCTTACAAGCACAGTAATTGAAGGTATTATTCCTAAACATCAAAAATGTAATTATTCCCAAACTGTGTGTACATAGCTGCTCTCTGAATGTCATCCTGAAGGATCCCAACATTAGAATCGAGCCGCATTTAGTTTTTAACAAGGTCCCTTATCATTTTATCATTTCAGACTTATGTTGACAGTTTGTGTGTCATGTGGCGGTGCAAACCTTGTTGGACTCATCAGCAGACCTGAAGTCAGTGTAGTCAAAAAAGAGGGTGTTTACACTGAAGTCTTAAAGATACAGCAGCAATGGCATTTTGAAATCAAAGGGTCAGTGAATAAATAATGTCATGAAAAAATGACTTATGACTTAATTATGAGTTGCAATTCATTATAAGACAAATTAAAGGCACATCTTGTAATTTTCGCTGCTAGTGGTCGCTTATTCAAAAAAAGGGTTATGCCTTGATTTTATGGGAGTAGTTGTCTTCACCTCTACAGCCGGTGGAAATGAATCCGACAGGCAGAAATCCAACATGTCCTCCAACCAGTACGCCTATAGGTCGTTTGTCACTTCCTTGAAATACGAACCATAGGAGCGTTCAGTAAAGTCGCACTCCTATCAACGATATTTTAATTCATGAAATAAGACACATAGAGCATTTCCTAAAGTTGTTCTCCTATTGACAACAGGACCCTTTCATTTTAAAGCATTTTTCCCTTTTATCTGCATAATATTTCAGGTTTTGCATAGCTCAATTGGTAAATCATTGCAATATGGTACAACAACATGTGCTCATGCAATCGTGAGTTTGATCCCAGAGAGCACATGTGCTCATAAAGTGTGAATGCACTATAAATCACTGGGTAGGTTTAGGGATGGGGTTGGTGTAGTTATAAATAAATAAAATGATTTTTGCCAAAAAGGAAATATGACAAATGGTGGTAAAAAGTCCACACATTGCATTAAAATGAACACGCATTATGATTGGTAATGACAGTCATACGTCAATTCGTGACGTCAGACGTAAAGCGTCACTGTCATTATTTTTATGCCAGCTAGAGGGCGCATTACTTTAAAACGTTAATCATGACGTTAGGTCGTAAAAAGATGCTTGAAAAACGACCTATAGAGTCTGGGTATTTTTTGGAGGACAGGTTGCAGAAATCATATTCATGGATGAGCTAATGGCCAGATTTATTTAAGTTAATGTCGTATGAAGCAGGGTGACGCTGAAATCTGTTGCAGTGGAGCGAGGCTAGATCGATATTACACTCTAAAAAATGCTGAGTAAAAAACAAGAGAAAATGGACTAACCCACCGTTTGGGTTGTTTTAACCCAGCGATTGGGTTGTCTTTAGCAAACATTTAACCCAACTGCAGGGTTAAAACAACCCAATCTCTAGGTTAGTCCATTTTCAACCCAACTTGTTTTTTACCCAGCATTTTTTAGAGTGTAGGCATGGTAAAAATATGCTACTTGCGGTAAATCAAGAAAACAAGATTTAAATAATAAGACTAACTGTGTTGAGCTATATAACACGTTTTCTGCCAATGAATGTATTTAAACAGTTGCTCACCTGTCTAATTAAACACATAATATATTAAAGCATATTTGGTGTTTCCATGGTTTCTACTAAATAAATCCAAGTATAGAGCGTAACGCGGGTATGATGTCATTGATAGGCGACACACGCACACGGTCCGTCTCCTGGTTAAAACTGCTAATTGCTCTGGATTTAAACATTGTTGGAAACATTTGGGATAATGTAAGTACACAAGTCAGCAAAATATATAACATGGTTCTAATCGTTTTTGGACATTTTTATCCAAAAATCTTACATATTGTGCTTTTAAAAGTGTCTCTTTTCACTTTCACTCCTCTAATTCTGATAATGTCAAAATGATGAGTAGGCATATAAATATTGTTGACATAAAAATGTGCGCTTTTGCAAACGCAGAAAGTTTGTGAGAAAGAAACCGTGCATGTGCACATTTTGGATGCACCTTTGAGGGTTTACGTAAAGTGGGGCTCAAAGCGAACAGTCAGCATCTTTACTGCTGGCATTACAAACCAAAGAGTCAGAGCCAGCTGTAAATTCTCTACTTTGGAATCCTATTCCACTCCTCCTTGGGGGCCACAAAATGCTGTGTCCATTTAATAAAAAAGTGTGAAATTCCAGTGTTGCTCATGGAACAATGTGGACTATATATAATCTGCAGAGAGAACACTGGACTGCTCCAGCCATGTTGTGTTGTTTGTTTGAATTCCACCAATGTCAGTGAGAGTTTGTCTCAACTAATGCACCATCTGCTTCTTAAGGAGCCCCTCATTAAAATGGAGGAGATACATAAAAATGTCTTGTGTTTTGTCAAATGAACCAGATTAAGACTGGTCATGCTGGGAAAGGGAAAAGCCCAGGGATCCCAGACTGGCCTTATTCCAGTCCATAATCCATTAGGTGTTCATTCACAGCTTGAAAACCTGATCTATTGTGATGAGCGCTTGGCAAAACAGAGCGTATTTCTTTACAGCCACCCAATAAAAAGCACAACAGCACTGTATTTGATGTGCAATTAATAATCTTCAAATATAAGCTAAATTAATAATTAATGTTTAAATGATACTTTTAAGAAAATAATTACTCTACCTGTATTAAAAATCTGGGTAATCCACTGAAAACACTTTTATTGTATAATATTTCACAATATTACTGCTTTTGTTGTATTTTTGATAGCATAAATGCAGTCTTGGTGAGCATAAGACACTTCTTTAAAAAATCTTACCAATCCAGCCTTTAGGGTATAATATGTAGCATATACTGTAAACTTCATCCATCACTGTTACATCCATCACAAAATCACTAATGGCACATTTTAAACACAAAGTTGGCACTTTTTGATGCTTCATTGTTGCTTTACTCCCACAACCCTCTACCGCTTAGCTCCCTATATAGACTGGATGAATAGAAAACGCCTGCTCATCTCCGTGCTAATGGACATGTACGGTTAGGTATTTCAGCCTTGGAGAAGAAAAATTCTCACTATTTACCAGGCAGTTGAAAAAGCCATGTTGTTTGCATATCAATAGGATTGGGAAACCATTAAGGAATGGGATGTTTCTCTTACCCAGAGAAAAGGTACTTTCTGTCTTATGGATTCATCTTAATTTACCACAAAGTCAATATATGGATGTTCCACCTTTAGCCCTAATGTTACCCAATACAAAAAGAAATGTTCTGGATATAACAAACATTCCCAATGGGAAATAAAGATAAAGGCATCAAAATAAAACCAAGCTGTGGTTAGTCTCATGTATTGATTCACTTCTATAGTTCTAAGCGAACAAACATTTAAATGCCTATTTCCCTATAATATCTCTCTAATATGTATCTCATCTGTATATGTGGTAAAGCATATAACACAGTAAATAACATCCTCCAAACCACTTTAGTCCTGTATGAATTTACTGTTTTGCTACATTTTGCGCTGTTGTAGCACTTATTTCTGGTGTTTACACAGATGTACATAATGTTGTTCCCATCACTAGTGTAAATCAGTCTTTTATCTGCCTGCCATCTTTCGGCCCAGCTGAAGGTCAATCCGGAATGAATACTGGCTCCTTTACGAGACATATGATACACTCTAATGGCTTGGCTTTAACCCTAATGCCAAGATAATTAAACTTTCCATTACACTCACAGCCTGAAAATATAGTCAATCACCCGTGTGGCCTAAATAACGTCTTAAATTACACCAAGCAAGTCTTTTTCAATTGCCTTTCATTTCACTGGATCATTTCGGATACCTAGCTAGAGCACTGCAGCGCACCGCCAGAGACCTTGTGTTCTTTTCTGACACTATTTTGCTGTTATTCCAGCCGCACAGATTCTGATGGCGAATCAGTAGGATCGCCTTGTAAGCTTGATATTTACAGTTCTTCGCACTCAGCTCTGCTTTTCTTGGAGAGTTTCGAGAGCTCTTAGGGGAAGAACACATGCTACACTGCAGCACTATGAAAACACTACAGGCTATGTAGAGGAAAGGGGGAGCAGCTTAGCCTAAAAATCCCAGAGGTATCTACTACAGTCAGCCTCTGCATGCCTAAGACAACTATAGCCGAATATTTCTTCTTCTCTAGCCCTTTCTTTTCTTTCTTTTCTCTCGTTCCTTTCACTGGTGGTTTCAATAGTCTCTGCACAGACGTTTAAAGGTTTAATTTGGTAACATGAGAATTAAAAGTGAGATTTTAATTTGATATACAGACATTTCTGTTGTTGATAATTGCTGTTATATCAGTATATTCTCTCATCTTGTATTCGATTATCCTAATAAATTAAGTTGATACATGTGTATTGATCCATACATATTAATGTGGGGCTCCCAAAGCAATCAGGCCGCTCAACATAAATATAAATGGATGAATGAAAAAAAAAACATAAAAAAAGCTGTCTAGAGGAGAAAATAACTAAAAATAGCGATGCTACTAACATTACACTATCAGTTTCCACAAAAACATTATTTCCACAAAATGATTATTATACATTGATAATAATAACATATGTTTCTTGAACAGCAAATCAGCATATTTGAATGATTTGTAAAGGATCATGTGACACTGAAGACTCGCACTGAATTGTCTTCACAACATCACAGGAATAAATTACATTTTAAAATAGAAAAATGTGATTTTAAATTGTAATAATATTTCACAATATTACTATTTTTACAGTGTTTACAGCCGTCGTGTGTATAAAACGTTAAAACATCTTTCTGACCCCAAACATTTGAATCGTAGTGTATATGTGTGTGTGTGCGTGCGTAAAAGTAAGACAGCATTACACATAAATATACGTTTACACAAAATAAGATCAATAAAAAAAACGAAATATATAGATTTAAACTGATCTTTCATTCAAAAACCAGCCATAAAAATATGGTTGATTGAATTATACATTATATAATTGGATAGTTGTACTTTTAAATAGATATTACCACCTTAAGCGTGTAGCTTGTAGGTAACTAATGCTGCTTGACTGTAGCATTCCATTATTTTTTAAAGCTTTAATACTTTGACATGCAATTTCAAATAACTGTTATGAAACAAAAGGTTCCTTTTCTTGATTCATTCAGCTTATACCACCAAATTAACACTGACACTATATATTTCAGTGACAGGCTTTTCTCTGATCATGCAGGCAGTGGAAATTCTCTCACTTATTCACTCTTGCTTCTGCTCTTTTGCGTTTACGTTCCTATTACCTCTTACTAGATTGCGTGCGAGCGTGTTTTTTGAATGCGGGTAGCTATCTGTATTTATGTCATTTTCTCTCAACGGGCTCACACACCATTACTCCTCCACGAGTCTCATTTTGTGAAGCGAGAGTGGCTCCCATCTCCCCGTAATGACCCCCACCCCCTCCTTATTATGACCTTTGAGGGCTCACTGTGTCCCCCGCGACCCGCCGTACTGCACCTGCAATTATCTGTCCTAATTACAGCATATCTGCCATTGCGATGAGTTCTCAAAGAAATTTTCTCTCGCTCCTAAACATGGCAGGAGAGAGTGAGACAGAAAGACAGAGAGACAAAGAGGAAGAGGACTAGAGAAAGGGCAATAGAGAAGTGATAGAGAGAGAAATCTCTCTGCTTTGTCGACCCCTCAATGCGACCTGCTCCCAGAGGAAAGCAATTTAACGCTTGACTGCTTCCAGAGCAGTATATCTGAATCACAAAATAACCTTAGATAAATTACAGACGGCTACTTTTTCAGCACCCTATCTCGAGTCTGGAGATCTGTAGACTCACTTCGGTGAAGACACAAAAACCACATAGCAGGGGGCCAGCGGCACACTGTCACTAAGCAACGGTCGCCAAATTGAACATGTAGAGACGTGGTGGGTGGGAGGAAGTCGGAATGCATTCCTACAGTGTGCAGTCTGAAGCAGACAGTCAGAGTTCTGCTCATCAGGAGCCCTGACTTCTGTTTGCCTGACTTGCCTTATGTGATCGCAAACCCTTTAGTTCGGAATCACGTTTGTGTACACACACACACACACACACACACATGTTTAAAAAGGAAAAACAAAATACTGTAATCTCCATAACCTGTGCCAACAAAAAATGTCTGTCTAGACAAGTGCTTTCCCACTAATATTTGCTTAGCTTTCCGCAAACAGCTGCAAGTCTTGTTTTGTTGTGTGTACGGAAACCAAAGCTTTGTCTATTTACCTTCTTTCTACCACTTTGGTCAGCTTCCAGACACACGGAAGAATTCAATTACATTGTGACTGGGGCCTTGACACGGCCCCGCTTCTGTTTCAATCACCCCACAGTCAGATATAAAAAGGTGCAGGGGAGGCTGTGTTATGTGTGCGCCTGTGCATGGAGCGGCCAATGAGCCATGCAGTGACACCAACAGGCCCACTGGGAACGGGATGGAGAGATATTGATCCTTGATGCTTTGTATGCGAACTTGGGACACACAAGTATAAAATTCGGCCCCAAAATTGTTTACGAATATAGGCTAGAAACAAACAAATAAATAAACAAATATTTTAAAAAATAAATATAAATACAAATTAACATTATTTATGATTTACAATAAAATAAAACATTTAAATGAACAAAATATTGAATAATCATTGTTATTACCTACAATGAAATAATTTAAATAAATACAAATATTAATAAATCAGTGTATTTTAAACAAAGATATATAAATAACATTTTATAAATGTATAAATAATATATATATACACAGTATCTCAACTGCTGTCAAGTGATTAAACAAATGAACCTAATTAATCAATAAATATTTTTTTCATATATTGTAATAATTTCAGTTACTCTCCAAATTAATGTAGAAGCAATTTAAAGACAGTATATTTTAAATATGTGTTGTAATGGCATCTATGTATGAATGAAGGCCAGAGTATCACTGGAATAGAGTTTTTTTAAACAATGATAGACATTCAACATTACAGTATAATTGAAATCTATCAATTGTAACATTTATTAGTGAGGGGCTGCCGCTTTTACTTTCAGTTTATTTGTTTATTTGATTAAAGTCTTTTAAATGTTCACTTGTTCCCACACTTTTCTTCCCGTATCAACATACTCCATTACATTTAGGCGTTTAAAAAAATAACTTTTAATTCAACTTAAAACAATCTTCACATAAACCCATAATAAATGTTATGTTTACCTGTGGCCTTCATTTATAATCAATATACAGAATTTGAATAAAGTTATCAAACACCTACAGTCTCAACTGCATAAATTATAAAATAAATATAGATGATTTAATTCCTTATTAAAGCAAAAATTGTATCTATTACCTTTGTGTTTTGATTAACAATAATAACAGACATCATAGCAACTGTTTTATTCTGGATGGATGAAAAATAAATTGGTTGTTTGATATTCCTTAGAATTATTATTAGATCTTAGTATACAGTCGTGATATATTTCTGTCATAATTTCTTGAAGTTAAACCTAACTTTTAATTTGATGGTTTGTCGTTAAGATCTTTCAGTTTTAGTTTCAGCTTCAATGTTTATTTTTGACGGTAGTTTTTCTCAAATGAAAGTTAGCTTGTGAAGTGACTCTCAAAACCGCTCTGGAGCTAAAGTTCATGCGTTAATGTCCTCATATATTGAGACAGCAGCCGCTGAAAACATTGTGAGCGTCACGTGTGTTAGACGAAACAGCGCTGTTTATTCACACAAAGACAAACAGAAATCACTTATTAGCAACATGCACTGACTGGCTGTTGTCATTTATTTCTGCTCTGTGATAGTCAGTTAGATTAATCTATATTGAATAAAAATGTCAAGAGCTTATCATCGTTATCAACGGCAATTTTATTGTGATCTCGATATGATATCGTTTATCGCCCAGTCCTAACCTGGGCCACAAATGGCATGTTATCAAATTGACATTACCAAAACAGTGACTGGCTGATGGAATTTAAAATGAGCAATTTCTAAAGTACATCATAGTGTGTTAATCTACACATAAACATCTTTAATAACTTATGTGTGAAGTGCTGAGAGGGAGCAATGTGATGACTAAACTGAAAAATGACTTAAGTTTTGTGTGGGAGAGCTGTATGGAAACTCAGTTATGTGCCAATAACAGTTTTGTGGATAAGGTTATACAGTACTGATTGACTGACTGCCCACTGTTTGGATACCGCTGGTTTCTAGGGGGTGGAGGGGGAGGTGAGACAGAAGGAAGTGAGACAGCTTTTGCTGTGGGGTCAAGCCCTGATTATAACCTGTGCCAAAAGTTTACTGTGGGTGCAGATAGCAAGAATATGTAAGTTTAGCCAAGCATATTCTCTTCAAAACATTTATACTTTAGGTTTGTTACTTAACTTTTCTATCTGAGGTCCATTTATATAATGTTAGAAAAGTAATTTAAATGCCAAGAACATGAACAATCATACTTATTTATACTAATTTAATATACACTGTATATGATTAACATCCACCCGATTTGTTACCCCCATTATGCCTTTTAGTCATCAGTGTAAACATCCACTTTGCATGTGAAATGAAAAAACCAAGGGGTCATCTATCATTTTACTGTCAATATGGTATAAAACTTTAAAACTTCAAGACTCTATTATGCAAAATTCACTTTTATAATGTTTCAACATTTATGTGTCCACAGCGTAAGAACAACTAGCCTAATGGTAAAAAAACAACACTTAAATACCAGCGTCAATACCAACACTTAGAGTGCAAACTTCAGATCCAGACAAATTAAGTATCATATGTCATATGTTGGCAAATTGCCTTTCTGAAAAAGCTTTTTGGCACTCTGTACGGCTAATGTTGCTGAAGCTACCATTGTCTCGGTCGGTTTTCACTGATGCTGCCCTCGCATACTATCAGAATTACAGTATGAGTTTCCTAGTTAAAAATAGCACTTGAATACTGACACTTTCTGGCATTTTCAGTGCGTGAGATTGTCCTGTTTTGTTGTTGCCAGTATGCCGGAGCATGAGCTCTTGAAGCTTCACCCTCTTCTTGAAAGGGGGCCGGGAGCACCAGCTCATTTGCATTTAAAGAGACACACACAAAAACTATTGACGGATGTAATGATGTATGTGACTCATTGGTCTTATTCACTAATAATTGTGTACATTATTCATATTTATACACATTTGAACTTCTCATGAATACGTTCCGCCTAATTCTCAACACGTACCCGCGCACATCAATTTGTTTTCAACCTCCATCTAATGTTGATGAATTTGGAGTATTCTAAATGAGCGAAGCGTGCCAGAGATAAGTAAGAATATGTGATTGATGAATCATGATTTGTTCGTGAAAATATCTGTATGCAGATTTCACACACAAATTTGTGTGTAAGCTAAGTGAATGAGACCTAATATTTAAATTTAGTTAATTTTGAACAAAAAAGTTAATAGTGTACTTTAAAGGTATTGAATTGACATTTAAAAGGTAATAGTGCACAACATACAGTACACTCTAAAAATGCTGGTTAAAAAACAACCCAAGTTGGGTTGTAAATAGACAAACCCAGAAATTGGGTTGTTTTAACCCAGTGATTGGGTTGTTTTAACCCAGCGATTGTGTTGTCTTAAGCAAACATTTAACCTAACTGCAGGGTAAAACAACTGGGTTAAAACAACCCAATTGCTGGGTTAGTCCATTTTCAACCAAACTTGGCTTGTTTTTTATCCAGCATTTTTTAGAGTGTATTTAGTACTGTTGTAATGATTTGTAAACAACATTCAGACACCAAAAAAGCTTCCCATCAAACCACTGATTTAATGTGCAAAGAAAGAAAGCTTAAACATTTTAACAATAAAATAAATAATAAAAAAACAATACCAATTCATTGCTTTTGTTGTTAAGAAAGAATTTAGATTGTCCAATCCCTTACCTCCCTGTGAAATGCATTTGAACGCACCCCTGTGTGTGATTAACAATCCCACTGTTGAGGTGCTCGTCTGAGCACTCAATAAGCCCCTTCAGAAAGTGAGCTGATAAAAAACACAAATGATTTACAGGAAGCCCTGGTGGGTTGATGAATTATACCAACTGCACAGAGAAGCGCCACACTGTCAGGAAGACAAAGAAAAAGAGGTTGTTGTGTCAAGAAAACTGACTGACAACACAAAGTATCGCAACAATAATTTATGCAGCGCAAGCTACAGAAGGTTTGTGATATCTGCCATATTACCGTGGAAATAACAGACCCTGTTAATGTATTCTGTCTCAGGCATTGCCTGGGGACAATGTTTTCATGTCACCAGCCAGGAACTGCTGGTGCCACTGCGATTGAGCAGACTGCCTCGTGCACGCAGAGACCGAAAGCCATGCAAGCCCTCCTGGTGCTTTAGAGCGTGTGCATATTCTCCGAACTGAGGGTATATCCATCAGCGGAGGTCTCTAGAGCTGGGCGAAGTGTTAAACCAGGCAGTGCTAGCGTGGACGCTGCATTCCCATGCGGCTATAATATGCATCACATTTCTTTATTCCCCTGAGGGCCCACTGTCCTGGATGACTGAGCAACCGTTTGTCTAAAAAGAGGCCATCATTTAACAGCCTTTCCTCTAGGGACTCTCTACTTTTCCCTACATTAATCCCACCTAATTTTTCTCCAACAGTCATTTATTTAAAAGCTTCTCATACTCTGCATGTCAATCTGAGAAGTGCAAATTCGATTTATAACAGGCCGGAGACAAACAGACAGACATCTAGAGGACATTCCTGTAATGACTAAAAGCACAATAGATTTTAAAATACAGTACACTATAAAAAAGCTTGTGTAAAAGTTTGGGGTCCAAATATATAAATATATATATATATATATATATATATATATATATATATATATATATATATATATATATATATATATATATATATATATATATATATATATACATATATATATATTTTTTTCACTTTTGAACTATTTAATGTGTCCTTGCTTAATAAAAGTATTAACTGGTCTATTTCAACGGAAAAAAAAAAAAATATATATATATATATATATATATATATATATATATATATATATATATATATATATATATATATATATACACACACATGCGGTGGAGACCATATTTAAATTATTTAAATGCTGGGATTAAAATCCTATCCCCTTAACTGTCACATTCCACCGGTGGGACACTTGCTGCTCTTTTGTTTTTATTGATAACAAACTCAAAATTCATCCTGTGAAAATTTTTTTTTTAATTGTTTCGTTACCATGGAAACGGTACTCTACATTCTTCTAGTGGCGGTGTCAAGTTTCATATTACAAAATGTATTTTCAATTTTGATTACCTTTTCTAATCTTGACAAAACAAATATTGTCTGAAAGGTTCCATATTTGGTGACTGTTTTGTGATAGAAGTAATATTTGGACAAAAATGTTGTCATTTGTTACAGGAGAATGCATAAAAACAATAATTGGAATGTGTATTTTTGGTATAGTACCTTAATGGGAACTAAAATTTTTGTGACATCAACTTCAAATTTGGTTAGACATATGGCTTGATTTTATAGTATTTATATATATATATATATATATATATATATATATATATATATATATATATATATATATATATATTTAATACAATTGCTACAGTATGTTTAATTTACATTACATTTAAACTTCCATAATTTATTTATACTTTCATTTTTTGAAGTGCTTTTACTTGAGCACTGATCTGCCGGGTGTCTTCTTTAAAACGAGACCAACCTTAGGTCTATATATTCCAAAAGCATTCTTGAATTACAGCCATTTAAGTTTGGATTGTGCATTTCCACGTCTATTCTCAAAAAGGGGAGCGTGACAGTAAAGGGGTTTTAAACCTGTAAAAGCTGACAGTTTAAAAGAAATGTGAAAAATGTCAAACAAAGAAATGTTATGAGGTAAAATGAATGAAATTTTTTTAGATTCTGGACTATTTCTGGGTCACTAATCAAATGGGTAAAATATGTCAAAATGACCATGTAAATGGTTTTGTACAAAAGGAGTGCAGAAGCAATTTCCAATTCCACTGAGACATGATGCTCTTAGTAACATTCTCAAATAATGCTGGATAACATGGATCATTAGGTTTAACTTGTGGAGTTCAGCTCAAGCGCTCCTGTCTTTCTGAAATCCATGACATTTCACTCAAATTACTGTCCTTAATATATTTAAAAAATCGTCTCTCTCTCTCTCTCTCTCTCTCTCTCTCTCTCTCTCTCTCTCTCTCTCTCTCTTTCACACACACACACACACACACACACACACACACACACACACACACACACACACACACACACACACACACACACACACACACACACACACACACACACACAGGTTTCCATGTTTTATGGGGACTGTCCATAGACAATGATTTTTATAATGTAAACTGTATATTCTATCCCATGGGTGTCGGAACCATTGTATGTGGGTGGGACAAGACCCAGAGCGAGTTCGGCAAAAGGTGTCGATTTGTGTCAAAACTTCATGCCATGTGTCTTACCCCTTACACTAATTAGTGTAACTACTGTTGCCGCAAATGATTCTATATTTTCCGTAATTTTGTCTGTCATAACGAGACATTTAGTAAGCAAGGCAATATATTTGTACAATATCTTTTTTTTTTTGCTTCCGACGCCCATGTTCTATCCCCTAACCCTACCCATGACAGAAAACGTTCTGCATTTTTCCAATTTCAAATAACATAATTATGTGTGATTTAAAAGCTGTTTTCCCTTTCAGGGACCAAAACAATGTCCCCACAACATACGAGGACCACATACACACACACCACAGAGCCTAAAGCATGTGGGAATTCCAGTGATTTGTTGAGCCTAATCCCATTAACATTTGCTTTAATATATCTTTCATTTTTCATCATCTGTGCCGTCAATACTTCAAGGGTTAGTTCACCCAAAAATGAAAATTCTGTCATTAATTACTTACCCTCATGTCGTTCGACACCCGTTCATCTTCGGAACACAAATTAAGATATTTTTGTTGAAATCCGATGGCTCAGAAATTGGCAATCTCAATTGGCAGCAATGACATTTTCTCTCTCAAGACCCATAAAAGGTATTAAAGACGTTGTTACAATGCCCATGTCACGACAGTGGTTCTACAATAATTTTATGAAGCGACGAGAATAGTTTTTGTGCAATAAAAAAACAACAACTAAATATTGACTTATATAGCGATGGCCGATTTCAAAACACTGCTTCCTGAAGCTTCGAAGCGTTATGAATCAGTGTATCGATTCATGATTCGGATCGCGTGTCAAACTGCTGAAATCACGTGACTTTGGAGCTCCGAACCGCTGATTCATAAAGCTTCACTATATAAGTTGTTATTTAGTTTTTTTGACAAATGACATTGCTGTCAATGGAGGCCTTTCTGAGCCATCGGATTTCAACAAAAAGATCTTCATTTGTGTTCTGAAGATGAAAACGGTCTTACGGGTGTCGAACGACATGAGGGTGAGTAATTAATGACAGAATTTTCTTTTTGGGGTGAACTATCCCTTTAAGGACAGCTTCACTCTGTCCGCTTCTTCAGATGAGTTTTATAGGAATTGTATAGCATATGCAGTCATTGTTTAAGCGTATTTGTTTTAAAATAGGAAGTCATTGTCTTGTAGAGCTTGCCTAACATCTCATCTCTAAAACGTTCAAGTTTAAGATGGTAGGATTTTTTAATGTTGTCTCTTGAGCTCATTAAGACTGCATTTATTTGATAAAAAATAGTAATATTGTGAAATAAGATTCCTCTTTTTGAATTTAAATGTAGTTTATTCTTGTGATGACAAAGCTGACAGCAGTCAATACTCCAGTCTTCAGTGTCACATGATGCTCCAGAAAGCATTCTAATAGGATGATTTGATGTAAACAGTCATTTATTTGAAATAGAAATCTTTAGTAACATTATAAATGTCTTTACTGTCACTTTTGATAAATTGAATGCTTGAATATTTCCAGAATAAAAGTATTTTTTCCTTTTTATCTTACTGACCTTTTGTATTTCGGATCTCATACACATAAATATATAATACCTGAATCACTGATGTGAGGGTAAAATCAAGATATTAATTATAATGCAGCTTGGATGTGCGGAACAAAAAAAAAAGACTTCATTAAAAAGTGTGATATTTTGATTTAGGCCAGTAAACAACTACCTGCAAACTGCACAGAACTGGCAACCACTCTGAACAACTCTCTGGCAATGATGTTTTTATTTTAGTAAAACGTAAACATCTAGTTAATTTTATATGACATATTAAAGAATTTACAATTATTCTAAGAAATCTATAATATACTAAAAACAACATAAATTCCCCCAAAAGGCTAAATGTATTACTGAATAAATTACCAACCCTACCACAGTGCACTGTGACACTTAATAGTTAACATGGCAAAGATCCTACTTCATGAAGCTCTGAAATGGTGGTGGGAAATGGCGCTGAGAAACTCTGGAGGTGCCAAGAGTGATAATGAGTTATATTTTAAGAGCATTACATTTGTCAAGAATATTCAACAGCACATGTTGTTGATGAACCATCAAGAGCTTTATCCTATTAATGGTCCATGGAAAAGAGTGTTATCCATCATTTTCACAAAGACTTGGGAACAGGAATGTACCATCATTTACTAGACCACACAAAACAGGAAGATACACAAGCTAACGAGTAATGGTGAACCCACACTCCGTAATTAGGTGCATCATAAGAAAACACAAGCTTTCAATCAAATTAGCAATGTAGATGAATATGGGGGCAGGGCAGGAACACATCTGAACTGCAATTATGTAAAATTCTCATCAGATAGGACAATCATACATCTTTTTCTCATCAGCTGAGCATAAGGAGCCTTAGGCACGAAAAACATACACGGAGATGAGAGCGGCAACCATTAACCAAGTTTATTTCATTGGGTAAATTCAAGATCCTTCTGCATCTAATCCATCTCCTGCTCATGAAATGGCAATAATTATGTGCCGCATCAATTAAGTTTCATATAGTCTAAGCAGCTGTATCTATCAAAGCTTCAGCAACAGGGTTCAGATCAATAAGCAGATAATTATAAGCATTTTTTTTTAGCCAGCGAGGTAACACCCTCTAGTTAGGACTTCAGAAATGAAAGAAATATCTCCATTCTGAAATACTAGCATAAGGCAGCAAAATACTATGCAGGTCAATAGGGCTGACTACCAGGGCTGGGAGATATGCTGAATATTCATGATATTTGGAATGATTTTCTGTAGATAGAAAAACTAATCCTGTGAGGATTTGAATGCACTTGTTACTCAGCCAGTCTAAGGGATCTAAATTTCAGTAGCAAAATCAGTGAATCATTTCAAATAGTCTGTGAATGTATTTTTTTTAAACAAACTGTATATGATGCTATATTGGTGTATGTACATAAAAAAGATCATTACATTTAAAAATGTCTGGAAAAGTCTTTAATCATATATATAGCCAAGAAATCTAGACGCAACCTAGCGTTAGAAAATCGAATTTGCCGCGAGTGTAGAGGAAAATCCAGACCCTGGTCAGGCCAATCACATCGTGTATAGAGTCGGTGGGCGGGCTTAACATAATGACGGCGGAGTTGCGGAGATTCCGTATGCTACTTGTAAACAAAGAAGCTGGCGAACAGCGGTCTTTCGAATCGGCTTTGGCCACGACTCTGGGAGACTTGTTGTTAAACTTTTCTTTGAGAAAAGAACAAAGAACGGCACTGAAGTCATTCTTAAGAAGGGAAGATGTGTTCAGAGTTTTACCTAACGTATATGGCGAAAGTTTAATCTATCAAGTAGCCCTGCTTCACGTTGCTCTGGTTGGTTTTAGCGCCAATTGCGCGTGGAGGGAATTTGAAAGACCTGTTTATCGGATTGAGCCCTGTCAATGGTGAGTTCCCAGACATCTTTATGTGGGTATGGCTTGCCAGGCTAATATATAGCTACACATACTGTATATGGAATTTATTGTACTGTATACTGAATATCATTAAAAGCCTGAAAATCTTAGCTGTATCACCAATCCCTTTTACACTCCCAGGCCACAAAACAAACAATATAAATGTCAAGGTGACTTGTGTTATAAGTGAATAACCTTCTGACTCTAACCAAGACCCCAGACCACTTTCATAACTATTCCACTGTGAATCTATGGTGTTTTTATTCACTTGATTATTCAAATGCATGTAGCTTCTATGAATTTCATGGGCTTGAAAGCAATCAAGTTTGAAGAAAACCCTGAATGCTGAAACGAGTGCAATCACATAAGGCTGTTGCTCTGCATTTTAGTAATCCACCCTATTTTCCCCATTAATTTCAATAATTAATTAATTTGGGTTTTAAATCACCCTCTGTAAACATCAAACACCAAAGACCAATTTAGAAAACGCAATAAGAAGATTTGAAATCCCTAACAGGCTGGTTTAAAATAATAAGCACAAACAGAGGGAAAACAGGAGCCAAATCCATGGAGAAACAAAACACTTTTGCCCATTTGCTTTATTTAGCAGCCATGACTCATATAAATTATTCTGTCTTGTTTTCATAAAGATTTGTATGCATGCTACCTGTGAAACCATTGCATTTTATGCCAAGAATGTGACTCAGTAAGTTGAAAGTTACTGATAAAAGAGAAAAAGTGACCGTATGTGATTGTGGCACAGTATATTTGGAGTGGCGAGGCTCGGTGTGCTCCACCACAAAACTGGATGTTAATAAAGGACACTTTATATAGTGATTTGCTTTTTCCCTCTATTCCTCCAACACTTCCTGTGGCGATGGCTGCCTCCCATGAAGCCATAATGTATGAGATTTGTCAGTGTCAATTTTACAGCTAATCTCTCTGGTCCACCTAGGCCCTCCCATTCCCCGCCCATTAATTCTGTAGCCTTGTACACCAGATAGTAGATGGAACAGAGCGAGAGAAACTGCTACGCTTTCACTAGACAAGTTTGTAGCCAAAGTATAGAGGAGTTGTGTGGTTTGTGACACTACAGCCTCACAAAACACTCCAAAAGGTCAAATTAAAGAAAAAGCCCATCCTAAAATGAAATTTCTGCCATCAATTAATCACCTTCATGTCGTTCCAAAACTGAAAATTGTGTAACACAATAGCAGATATTGTGAAGATTCCCATCAACTTTCATTGTATTTTTGTCAATAATGGAAGTCAATGGGAACATTCTTCAAAATATCTACTTTTATGTTCCATAGAAGAAAGGATGTTATACAGATTTGGAAAAAAATGAGGGTGAATAATTAATGGCAGAATTTTAATTTCAGGGTGGACTATCCCTTTCGGAATACACAATACAAATACGTGATGAAGAAAAATTAAGCAAAGATTTTTTAACAACACTAGATGGAGTGGACAATAGATGCAAATCTTGAACTTTTACAAGCCGCCAAACATATCTATAGATAAAAAGTTTATTTTGCAAATGGCCAAGAAAATGGGATAAATATCTCACCGGTATAATATTCCTCTCATAAAGACTGTGCTTGCTGAGAATGAAATCGGCTGGTTGTTTCAGCTAACATATTACACATCTGCAAATGCATTGTACAACCTGATAAAAATCCAGGTCTATTGATCTGCAAGTTCTGTGAATGTAAAAGCTTAAAAACACAATTTTTCATTTCCTACCACTTTTCATTCACAAGTGCAATTCAATAGACAAAGCATTAGCACACACACACACACACACATACAGTACCTCTGTGATAACGTGTGTCAGGGTGAACCGGTTATCCAGCAGGGAGTTACAATGTCATACACTAAAAGAACCGCAGCCCCATAAGAACCACCTGACAAATACAACAAGACTTGTTTCAGAGAAACAGAGCCTTATTCATGCATAAAATAAAGCTGTAGAATGGCTGATGACAAATTCATACAGTGATGAGAATGTATTAATGTTGCGTTTCGATTTTAATCAGCGCACCCTTTATCCATACAGCAAAAGTAAAATTATTATCGCACAAAAAATATTTTTGCACATTGTTTCATTAAAGTAAAGAGAAGCAAAAACATGGTTCAATGGTTCACAAAAATGAAAATACTGTCATAATCCACTCAACCAAAGGTTGTGAAAGCCTTTTACATTTCTATTCAATTTCTAAATTTGCATTTCATGATGCAGAATTACAATTCATATTTGAATGTAAGGTAGTATTATTACTATTAATGTACAACTATATTATGTCTAAAAAAGCAACATTTGTCATGTGGACGAATAGACACACAGACAGACAGACGGACGGATGGATGGATGGATGGATGGATGGATAGACAGACAGACAGACAGACAGTTAGATAGATAGATAGATAGATAGATAGATAGATAGATAGATAGATAGATAGATAGATAGATAGATAGATAGATAGATAGATAGATAGATGATGGATGGATGGATGGATGGATGGATGGATGTCCAGACAGACAGATAGACAGATAGATAGATAGATAGATAGATAGATAGATAGATAGATAGATAGATAGATAGATAGATAGATAGATAGATAGATGGACGGATGGATGGATGTCCGTCTGTCCAGATAGATAGATAGAGATGGATGGATGGACAGATAGATAGACAGATGGATGGATGTCCGTCTGTCCAGATAGATAGATAGAGATGGATGGATGGACAGATAGATAGACAGATGGATGGATGTCCGTCTGTCCAGATAGATAGATAGAGATGGATGGATGGACAGATAGATAGACAGATGGATGGATGTCCGTCTGTCCAGATAGATAGATAGAGATGGATGGATGGACAGATAGATAGACAGATGGATGGATGTCCGTCTGTCCAGATAGATAGATAGAGATGGATGGATGGACAGATAGATAGACAGATGGATGGATGTCCGTCTGTCCAGATAGATAGATAGATATGGATGAATGAAGCAAAAACAGACCACTATAGTGTATAGAAAGTGATAAAGGCTATATGGAAAATTGTTGGATAAAAAGATTTTTAGAAAGTATATATCCTGACCCAAGGAGTTTATGTGCAATTTATATTCTGTACCCACCAATAAATGAAAAATAACACCAGAGGCTGAGGCAAATATGCGCTTAGTGGCCACTGAACTGTACCTAATCCACATGTAAACAGCCCCAGTCAGTGGGAACCACTAACATTTACATGTTCAGCATTCAGCAACCGTACAAGCTTTTTATACCGCAGATAAATTAGCATTTCACTCTGAAAGGTCATTGCTCTTTTCACTCTCCGTGCTGTTTTCCGTTATAGAGAAAGACAAATATCAACCTGTCTATGAGATGTCTTAGACCTCAATACCCCGCACCCACCCACACAGCAGCTGCATTTTACAGAGGTATACAGCCTGAAAAATACACATTAGTTAGCACTCAACTCAGAAAAGCCATTTGCACAGGAGCGTATAGAAAAGTGTGTCCTTTAAAATTAGACGTGATGGATGGTCAATGGTGCATGAAATTATAGTTTAGTCATTTCCCTGAAAGCTGTAGATACAGTTAGAACGAAGAATTCTAATTCTATAAAGTTCAATAACAGATAAGTTACTGTAATTATAACACCCATTAGTACAGAGTGGCAGAGTACATCGTGGCCTACTGCATATTTTAAGAGATGAGGTTTTGTAACAAATGTAGGATTCCCGGGACAACCATCTCTTTAAGAGCATGTTAGCAAAACAGACCAAAACAGGCTTCCTGCGCCTTTAATATATAATGAATGTGAAGCCCTGTATTGCTTAACTAGCAGCACTAGAGAAAGCAAACTATAGGCAGCACTAGACCTCACAAACCCCAGGGATCAGCACTATTCCTCACATAGACAAAGACATTCTGCCAGCTGTCCAATTAAGAGAAAACAAGACTCCCTGCACTCCCTTCTCCAAAATGTATGTCTTTGTAGGGGGAAAAACGGCAACTTATAGTTAATGTATAAAGATGTTCAAGAATATTTCAGTCTTAAATACCTATGGCCAAAAGAATGTAGTATAAAACTCAGTCATCTTTTTATTCCACCTCAGAAAAAAATATACAAATAATGACATACTGTATATACTGAACACTATCAAAAGACTGACTGAATATGTTTTAGCTTTATCGCCCATCCCCACTCTTAAGCGTTCCCTGCATACAGTATGTTAACAGACTATGTGTAAAATAGAGATGTGTGAAAATTGTGGCAGGTGGAGAAAAGCTGACCTGGCGTAACCCACTTCTCACTGATTTATGGTGGTGGCCTGCCCCGCAGACAGAGCTTTGCCCTGGGTGTCATCAATCTCTCCAGATTTCCGATAACAGCCATCGGCTAACCCTGATCTAAAATCGGACCACCGCACACCTAAAAACACCCAACCTAAAGCTAAGAGTACCTAACAGTGAGTAAAGCGCAAACTTTGCAAAGATAATGATCAAAATAAGGACTGTTTCATGTCTTATGCCGCATATACTATAAATGTATAGTTAAAATTAACATGAAAATTAATATGCATTCACTCTTTACATGTGAAAAGGGGCCTGAAAATCTTTTGAAGACTCATAATATATTGCTAAATCATGTAGACTACTTTTATGGTACCTTTATTGTGGGTTTGTCCTTTCTGGAGCTTGACATTCATGGTCACAAATGTTGATATGGGAAAGAACTTCATGCTGTTTCTTTAAAATTCTCCTTTTAAAACTATTTAAAGGGTTAGTTCACCCAAAAATGAAAATTCTGTTATTAATCACTCACCCGCATGTCGTTCCAAACCTGTAAGACCTTCGATCATCTTCAGAACACAAATTAAGAATTTTTTGATGAAATCCGAGAGCTTTCTGACCCCATAAACTGCAAGCTTGCAATTCGATTCAATTTTGATTTGAATCAATATCAATTATTTAGGTTATATATCAGGTATGATACATGGCAAATTTTCTCAAGGAAAACAAATCTCTTAACTAATGCTGTAGACTATGTGAGTTAGAGGACAGCCTACTAAAAAAAAAAAAAAGTTGAAAAACTTAAGTTTAAGGCAACCAGCTGCAGAACATTTTTGAGTTTTCTCAACTTATTTGTTTGAGTTATCTCACCTTTTTTCATGTTGAATAGTTGAATAAACTTTAATAGCTGAATTTGTCAGCTTTAATAAAATAGCTTTAAGAGCTTTAATCCATAAGTTAGATTTTTTACAGTGTAGGCTGACCTCCGGGTGTCATTTCCGATAACAGCCATCAGCTAACCCTGATCTAACATCGGACCACCACACACCTAAAAACGCCCAGCCTAAAGATAAGAGTACCTAACAGTGAGTAAAGCGCAAACTTTGCAAAAATAATGATCAAAATAAGTACCGTTATAGTATTAGCCTACTATAACAAGGTAAAAATGTATTGATTTGTATACACAAACTTTTTTCATAATAATAAAGTTAAATGAAATGGTTAAATGAAACGGTTAAATTTAAATGGTGGCTGTCATAAAAACTTACCAGATTTATTCAAACATGCATTAAATATTGAAGAGCAGTACAAATTATAATGAATATGTAATATGGTGCATATTATCAAAATGCCCCTCTCTGGAGCTCATTTTTCTAGCTGACTGACGAGCGAGAGACGTGGGAGGAGCGAGCGAGACCAGTCCGTGATTGAGAATGAGCGTCACCTGCGAGGCACACCGGTATCGAGTCCTCTCATGAGGGAGCTCGGAGGCATAAAAGGACTAGCGACACCAGTGAAGGACGAGAGAGGACCAGTCCTAGACTTTACATTCTGTTTGGTTTATGTTTTATTATGTGTGTGCATCTGTGAGGGCTGCCTGCGTGTTTAATTTCAGTTTGTTTATTTGATTAAAATCTTGTTTAAATGTCTGCCGGTTCCATCCTCCTTCTTCCCATATCTATGAACTGTTACAGTGACATAATATGGATTTCGGTAAGCTTTACTCTATCTTTTAACGCGCTTTCAGATGCTCATTCGTGTTTATTTGGCGGCGGAAGAGAAGATCAGTTCATGTGCCGCTTCTCTTGAGCTGAGCTGTGCCAAAGCGATCTCATGACACAGCGCCAGAACGGTGTTTATGTTTCTGAATTTCGAAATAAAATGGATGTCATTTGAAATCTGTTGGTGGAAATACGATTCGATTAAAATTGAGAAACCAATATTTTTTACCCCCGGTTATTACCACTTTCAAGGCCCAGAAAGGTAGTAAAGACATTGTTAAAATAGTCCATGTGACTACAGTGCCTCAACCTTAATGTTATGAAGCGACAAGAATACTTTTTGTGCGCAAGACAGTATGTGTCAGACTTCTACGATGTTGACGTAGTAAACCAAGTGAAGCGCTTCCGGGTTCTACGTCAGAACGCCGGCTCTGTATTGGACAACACTGGTCACATGAGCACCATAACACATGCGTGTGATGCTGGGGCAGGAGCTGACATAGAACCCCGAAGCGCTGCTCTGTGTTTACAATGACCGACGTATGGGCTATTTGAAGGATTTTACTATCTTTCTGGGCCTTGCAAGTGGTAATAATGTTGCAGTTTATAAGCTCTCGGATTTCATAAAAAAATATCTTAATTTGTGTTGTGAAAATAAACGAAGGTCTTACAGGTTTGGGTAAACTAACCTTTTAACAATTTGGGGTTTAACTGATCCTTTAAGCAAACAGTACAGAAAAAGAAAGCAGAGGAGAGGCTGTGAAAGGGATGGAAGTGAGAGGGGGAGATTTCCCATTCAGAGCTTAACAGCATCACAGCCAGAACTGTGAACACACAGGAAACACATAACATTTATTCCATCAGAGAGAGAGAGAGAGAGAGAGAGAGAGAGAGAAGTGCTTCCAAGAACTGTGGCTTGTGTATCAAACAGAGGGATGGAGTAAAAGAGTGGAGGTAATATGTGAGAAATGGCCAGAATGCAGGAACAGGAATGCTTATTGTCTATATCCTCCCCTGTATGACTGAGTGTGCGTTTGTGTGTGTATGTGAGTGTGTAGCTCCCCACCTGCCTAAATGATCTCCATGACTCACACAGGAGCAGATAATTGGCTCACAAAAAAGTGCAGCAAACATTCATCATAATAGCAATGGCCTGCTGAAGCGCGCAGACACTCTTCTCTCGTCTCACTCCCGTCTTTCTCTCTAAATATGCACACTTTCTGTCTCTCTGACGTGTGTAAACCCATTGGCTTTACAGTGCATATACAGTGCTCATCTGGTCCCTGCGGATTTTAGAATTAACCCTGATGAGGCTCTGAACACTATGTGCTTAATTGGTATCAATAATTCACAGGATTCATTTAAGCAGAGACAAATGAGTGTCTAGACCAGGGGTCGGCAACCTTTTTTGAGATGAAGGGCCAATTTGAACAAGAAATTACAGTGTTGAACCATTAAACCTGCATCAAGTAGATAACCGGTTTACTTGTGCAGAGTTTACTGAATGTTTCATTTCCATACAAATTATAACTAAACAAAAAGAAGAGGAAGACTGCATGAGATAGTTAGGCATGTAAACTACAATCAACCAATCAATAAATCTCATTTGTTGGGACACATACCTCCTGATCTAGAACTGCGGTTGTCTTTTGTTTGTGATTGCCAAGGACAATCAAGCAGGAAGGCAGCTTCATATTTCAATGTGTAAAAGAGCCATTTGTACTGGGTGAGAAAAATATTCTTGTCTAATACAGGCTTCTAGTTGCTCTACTGTCTTAGGTCTTCTTTGTTGCATTTTCCTCTTTATGATGCGCCAAATGTTTTCTATGGGTGAAATATCTGGACTGCAGGCTGGCCAGTACTCGGATCCTTCTTCTACGCAGCCATGATGTTATTGATGCAGTTTGTGTTCTGGCATTGTCATGTTGGAAAATGCAAGGTCTTCCCTGAAAGACACGACGTCTGGATGGGAGCATATGTTGTTCTAGAACTTGGATATACCTTTCAGCATTGATGGTGCCTTTCCAGATGTGTAAGCTGCCCATGCCACACACACTCATGCAACCCCACACCATCAGAGATGCAGGCGTCTGAACTGAGCGCTAATAACAACTTGGGCTGTCCTTGTCCTCTTTAGTCCGGATGACATGGCATCCCAGTTTTTCCAAAAAGAACTTCAAATTTTGATTCGTCTGACCACAGAACAGTTTTCCACTTTACCACCGTCCATTTTAAATGAAGAGAAAACGCCTGTGCTTCTGGAACATGTTTAGATACGGCTTCTTTTCCGGCCTTGACCCTTACACACAGAGATTGTTCCAGATTCTCTAAATCTTTTGATGATATTATGCACTGCAGACCAGAGCCATGCACAGGGGGGTGGCCTGGTGGCTAGAGCCACTGCCCCTCTGCCCTCATCGGCTGAGGTGCCCCTCTAGCCCCCATCCCTCACTTACCCTCAGAGGATTCCCATAAATGTGTTCTGTTCCGCAAAAAATCAGTTTTCCCACTCGCTCAGCAGCATCGCTCACACTCTCAGTTCCGTAATGTCGTCCCATTAACAGGTAAATTACAAACCACAATCAACATTACAGACAGTGATTTATCGGCGGAATTAGTAATTTGGTAGTTTGTTTTTGAATTTCTGTTGGTAATGTTTTGCTCTGGTCTTCTTATAGTGCTTGTGCAAAATATTCACGTTCTGGAAGATAATTGTCTTATCAAATTATTGTAGCCTACTTGTTCTGATCTAATATAAATAACACAAAATTTGCTTTTATCAGCACACTTTTAATGTTCTACATTAGTTGGATCATAGGGTACAATGGGGCTAAAGGCACACCCTAAGAAAAATATGCTTTTTAATCATGTCTTTAATCAAGTTAATACTTGTTTAAAAAAAAGCAAAGTTTGTACTATGTACTATGTTTATTTTGATAAATAAAAGAATTAATTATTGTTCAATAAATATTAAAATATGTTAATATAAAAATATATAAAAAAATATATACAGACACTATTGTTTTAAAGTAAATATTATGAAAGCATTGAATGAGATCCCATAATAATTTAATACAGCTTTACAGGCTAAAAATATTTTTTTATTATATGATGCTTATTAACATATTTTAAAATCTGATGGTTTCATTATAAATATGGTGATTATCTCTAAGGTGGACACCCAACTTAATATATTATATTACAATCTGAGTCTGAGCATGTCATGTCAACACATGTGAAAGTCAGCCGCTGTTTGTGATCATGTTAAATATGATGCATTTTGCCCCAAACACTATACATATTCTTCAGTTATTGCAAAACTGTTGCTTTATTTATTTTGAACAAAACTGACAATCATTAACAAGAACTTTGTCTCTAAATATATTCAATAAAATGTGCGCAGAATCAACCTTGAAGAAGCATAATTACGAAAACATAAATTTAATTAGGACTAAGGCCTAACAATTGTATTTACGATATGACTGTAAAAGGTTTGTTATTCATTCTCTATATTAAGATGATACACAAACCCGTTATAGTGTCCCTTTTTTTGGTTTGGGCCACTGCCCCTCCAAATGTCTGTGCACGGCCCTGCTGCAGACGATGATAACTTCAAACTCTTTGCAATTTTTCTCTGAGAAACTCCTTTCTGATATTGCTTCACTATTCTTTCGCCGCAGCATTGGGGGAATTGGTGATCCTCTGCCCATCTTGACTTCTGAGAGACACTGCCACTCTGAGAGGCTCTTTTATAGTCTTCGGTGAAGCATGATTCTTAAGAAATCATTATAACATGCTTATTTGCTGCTCAAATCAATATTGGGCTGCTTAATATATTTGATACATTTTTTCAGGATTTTTTTATGAAAGTGGAGTTATTAGACAAGATGTTTTTATAACATTTAAAATGTCTTAATTGTCTTTTTATTCATCATTGCTGAATAAAAGTCGGCCTAATCATTTATTTTTTTCCACACAAAAAAAACTCTTATTGACTCCAATGTATATGAACTCTAAATTTTGCAAATGTACTTTTGTTTTAGAACAAAGAAGCAAAGAAACAAACAAAATAATCTGTCTAGAAGGAGACACATGGATCTTCGCCATTTCAGGTAACTTACATCCTGCCTCTCATCTGTCCGTGATGATGCGTTTATTTCCGAAGCCGTGTCTACGGTGCAGCAATCTAAACAGCTGTTGCCAGAGAGTTGGCTCGTCATTAAATAACCGTTTCCAATATCCCACCCCCCATAACAAACACACAGTTTTGCCTTTGTTCTTTCTTTCACTTCGATTGATGCATATTTCATGGGGAACTTTTGTGTGCTTCCTTTGAGTTGAGAAGACGACTCCAAGCTGACAGGCTGCCTATTACCAGACATTACAATCTCCACTGTCCCCATCGCTCAGAACATCTCTCTGCTCCAGATACACATGCATTAACTTGTTTTTGTGAAGGTAATGACATAGCAATGAAATAGTAATGAAATGCCTCTGTGCGACAAATGAGATACTAGCATTTTTTATTACATTAGCCTAAATAATGTGGCTACTGATTTAGTACAGGCAAGATGAGGAGTTTTAGTGAAAAAGCAAGAACATCTTGTGGATATATTGTGTCTCTTCTGCTGACTGTTACCTAAAGGCACACATGTTGGGATGCAGAAGGGTTGGAGATGAGAGAGCTCTTCTGAGCATGCTCACCTCTTCCTTTCATGTAAGTGCCAATACCCAAAACCCCTGAAGGTTGGAAAGAGTAATGCATGGAATTAATGTGCTCTGTAATGGGCTACCTTTTGTAGTCTGAATACATTTTTCCTGATCATGCAAATAAGATCCTTTCAGATGACACAGACTGTATTAAGAGCAAAATCATTTTGAAACTGGAACTACATCAACATTCTGTACTGTACATTAGCATGCTGTATAAATGAGTAACACAAAATGAGAGGATTATTGTACATTTTGGACATGTTTGAGATGAAAACAAGAGGTTTATAATACCAAACCTTGGATTAAAATGTAAATGAAACATTTTGACTTACATTTTTAAGAGTTACAAGTTCATTGTACCATATTATGTGTTCATTGTTGTGCCATATTATGTGACAATAGAAACAAAATTTAGCAATTAAGTTAATGTTAATGGAAGGACATTGGTTTATTGTTTGTTCTTGTTAGTTACATGTTAGTACACAGTACATTAAAGGGTTAATTCACCCAAAAATGAAAATTCTGTAATTAATTATTAACCCTCATGTCGTTCCAAACCCGTAAGACCTTCATTCATCTTCGGAACCACTGAAGTCACATGGACTGTTTTAACAATCTCTTTACTACCTTTCTGGCCCTTGAAAGTGTTTTTTGTGTAGCTGTCTATGTGGGGTCAGAAAGCTCTCGGATTTCATCAAAAATATCTTCATTTGTGTCAATATCTTAACGAAGGTCTTACGGGTTTGGAATGACATGAGGGTGAGTAATTAAATGACTGAAATTTCATTCAACTAATGCCAGATACACATTTTTATTTAAAAAATTTATTAGTAAATAAAGAAATAAATGTTAGCTAAAATTAATAAATGCTAGATGCATTTCTCATTGTTAGTTAAAGCTGCTTAACGTAACTTTTTTTGTGTTCAAGATTTACAAAAATTATATAATGAGAATTTACAACATGAATCCATTTTCCAAACAGTGTTTTTGTCTTACCCTAAATCATTATGGTACACTTATAATCAGTATTTATAATGGGACTATTTCAGACCGGTCTGGTAGGAACCGCTGCGGAGGAGCACAGTCTCTGTGTAGTCATAAACAGAGAGAAGTAGCTCCGGCTGCAATGTTCTTCTGCAAGACGCATGCAGTTCTGTTTATTAACCGCTAGAGTGCAAAAAGTTATGTACTGCAACTTTAACCAATGTTAAATGATATCAACAAATGTAACCATATTTTAAAGTGTTACCAAAATTGCTTATTTATCCCCATACACCAGTTAATAAAAAAAATGGAAGAAATGCCAACAAACAGTATATCAATGCCACCAAATATGCCAACCCATATGCATGCATAGGTATATAATCTAGCCAACCAGGGATTGCTGATTTGATATTATGCTGCTGTAGCAAATGAGCCAATAACAGAAAGACGTCATGTCTTGTCACTCAAATGAGCAGCAGAAACACTGATGAGTCAGATACAATGAGTCACCTAAAGCAGGACACTACAGCGTTTGACCAAAACAACTGGCTGTCTTTTTCCTTCTGCAGCACTTACTACAAACCACATATGAAAGAGCCATTGAAAAATAAACTCAGTGAAAATGGTTCTCTGTCAGATTTCTGTAGCACCGTGCCTCGCATAAAATACTATAATTTATTACCGTGATCTGTGTGAGTGAACATGAGCTCTCAGAAACCAGGTTAAAATTCTACCACCCAATTCTCCATTATCTAACTTTAGGACAGCCAACAGTATCTGACTTCTAATCTAACTTAGATCTAATTTTATCTAATCAAGAGCCCTTAATGTGCAAAACGATTCATTCCCTTGCGCTAATAAAATGAACATTATCATCACTTAATAATTGCCCCTCGTGTTGGCATTTAACTCTGAAAACAAGATAATCATGATTAGCAAAATAATCAAGGTCTTAATTATTACCCATGTTTAAGAAGCAATAACAATGTAAAAAAAAATCACAATGCAGTTTTTTTTCAGACTATACCACACCAACTCAAGAACTGCACTGGTTAAGACAATATAACTACTAAAGTACTGAATAATTAATTGCCTGAAGATTTAACCTATCAACCTATATCTTGCCTTTCAGCTTAACATGCCATGTGTTCAAATTATTTTCTTATCTCAAAGCTACAGATGTGCTTTTGTAGAATACCCAACCTATCATTAAAATCCATTGTTTTTAATTCTCTAACCAGAGTAACTAACCAGGGAAGAGTTGAACCAGCTATTCAAACAAAGTCTTACTTAAATTGTGACAAATTTCACATTATTGGCTATGTAGCAGCTAGATAATTTGCAGTTAACCTTATACCTAATTTGCCAGTACCATTTGTTCCTACAGCAAGACCTATTTAGTAGGCCATAAGCTCTAAGAATAGTAACATGTAGACACAGAATATTATGTTTACCTTTATTTATCCAATAAGCAACCTTCAAATCTGCAAACAAAAGTAGCGTTGCAAAGTCTGTTTAAATATTGATGCAGTTAAATATGTAAATAATAAATATTCAGGAGCTGTATCTAAAATTAATTATAGGCAATACATAAATACTAAACTAACTGGAAAAACTGACATTTATTTATTTTAATTTAGATGAAAAAGTGCACCACGTGTCACCACAGAAGATAGTTAGTTATTCATTCATATAGTGTTATCTCATTAAATGTAAACCCGAGTAAATGTTAACATTATCAAATACTGTATGTAGGACTTTCACGATCATGAATTTTGTGCTGACAATTAATTGTGTCATATATAATTGTGATTCATGGTTTAATTCTGTTTGTATAGTGTAAGCCTATTTTTACATGGAATTGTATGTAATATATAATAATAAAATAGGCCTATATGATAATACTTCAATGCTGTGAAAATGTATAACATTTAGTATAACATATATTACTGTAATATAGCATTATATAAAATAATATAATATGCAGTCTGACTAATCACATAATTCTTAAGTTCCTATGAACCTTTGACCTTTTTTATAAACCTTTGATTTTTTTGCGTACTTTATAACAATTTTATTTTAATATTCTGTATTCTTATCTCCCTGCTAGATTATGATTTTCTCTCTAAGCACTTGAAATTCCCATATTTTGATCTGATGTGTATGATCCCATACAAAATGTAATTGAAATTAAAATTGCAAAATTATCGCAGTTATCTCGAATAATTGTGATTAGACAGAATAACTACAATCATATACGATTAATCAACAATCGGGTTCTAAGTTTAATAATGCAACCACAACTAGGCCACAACTAGATAACTGCCAGTTATCAGCTAAAACATCAAAATAATTAATCTTAATAGCCAACAAAAATTTGAATTTCAATATCATTCATCACTATGTTTGCAAATGAAACAGAGAGAGCAGGTTACTTGGATTAAATATGAACTTTGTCTTAAAAAGTGAAGCCAAAGCACCTCATGACACTAACAAATCAGGCTTTGGCTTCAAGTTTCACAACAAAGCCTGTTTGTGCGTTTGAACGACGTCATCCTTGCCCACAAAATATCACTTGCTAAGTCTAACAGATGGCCCAGATTCCTCCCACTTTCCTCCTCTTATGACTATACAGTGACTCTGCCTCTTCCTCACCCTCTCTCAGCCTGCATTCATCAAAACCACCGAGCCAAAACCCTGCTTCTTCCTCCCCAATGCGAGGAAAATGAAATTCACCTGTCCTGAGAGCAATTTCACCTTTCACAGAGTGGAAGACAGACACAATTAGAGCCTGCACATGCATCACATCAGTAATCTTTCAACTGAACACGGTGCACTCAAGCAACACCTTAACCTTGTTAAATCACACTCTTAAACAGAAAACGGCTCTAATCCAGGTTTAAGAGTGTCCTCGTTGAGTAATAACCAGCGTTTGTGATCTGTAAAAGTAAAGTTGCGTTCAAACTGGGCTTTGTGCTCTTTGTCATTTGCACACAAATGCTGGAGAACGTAAACGCAAGCTCATGCGAGGAAGTCTCGTCTTTTGATGTGTTTGGTGAACTCCGATGTGTGCAAAAACAACTGACCGTGAGAGGATGCAAACATCACACCCTGACCTCCTGGCTCAATGCAAAGTTTTAAAGGCACAATATGTAAAAATTTGGATTAAAATATCCACAACCCACTAGAAAAATGTTATATATTTTGTTGATTTGTGTACTTGCACTATACCAAAACTGTTTCGAAGAATGTTTAAATCTAGAGAAATAAGCCATTTTAACCAGGACACTGACCGTGTCCGTTAGTCGCCTGAAACCATGGAAGCACTAAAGACGCTTTAATATATGATATGTTTTATTAGACAAGGGAACAACTGTTAGGAGATATTTATAGACATTTCTCCATTATGCAATATGTTTTAAAATTAATTGCATGCCATGTAGCAACACACACCATCCAGCATTTATTAATATGATGTTGTAATATCGATCTAGCTTACTTCAGTGTGCAATAAGTGTCTCATAGCAGCCACACAGTAACGCACAGAGTAACATTATAACATAATTTTCAACACACACAAATGTATCTAATATGATAAAACAGCGCTGCGTTACCCATCTGCGGCATGTCACACTCGTCTCTCATTAGCAATCGCTTCAGACCTCGTTCAGCTCCCACAGCACTCGATCCTACTCTGCTTCATACTGCAGTAACGTTAATAATCTCATCCATGAACATGATTTCTCCCTGCGTCCCGTCCCGATTCTTTTCCACCGGCTGTAGAGGTGAAGACGACAACTCCCAATTCCACGCTCAATCTCGGCGTCATCAAGCTGCGCCTTTGTTTTGAATAGGCGACCTCTAGTGGCGAAAAACTACATAGTGCGCCTTTTAAACTTCATAACTTGTGTCGGAGCAATAGCCTTGTGCGCAGCGCTGACCCGAGTTTGAGTCCCGGCTTGAGGTCCTTTGCCTGTCCTGTTCTCCTTTCTCTCCACCCTATTGCTTCCTGTCTCATCTACACTATACTATCTAATAAAGACATAAAAGCAGAAAAATATAATTTAAGGAAAAAAGTATGCATGACAGAATTTTTTTCATCATTATATTTAATTATCATTATAATCATCAAAATATTAAGTTATATAATAATTATTATTATTACAGGGAGTGCAGAATTATTAGGCAAATGAGTATTTTGACCACATCATCCTCGTTATGCATGTTGTCTTACTCCAAGCTGTATAGGCTGGAAAGCCTACTACCAATTAAGCATATTAGGTGATGTGCATCTCTGTAATGAGAAGGGGTGTGGTCTAATGACATCAACACCCTATATCAGGTGTGCATAATTATTAGGCAACTTCCTTTCCTTTGGCAAAATGGGTCAAAATAAGGACTTGACAGGCTCAGAAAAGTCAAAAATAGTGAGATATATTGCAGAGGGATGCAGCAAATCTTAAAATAGCCAAGCTTCTGAAATGTGATAATCGAACAATCAAGCGTTTCATTCAAAATAGTCAACAGGGTCGCAAGAAGCGTGTGGAAAAAACCAAGGCGCAAAATAACTGCCCGTGAACTGAGAAAAGTCAAGCGTGCAGCTGCCAAGATGCCACTTGCCACCAGTTTGGCCATATTTCAGAGCTGCAACATCACTGGAGTGCCCAAAAGCACAAGGTGTGCAATACTCAGAGACATGGCCAAGGTAAGAAAGGCAGAAAGTCAACCACCACTGAACAAGACACACAAGCTGAAACATCAAGACTGGGCCAAGAAATATCTCAAGACTGATTTTTCTAAGGTTTTATGGACTGATGAAATGAGAGTGAGTCTTGATGGGCCAGATGGATGGGCCCGTGGCTGGATTGGTAAAGGGCAGAGAGCTCCAGTCCGACTCAGACGCCAGCAAGGTGGAGGTGGAGTACTGGTTTGGGCTGGTATCATCAAAGATGAGCTTGTGGGGCCTTTTCGGGTTGAGGATGGAGTCAAGCTCAACTCCCAGTCCTACTGCCAGTTTCTGGAAGACACCTTCTTCAAGCAGTGGTACAGGAAGAAGTCTGCATCCTTCAAGAAAAACATGATTTTCATGCAGGACAATGCTCCATCACACGCGTCCAAGTACTCCACAGCGTGGCTGGCAAGAAAGGGTATAAAAGAAGAAAATCTAATGATGTGGCCTCCTTGTTCACCTGATCTGAACCCCATTGAGAACCTGTGGTCCATCATCAAATGTGCGATTTACAAGGAGGGAAAACAGTACACCTCTCTGAACAGTGTCTGGGAGGCTGTGGTTGCTGCTGCACGCAATGTTGATGGTGAACAGATCAAAACACTGACAGAATCCATGGATGGCAGGCTTTTGAGTGTCCTTGCAAAGAAAGGTGGCTATATTGGTCACTGATTTGTTTTTGTTTGGTTTTTGAATGTCAGAAATGTATATTCACGAGTTCACGCTTACAAATAAGTCAAGTAAAATAGATGGTATGCGTATTTGGCGTGCTGTCCGAGGAGAGGGGTCCAAGCTCGGTATTTGGCCCGAACCCAGAGTACTCCCCCCGTATCTCTGGTTAGGATGTTAACCAGGTGCGTGTGAGGAAGACGGGGTGGTGGAGAGATGCTGTAAAACCTGTCGAGGAACGTCGGTGAGTTGACTGGATTATTTATGTGATCCTCCACTTGAGCTGATTGGTAGACATGTTGATTACTGATTGCTGACAGCTGGTTGGGATGACATCATGACTGGGTAGATCATTTGAAAGTGTTCCTCCCGAACTTAGTTTTTTAAGAAACATAATTTTGTGGATGTTGAGATGTTATATTGGTTTCACTGGTAAAAAAAAATAATTGAAATGGGTATAAATTTGTTTTTTGTTAAGTTGCCTAATAATTATGCACAGTAGTCACCTGCACACACAGATATCCCCCTAAAATAGCTAAAACTAAAAACTACTTCCTAATAAACTACAAAAATATTCAGCTTTGATATTAATGAGTTTTTTGTGTTCATTGAGAACATGGTTGTTGTTCAATAATAAAATTAATCCTCAAAAATACAACTTGCCTAATAATTCTGCACTCCCTGTAATATGATTTAAAGCCCCAGAGCATGGCATCATAGTTTATAGCTGATCATTATTATTCATTCAAATTCTGAAAAATTATTATTAGTAGTATTATTAATAATTCTATAATTATTTGTGATTTATTATTTATTTCAAACAGAAGCCATATACTGTGGCATTATATCATGTTGCTGATATAGATATAAAAAAAGATAAAAGATTTGCATGGTCAACGCCCAGTGCGACCGCACCTTTAGTCGCAGGACAACAGCTGCTCGAGGTGAGCGTTCTTAGCACTGAAGTGCCGAATCAGAGGTCAGCACTAGAACAGCGATTGTGGATACACGCGAGAGCAGGGTGAGATAGCGTTGGCACACCTTTTCCACCTGCTACCCTTAATCACGGCACCTTAATCCTCTGCCACAGTCAAAGCCTGGCATCCTCATGTCAGAGCACATCTATAGTGGATTAAAATAGGACAGCTAATTACCATTTACCTCAGTAGGATCATGGCTGGAACTTTCTAGCTTTCGTAAATGCGTGTAATTGTCTGTTGAATAATGCCGACCCACGCTCCTTATATCTGACTTGGCTCACTCACTCATGAAAAGACACTCATGAGTTGATAAGCGGGATGCTGCAGCTTAAGCCTTTCGAATAACACTAATGCCAAGTGCTGGTGTGGGTCCCCCTTATACTGTGTGAAAAGTAGTTTATTAAAACTCCCTCAGGAGTCCCACGGGTACAATTAGTGTTGAACTTTGCTTTGCGGTAATCATATACTGTATGTTTTCTAGACTTTCTAAAACAACTTTTCCTCTTAGGAAAAGTAAATCTGTCATAAATAAGAACATCGTGCTATAGCTCAATGTGCTGATTCGCTATGCGATTAAAGGTTTAAATCCAAAAAATACAGCACAGGCCTCGAGTTTAACACAGAAGTGCATCTGAAATATACATGGTCTATTTTTACTCAAAAGGCTTTGGAAGTTACACAGTGGCGTTAATAACCTACAAGTTCCAGTCACACACTTCTAGTATGCCACATATTTAACAGTTACACATCCAAAATCATTTGGTAATAATGTCATCCTTCCAAATGTTACCCATCTGAGAAAAAATAAAATAAATGAAAAGATAAAATTTGGTACAGAACTTCACTGTATAATGAAGGCTTTGAAGCTTTGATGGACCTTTTTTGACGAAAGTGAGCTATATTTCTGTCTGAAATAAAAGTAAAACATATGGAGGGATCCGCTCTCTCTGTAAACCCTTCTTTTATTTAATCTCAGTCTCTCTGAGACTTTTCCTCTCACAAAAGGGCTTTACGGCATCTATTCTCATTAGAAATGTTCTCTCTGAGCCACTTCTCTACATTCAACAGTCCAGGCGGGTTGAGATGCATTAAACATGGGCACTGGTTCCCAATCTAAAGTGCACGGAGTGCTTCTTTATGTCTGAATTGGTAATACTGCCCACAGGTCAAAAGTACCGAGGACAGAATAGGGAGTCCGCAGAAGAAATGTCTTGCGAATCTGTTCCTTTAATGATATCATTTATCACAGTGCAGTGCAGCCGTTCACTAACAAATCATAATATCTTAATAATCATTTCAGCTTTTTATGATAAGATATAAAGGTCAAAATGCAGCTATTAATTTGGCATACCTTATATCTTGAGCATAATTTAATATAAAAGTATTGAATGTAGACTACTGAAAAAGACTGAACTTTTAATAAAAAGAATACCTGACACCTGATACAAGAGCTCTTGAATTTGATCAAATATAGACAGCCTTCACAGTATGATTGTATCTGTTGCAATGAATGATTTACCCCACTAGAGGAGGAACTAGTGGTCCAAAAGGCTCAAAGTATTACAGACGCTGATCTGAGGTTATGATAGTGCATTACCTATATATAAGATATTGTGAAAGCCGGGTTTATTATAAACTATGTTTAAGACTAACTGAGTAGCTCACATAAAACATGAATTACTCAACATCAGTATTTTAGGATTAAAAGCACATGTTTATAAGAGAAATATGCTCTGTAACAGGATTACATTTAAAATGATTTCACTTGTCCATTTCATTGACAAATGAACTATCCAAATTATTCATTTTAACTTTTGATCTATTCAGTGAAATCTTAAACTAACCACATGAAAGTTAAGCCCCTGTTAAGCCACATTCACATAATTCCCAGACAGATGTTTGTCTGAAATCTTCTAAAACATCCATTAATGAAGCAAGCACTTATCTGACACTACATTCAGTTTCCACAAAACGAAAAGACACTTTTCCAGCATTGAAAACGTACAGTTAGATACAAACAAACAGAGCCACGACGTTCCATAAAGTTCACATTCTCTAAATAAATCTCACCCATTACAGCCATTCCAAGCTTTCAATGCCTTAAGGGCAATGTGACACATAGGTTATATCTGTCCTTACTTTATGCCAGCTGAGTCACCTATTATTTCTCTTAAAATATCCCAGAAGTCAACAGCGTGCAGAGGAAAATACATTGACAACTTTGAGGCTTTGGGCATGAAACACAACATAGACTCGTGAAAACGTCGGAGAATGTGGTAGATTGTTTTGATGGGAAGATGTTAAATGCACAGGTGCGAGTCCCTATATGATCCTTAACAAAAATCAAGTTGGTAACAGTATTTGAATTCTCTCATAATAAATGCGTGTTCTTACCGTCGATCCAAGTGCACAGACGATTCAGAGTGGCATCTTCAACTTCTCCGCACGTTCACACATACTGTACATGTGTGTGTAGACAGCGACAGTGAATGAATGCTGCCCGTAGAGCGCACGAACGCGGTATGATGCCCCAAAAAAAGCTGTCTAGGTAGGCAGCTCACTAGATAGTCTGACGTCTTGCAGACTCCCTTTCCATCCACGTTGTCTGCCCCGTGTGAATTGAAACAAAAAACTCGGATCTCGGTGCTGTTGACTACGTTGGTAGAAATCTGGTGCGGGTTGTGTTTATCGCGGCGCAGTCGGTTCTCCGCAGCCGCCGTGTCCTTCCTCTCATGCCGACTGAGGATGTGAGCGCAGCCGCCGAGATGCTCGATCGTGGTGCGACCCGAGGCAGCCTAGAGCAGTCACCCAATGTGATGATGAGCCTACTAGAAAGAGGAAGAAATACTGAAAACAACAGGCTGTTAGGTCGTTTCACCCAGTGACATGACAGCATGCTTGCTGTTAATTACAAAGGTGAGGCAAAGGCAAGAACATTTGCAACGTTGATTCAAAGTGATTTACCCATAAAAAAACATGTATAAGATTTTTTTTAAAACAATTTAAATGAATAAAACCAGGAAACGGGTTTTTACGATTTTTTTTCTGTAATTAATCACGATTAAAAGCATCTGAGTTTTTAATATATTTATACTCTAATAATTTCACAGTTAGGCTACTCTCCAAATTAATGTAGAAACAACTTAAAGACAGTATATTTAAAATATTTGTTGTAATGGCATCTATTTATGGCCTGAGTATCACTGATGCTAATACTGCTACTGATGTCTCTATGAAATAGATTTTTTTTTAAACCCATTAATGACATTCAACATTACAGAATAATCAATTTCAACATTTATTAAGCTTTAAAAATCAACATTTAATTTAAGTGATCTTAAAACAATCTTCACATAAACCCATTATAAATATCCTATTTACTTCATATATAATCAATATACAGATATTGAATAAAGTTATCAAACACTTTACAGTCTTATATATAGATTAGTCCTTCCTTATTAAAGCTACAAATTTCTCTGTTACCTCTAATTAACATTAATGACAGACATCACAGCAACTTGTTTATTAGGCTGCTGTCACTTTAAGATCTACAGCTGCCGAACCTGATGTGGTCCCACTCATTTTCTCATAACTCTTTAAGTTTATTTAAGACGTTATTTAACTCCTTAAGACTGCTCTTATGATAATACTTGACAAAACGGGTATTTTGGCATAATTCGGTGTGCTATTGTTCGTTGAAAGAGAACTCGATTGTGGCGCTGTCTATGCGCACAATACTGGTGTGTGTATTTCTGTGCGGTTTCAGTTTGTGTGTGTAAAGACATTCACAGAGGCTGCACGATTAACCGAAATTAAACCGAAATATGGTTTTGGCTTAGTGCAATTATCGCAGAATCCATTTCTACAAGTTTTATGAGTTCTATGCATCTAACTTGTGGACTTTCTGTGCAAGGGCGCCCTCTGGCTACGAGTAGCCTATAATGAAACAGACATTATGCTACGGATGTGTGCACAATAATGCTAACAACTAGCCTGGATGCCAGACGAATTTAGCCCCGCCCACAACATTTTTTGCTCGGGCAATTCGGTCTGGCCTCGATCCATAGAGGAGTTATTATGCCCGAACAGAAACTGTTCGGACCAATGAAATTGTCAGGGCGGGTTTTAGACGATGATGGACAGATGATAAACAGTAACGTAATCATCCACGTCATCAAAGGCGCTTGGGTTGAATTTGCTATTATCCTAAACGGAGAACTTGTTCGTATATGCATTCACCTTCACTATTTCTCTCAGAAACGATGATCGTGTTGGTAAGTACTCTGTGTATCCTTAAATTCTTTTATTACAATACTGGCAAAGATCGTTTACACTCATCTTTTTCTTGTAACGTTACTTAATCAAGCGTGCGTGCAGACAGGGTTGCCATGTTTTTTTGCAATGTCGCGCACAATTGCTACTCAAAACTATAGCCCAAAACAATAACTTTCCGGGGGGTTCTCCAGAAAAAAAATGGCATTTGGTTGGCAAAATATGTTATTTTGGCAAGGTTGCCTGCTAAAATTCGCATTCCTGGGTTTATATAATCACATAATTTGGGTCGCTTCAACCCGTGGACATGGAGAAAAACACGGACTTGGCAACACAGAGCAGTTGAGTTCTGTTGACATTTGACAACTAACGTTATGCGTCGCTCCGTTGCTCTGATTGGTTGTGGGTTTATCCAATTGAGGTCTTTCCTGGCTCGGTTGAAACACGCCCCATAATCAAAGCTCAATGGAGCGGTACCAGACTCATATTCTGACTAGAATTGAGTATGACCACGCCAGGCTAGCTAACAACACTATTTTGGGTAAAAATTTGAAAAATAATACTAATCTCTAAATAAATTTTAAGTCAACATCCAAATCATAAGTTTTGCCAATCATAAGTTTTTCTTCAGTGTAGATAAATAAAATTGTGTTTTTCTCTCGTTTAATGCGTAAGATTATTATTGTAAATAATAATAATAATAATTAATAATAAGATAATATTTTTATCTTAATAATTTAATATTTTATAGCAAAACTTTAGATATTTCTAATGATTTAAAAAGCATTTTCAAGTGTGCAACCAAAATGGATGGATGTTTGGAAAATGTTATGGTTCGGATTTTGTGTGCCCTGTATGGAACATTATGATGCCCTAGAATGAGTTGAAACTATATTTTAAATTGTTCTCTGATATCTACATAGAGTGTGTGTGGCTTATTTAAGGGCAAAAAGTGCCCAGATGCGGTTTTACAGGTCCATTTACAACACTAGAAATTGTCACAGAATGAAATGGTCTGTTTTTGCCTTATTTGGAAGGGTCATGAATATTAATGTTGAGCTCTGTTCTGATTGGCTTATTTCAGCAGCTCACACAACACAAGTGCAGTTGTTCAGCTAACACAATCGCCAACAGCACAAGCGGCTCGTGAGTCCTGGCAGAACACAGACCGACTGAATAACAATTTAAGCAGAAAATCTCAAATGGTTTTCTTGTTTGTCAGTGTTTTTAGATCATCAGCACGCGTGAGAGAGAGCTTGCGTTGCCAGATTGCACGTTTAAGTAAAACGCCGGATAGTATACGCATTCTTTTAACAGAAAAGCTCTGATTGGGGGATTTAAATTACTGAAATCTGGCAACCGCAAGCACAAACCTCTTCCCTCCCGACAAAACCAAAGAGTGCTTTTTGTTCAAGTTTTTATTTCTTAAACTACATTTTAGCATCGTATTTTTTCGTCAACGATATTGCATGTTTCTATTGTCACAATAATTGTTAAGGGACGTTTGTGTTATCTCGTCTGGTCTAAATCATGGAAAAAAAGTAAATGAACATTTTTCATCATATTTTCGTAAACGAAATTGACACTAGTCAGAGCAAACTAACAACTTTAAATTCAATTGGTGCTGTATCCTGTTCTAGATAAATATCAGCCATGCCTGTTGGCAGTTCTGTTCTGTGGAAAGGTATGAAAAGCGCTCACATCCCCTGCACAGCTTGGAACATAACATTTATATCCATGATCTGCCGTTTTAACTATATTGTCCTCATCTTCACCATAACTGCAGAACTTCTGTTGATTCGGTTCACGTTAATACTGCCTGGCCTTGAACACGGGCTGGTTATATGCAAATTTGAGGAGTCGTAAATATTAATGATCATGACGGTTACGTCACAGTCGGTGTTATGTTGGGATTCGCCCATTTTTCAGTGGTCTTTTTCAAGCACAAGATTTACATAAGAAGGAGGAAACAATGGTGTTTGAGGCTCATGGTATGTTATTTCCACGTACAGAACTCTTATTATTGAGCTATGCCAAGGTAAATACAGTTTTCAATTCTAGGGCACCTTTAATGTCCTTTGTCAGTCACATGCCTGTTTAAGTGGTGAACTTCATTACTTGTTGTTATTTTCAGAGATCAGAGCAAAATGTCACCAGATTTTGTGAACTAAAGATGTTTAATGGTCTTTTTGGGAAAGCCATTAAGGAGTCCGTTGCTGTAGTCCGACCTGGTTATGAATGTCTTGTTTAAATACAAAGCACCTAATTCTTTCTATGCTTTTTAGATGATAGTAGGCTGAGTTAACTTTTGAAATGTCGATTCCTGGCTTGTATGAACAATTCAAACTGCCTTTCTTGTCTAAGTGTGCAATTTTTTGGCAAGAATATACTTCAGATTAGGTTTTTGTCAACTGATATCTCATTTTAAAATATTACACTGTCTGTGACAATGTATTTGCATAAAGACCTCATTGTGGTAATGTATTATTGCGTTCTTAGTGCCTGATCATCTTCTATTAGTTATATATAATAAACATGGTCATGCTCTGAAATCATAGACATAATATAAAAAGTCTGACCAAAAAAATCTAAATTGTTTGCATAGATTGAGGTTTGGTGTATTCTCTGTCTCACCATTGTTTCTCAACAGGTGAATCACGAAATGTACTGGCCACCCTTGCAAAGTCCTGTCTTTTCCACCCCCACAGCCTCATTTGGAATGCGTCCACCAAAATATCTATTCTTGGCCAGAAATATTCATTTCCACAGGCTATCACATTGTCATCAGCGTGAATCAAAGACCTCTTTAAATGAGGAACTTTAATCATGCTCTCTCAAACCTAAGACACAATAGTTGAACTAAATTTAATGTCTCAACAGTCTGGGCACATCAAGGACACAGTCAACTACATGAAGAATGTACTGCATGTGTGCATGATTAAGCCTCCATAGAACTAATGGAACACGCTGACTTTGGGACTTTAGCTTATTCACCGTCTCACCCAGAGTTAGATAAGGGTGCGTTCACACTTGTCATGTTGGGTTTGACTAAAACGAACCCTGGTGTGATTGCTCGGTTAGTGCGGTTCATTTGAACATATGTGAATGCTGCCATCCGAGCCCTGGGACGCACCAAACAAGCGGACCGAGACCGCTAAAAAGATGGGTCTCGGTCCGCTTCCAAACAAACTCTGGTGCGGTTCGGTGTAGCTGGTTCTTCTCATCAAAGGACCTGTGTTGCCCATTAGTCGGTACAGACGATGGAACTGCTGTCTCTTTGCAGCAGATCTTCGTTTCTGCATACAATGGAGGAAATCTTGGTGCTGTTTTGAATGTTTTGAACATTTTATGAGCTCTTCATGAGTTCTCAGCTGGTAAAAATAAAACCATATGTACACGCATACAATGATCGCGTTTAATCCAGCACAAAGCATTGTTTTGAATGTTCGGTAAACAAGCTCCGTCGCGAAATATAAGTCATAAAAGCCGACCAATCAGGTTGTGACCGTATCCCTATGCCTTTGGTTCAGTAACTTTAGGTTTGCTGTTAAAAATGCCAGTGTGAATGCTAAGAGGACCTGGGGCCTATTGCACAAAACTGGGATAAGGGATTAAGACGGATATCTTGGTGATCCTGACTCAATTTATCCGCTAATATACAGTTGTCGGTCTTGGTGTGAGTGTGCCTTCAGGGTAAGTTTACACGACAGCGGTGTACTAAATTTTGCATACAGATGACAAGATCATCAAGATATCCCGGCTTAATCCCTTATCCTAGTTTTGTGCAATAGGCCCCAGGACTATATGTTTTGTTTTTATTTTTTGGTCCGGACAAAACGAACCAAACTACAAGTGTGAACGCACCCTTAGTCAATACATACCATTTTTATCTCCATAACTCTGTCTGACACACCCACAGCTAGCCTAGCTTAGCACAAAGACTGGAGGTAAACGGCTCCATCTAGCCTACTGCTCAATAAGTGACCAAATAAAGTCAACATTTTCCTATTTATATGTTGTGATATGTATAGTTACATCATGTACTAAGGCCGACGGAAAATGAAAAGTTGCGATTTTCTAGACCGATATGGCTATGGACTATACTCTCATTCCTGCGTAATAATCAAGGAACTTTGCTGCCGTACCGTGGGTGGAGCAGGCGCAATGATATTACGCAGCATCTGAAAATAGTCCCCAGCATGCTCTCTGTGCAAGCAGGTTGTCACATTGGTTTTGTTGACGGAAGTTAGCCTATTTTCAGGCGCTGCGTAATATCATTGCGCCGCTGCACCCATGGAACGACAGCAAAGTTCTCTGATTATTACGCAGGCATGAGAGTATAGTCCCTAGCCATATTGGTCTAGAAAATTGCAACTTTTCATTTTGAGCAGTAGGCTAGATGGAGCCGTTTACCTCCAGTCTTTGTGCTAAGCTAGGCTAGAGGTGGGTGCGTCAGACAGAGTTATGGCACACATGGTGATAAAAATGGTATGTATGGACCATAGACTGTAAAAAAAATATGGACGTAGTGTCCGTGACGGCACCCATAGGATTCTGAAGAGCAGTTTTGAAGCGTAAAGTAGAGACGAGCTGGCCGTTGCCATCTTTGCAGCGCGTCATCGTGCGTCACTCCCGGATAACAGAAAATGGGCATGGGCAGAGCTGAGGTTACGCGATGACTAACAGACAGCAGATAAATGGCTACCCACCTGCCACTCAAAGTGGCCACACCCTTACTTATGCAGAACTTTAAGGCTTAATATAATGTAAACGAATGAGTTATCAAAAAAAATTCAGCCCCCTCACAGTTGTCATGAAGGGCAAAATTAGACCAAAACAAGAATTTGTACCAGGCTGTAAACATGTTTTTTTTGCTGTAAAGTTGGGCATCTTAACATGGAGCTCAATGAGATTCTGCTCCCTTCTGATGAACTGCAGTTTCAGTCACTTCCGTATTGGCTTCAAGAGAGACCGCGGGAGGTTGCCGCTTGGTATGGAATTATCTAACTCTGGGGGTGAATAAGCTAAAGTTCCAAGAAGTTGGAGTGTTCCTTTAAAGAGCTATCAACCCAAAATAGCTTGCCCTCTTAAACATACAGAGGTCATAGTTCAGTTTTGTTCAAAAGACTATAGTATGCCAAATGAGTATGATGTCAGAATATGCAGTATTCATGAAACAGACCATTAATACCTGGTTGACAAGACATACAGCATCTGTTGAGACTGTGAAATGCAGCCACTGGACAGTTTGCTATACCATAAGGCCACAGGTGCAGAGAAGCTGTCAGAGTCTAAACTAAATTTTTGAAAAAAATGCCAGAGAACTGTGAGCCGAGCATCTCTTTTCAAGTCTAAACACTTTAGGTAACAAGTTGTGCCTTGTACTACAACAGTGAAAGTTCAAACTCAGATGCATAATCTGAACGTATGGTAACTTTGGTCATTTTAATATAGCAGATGCTTTGCTGTAAATAAATTCAGTCTCCTTTTGTCTTTTTATGACAATCTTTTATCACCTTCAAAGCCACTTTCCAATTCCACGTTCCCTTTCCAAGACTTTTTCAGCAAAACTTTGCTGTTTGTTTGTTTGATGATGTCTTGATTTGGTTTATATTCGTCCAGAAAACTATAGAAATAATCTGTTTGAACCTCTACTTGCTTAAGAACAGTCAGGGAAGTAAAAATGGCATGTATTATCCCACGAGATCATGTTCAAAGTATCTGTGTCCCATGAGTATATAAACCCAATTCATGACAATCCCAGTGGGTTTTAACAAGTAAAAGATGTTAGATTTAGATTTATTTTTGGAACATTTTCTTTATATACTTGAGAACAATGTGCTATTAGTAGGGATGTTTTGATCACAATTTTTATTTTTTTTTTTTTTTTTTTACACAGGTATGTTTTTATTCAGTTTTGCCATTTCAATCTAAATATTTAATGATCTGTAACCACTGTCTGGATATTGTCTTTTCCATTGCCATACTGAATTTGCTTTTCAATTGTGTAAACCAAGAATCCAAACTTTTGAAAGAACTGAAGTTTAATTTGCAAAAGCACATTCATCATCTGCTTGTGCAGATCTTATCCTTCAATTAATCCATGCACTCCAAATTAGTCTAACATTGATGAAGACAACATTTTAATGACTGTAAACACTGTGCTAGTAGGTTGTACTGCTCCCTTGCCACCCCGTATCCTTGCGTCACCCACAGCGGGGAATGGGTGTTGGGAAGGTTGGGGTCAAATGTTGTGCTGAAATCATGGGTATGAACATAATTGGCCTATTTGTGCAATGCCTACAAATTACAGACTGAGGGGAAGGCAAAGGACAAACCCTTTGCCATCCGATAACCATGCTGCTGTCAAAACAAACACAACCAGACTTGTGCAAAACTGCTTTGGAAATGTTCCCAACTCGCTATACAGAAACCAGAGAGATTTATAGCTAAAATGCAAGCACAATTTTGTTAATAGTTTCATTGTCATGTTCTGTTTAGTTTAGGGTATGTTTACCCGACAGCCTTTTCAACTTAAAACAGAAAACGTTTTATGCGTTTTGACTGTTCATTTACAAGACAATGGCATTTTGGGTGCCAGAAAATGCAAGCTTCTGAAAACGGGGTTTCCTGTGTTGGTGTGTAAAGGGCCTGAATCAATGAATCATTTTCCCTGTCACCAGTTTACGTTCATAGGTTGCAAATATGGTTTCTAATTGAGTTACGTACCTAGTATACCTAGTGTTACAATTTAAAATATCTGTTTTATATTTAAATGAATTTTAAATGGTCATTTATTCTTGTGATGGCAAAGCTGAATTTTCAGCAGTCTTCAGTGTCACATGATCCTTCAGAAATCTAATCTAATGGGGCCTATGTTGATTTGGTGTCTCCTAATTGTTCACCTGGTTACAGGAACTAAACGAAAGTGAGTACATCATAAGCATGACAACTCATGTCAAAGGTACAATATGTAAGATTTTTGGATTAAAATATCAAAAAACCATTAGAACAATGTTATATATTTTGTTGACTTGTATACTTACATTATCCCGAATGTTTCCAAGAACGGGGTTTCCTTGCAGATTTATTTAGAAATACACAATTTTAACCAGGACACGGACCGTGTTCGTGCGTCGCCTATCAATGACAATTTTATAGAAACCATGGAAACAGCAAAGACGCTTTAATATATTATGTGTTTTATTAGTCGGGTGAGGAACTGTTTGAACAGAACGAATAATTGTTATATAGCTCAACACAGTTAGTCTTATTGATTAAATCTCGTTTTCTTGATTTACCGTGAGTACCATGTTTTACCATGCCTAATATCGATCTAGCTTACTGCAGTGTGCAACAAGTGTCTCAGAGCAGTAAAAATGTAATTATGTCTAAAAATATCTCAAGAGTAGATCTAGAACATGAACATGTCAAAGAAATAAAACACAACTTGACTTTACTTACATAATGGAAAATCATACATCTCACAAGTTATTTTGGCAAAAATTACATGAAACCAAATTCAAGGTTATTTTGGCTAGAAGTGGGTTACTCATAGCCGGACTATATTGGGTCTATAGTTAACCTAGATGGTGAAATGTTGGCTTTTCATAGTTTTCACGTGTCGTCACACGCTTGGAACGCCCACCTGGAGGGCAAAAAAAAATGCTTTCCTCATTGCCCGCCAGTCATTTTTACCAGGTTTGTAGTCAGCATTAATGCTGTAAGACAGTGATATAAAAATAGCAAATTCAATATACACCTTATTGATGTTGCATACTTTGTATAGGAAAGCAGATAAACGCAGAATATTAATGCAACACGAGGTTTCTCGTTAGGCGTTTTCCCCATCGAAACCCGTTATAAAGAAAACGTGTTGCGTTCATATTCTTGGCTCATCTACTCGCCTATACATAGTATGCATCATCAAAAATGTGTAAACTGAATTTTATATTTTAATATCACTGTTTTTGTACATTACGGCACTTTAAGGGTTGGTTGCACTAAAAAGGATTCTAACCTGTCGTCAGTTCACCCTTCATCTGCTGCTTGATCAGCTCTATTACGTTTTTACTGCGTTATTAATCTGTTTAAAATGAAGCGGGGCAACAACTTAATTTAATGCAACTCACATTAAGCGTTTTAAAAACTTCCCGCTGTTTTAGTTATTGAAATACTGCAGCAGGTGCTGTATATGGATTGTAAGTGCCCAAAACGTGCATCTTGTTCACATATTTTTGTTTTAAGATGGAAATTTGACAGCCTCGTGCTGCAGTTAAATGGAGTTCTATTGCGGTTTTGCAATCCAAGGCTCCGCGACAGTCACGTGACTGAAAACTATGAATTGCTTGCTGGGAAATCACTCTAGCATAATGTCAGTGTGAAATTAAATAGTCTTCTAATAGAGCTTAAAAATATGCACACACCCTGCACATTATTTTCTGATCACCTAATAATTTATCTGTTGTTAAATAGAACCTGATTGAGTTTATACTCCAGAATGTTCTATGAGACAGTAGCTATAAAGTTCAGGTACAGATATGTCTCCATCTCAAAAAGAAAAATACAAACTGTTACTAAAATTAACAAGACGCAGAGGTTGAAAAGCTCTTTCAACACATCACCCACAACATTGACAGTGTAAAGGAACCAGAAAGGATTGATCCCAGAGGGAAACCATAGAAAGGAGTGTGAATATGTGCTATAATAGTAGAATCCAAGAGGTTTTAGCACTCTATGTAGTTCATCTTGGAGATTGGCATTGATGCTCTGTAGTCCACAACATTCCCTAACAACAAACCCAATGAGCTCATGTTCCCAAGGGTATATGTGTTTGTAGATACGCCTGTCTGGGCAGGATTTCCCAGCATATTTAGAAAGCTAATGAATACATTATAAATCTCTAAGAACGTAAAATCTACAGTGGTGAGCATATCCCACTAGAGGGCAATTTTATTTGAGATATGCAGCTCGTATTGATTCTCCACAGCCATCGTTTGCACAGAGGTACAGCTGGATAGAGGAAGTATCATGTTACATTGTGCACTATAATTACTTCAAAACAAGAAAATTGTGACACTCAGACAAGCAGAATAACATATTATTTCCTGACAAGTGGGGTTGTTCATTTGACAAGTATAGATAAGTGATGCAGATCTTCATTTTCACCTAGTCAAGGGGAGCTGTGAGGCTTTAAATTAGTCATGCAGTGAAAACACACTTTTTAGGGAGTGAGAGAGAGTGTTTTTACTAACTTTACAAGGAAAATCTTGTTTTCTAATCACAGTTATACAGCAATCAAGACACCTCAATGATGTTATTGTCTGCCACTGTGTGTTCTCTAAAAATGTCACGGCGTGTGAAACAGATCTCATGCTGGATTTAATTGAGGGAGTTGTAACACAGCCTTATTGGATGTTTTAGCTTGTGAACAACCGCAGTACATTTATAGGCACTTAACTGCTTTAAAGAGGTTATAGTTTTACTGCTGATCACTTCTGTTTGGTAGTACACCACAGACTTTGCAGAAACATCATCGTTATTTAGGTCTAAAAAAAATTCAGTGTGTGCTAGGTCGCATCGATTCAGGTTTATCTAACCCTGTTCTCTGCGGGCTTGAAGATGGAGGTAGAAATTTTCAGAATTTGGTCAGAAACACAAAGCCTATTAAATCCAGTGACACAGGGAGATCAATACGCTCTTAAAGTGTTTACGCTTGTCCTTTGAGGTTGATATGCTCACTGAATGCATTTGCATTGAATCGTGGCGGAGAGTCTTGGAACCATCATTTGCTTGTCATTATATGGATCAGTCCCAACCCCGAGTTCAAACGCGTGCTAAGTGCCAAGTATGCGTGCTTAGAGTTTTATTCCCTAGCATTAATTAAACAGGGATGCAATACGGGGAAATCTGCAGATGTATGTGCAATGAGAAGTTCAGGCTTTAGGAGATATGAAGGTGAAACATCTGTAAATAGGGTTTAATGACAACAGTGCCTAACAAATAAGCCAAACGCTTATCTTGCTGCTTGCACATTTGTCTCTAATGGGATAGACTGCTGCTTTTTTTTTCTTTCATTTTGAAGTGAACTCACATAACATTCTCACTTAGAACAACAAGCTAACTATCAAAATTATTTTGTCTCACTTTATCTTTCCTGCCAACAGGGACGATTTCATGCCAGATATTTGTTTGTCAGAGTTCCTTGACTCAACTCCATGTTGCCCAAGCCAATTCAGCATGCCCATCTGTGCTCTGCAGTAATCTACACTCTGCAGCAATGTAAATCAAATGAACTAATTGTCTTAATTGCCAGAAATCTCTGTTGTCATTAAGTTTCTACTCTCTTGGATAAACCCTTTGCAATTTTATCCGCCTAATTGATTGGCTTGCTGAATTAAGCATTCCGAATTTTCCTCACACATCACTATTTTTTATAGTTCTCATTCTAAATTTAATATACTGGCACAGGATAGTATACTATATACTTCTGTGCTTGGTGAGAACTTATATAGAAGTTATATATAATGATTTTAATGAGTCATTGCATCACTTATTCAACTGATTAATTTAAAAATACTGGCTGCATCTGAAATCACATACTCTCTTGAGATATGGTAACACTTAGTATAGGGAACAATTCTTACTTTTAACTAATTGCTTATTAGATTCCATATTGGCTGTTTATTAGTACTTAGAACTTACATATTAATGCTTTATTTTGCATGACATTCTACACCACAAGGTGCCATGTAGTATTTATAAGGATATCTTGACAGAAATAATATACACACCTATGTTTTCAGTGGTGTGTAAAGACCTTACAAAATGAACCGTTATTTTTAATACCTTAGAATAAGCAATTTCTATCTACATACTGGTGGTGACTTCACTGTAAGGGGACGCCATGTTTCTACAGTAGCCCTAAACGGACAAACTTCTCTACAGAGTGCTAGTCACTCTCTGCTCTCTCCAACGACAACATTTTTGTTCTGTGTCAGCCACCGTAGCTTCTCTATAACAGTTGCAACTTACAACCTCACCGCTAAATGCCACTAAAATGTACACACTGCACCTATAATCCCAATAACAAACTTAAACGATACAACTACCTTATTAACTATTAATAAGCAGTAAATTAGGAGTTTATTGAGGCAAAAGTCGTCGTTAACAGTGAATACGTGTTCCCCTATTAAAATCTTACCGTAATTAAATATGACCACTAAAAAAGTATGTTCTATATAATATGAATGTGCGTATAGATAATCTGGAAATACTATATTCACCATTTTGTCATTATCATGTGACCTACCAGCGTCAGCTATATCGTTTCACTTCCATTCACAAAAAATCTCTTAGCCTCATGGGATCGTAAAGTATCCATTGTATGCACACTTAAGAATCTTGCAGGAAGAAGTTTTTGTCTACTCTTTAATTATTACTGTAAATTTGGACATACTTTTTCACATACTTTTTTTGCCTATAGCCAGGGCGATATAGGGAAGTAGCCAATGCTATTTCGGATGCAGCCCTAGATTTCTAAGTAACGAATCAAGTGTGTGAATCATTGAATCAGAAACTCTGATTCTGTCAGGAAGGAAACACTATATGCTGTGCTCCGTGAAGCATGAAGAATCTTCTGCTTTTTAGTCCCCCTATATAGTCAATCATTTTACCCCTTAAAACTCATCTTTGCTCACCAAAATTACATATTTAAAAAAAAAAAAAATTCATGGGGGAAAAAAAAATCATGCCTTAAAATGGCTTGAATATAACTCGACACCCTTGCTTCATTTAGTATACGTGGATTCATGAATATGCAAATAAGCCCAGCCTCCATTCACTCATACAGGCTTGTATAGAAGTCGATGTATCAGAACGGTAATACGTTTTTATGTATCGCTCCCTACAACGTCGGACACATAACGGCCATTAACATGATTAGCCTTTGGTTTGACTACGTTATCAAACAGCTAATAATGTGTTGCTTCGCCATCTCAGTCTGCCTTCTAAAAATCAGTATCCTTAGAAACGCTTTGTACAATTTACAACGTCAGTGGAGATTAAGAAAGGAATATAGTTCATCATATCGTAATATACATCATATAGCTACATAATTCACCTGATATATTGCTCAATGACCCGATTTTTCATATCAACAGAAAAATATAACGGGATAACATGGCTTCTCTTGAGACTCGCCCACATATTGATGTGATTGGTTACAATGTAGTTTGTGATGTAAGAGACACCGGCGATTTCACGTCTTTGGTTCACTGGACTTTTAAGGAGAAAATAGCAATCATGTTGATGTATGAATTTGCACATGGTTTGTGTTAAAGCATATTAAAAACACAGCACAAAAACAATAAACAACATTAAAAACTTGATTTTCACTACAGGGAAACAGGGGGAGCACGTTCTTGTTTTTTCCTCACTTGTGGTGAAGTTAAATCACGACAAGTGAGGAATTGGCCATTTTTTACATAACATTATGCTCCGACTCATGCTCTTTTGCTATCTTCCTCTAATTTCAAAGAATATTACAGATATCAAAGCAAAACTTCCTGTGCTTCTTTCTATTTTTCACATGACAGACTCACTGAGACTCAGAAAAGAGATGCGCATCAGCCTCTTTAAAGAAATAACCTGAAATGCCATTTTTTTCTTTTCACTTTCTCTTTTTGAAGTAAGGTGTTTTGAAGTTAAAAGGAAGAGACAGTGTTGGCTCTGCCTGCTGTGCATGTGGCCCGCTAAAGGGATGGTGAGAAGACAAACAGGCATGAGAGTATATTTTCCTGTGATTCACATTTATGTCCTTCTGTCGTATCCAACAGAATGGGATATTATTAAGCTGATTTTCCAGGTTTCTTTCAAGATTGTGTGTGTGAGAGAGTACCTATTATGCATCTATTTTCCGTGTGTAGTAATAACAGACATTAAATGGAGATAAATCCTGTGAAAGTGTTGGACTGCTAGCACTGCGACTGGTAGTGGTGGGTAAAACCATGCTAACTGTAATTAATAAAATGCAAGTAAATATATAAATGTCCATAGTGAAAATACAAAAATGGGTAGGCTTATCAACTTTCAGTATCTTTTGTTGTTGACGTCAAATTCATCTGTCACTTGATAATATGGCTAATACTAAATGCAGTGTTTGTTCTATGTGTTAGGTTGGTAAAAATCACACTTCTGCTGTTGCATATGCATTAATAATGGCCAAAATGGTAGTCATTTTGCATATTATTGGGTCTTTGTGTTTATGGAAATAAATGTCCGTTTTTGATTTAAATATGCTAAATGTTGGGTCTCCATTTGATGTAAAATCTAGGACCTGAAGCAAAAAGAACCACAGCTCTAGCATGATCTTGATCTAATATAAACCAGTAGACAGACAGGGCTCAGTCAAGAGGAAATGGAGTAAAGTGGACGTCACATGTGCTCTTGCATGATGGATGGGACTCACCCAGGATGATAGCTGACTTTGAACTCTATTGTTTTCTTCCATGCAGAGTTAGAAAGCAAGACAACGCAGCAGCTCTGGCGGCCCCCATGCTCTCTGGCGATGGGAGTTTTGCCCTTGAAAGGTTGTTAGCGATAGACAGAAAGTCTGATAGAAATTTCCTTCGTGTTATTCCAAATTCACCCCCCACCCCCATCTCCCTAAAACATGAAAAAATGGCATTTCTTTCTGATGAATTCCAGCACTATCATTTGTTTCGTCTTCTCAAAGCTGAATCCAAACAAACAGACCTAATTAAACACACGGAAAGCAATTAAAATCCCTCTATCAGCTATGAACAGCTTTGAGAGCTTTGTGAGACATGACACACACACAAAGACTGTGTATAGTGCTCAAAGCCTGATTGAATATTTGTGTCAAATTTTTGTATTTTTCATGAAGACTGACAAAATATTCTCTCTTTCACAGAAATTAGGAGGTATAATTTGACATTATTACTGCAATTGACTATAAAATTGGTCCCATTTTAATATGTAAAGTAATGGAGAAGTGACCCCCTCGAGTACAGTGCATCCAATATATTATTTAAAGTTAATAAACAGAAGCATTTGCTGAATTAATTCTTTTTTAATTCCATTCTCCCAAATATGGGGGGTCATAATACTAAGTTGGTTTATAGGTTATGCTAAATAAAAGTTTAAAATGTACTTCTAGATCATAAAGATATCAAATAATAACTCCATGAATTGTAATATTATTAAATTAAATAATAAAAACACCGGCAATAACATAGACAAACAAACAAATAATACAAATCCTAATGAATTGCAGAGTGTGCTAATTAACAAACAGAATATTCAACATAAAATTCGCAAACCACCACTATACAATAACAAAAGTCAATGGAATAAATCTTACAAATATGAACTCTCTTACCAAATATGTTTATTTCACAGATTTGTTTAACTCCATGACAAAAAAAGGAGAGATCAGGATTGAGTCCATTTTCAAACCTGCATTCCCATGAGCACATGCACTACCCAATGAACCACTGCTCCAACATTAACCGCCACTGTTAAATTATACAAACGGATTAAGCATGTCTAGCATTTTATAGCATAACTTGGCATGAAATATCAACATGATGAAAGCGGTATTGCACTGTGCAATGCCTGTGGTGGTCAAGTAAGCATTAGCTATGGTAGGCAGCCATGTGAAACTCTCTACAATAGCAATCATGATGTTCACTTGCCCACCCAGTGTTCAATTCTCTTTTTTCTGTCACAGCTGTGATGAGGTTACAAAGTAAAGGAAACTGTTTCACTTGAGGGTGGTAGACTTATCTTCGCCAAACCTCAAGTTAGCTTGTTTACACATTTTCTGAACAGTGAGGTGCTGTGAACAGATTTGAGTTTGTTGGAGAGAAGTAAGACATCTGTAGTCGGAAAATCAGCGTTAGTAATATTCAGTGTTAGTAGATTGTCTTGCAGCTGTCTCATCGTCTTTGCTGGCTTTCTTATGAGCTCTGCTTTAAATAATTCTTGCCTTGGGGTTTTGCCTGAAGAATGAAAAAAAATGTACTTAGTTCACTACTGCATAGATTGCGGTTCACAAACAAAGGCATTGGTAGGCTTATGTTCTATTTGTGTCATTGCCTACTGTAATTTCCCCTGATCGTTGAGGCCCGATTTGCATATTACTTTGCCATTGGAGTTCCTTGTAATGTCATTGCTGTTCAAGTCTCTCAGCTCAACTGCCCTTGTGCGATGTTAGGTCCGAAGACGTATTGTTTTTTTCTTTTTCTTTCCTTGTGTGTGGGGATGTGCATGCGTCCTCTCTCTCTCTCTCTCTCTCTCTCTCTCTCTCTACGTATTCAAGACATAGACTACCCAGGAATTGGCGGACTGGAGTGGAGCGTCCCTTTAAAGTACGACAGGGATGCTGACGTGGCAGAGAGAGTTATAATTGGGTTTAGTCAGTGGCCGTTTTGTTTGTTGTTTTGGCCTTGCCCAACCCTGAAGACTTTGCTTCATTTTTATTTTTGATGAAACTGAAAGAGGGTTTAAATGGCTTTTCAGAACATTTTCTTTATGTTACCTCCCTGACACTAGACCAGGGTCATAAGCGATATGATGGGGGGGAGAGACCATAAACAACGACAAAACACTTATTTGCTATTGAACAGTGTGGTCAGGATGTGGTGGTAACAGATATCTGTTTTCAGCTCAACTTCGACCCTAGAAAAAGCAATGCATGAGTTAGTTAGATCTTCAGTCATCATTAACTCACATCAGATTATAGGCTTTTCTAAAGGAGGCTTGGCTAAATGTCAACAAACATAGATGTAGAGTGTTTAATCAAACTCTGTGACCTTTTGAATTGAAGTTTTGAGCTGAATTTTTCAGCCCTATGTTTATTGGCAATATGAAAACCCTTTTAGTGTAAAATAGTTTTGATAGGTTTCACACTCAATGTTGAAGCCATTTTCTATGGACTTAATAATATTTTGAGTTTATTTTTGTAAAATCTGAGAAATACCTGTGTTGCAAATGAAACGTAGAAATTGATATGTAAACAGTTAACCAGTGATCTAGTATAATGTGATTTGATTGGCTGTTAGATTTAGTATGGAAGAAATAGAACTCAGCGAAACAGTCAGAAGCCACTGGACTTTGGAGCAACACAGTCTTTTGACCTACACAGAACCACACAGTTAATTTGTAAGAAAAGTAAAGATCCTAAGTTTTTATTTTAATTATTTATCTTTTATGTTTTGAGATTCATAATTAAACTGTAAAACGAAGAACTTTGGATTCAAGACTTTTATTCGCTGACGTTTTGTGTTGAGTACAAAAGAACTTTGAAGTCCTAAGCTAGTGAGTCAGCTTGTTGCACTCACATCTAAGTCAAAAGACTGCTCGACATAGTCAAAATATCGAGTAAATTCCGAAGAGTGCTCGACGAAGCCGAAAAACGAGCTGCGTGAGAAGATCGCAAAAGAAAAAAGACACTCGTGATTACGGCGAGCTAATCGACTGGGCGGATCTGAGGAAAACCTGCTAGCGGCTGCTAACAAAGACAATAGACCAATACGGACGAAAACTACGTCGCGTCAAAAGAAAACAGAAAGAAAGCCAGAGGTAGCCTACCAAGAGAGTGAGTCGTCGGCTGAATGAAACTTTCCCTGGAACAGTTCTGATATTTTTCTTCATGACTATTAGCCATCGTCTAAAAGTGACAATTTTAAAGTGACATGACATGGCAGATGAAAGCGCAGTTGCGGGTGTTGACCAAAAGAGGGCGCCAAAGCCCACAGAAAAGGCTGTAGAGGAGAAAATACACAGGCTGAAAGGAGAACGCAAGGGAAAGTTGGCACAAATAACCAAACAGAAGAATGATTTAGCCAAGTTGAAGGAAAATGAACACAATGTTAATTTCATTAAAGATGAAGAATTGCTACGGTTTGAAAGATGCTTAAGACAATATGAACGGATTAATGAAGAGTTGTGTGAGTTAATAGATGAAGATGATAAGAAAGCGGATCAAGATGCTTATGAGAACAGATATTCGGAATTTCAGCGGTTTATAGAAGACACAAACAAATGGATTGCAGATGTCTTAAAGGATGAGGAAGATGATATTAGGCCACATGATAGTGTATCCAAAGCGAACTCCGTGGTAAGCCACATTTCCAGTACTACTTCTGCAAGGCTGAGAATTAAAGCTGAACGTGAAGCACTGTTGGCAAGAGAAGCAATAGAACAGGAAGAAATTCGCTTGAGAATCAGAAAAGAACAATTGGAGCTTGAAACTGAGCTTGCTGCTTCAGACGCCAAACTAAAGGTGTCTGAAGAATTTGAAGATGCTCATGAATCTAAATATGATTTATTAGAGCTACCTTCAGGACCCAGATTTGAACCCATGATGTGTAGAGAAGAAAAACACAATGTAGACGAATATGTGCGTCGTGGAGCTGGTAAAACATCCCTTACATTCAATCCTAAGCCAGCCACTCAAGTTGGTGCTTCAGATAGAAGAAAGTCATCGTCAAGGTTTGATGCGGTCAGCAGCACGCCACATCTTAATCACCATGATCACACTGATTTTTCTACAGATAGCCTGCACGAAGTGTTACAGCGTCAAAACGAAGTCACTGAGATGCTCATTAAACAACAGAGTTTGTCTCAACTCCTCAAAGAGACATATCCATGTTTTCAGGAGATCCTCTGACTTACAGATCTTTCATAAGGGCATTCGAGCATGCTATCGACAGTAAAACAGACAGTCATCAAGACCGGCTGTATTACCTCGAACAGTTCACGAGTGGAGAGCCACTTGATCTCATTCGGAGCTGTGAGCATATGAAACCCGAAAGAGCTTATAAAGAAGCCAGAGAACTGCTTGATCGTCACTATGGAGATGAAATGACCATCGCTACAGCTTATATCAAGAAGGCTATGGAATGGCCTCAGATAAGGCCAGAAGACAGAAAAGGATTGAATGCTTTTGCTTTGTTCTTGGTTGGATGTTGTAACACAGTGAATGATGTGGACTACATGGACGAAATGAACAATCCTACCAATATGAAGTCCATTTTATCCAAACTTCCATTCAAACTGAAAGAAAGATGGAGAAGTTATGCTTATGACATTCAAGAACGAACAAGAAAAAGAGCCAGATTTCCTGATTTAGTGGAATATGTGTACCGACAAGCAAAGGTTGCCAATGACCCGCTGTTTGGAGATATCCTGGACTCCACTTCAAGTAATCAGAACAGCTCAAAAAACCCAAGCATTAGAAAAAGTGAGTCTAAAAGAAGCAGCTTTGCTGTGAATGTGTCTGCTACTGAAAATAATGTCAGTAAAAGCCAACCTGAGAAGAGAACTTTGCAGCCAAGTCAGCAAGTGTTTTTCAAAGTCCCTGTCTTTACTGCCAGAAGAACCATGCACTGAATGTGCAACAAGATTCGAGAACAGCCTCTGAAAGAAAGAATTCAGTTCTTGAAAACGAACGGCCTTTGTTTTGGGTGTCTGACGGCAGGTCATATGTCCAAGGACTGTAAAAGGGCCTCTTGCCCAGATTGTTCATTCAAGCACCCAGCTATCTTGCACGTTGTTAAGGAAGATGCTTCATCAAAGAACAACAATGCAGACGACAGGTCACAAGTCACAAGTGAAGTCACAAGTGCTCTCGTGTCTGCAGGGTGCAGAAAAGGTGACCATACTGGGGCCGGAAACAGTGAGTGTATTCTTCCCATCGCACCTGTGCAGATAAAACACAAGAAAGACACAAAGATAATCAAGACCTATGCTTTCCTCGATCAAGGAAGTACAGCGACTTTCTGCACTGAAGAATTGGCAAAGAAGTTGAATATGCGAGGCAGAAAGACAGAGTTCCTGCCGTACTATAGCGCAAGAACAGAAAGTGAATAGCTATGAACTTACCGATCTGGAGGTGTGTGGCTTAGAGGAGCAAGATTACATTCAGCTTCCCAATGTGTATACTCAGCCAGATATACCTGCAAAAAAGGCCAACATCCCACAGAAGAAAGATTTGGAGAAGTGGTCTTACCTGAGTCGAGTCCATCTCCCAAAACTTGAAGCAGAAGTCGGTCTGCTCATCGGTGTCAACGCTGCACAAAGCCATGGAGCCATGGGAGATCATTAACAGCCAGAACGACGGACCATACGCTGTGAAGACAGCTCTTGGCTGGGTCGTCAATGGGCCAATCAGCAGATGCCAAGAGAAGGAATCAGATGATGGCAAAAGACAAAGTTTCCTTGTCAACCGTATTTCTGTGATAAGCGTTGAAGACATGCTGATAAAGCACTACAATGCAGATTTTCCAGAAAGAAGATGTGACGACAGAAGAGAACAGTCGCAACATGACAAAGAGTTTATGCATACAGTGACAACATCAGCCCAGCTCGTGGATGGTCACTTCTGCATCAAGTTGCCTTTGAAGGATGACAAGGTGAAGATGCCATGCAACCGTGGTATTGCTGAACAGAGGCTTAACTCTTTGAAGAGGAAGTTCAGTAAGAATACTGACTTTTTTCAAGAGTACAAGGCTTTTATGGACAACATACTGGAAAAAAGGCTATGCAGTAAGGATTCCAGAAGAACAGTTGATTCGCAGTGATGGAAGAGTATGGTTCATTCCACACCATGGGGTTTACCATCCAAAAAAGAGGAAACTCAGAGTCGTTTTTGACTGTGCGGCAACTTACCAAGGTGTGTCGCTAAATGACCAGTTGTTGCAAGGGCCTGACTTAACTAACACCCTCGTCGTATTGTTGAGATTCAGACAGGAGCCTGTCGCCATGATGGCAGATATAGAGTCCATGTTTTACCAGGTGTGGATTCCAGACATGGACACGGATATGCTACGTTTTCTCTGGTGGCCAGATGGTAATCTGAAGGTGGAAGCAAAAGTACAGAATGTGTGTGCATTTGTTCGGTGCTACATCATCTCCTAGTTGTGCGTCATATGCATTAAGAAGAACAGCGGAAGATGCAGCATCAAAGAGTACCCCAGAAGCCACACAGACAGTCCTCAATAACTTCTATGTGGACGACTGTTTGAAGTCAGTAGCCACAGAAGACAAAGCCGTTGCTCTTGTGAGGAGCTGATGACATTGTGTGCCAGTGGTGGTTTCCATTTGACCAAGTGGGTCAGCAACAGCAGAGCACTGCTGGGCTCCATTCCTGACTATGAACGCAGCGGCTGAGGTCAAAGATCTTGATTTGGAGCATGATGAGTTACCAGTGGAACGGGCATTAGGCATGCAGTGGTGCACAAGTACTGACAGCTTCAGGTTCAAAATACATCTGCCGGACAAGCCATGCACAAGACGGGGCATTTTATCTGTAGTCAGTTCGGTATATGACCCAATGGGTTTTTTGGCACCACTCCTACTACCCATCAAGCTCATTTTGAGAGATCTCTGCCAAGAGAAGAAAGGTTGGGATGAAGAGATCCACGATAAGGCAAGCAGGACATGGATGAAGTGGCTGACAGACTTAGACAAGCTTTCAGAACTCCATCTGAACAGATGTTTCAAACCCCTTGCATTTGGGCCCACGAACGCTGCTCAAATCCACAATTTCTCAGACGCTAGTCAAGACGGATATGGTGTTGTGTCTTATCTCTTGCTGACTAATGACCGGGTGAGAAACATGTATCATTCTTGATGGGAAAGTCCAGAGTCGCTCACTCAAACAGATCACGATCCCGAGAATGGAGTTGACAGCAGCAATGGTTGCAGTCAAGATCGATCGGATGTTGAAAGAAGAACTTGAAGTTCCCTGATGGAGTCGGTCTTCTGGACGGATAGTACAACAGTACTAAAGTACATTGAAAATGATGCCCTTCGTTTCAAGACATTTGTAGCCAACCGTGTCTCTTTCATTAGAGAAGCGACTACATCTTCCCAGTGGAAGTATGTCAACACCTCACAAAACCCAGCAGATCAGGCTTCAAGAGGTTTGAAGATCCAGAGCTTCATGGAAAGTAATAGCTGGTTTCAGGGACCTAGTTTCCTGCAAAAGAAGTTGAATGGCCAGAACAACCTGAACAGTGTCCTTACCTGACTGAAGATGATGTTGAGGTGAAGACATCCGCTGCAGTGTCATGCACAAATTCAAATGAGTACACAGATCCACTGAATCAACTCATTGAATATTACTCCAGTTGGCATAAGTTGAAAAAGGCGGCAGCCTGGATTTTGCACTTGAGAAGGACGTTGCAGCACCTGAGTGAGAAGAGAAAGAGCTTGAACTGAACATACAGCAGAATGAGAATGATCCAGAGAAATGCAGATTTATAGTTGAACAGCAAATGGTGATGTTCAAGAAGAATCTGGAAAAAAGAATGCTTACCGTGGAAGATTTGTCCAGAGCTGAAATTGAACTGGTTAAGTACAGTCAGAGACAAGCTTTCACGGAGGAGATACAAGCCTTGCAGCCGGCAGGCTCCAGAGTGAAAAGAACAGTTCTATCTTTAAACTTGATCCATACTTGCAAGATAATGTATTGAGAGTAGGAGGGCGTTTGAACAGATCGGCGATGCCTGAGGAGGCCAAGCATCCTGCCATTCTGCATAAACAGCATAGAATAGCTCACCTCATTCTCCACCACATCCATCAAGAGTGTGGACATGGAGGTAGGAACCACGTCTTAGCAATATTGCGACAACGGTATTGGATACCAAGAGCCAATGCAGCAGCAAGAAAAGTGATTTCAGAGTGCAACCTCTGCAGAAGACTGCATGCAAAGGCAGGAGAGCAGAAAATGGCAGATCTGCCACAAGACCGTCTGCTCCCTGACAAACCACCCTTCACCAACACGGGTGTAGATTATTTTGGACCTTTCGAGGTCAGAAGAGGGCGTGCAAAGGTTAAGCGCTATGGAGTGCTCTTCACATGTTTAACTGTCAGGGCAGTGCATATAGAAGTAGCCCATTCTCTTGACACTGATTCATGTATTAATGCCATGCGGCGTTTTCAAGCAAGAAGAGGTCAAGTGTCAATTATTCGTTCCGACAATGGCACTAACTTTGTCGGCGCTGAACGAGAGCTGCGTGAGGCATTGGCAGAGCTGGATCAATCTCGTATCAATGAAGTCATGATGAGAAAGGGTGTGCAATGGATTTTTAACCCGCCTGCTGCGTCTCACCACGGCGGAATCTGGGAGCGTCAAATCCGTACAGTGAGGAAAGTGCTGAGCTCTGTTGTGAAGCAACAGCTCCTAGAAGATGAAGGACTACACACTCTCTTATGCGAAGTTGAGAGCATCATCAATGGGAGACCTTTAACTACCAACCCAGATCATCCCAATGACCTCGAGCCGCTGACGCCGAATCATCTGCTCGCATTGAAAACACAGCCTAGTTTTCCACCTGGTGTGTTCGCTAAGGATGATGTTTACGCCCGCCGGCGCTGGAGACAAATACAGTATATGGCGGATCTCTTCTGGCGAAGGTGGACTCACGAATACCTACCGCTTCTGCAAGAACGGCAAAAATGGCTCGGCTTAAAGAGAAGTTTCAAGGTTGGAGATGTTGTCCTCGCCGCAGATCTGCTCCTGCCAAGAAATTCCTGGATGTTAGGCAGAATCATGAGGGTGATGCCCGACTCCAAAGGCATTGTCCGAAGTGCTGAAGTTCGTACGAAGACCAGCATCATTCAAAGACCCATAACTAAACTTTGTTTGTTGCAGGGAGAAGACTGAAGATAGAAGAGAAAGACTTGAATAGAATAGAAATTACCAGTTTTAATAGTCTGTGAGAAGTATTTAGTCGTTAATACTTACCAGTTAATGTTTACCTTTAAATACTTTCCTGGGAAGAGAAGAAGATTCTTGCTAAAAGGAATTGAGATAGTGTTAAATGTAAGAGTGTAAATGACTTCAGTTTAAATTTTAGTTGATAATTGATATGTTAAGGCCTAGTCAATTAGGGACCGGGATATGTTGAAGCCATTTTCTATGGACTTAATAATATTTTGAGTTTATTTTTGTAAAATCTGAGAAATACCTGTGTTGCAAATGAAACGTAGAAATTGATATGTAAACAGTTAACCAGTGATCTAGTATAATGTGATTTGATTGGCTGTTAGATTTAGTATGGAAGAAATAGAACTCAGCGAAACAGTCAGAAGCCACTGGACTTTGGAGCAACACAGTCTTTTGACCTACACAGAACCACACAGTTAATTTGTAAGAAAAGTAAAGATCCTAAGTTTTTATTTTAATTATTTATCTTTTATGTTTTGAGATTCATAATTAAACTGTAAAACGAAGAACTTTGGATTCAAGACTTTTATTCGCTGACGTTTTGTGTTGAGTACAAAAGAACTTTGAAGTCCTAAGCTAGTGAGTCAGCTTGTTGCACTCACACTCAATGTAAACTGCAAACTTACATGATTCCTTTCATCATGACTCTGAAGAAATACAGGAAATGGCAGGAAATATAGGGAACCTTTTAACATGGTGGGCCTAAACTATGCAGCTGCATAAGTTAAAGCAACAATATGCAATGACTTTTTCTGTAGATGAATGTATTCAAACGGTTGCTCACCTTAATAAAACTTAAAAAATCAAAGCGTCTTTGGCGTTCCCATGGTTTCTACAAAATAAAACCAGAAATTGAAGGTAACATGGGTATGATGTCATTGATATGCGATGCACGGACGCGGTTTGAATCCAGAGAAATTGCTTATTTCTCTGTATTTAAACATTTAAACATTTGGTAGAATGTAAGTATGTCAACAAAATGTATAACTTTTTTGTGGTTCTTGGATATTTGATCCTATTCAAGCCTGGACATTCCAGCCAGTGGGAGCCTATAGCTGCAGATTTGCTCATATGGCAGCATTTAGTGTTGTCATCATAAAATCACAGGAAGTCTTTCACGGTAGCTACAGTACGAACCGGCAAGAAACTGTGTCTGTTTGTGAATAAGAATGTGTGTTTGTGATAGTGCTTGGTGTAAGATACCTGAATTTATTCTGGCTTCACTCAGTAATTACTTCTCTCTCCTCATTACGATAAGGTTTAGGGCAATTTCCTCCAGATTAATTTAACAGTATGTCTCCATCAGTGGAAAACTGCACTTGAGAGGTAAATTGACTGAAAGAACAAAGGCTTTTCAACAAAATTCAATGGGCAATACCAAGAAACGTCTTAATATATTTTATCAATTCAATTTTATGCAAAAATTAAAGTGCTCGCACAAAATTGAAAATTCTGTCATAAATTAAACCAACACGATCTCATGACAATGCGTATAAATAGTACGAGTGTGCAATCTCGTAGAATGTATACGCCAAAATGAGTTTTGCCGTTCATATGCTACGCAGTTTTTCGCGTGCTTATGATACGCACTTTATGGCGTGTATTTGAAACGCTTTTGGGTAGGGTGAGGGTGGGGGTGTGGGGTGTTCGTACGTATAATACGCCATAAAGTGCGTATCATATGCACGCCAAAAACGGCGTACCATATGCACGCCAAAACATTCTACGAAATTGCACACTCGTACTATTGATACGCATTTTCATGAGATCGGGCTCAATTAATCACCCTCATGTCATTCCAAACCTATACGACTTTCGTTCAACTGAACACAAATGAAGATCTTTTTAATGAAATCTGAGAAATTTCTATCCCTCCATTGAAAGACTATTCACCTAAAACTCTTGACGGTTCAAAATGTTCAAGCACTTTTGCCAAACTCAAGCATGCTTGCCATACGCGCAAGGAACCAGTGAAGTTCATTCTCACATGGTTTGTTCTCGTGCATTAAGCAAGTTCGGTTGAGCTTCGTGCTCATGTGTGTACACATGAAAGTAAATTTAGCTGCATCCAAGTGACTTTGCACTACCTACCTTTTTCCATTCTGCGACCCCTAATTTGAAAACCCCTGCTCTATGTACATTGGCTGAGCAATGTTAATATGTAAATAATAGCCTAAATTAAATCTGTTTATATTAGGTGATTATGTCTCTTCAGAAGACTTGGTATTATCTCCTTATGAACATTTTGAACCATCAGAGTTTTGGGTGACTTTCAATGAGTAATTTTAATTTTAGGGTGAACTATCCCTTTAAGTCACTTCTGTTCAAGGAATAATAGTATTTAAAGCTTGGTATTGTTTTAGCATGCTACAACTGCTTGAATTCAGAGTGCATTCCCAGCACTGGTTCAAGATGCGGAGATATACAAAGTCACAGAGGACAGTCTCTTCCAGCAAACATACACTTTCACCATCACCCCAGAAAAAAAAAACTCCCTCATTATTTGTTTGCTCCTGGCGGCATTCTGTCACAGTTTTCATTTTTATTTGTATTAAAGTCTCCTCACAAAAAGCTAGCAGCAGCACACAAAGACCCGACAGCATGCTGGCACAATCGCTAATGTCATAAAAGCACTGCAGAGGGGGTTGTCTTTTTGGACTTAGGATGGCTCTGGGGGGTGACGGGGCTGAACTAATGTGAGCTCGTAGACAGGACGCAAATACCTGACACATCAGTTAACACGTCTCTCAGCAGGGAGCTGTTCCAGTCCTGACACGGCCAATCACGTCTATGTACGTGCTGACTTCCGGCACTGGCACCACTGCACCCATCATTTATCATTTACTGGACTTTTGTCAGAATCAGCAGCACTGCACCTTACCACCGGGCCTAGATGAGCCCACCGAGCCTAATCAAAGAAGGTGGAAGCCATATGTGTGCCAATAACAGAGAAAAGGAGATAAGTTATCATGGTAGCCCAGTAATGTAATGGCGCTCTTGAATCAGACCATACCTTGTCTAATTGTAATGGCAGGCTTTTAATGACTTCTTGCACTTTCAAACTATTACTTAAGAATGAAAAGCAGTTCACTAAGTTTTAAAGGGGTCCTATTATACCACTTTTTCACAAGATGTAAAATAAGTATCTGATGTCCCCAGAGTGTGTATGCTAAGTTTTAGCTCAAAATACCCCACAGATAATAGCAAAAATGCCGCTTTTTGAGGGTGAGCAAAAACGCGCAGTTTCCTTTTAAATGCAAATGAGCTGCTGCTCCCGGCCCCCTTTCTAGAAGAGAGTGGAGCTTCAAGAGCTCGTGTTAGCAGCTGATTACCTCACGCAGATGCTCTGAAAATGTCAGAAACTGTTTAGCCTTTTATGTTCAAACCGGAGTCAGACGAGGATGGAGAGATTCAAGAAGAAGTGACAACATGTAGAATGCAAGTATGCAGCAGGACATTTCTGAATGGTTAGTTGATTAATTTATGTAGCTGATGTGGACTTAACTATCTTCAAGTCAACGATTAGCATATTATGTCATGATAATCTATAAATCGCTTGTGTGGGAACTGTTGTAAAATGCACAGACCCAGAGAATATATGCTGCATATATTGAGCGTCATACATTTGCAGATGTTTATACTTAAACAGCAACATTACACAATAACTAAAGTATAAAAAAATCATAATCAAGGACTCCTTTAACTAATAATCTCACTCCATATTGAAGTTACAATTACGATTGCCAGAAATCATGGAGAGAGGGAAAACGTTCTTAGTTTAAATACTGTGTATAAAGCGTTGGATCCAAGGTCTTACATATCGCATAATTAGGCAATGACATTCTTGCTAACAGCTTTAGAGACACCAGTGCAAAAAGAGTAAGATAAATAATTACCCATTTTACTAAGTGGTTGAAGAAGTAAAATCATGAAAAGATTACAAAAAAAACATTTAAAAAGCCTTCTTAAGGCTGTGACACACTGACATAAAAGAACTAGCGGTGACGAAAGCTGACTGTCTTGTCGCCTCATGTCGGCTGCATCTCAGCCAAAAAGCTGTGTTTGAACACACCACAAAGACTACAGGCGACTGTCAACTAGCATGTGCGTTCTATGCCTGCATGTAATGTTTATTTGTGAATAAAAGCCTAAATTCAATCTGTTCATCGTTCAATTGTGTCTCTTCAGAAAATGTGGACTAAACCGCTCAATTCATATGGATTTATTTTACGATCTCTTTAGGAACTCTTTAGGACTGTCAATTAAGGGACAGAAATTTGTCAGATTTCATTTAAAATATCTTAATTTGTGTTTCGAAGATGAAGGAAATTCTTACAGGTTTAGAACCACATGAGGATTAGTAAATAAGGACAAGTTTTTCATTACAAATTATTTCTATTTCAAATAAATATCCTTTTTGTTCCTCAAAGAATATTGAAAAAATATATATTATCAGTTTATCAGTAATGGTTGCTGAAAATTCAGGAATAAATTACATTTTAAAAGTATTAAAAAAGAAAACAGTTATATCAAACTGTAATAATATTTCACAATATTAATGACAACATATTTTGACAACACATATATACACAAGATTGGTTGCTGAGGACATGGTTAAATAAACAATTGATCCATTATTTATACAGAAATATCCGAATAAAGCATTTCAGAGAGCCCTATAATAATACTTTGTATTTGTAATACATATTAGAAGATGGTTCTCTATTAGACTAAGTCATTCTAATTTTTACTCATGTTAAATATAAGAATTACCAGGTTTCATCATTGTTATGCTGCCCATGTTTCCCAACATAAAGTGTGTCGAGGTCTAGACCTCCTGATGGTTCATTTGCTTTGCCCTGTACTCTGATTTGGACTCAAAAAGTATTATCTGTGAATCAGCATCTTAATTAAAATGGCATTTAATTAAAGGAGCCAAGGTGTTTACATTATCTCTCTCCTTCCTATGATAATGAGGAAAAGCAATTTAAAGGAGGATTAATGTTGGTGTGTAGTTAAATGGTTGAATGCAAATCACTACATGATTCTCTACTCAATACTGTGCACTATTGGCTGGCATTACATTATGAGATGATAGATAGATTGGATGAACATTCGCTGAAAGAAACCTTGGCAGTCTGTCAGGTTGTAGCCTTTCTGTTTTTATGCACATATTAACGAACAGTTACTGTAATTAGTGCAAATGTAATTTGACATGTCTCAATAAAATATTATTTGCAGGCAAAGGGTACTAATGCAACTTGCATTAACAGTTTATGCCTATTGGTGTCTTTAATAGGGCTAAATGAGCTAACATTAGCTGCAGGATGTTAAAGTCAGCAGGAACATACTGAAACTTGTATTGCGGCTATATGATAAAACCGTACTTCAAGATAATGTACCTGCCTTACCAATCATGACTTAATTCAAGCTGAGGGTGTTTTCTATAAAAATGTGATCAGAGTAAGGCATCTATTAATCCCAGCAGTTTCCATGCTCTGTAGGAAGTGAAAACATGCTGTTGTTACACAGACGGCTATTTCCACCGGATGTGGCACATAAAAATTACTATTGTTGGTGTCATCTAATGAAGTTAGGTTGATTCAGTCATATTTAATCATCTCTGACTTGAATAGAGTCAGTTATTTATTGATGTTACCATATGAATCACATTTTTTAAGTTCCAAGTGTGTAGCACTTTTTTTCTTTCCATTACAGAATTTAAAAGAAAACAATTTGACTGTAACAAGACTATTATTCTTACAAACACAATGAAGCGTTCAAGCTTGAAAAGGACATAAAAGCACCATGAAAGTATCATTAAAGTGGTCCATACAACTCTTGTCCCATATGTCTTCTGAAGCCATAGCTGTGTGAGAAACACATTTTTTTTTTTGAAAACCAAACAAAGGGCCCTATTTTAACGATCTGGGCTTATGGTCTGAAGCCAGTTGCACTTGCACTATGATGGATTTGCTATTTACATGGCAGAATTTGCAAGCAGAAAGACTGAGCACTTCCTAAAAGAGGAGTCCTTTTATTTATAATATTATGTGCTGCTGCGTGTCCCTGTGTGTGTAATTGCAGAGTGTAGCCTACATGCGTTGCACCCGCCTATAGGCACATATTACTAACACGCCCTTTAAATAACACGAAAAAATACTGCACTATTGACTTTAGACCAGGTTTTTGTTGGTCAACGGTACAGTCATTTTCAGTGGCCTTCAAAATAGCAACGCACCAACAATGCGCCTGAACACACCTTGTTTTCAGACCAGCACGCCCATGGGCGAACAGATGGGCACGAGTGCATTTGCTATTTAAACGTTGTAGTGCTGGACGTGAAAATTATACAGTAACTGAGTCGGGGCTGAAACTAGCAAAAAACACTTGCATTTTTATCCAATAAGAAGAGATGTACATAAGCTACGATGGAAACACATTTACCTAATAAATCCCTCAATGCGCAACAAACCTACATGACTTTGCCTCAACAGAGGATGGATAACTGAACTAACCCGTGGACCAATCGCATCACACAGCATCTCAACTGGTTTGATCAGTCTGAAATGCCTTAATTCCCTCCCAGAAGTGTCTCCCAATTGCATTCCCAACACCAGGCATCTCAAAGCAAGGTAACATGACAGGGTTTATTGTTTTCGGTCTATGCGCTCTGAGGTGCAAGACATTTATGATGTAGGGATTTTTTTTTTTTTTTTTTTGCAGCTACATTTTTAATTAAAGATTTTGCACCAATTTCCAAGGAAGTGATGATTTGGTTCTCACCACATGGGATGGAAATGGTGCTGTATTCACAACTTTTTATGCTATATTCCAATTTTGCACATGTATTTGCAACTTTGAATGGAAACAGCTACTGACTCAATGATCCGGGGTCAGCAACTAAGATATAATGGGAATATTATCAGCAAATAACAAATTATCAATTTGCAGATTCAGAATATCTCTTTTATAGAGCCAGAATATGTGGCCTGCCAATAACTTTGTAATAGGAAGTGTGCAAGACTGTCCCAGGTCAGGAAAATGCCAAAGCTCAGTGCTTTTCCACACTATCTAATTCCATATTGGAGCATATTTGAGCATAAGCATACCCCATTACCCTAATTTTATTTATTTCAAAATGTATTTTAAAGTGCAAAGTTTTGAAAAGCAAAAGGTGTAAGCTCTCTAGTCCAAGACTATTGGTCTAGAAATTACAGCTAAAATGACCAGTTCAGGGTCATTGATACTGTATATTTCTGTTACAGAATTTTACACTCAAGCATACTTCAGAGGCGACTGAGACTGCTCAGCAAGTTTAGATTAAAGTGCATGTGTGCAACTCCAGAAAAAAGAAAAGAAAAATGCAAATGAGATTCTAATAAGAATGGCAAGGTAGAAAATGCAAAAATTGCTTTTGTTCTGGGTTTTTTATGTAGCCAAAAGCAATGTCAACGAAAGTTGATGTGTTGAAATTCTGAGAAGGCTGGTTTTATGACGCAGTGCCACTGCCTCAAGCTCAGAGCAAAGAGAACAACAACAGCACGCCAGATTACGCATTGCTCCAGGTCAACTGCCGAGTGTTCTACATCTCATCATTATGAGTGGGTGTGATCAGCCTCACCAAAGGGCACAGGCACCCAGCCATGAAACTAATACTTCACAATTAGTGGGAGTGCCCCTTTCTAAAACGGCAGTAAGAGACTTTTAACTGCAATATCATGATGCAGTTGATGTGTGTGTGAGTGTGTGTGGTTAAGGAGGGCTGTATGACTAAAATCTCATACACTATCAGTCAAAAGTTTAGAAAAACATAGATTTTTTTTATGACTTTTGAAAGACTTCTCTAATGCTTACCATTCCTAAGTCAGAACCAATAATAAAAAGGATTTCTGAAGGACCATGTGACACTCAAGACTAAAGTAATGGCTACTGAAAAATTAAGCCTTACCATTATAGGAATAAATTACATTTTAAAATATATGAAGAGTTCAGATGCAAAACCTCTAAAAGCCACTTGAGTGCATGTTCTCTGCATATAGTATACGTTCATAAAATATTTTCACTTCAAACCCACTAAATCCCAGCCTCAGCCCATTCAGAAGTACCGGTACTTAGGTCGAAACCTATACATAGAAGCCTGACAAAAATGCTTATTTTAAAGAAAAACATCAGACGGACTTCATATTAAAACAGAAAGAAATTGTAATTTTATAATATTGCTGATTAATATTACTAACATTAAAGTTAGTAGTTAGACAAAATACACTTTTATATTGTTTTTGATAATATTTATGTGAATATTCAACCACCCTATATTGTGGTATCCTTCATTTGTTATTTTATCCCATAAATATGAAAAAGCGGCTGCATCCAAAACCTTAAAATTCCAAGGTAGGTAGGCATCAAGGCACGTCAGAATCCAATATTAGCTATATTTCTTTTCTCCTGAGATACCTTCATCGGATCGATTTTTAAAGGCAGCACAGATGTATCCTTCGCTACCTTTGATATCCCACAATCCCAAATGCCAGAGCATTTGACAGCAACATTCAGTAAGTAAGAAATGTATTGTTATTAAAGCTACTCAGTTATTCAATCAAGAGTAGTGAGTGATTTTCTGTTTTCTTTTGTTGTTTAATAGCCTACTGTATATTTGGGTGCTTTCACTATACACAGATATATAATATACACATGCGCTTTTTTTCCCTGATGTTTACATTCACTGACATAACTGACTGTGTTTTAACTTTGTGTGTATTTGACATAACCTTGTGTGTATTTGACAGTTTAAGCGGAATAAGACATGTCTGATTGCCATTTTTCTGTGCACATGCTTCGGATGTGTGCACTCAGAAAACCATATATCAGAAGTTTAAACTAATATGGCTTTCAAAACAAATGTAAATAATAACTTTCATGATGACAAAAAACTGCAATGTTTCGTAAGTTTGACCGCAATATGATAATCAAAACCAAAAATATGTTTTGTTCGTTTTTGGCAGAGTATCTGAGGCACAAGCTATAAATGCTCCGCCCTCTTCTGGATAGGGCAGCGGGGAGCATTTAAAGACACATGCACAAAAAAACAGCATGTTTTGCTTCAACTCAAAAATGGGCATTTAAAACATGGTATAATAAATGATCTGTGGGGTGTTTTGGGCTGAAACTTCACAGACATGTTCTGGGGACACCTAAGACTTATATTACATCTTGTAAAAGGGGGCATAATAGGTAGGTCCCCTTTAAAAATATATATTATTCCAAACTTTTGACCAGTAGTATCACAGCATTTTAAAGTCATTTTATTTCATTATATAGTTATTTTAGCAGGAAGTTTAACCCCAAAATGAAAACAAATGAATAAGTCAAGCAAAACTACAAAAATGACATGACATTACCTGACTCTGACAAGCCTCAAAACAGTAACACATAAATATGACTAGACAAGCTGCTTTTGAAGCCATATTACAGCAGAAGCTTTCCACATTTCTTGACACATTGATCGCATGTTATATGCGGTCACGCTGGCCAGCCCTGGCGTGTGGTTATGTCTGAGTGCATGGATGAGAGCACCTTCTGTCAGTTAATGTGTGTCAAAGACATTTACCTCTGCCCTTCACAGTTCGCTCCCTCATCCATCTGTTTTTCATCTTGTGTCCTAGTGCTAAGGACTGATTATATTCTTTAACAAAGTGAGAGGCACACATAATGCACACTTCAGATTCCCCGCTGAGAATCATTATCTGAATCCCCATGATAATGCAAAAGGTCAGACGGATTCCAACAGACTGACACACCGCTCTGGTGGGTCACTAAATCGTCGACATTAATCTCTTTACTTTGTTGTCAACCATTGAGGCTTCTTTTGTACTGGCCTACAAAAGTGAATGCATTAAAAGTATCTCTCTCTCTCTCTCTCTCTCTCTCTCTCTCTCTCAGACTATATGCCTTACTAATAGCTGAAAGCATCTCTTTATTTGCAGCCTTAATGGATTCCCTTGAGGGCAAAAAAGAAATTCATTATTATCAACAGTAACAGAGAGTGAAATAAGCATATAAGGTAACTGAATGCTCTGATTTCAGCCATTAACATTTTCGCACCAAAATGGCATTAATGAACAATAAAATCTAGAACAAAAACTGTTAACCATTACCTGCATATTAAATGGTCTGTGTTTAATTAGAACGAATGAAAATGATGATGGATGGTATATTGACAGAAAAGACAACATCTCATGTAATGCATGAAACAACAGAAGCTTGTTTTATCACCCAACCTGCTACCTTTACTTTAGCAATGGAAAATTTGCCTTTTGACTTCTGTTGTGTAATCTAAAGCACTTTTCCTGCCAAAAGCGATGACTCAAAACAAATCAAATGCTACACTTAATACCATACATTATGTTCTCTTCAAAAATATTTTACCATCTGGGAGGTTGTCCTGATGTCTCAGAAATTGATGCTTGGTTTCTTGCCCTTTTGTGTTGCTGAAAACTCAGTATAAAAGCATTAATAGCCAACTGAAGACATAAATTGTAAGAACTAAAGTAGGCTACACCACATCTGAAAAACACAAAACATAGAGGAAAAAAATGTCATCATAATTGTTGGTTCAGACTGAAAACAAATCTTCGTTTGAAAAAGTCAATGATGAATTCAGTCGCATTGCAAATATCAATGTCAAAGGGTGTTATTCACTAAACACAAGCACAATGATTTTCTGTAAATGGTTTGTAAATACATTCTTATGTAAAGTGTTTTATCCAATTTATATATGAACGGATCGATGATTTATACAGATATTTTTATGGCTCAAGTTTCATGGTTAAGGCCCTGTTTGACTGTAACCTTGGATAAGATGGTAACAGACATCTGTTTTAAACTTTTCAGCAATCCTATAAGATCATTGCAAATCACACTGTATGGATCTAATAAAATACTGTTTGAATTCTGGCTCCATTCCGTAGGATCGCCATTTAGGAGCCATGACCACAGAAATCACCACGATTGGTCATCTTTCATCTGGAACAGCCCAAAACCATACAATGTGTACTAGGCATTAGATGAAATCTAATTAAAGATTAAAAAGATTAAATAAAAACTTAACTGAAAAACAATTTATCTCTAAGCTAAATCATCAACTGCAAGCAAGATCTCTCTTCCACAGATTCCAGCTTTTGTTTATTTACATTTACATTCAATACTCTCAATTTAATGGTTTCAAAGCAGCCTACCATTATCTCTAACAGAATAGTATTCTACATTTTAATTAAATGTATTAGTCTGTTAATTTGCATTTGTCATTGTTGGTATCTTTCTCTTTTCATTTTAATAGCTGTTTTTGAGTTTATTCTGAAAAGAAAATGGAATTGTTATAATTGTTCTGATTTAATTTGAAGGATCTGTCTTCAGTTTACTATGATATGACAAACAAGGACATCACCTGCACAGTAAATACACTGTAAAAATCATTTAAACTTAAAAGCCCTTGGACCTTGAATTAAAGGGATTACGTCTTCCTCTCACTGCCTAATTTCTCACATGAGGCATTTACTATGAATCATCTTGTTGAAGCATTGGATCCTACATTACCAAACTGGGGGTCCTGGAGTTATAAAAATGGGGCGTGGTAAGGCTAAGGCAAAGTGCACAGCAAGGATGGGAAACATCATTCCTAGAGGGCCACTGTCTTATTCCAACCCTAATCAAACACACATGAACAAGCTAATCAAGGTCTTTAGGATTACTAGAAAGATACAGGTAGTTGAGTTTTATCATGGTTGGGGCTAAACTTTGTAGTACAGTGGCCTTGCATGACCAAAGTTGCCCGGTTGAGTGGTGTACAGTCAGCAGATTGTTATGCAAAAGAAACCTCTTCAGGGTGATATAAGACCCACCGCAAATGGATCTCACTTATTATGTGGCTACTTGCCTGAGTAATTAATTCAAAACAAATTACTAATTTGACAAATTTTGGAGAAGGCTACCGGTTTGAGCGGTCAAGATATATCTAAGTGCACGTCACAGCAGTTGAAGGACAGTAGTGCCAGGCCATCAGCGTTAGACCAGAAGTTAGGGTGGTGCTGACGATTGCATATCCCGCCCCGACCACTAACCCTATCTTTTACTATAATATAAGGTCTACCTTAACGAATGCTTAAGATTGACCTATCAGTAAGCCCCTCCCCTCAGATGCAGATGACCCAATGGAAGTTGAGTATCAATTGCACAGGAACAGGAACTCGGACATCTTTAGTACATCGGACAGATTCATTAGTACAACGGTGGGTAATGAAGAGAGACCACAGTGTGTTGCGTGCCTCAAAATATTAGCAGTATAAAGCCGAACAAGTTAAGACGCCACTTAATGACTTCACATCATGAATGCAGAGAGAAATCTGTTGAAGTTGAGCATTTGTAGTCCTGTATTAATTACAATGTTTCAAATATACATGGCAAGCAATGTCATATCTGAGAGTATCTTTATGTGGGTGCATGTAAGGGGGTCCATTACACAGCTGCTTTGTTGTCCCCCATGAAAAAATGTTCACTAAAATGAATAAAAGGCAGCAAAACATGAGTGAAAGGAAGAGACAAGTGAATGTTAATTTGCAATAATGAACAATATTATTCAAAGCATCCAGAGCTTAAAATCCTCAATAATTCAGGACTCTGCTCCCTTCTAATTCCATATTGATTTATCCGCTTTCTCTGTTAAAGAGATAAAAGGCCAGAATACATAATGAGAACAGTGTTTCACTGTGTTCAAAAGCTAGTTCCTCTCAGTAACTTCCTTTACTTCAAATCGCTTAATTGGATTAAACACTATATGGCCTAAATGGTGTCATATACCCAATGCGTCATCCCATCCAAGTTACGCACAATTTAAAGTGCCCCTATTATGGTTTTTCAAATATTACCTTTCTTGTAGTGTGTAATTTAGCAGTTTGTGAATGTAAAAGTAAATGGGTAAATGGAGTTAGTGAACTGCCTGAAAGGAGACGTCATTAAAGCCAGTCTTAGGGTATGTTTACACGACCACAATGTACTAAAAATGTAAATGAGTTTTTTTCGCATATACAGACGACAATGTTGTCAAAACAATCCCCATTCATACGGATTCACAAGAACGATTAAAAACACTGTATTATGGTGCCAGGCAAGTAGTTGGTGATCTCACTTTGTAAAATAACACTATGTGCCTATAGACTTAACACGTTATACGAATGTGCATGACATCCCAATTTTCACAAATTCACCTTTTTTGTGATTTACACGGAGAAGATAATAAAAACATGAGGATCCCAAAACGCCATGGTCACATAAATGACCGGCCAAAAAGTTTTCCATTTTTATTTGAAAACGTTGTTGTGTAAGTGGCCCCTAGCTGTCTGTACAAACCAATGTAGGTTTGTAATAAATTTGCATAATGTCAGCCTATGGTCTTCATTGGCTACTCATCAAAATAGCTAGCTGGCTAGCCAGCAACCATATCACCCTGTAACCCAAGACTGGTTTCCCACTGAAGCTAAGCAGGCCTGAGCCTGGTTAGTACCTGGATGGGAGACCAACTGGGAAAAGCATAGGTAACTGCTGGTAGAGGTGTTAGTGAGGCCAGCAGGGGGTGCTCATCCTGTGGTCTGTGTGGGTCCTAACGCCCGAGTATAGTAATGGGGAAGCTATACTGTCAATAAGCACCGTCCTTCGGATGAGACGTTAAACCAAGGTCCTGACTCTCTGTGGTCACTAAAAATCAGGATGTCCTTCGATAAAGAGTAGGGGTGTAACCCCGGCATCCTGCCCAAATTTGCCCATTGGCCTCTGTCCATCATGGCCTCCTTATCATCCCTATATATATATATGATGATTGGCTTCATTACTCTGTCTCCTCTCCACCAATCAGCTGGTGTGTGGTGGGTGTTCTACCGCAATATGGCTGCCGTCGCATCATCCTGGTGGATGCTGCACATTGGTGGTGGTTGAGGAGATTCCCCCCTTCTATATGTAAAGCGCTTTGAGTGCCTTGAAAAGCGCTATATAAGTGTAACAAATTATTATTATTATTAACATGACCCTCCCTTAAACATTAGTATAGCTGAGACCTGGAAGAGTTTTGTTCATGTTGTTGACATGTCAAGGAGATGCTGTTTCCTGAGATGTGAGAGCAAATCCACTTTGACTGCACTTACAAAGGTTGAGGACTCAAATTGTTATGGTAAAACTGACACTCATAATTGTTCGTATCACTGTATTTTGTTTCCAACATGCACTGCAAGCACTAGACCACTCACAACAGACAGGACCATCTGACCAATCAGAGCAGAGTACACTCTTGGAAGGGAGGGTTTTAGAGACTGAATCCTTTATCAAGCCGTTACAGACACTGTGAGACAAGAGGTTACGCTTCAATGTATGTTTTATTATACAATGTATGTAAACCTATTATAGGAGTCCTCCAAAACAATATTAGGGGCCGTTAAAATAGCATAACAGGGGCATGTTCTATTTTTTAAAGCTCTAGCCACTTTACAACATAATTTAATCATCACCATTGTATATCGTAAATACAACAACAGACTGATGAGCTGTATGCTCCTCCATTCTAAAATGAAAAAAAAACAGCTCCTTGAAGATTGAATTAGTCTTTTTGATCTCTTAATCCATTTGGAAAGTGACGAATAAGTTACAGAATTCTACTTTCACACTCAAAGAAAATCAGTCAGGTTGGTTGTGGGCAATTGGGTGTCAGTGAGAACATTAATTTGCTTCTGCGCTTATCACTATAGTACATCCATGCTTTTGATCTGCGCTGCCACACAATATGCTCATAACACAAGCTGTAAGATGAATAATCTATAACTTCGGTAGACCTTAATGTGGCAGGTGATCTCGCTCAGCCTGGAGGATTTGTTCACAAGTAGAAATATGTGTGTGGAGGTCTGTTGCAAGCCCATATAAATCATAACCTAGGGCAGAGTCAGAGCATTTGCATATAGGTAATGGAATATTCAAATGTGCCAGAGCACTCGTAGATGGAGCAGGTGAGTATGTAATGATGACACAAAGCCCTGCGAGGAACAGAAGTGATTAATGAGGACTGAACGCAACTCACACCAACCTTACGCGCACAGGCCAGAAAACTGGGTCAAACTCACAGGTTAACGCTCAGTCAAGCAGCGGAGCAGAGACTTCTGCGGTCGTCACGTTCCACAAGTGAGCGACGATAATGGCATCAATCGATGTCTACAGAGGGCATAAAAGAAGAAAAAAAAACTGCAAAGAAAGGTGGAAGATCAAAAGGAGAAAACTGTTGCTGTGCAGGAGAGAGTAAGAACACTGTTAAAAACGACACTGAAAACAACATTTTTGTCAATTAACTTAAACATAAGCGAATTACACTAAAGATTACTTTAATGTTTTTGAAAGAATTCTCTTATGCTCACCCAAGGCTGCATATATTTGACCAAAAATACAATAAAACAAATTCCTATTTTAATTTATTTGAAAATGTAATTTATTGTTGGCAAAGCTGACAGTCTTTAGTGTCAGTCTTTAGTGTGACATGATCTCTCAGAAATCATTCTAATAAGCTGATTTGATGCTCAAAAAAACATTTCTTATGATTATCAGTGTTGAAAACAGTTGTGGTGCTTAATGTTTTTGTGGAAACCGAGATCTTTAATGAATAGAAAGTTTGAAAGAACAGCACTTATTTAAAAATAGAACATTTTTGTAACATTATATAAGTATTTACTGTTATTGTTACTTTAATGTAGCCTGGATGCCAGCCGAATTTAGCCCCGCCCACAAAATTTTTTGCTCGGGCAATTCGGTCTGGACTCGATCCATAGAGGAGTTATTATGCCCGAACAGAAACTGTTCGGACCAATGAAATTGTCAGGGCGGGTTTTAGACGATGATGGACAGATGATCAACAGTAACGTAATCATCCACCTCAGCAAAGGCGCTTTGGGTTGAATTTGCTCTTGTCCTAAACGGAGAACTTGTTCGTATATGCATTCACCTTCACTATTTCTCTAAGAAACGATGATCGTGTTGGTAAGTACTTTGTGTATACTTTAATTATTTTATTACAATACTGGCAAAGATCGTTTACACTCATCTTTTTCTTGTAATCCAGCGCGCGTGCAGACAGGGTTGTTACGTTTTTTTGCAATGTCGCGCACAGTTGCTACTCAAAACTATAGCCCAAAACAATAACTTTCCGGGGGGTTCTCCGGAAAAAAATGGCGTTTGGTTGGCAAAATATGTTATTTTGACAAGGTTGCCTGCTAAAATTCGCATTCCTGGGTTTATATAATCACATAATTGGGGTCGCTTCAACCCGTGGACATGGAGAAAAACACGGACTTGGCAACACAGTGCAGTTGAGTTCTGTTGACATTTGACAACTAACGTTATGCGTCGCTCCGTTGCTCTGATTGGTTGTGGGTCTATCCAATTGAGGTCTTTCCTGGCTCGGTTGAAACACGCCCCATAATCAAAGCTCAATGGAGCGGTACCAGACTCATATTCTGACTAGAATTGAGTATGGCCACGCCAGGCTAACTTTAATGCATTCTTGCAAAAAAAAATTGTCACAAAAAATACTTTTGAACAGTAGTGAAAATCGCACAATGCTACTTTATTGCTCACATTTACAAATGTTTGTCTCATAATATGACTTTATTTCACATTTACCCATATCTTTTTTTTTTTCTATAGTACTAATTGCATATCATAGAACTGAATGACCACGGTATTCACATGGTACTCCAAGGTTCTTCAAAGAACACCATGGTGTTGTCTAAAACATGGTATTACCATGGAACTATGTCTTAAAAAAACATGTTGTTTCCATAATCAAGAGACACTTCTTACTTTCATTATGTGGAAATATCTTACAAAATATTTTTTTACATCCGGATTCATTTACAACAATACCATCTCATTACTAGGGTCATATGGTTTACAAGCACGACTTGCTGCATATATATATAGATATATAAGATCTAGCACTTTTCAAACTTCTGGAAACTTTTTGAAAAAGAACAATGCAGTGACATACTTGAACGTTCCCTGAACAAAAACTAGAAATATTTATTTACTTAATATCTATACATTAAAAGCTAAAAAAAAGTAAAGGAATAAGCTGCTTAAATGCTTTATTGGCTGGCTTGATTAGACAGGAATTAATGTTTACCAGGATGGCAGGTCTCTCCAGAGCGTCTTAGTGGTTTTCCCTTTTAAAACTGTCGAGGATCTCCAGACAGCAATTTAGCGCTTTAGCTCTTATAGCCCCGCTGTCTGAGATATAACTGGAGTCAGTCACTGGAGACACCAACATTAAAGCCCAGCTCTTCCAGAGAGTCTCATTGGCTGCCTGTGTACCAGCATGCAGATGAGGCCAGATGGCAGGAGGCCCCTGCTGAGGCCCTGTCAGGTGAGCACCGGAATTCTCAATGAGGGCGGAGAGGGACGAAACTGAGGGTGAGACAGGTACTTCTGCTGCCCAGCTCAAACAACCTGACAGTTCCAAAAGGAGAAAAAAAAACCTGCTGCTGCCAGAGAGGATATTGGGCCCCTGGACGATGCAATGTGTCTCCCTCTATTTCGCCTCACGGCAGAACTAACAGGGCATGACTAGGAAAGGTGTGTGTCAGAGACCTCGCCACAGCCCTGTGAGATGGGAATCCAGCCCTGATGAGAAGCACTCGCCAGTTGACTTCACCTGCTTTCAAGCAAATGCAGCTAATGATAAAGCAGCACATATTTATTAAGGGTCACTGATTACAGAGAATAGGCCTACTTCCTATTTCCTCCCCAATACAACAAAGTAAGAAAATGAAATATTGCATTAGTAACATTAATTCAAGTATGACACTCTGATAAAGAAATATTGCTTTAAAGGGTTAGTTCACCCAAATAATTTTAATTCTGTCCTTAATTACTCACCCATGTGTCGTTCCAAACCCGTAAGACTTTCGTTCATCTTCGAAACACAAATGAAGATCTTTTGAAGATGAAATCTGAGAGCTTTCTGTCCCTCCATTGACAGCTGGGGAACTGAAACTTAGACTCTTCAAAAAGTTCATAAAGAGGCCAAAATTGTCTGAAGCGACACGATCTCTATATGATGAACACATTAAATGTAGGCTTTTATTCACTTATAAACATTCACAAACCAATTCTCATTTTTGGCTGAACTAACCCTGTTCACATGGACGATAACTAAAAGGACAAAGAGTCCACACCACAACGATAATGCCACAAATAAACAAAATCACTTTCAGACAGCCAATCAGAATCCATCCTGCTTTAACAAGCTCGCTCATTTAAAGGGGCAGACGGTAAAACTGCAGCATGCGCTTACAATAAACCGAACGTTATCGTGAGTTGTGGACACTAATCAGTTTTGGTGCGCACGGCCTTTTGAATGATTTACATGAAAATTATTGACATGTTATCTCCCCACACTGTAAAACATGATTGTCGTTTCCCCAATTTAACCAGAGGTTCCCATTTTTGTTATATAGTGGTAGGCAAGCAATGATTTCAGCTGTTGCTATTCTTTTTATAGCAAAAGAGAGTCATACCGTCATCAAATAAAAATCACAAATATTACTTTTTCCAAATCGTTTTTTCAAATACTTTACCTCATTATTTCGATAAACCAAAAGTCTTATCTCAAATGCATGCCATTAATTGAGTCAATGTCATATAGGTTGGGATAGAATATTTTTTTTAACATTGGGTGAGAATTTTTACATAAAATATAAATGTAATACAAAAATGTACTGCTTTGAATGTATGTGTTTTACCTTCATGGAGTACATGGAGTCTAGATCACTGGATCATCATCTCTTGCTACTGCTTTTGTCAGGGAATTTACATTATCCAGGATTATTTAGACAGAGGTGACTGGCCTTTCATCCACCACCCCTGCAATTAATCGAAAAGATTTCAAAAGGCACAGAGGCAGATCCCTTGATATAGCCATCCACTCCGTCTTAGCCAGCTAAGAAACTCTGCAACAGAGACAATGATTTAGTGGCTGTTCTTAAAGGAAAGGTCATAGCTTTCTGTATCACTGCAGTGGACCCCCCTGTAAATACCTCACAGCTTCAGCTCACGCCAACCAAACTACCATGACTCACAGAGGTGTCTCATATTTCATTTTTCCCAAGCAAACAGGCTTGAGGGTTTGTGTATGTGTGTTTACAGCTTTCTTCACAATTCAGCTCATAAATTGTAGCTATTTGACCATAGGTACAGATATTTGTAATGAACAAAGTAGTGCCAGGGAAAAATGTATCGTGATTAACCTCATCCTAAATAAAAGTTTGTGTTTACATACCATTAGTTTAAGACACATCAAAGTCCATTTTATAAGTGTATAAAACACATTTTAAACAAGACAAGACCAAAACAGACAAACAGCCCAGGTGCCAAATGCACACAGCGTTCTCACACCGGAAGTAAACATATATCGACACATACTGAGTTTCGTAACAATATGCCAATGCGTTCATAAAATATAGCAATGTGCAAAACCATTGCAGTTACAGCTTTGGATATTTTGTGTCATTTTGTAATTAAACTGACGGCCATGTTTTACAAGGTACACCAATGTCATAATGGACTATGATAGCAACAGAGACAAAGACTCTGCATGTCAATTTTAAAGTCAATCAGACAAACGGTACTGTAATTAGAGACCATTTTTATGTTTTGTTTAATTATAGTGGCACCAAGAGGTTTAGTCCCAAAGGTTTTTTGTGTCCTCAGAGTGTCCCTGTTCATAAGAGAGTCAAATGTAGTGAAAAAGTTATAGACATTTATATTTATGAGCATATAAAACACACCCACACCTGACTTTGCATTTTTTGCCACTTACTAACATTTTGATATGTGGCCATTTGCAAAATCTCAACCCGTTACGATTCCAATTTTCCTACAGTGAGTTTGTCTCGATCAGAATAAAAGTTTCTAAGATATTTGCAAAAGTTGTTTAAATGCTACATCAAAACGTTGCACAAACCATAAGGAAAAACTAACGAATACAATAGGTGCCATTAGTAGGCATGTAAAAATACTGTGTGCATCTTTGACATTTGTCTAATTCCTTGTTCCAAGGTTCCCATTCACACTAGATCAAACATACAGAACAAAAAGCATAATATGACTGAAGATCCCTATGACTGATGACAGCAGATGGAAATTGCCTACAGGATATTTTTGTATAGTTATATGGAAATAGATAGTTTAGGCTCTTTGAGATCTCTTCTAGGTAAATATATCTCTGCCATCAGAGGTGTGTGTGTAGTCCACTATTTGAACCTCTTATACATTGTCAAGTACCCAAGAGAATTTCTATCTCAGTGTAAGTTAGAATCGATTAGTGTTTCTGGCTTGCCTACAAAAGTAGATTGGCATATGCTAGGTTTCTTGTGAACATGGGTACCATGGGAACAGAAAAAGAAGCACAGAAAATTGTATTGTCCAGAAAGAATGACAAGTGCTGTAGAGCCCATCAAGTAGTACACGGTTACATGTAGATAACTGATCCATTCAATTGGCTTATATTAAGGTATTGTATTAAATTATAGTCTTATTTATAATTATTTTGAAGTGCAGCTCTTTAGAGGTGGAACTGCACTGCACCCGAGAAATACAAAACAGGCTAATTGGTTGTGCAGAGAAACAGCTGATCTGAGTTAGTTTATTAACTCAATGTGATTCAGTCACATTTCCATAAAAATATTTGTATAATAATAGCCTAATAATAATAGTAAAAAAAACAAAAACGCTTAGTGTACATTTATATGACATAGAAATTACACATGTATAAAATTTATTTTGATTGTAAATGTCTTTAAAAATACAAAGAACTGATCCTTTGTTCTGAGAAAAAAGGTTTCAGTCTTTTTCTTGCAACCCTGGCAGAGCACTTACACTAGGAATGATCAATAGAGAAAATTGAGCAATTATTTTGAGGGAACATACGTTCTCATGAAATACCTACACTTGAATCAATGATTCATAATTATAATTGCACAGACTTCTTGGAAAAAGAAGAGGTGCAAGATATAAAAAGTACCATAAAAAGTATAACATTTACATTTACTAATATAATAGAGGCTTTTATTCAGACTGACAAATAAGGAATGCTACAACACAAGACATTAATCATAATTGAGACAGAATTGAGACAGCATTAGAAGTGCCACAATGCAATATTCAAACATTCACACAGAAAGACAAATAAAAAAGCTAAAATTGTGTGCAACAAATGCTTTATCTTTTTATAATGGTTACCCAGTTATTTGGAACATTTATAGTCCTATCTATGTTCGAATTGATGGATTTCGATATATTATTCGAGAATGCTTGCATCCATTCGCCTGCAGTGAGCTGATAGCCCCTCAACAAGAGTTGTCCGAAGACTGCAAAACTGGAGTTAAAATATGCCCGAATACCATATGAACTAAACATTATCTGAGGCCTCATTGCATGCTCTACTTCACAGACTCTGAAAGCTCCCAGTCAATCAACGTTCTTCCTCTAAACAGACTACAAAGGACAGCGCTCTGAGGGACACTTTAAAGTTTTTAAAGAAGAGCAATATATAGGACAGGGGTTACAAACAAGACAGTTCATTTGTCTCGAAGTGGGCTTAAAAAAATGGGCATTTGTTCTATTGTGAATTTCATATTTTTAAATTCACTCTAATAGCTTCTATTGCAATTAATCTACACGCATATATATATATATATATATATATATATATATATATATATATATATATATATATGTAAATATGATCAAACAGGACAGAGGCCCTGGTAAATATGATCAAATATGGCTGTAGAAAAATAAATCTTTATTGTTTATCCTTTTGATCTTATATTTTAAAAAAATCACAAAAATCTAACCTTTCATTGAAGTAAAAGAATTGAAAATGGGGGGTAAATCACATTATGAAATAAATGCTTTTCTCCAAAACACGTTGGCCACAATTGTTGGCACCCTTTTATTAAATACTTTTTGCAACCTCCTTTTCCCAAGATAACAGCTCTGAGTCTTCTCCTCTAATGCCTGATGAGTTTGGAGAAACCTGACAAGAGATCACAGAACATTCCTCCATACTGAATCTCTCCAGATCCTTCAGATTCCCAGATCCATGTTAGTGCTTCTTCTCTTCAGTTCAGCCTCTCATTTTCTATAGGGTTCAGGTCAGGGGACTGGGATGGCCATGGCAGAAGCTTCATTTTGTGTTCAGTGACACATTTGTGTGTTGATTTTGATGTTTGTTCTGGATCGTTGTCCTGATGGAAGAGCCAACCGTGGCCCATTTTAAGATTTCTAGCTGAGGCCGTCAGGTTTTGATTTTTTATCTGTTGGTATTTGCTAGAATCCATTATACCATGTGTCTGAACAAGATGTCCAGGACCTCCAGCAAAAAAATAGGCCCTCAACGTTAAAGTTCCAGCTGTATTTTTAGCCGTGGGCATGGGGTACTTTTTATCCCTGTTTGCACAAAACCCTTCTGGTAGATTTGCTGCCAAAAAGCTCTTTTTATAGTTTCATCTGACCACAGAACCAGGTCCCGTCTAAAGTTCCAGTTGTGTCTGACCACTGAATATGCTGGAGTTTGTTTCTGGATGAGCGAGGAGGATTTTTCTTGAATCCCTCCCAAACAACATGTGGTGATGTAGGGGTTTGTTTGATTTTTTTTTAGGCTTTCTGACCCCAAGACTCAACTAATCTCTGTGATTCTCCAGTTGTGATCCTTCGAGAGTCTTTGTCCACTCAAACTCTCCTCGTCGCTGTGCATTAGGAAAATATAGACAGATTCATATCAGATTCATAACATCTTTAGCTGATTGGATCTTCTTAATTATTTCCCTGATGGTGGAAATGGGGTTTTCAATGCTTAAGCTATTTTCCTACAGCCACTTTCTATTTTGTGAAGCTCAACAATCTTTTGCTGCACATCAGAACTATATTGTTTGGTTTTACTCATTGTGATAAATGATTAAGGGAATTTGGCCTTTGTGCTTCCTTATATTTATACTTCTGTGAAACAAGATGTCATAGCTGGACAATTTCATGTTCTTCGTCACCCTGGTGTGCTAAAAAATGTAAATATTAATATACTTCAGAGATATTTTGCTCATAACATTTTTAAGGGGTACCAACAATTGTGGCCAACGTGTTTTGGAGAAAAGCATTTATTTCATAATGTGATTTACCCCCCATTTTCAATTCTTTTACTTCAATGAAAGGTTAGATTTTTGTGAATTTTTTTAATAAAAGATCAAAAGGATTAACAATGCAGATTTATTTTTCTACAGCCATATTTGATCATATTTACCAGGGGTGCCAACAATTTTGAGCACGACTGTATATATATAAACATTTAAGAGAGGTTCAGAAAAGGTGTCTCATAAGGGCTGATCTTAAAACAGAAAGCTCAACATCCATACCTGTTAAGTTAAATGTTTTCCCAAAGAAAAGCCACTATTTATTCACCAACAGAGGACTTGTTCAAAGCCGACTCAAATAAAATGCAATTTAAGCATAATAACTCCAATATGCTTGAACAGATCGATCAACTACAGGGGAACATTCAACATAAACCTGTTGTTTTATGAATTCTGCTCAGTGGGAATCGCTCACAAACAGTGCACGAGATGAGAAAGCCACGAAACTGACATGAACAACTAGCCATTTACATCTCTTTTATTTTCTTCCCACTTCAGTTTTCACTTTCACAGAGCACAAAATAACTCTGTCCAGAGAGCATGCAGTGAGATTATGTATCTTATGGGGAAAATGTGCCAGCATGTGCTGTGTCACTCAATGAAACTGATTTAGTCTTCACTAACATATTTTCAGAGGCAATGCAAAGTTTCTTTTTTTGTAGACACACACAAAATGGCTTAATACATCATTTTCATCCAAATCATTTAATTGTTGAAGATACAATTAGCATTAATACAACGTGATAAAACATGCTAATTATTGTTTTACAATGTCTAGAAATGCATTCCATGTGTGACTGGATAGTCAATAACCCAGAAACCACAAATTCTCATGATAAATTTCTCAAACGACAGACTGAATATGTCCAATTTTATATAAACGTTATGCTTAGTTTTCAATCCAATGTGACTGCAATCCTCCTTGCCCTGAGTGTTAGAAAACGTCCACCTAGGCTGCAAAAATTTTTGAACTGAAACGTCTTAGTTACGTAAGGGAATGGAGACGTTATGTCAGTGACGAAATGGGGGTTTCACTTAGAAACCTATCACCTTTTTAAATTCTTCAAAACAAGCCAATGGCAAAACAATGCCATGGGTCTGCGGAATTTGCATAGCGAACTCCGCCCGACAGATTGGGCATATAAGGAGTCGTGTATGCAATCTCGTATTATGTTCCTGCTTCGGGGCCGAGTGCATTACTTGCCTTCTGAGCTTTTCTCTACAAGTAATATGAGCGACTCTTCAGCGGTGTCAGGGTTACGGCGTGTTCCAGTGTGTTCCGCATTCCTGCTGCTGATCTGTGCAGTGATCTGCCACTAAGTGTGTGCTGACCGCCAGAAGCTAGTTAATTAGTCTATAAAGTTTTAAATATGTTTATTTTTCTTACACAAATGCACCACTTCACTTCAGAAGGCCTTTATTAACATTTCATTTCATTTTTGGGTGAACTATCCCTTTAGGAAAGGTTTTCCAAAAGAAGCAAGCAAACAAACTGTGTACGCTCTACTCTCCAAACCTATAAAGCTGGAGAGGGCAATTGAGCTGTATGCAACTCTATCCACCTCTTTTACATCTCCATTGGAAAACTTCCACAGGTCCATGAAAGCAGACCCCAACCTCTAGAGCGAGAGAGAAATATGTTTCCTATATCGCTGCTAAATATCACTCCTTCAACCCTCACCGACCGCCAGAGAAACCCAGCTCTGTAAACTGCTCCACGACCGATTCACCGGCAAACCAAAGAGCCCAGAGTGCAAGGGCCAAAGACATTCTATTCTTGGAGAGAATCAAGCAAGAACAAAAGCTCTTACCGAGAATGCATCATAATGAGCACATTTAGCTCTCTCAAAAGACTCAAACGCACTCTCAGATTCCCATCTTACATGCATATACAAAAGCTAATGAAGTCTAATGCAGGCACCCTTTTATGCACACAGGCAATCCATATAAAGTCATATTGCCATCTTCCATTGAAAACTGGTGTGTTCTACACATGCTTTAGGCACCGGTCATGCCTGGACACGTTTCCATAGCGGCCATGATGCAGCGTCAAGGCCCGTCGAAAGGGAACGCTGATGCTTCAAAATGTTCATAAAGAGATCACAAAGGAAATCCATATGAACAGAGTGGTTTAATCCAAGTCTTGTGAAGAGATATGAACGCTTTATTATGATGAATGATGAACAAGAGTCTTATAGGTTTGGAACAACATGAGCGAGTAATTGATGTATTGATGTAAATGAGGTTTCATTTTTGGGTGAACTATCCCTCTAAGGGTTTTTTTGCAACCAATTTCAAGACCCTACAGGGGCATCCAAATAGCTCACCACATTAGGTGTGAAAATAACCACCATGAATTAAAATATAGCAGAATATCTATTCAAACTCACCATAGGGACTGGTGATCCAATCAGCAGCGTTCTGCCCTTTTAAGATCCCTATCAGACAAAGCCTGCAGGCAGAATCTCTGACATCCAAACAGGTCAGCTCCTAATTCAAGCTTTATCGCAGCAAAAATATCAATGTTCTTGCCCCTCTGATTGTTGGAAATCATTAGTATCTGCTCACAGAGCTCAGAAGTGAACAGTGACAATGTGCAGAATTCAAATGACCACTATATATGACTATGCTATCAGAATATAGCAGATATAAAGACTCAAAGTCAAAAGTATCACGGCAATCAAAGGCTGGAAAGGTCAAAACCATGAGGGTGTTATATTCTATACCTTTTTAGATAATTAGACACCAGCCAGGGCTTTAAGAATAAGTTTCTTTTGCCAAGGTAGTGACTACGGTGTGATTGCGAGATTATATCTTAAAGGTGCCCTAGAATGAAAAATTGAATTAACCTTGCCATAGTGAAAAAACGTCTCGGTTACGTATGTAACCCTCGTTCCCTGAAGGAGGAGCGGAGGCGTCGTCGGGACGTTACCGACGAATTGGGATCACTTTAGGGAGCCCCTATCAGCTTCGAGATAAAGAGAACTGGCCAATGGCCATTGGCGTGCGTGTTTTGCATATCGCACCCCGCCCCGCGGCGCGGGTATAAAGCGGATGCAATCGCCACGCACCATTGTTTTTCACTGAGGAGCCGAACTAGTGACTCGGCCCTGTAGTGATGGTACAGCAACTGTGGCGGCGGGGCGTCGTCTCCGTTCCCTCCTTCAGGAACGAGGTTACATACGTAATCCGAGGCGTTCCCTTTCAGTCGGTCACGTTCGACGTCGTCGGACGTTACCGGCAATTGGGATCTTTGGAAAACGCCACAGTTTACTACCACTTCCAGCGCCCGCGAAAGCCCCTCAGACCCGTCTGCACCGGGCGGGAACTCACGCAGGGGAGTCACACTGCTGTTCCGCAAGACCCATTCAGCAGACTATTGGATAACGCTGGGAAAGCGTGCCCGGAGGACGCTGCGGAAGCCACATCAAGCCCAGAGGGAATTCCATGTGGAGAATACACGTATGGACTGGCCGTGGGCAGTACAACATACGAAAAGTCCCAGGGGTGGCCCCGGCCAAGTAGGCGGGGGAACAACACCAGACTGAGACGGCAGAGCGGGCTCTGCCGAGGAAAGACACGGGCTCGGGAGCACTACCGTGGAAGAATACACATATGGGACCGCCGAGGGGTCACAACATATGGAACCCAGCCTAACACAAGTTCCACCAATGCTACGAGTGTTAGACCTGGCGTCTGACGCTCCGCCACGTCCGACTGCCGAGGGTTGCGGAGGACTCGACAGGGTTCGCCATTCTGGGAACTCGACTGGAGCATATAAGCGCGCATATCCGTTCCAAGGGGAAGGGAGTGGCGCAGCAAGCCGACACTAGAACGGGCACCTCGGTGTTACTGGCTATGGGAAGCGAGCACACGGGAAGCTACCGGCTCTACACGTAGGCTATAGAATCTAGCGAACGTGTTGGGTGTCGCCCAGCCCGCAGCACTACAAATATCTGTCAGCGAGGCGCCACGAGCCAGCGCCCAGGAAGAGGCCACACCCTGGTGGAGTGGGCTCTAACCCAGCGGGCAGGGCACGTCTTGGGAATCATACGCCAAGACGATAGCATCCACTATCCAGTGGGCCATCCTCTGCTTGGAGACAGCCTTTCCCTTCTGCTGTCCTCCATAACAGACGAAGAGCTGCTCTGAGGTCCTAAAGCTTTGCGTTCTGTCCACGTACATCCGTAAGGCACGGACGGGACAGAGAAAAGTCAGGGCTGGGTCTGCCTCCTCCGAGGCAGCGCTTGCAGGTTCACCACCTGATCCCGAAGGGAGTGGTGGGAACCTTGGGCACATATCCGGGCCGGGTCTCAGGATTACATGAGAGTTACCGGGCCCGAATTCCAGGCACGATTCGTCGACCGAAAATGCCTGCAGGTCCCCTACCCTCTTGATGGAGGCCAATGCAGCCAGGAGAACTGTTTTCAAAGACAGGACTTTCAACTCAGCTGACTGCAAGGGCTCAAAGGGCGCTCTCTGCAGTGCTGTAAGCACCAGAGTTAAGTCCCAAGAGGGTATAGAGGGGGGGCGAGGCGGATTTAGTCTCCTTGCCCCCCTCAGGAACCTGACGATCAGATCGTGCTTTCCCAGGACTTACCTTCTACCAAGTCATGATTTGCGGCGATAGCGGCAACATACACCTTGAGGGTGGAGGGAGACAGCCTTCGCTCCAACCCTTCTTGTAGGAAGGAAAGCACTGACCCGACCGAACACCTTCGGGGTCCTCTCGGTGAGAGGAGCACCAGTCGACGAACAGGTTCCACTTCAACGCATAGAGTCGCCTCGTAGGACGGGCTCTAGCGGAAGTGATGGTGTCTACCACAGTCTGCGGTAACCCACCTAGAACCTCCGCGTCCGTCCAGGGACCAAACATGGAGTGACCAGAGGTCCGGACGCGGGTGCCAAAGGGTGCCCCGTCTCTGAGTCAGGAGGTCCTTCCTCAGAGGAATGGGCCAAGGAGGTGCTGTCGCAAGGAGCACTAGTTCCGGGAACCAAGTCCTGCTGGGCCAATACGGAGCTACCAACAGGACCTGCTCCTCGTCCTCCCTGACTTTGCACAGTGTCTGTGCGAGAAGGCTCACTGGGGGAATTAAAACAACTGGCAATGGGCCGAGTCCGGGGCGGCAAACAGGTCTACCTGCGCGGTCCCGAAGTGGCTCCATATCAGCTGGACCACCTGGGGATGGAGTCTCCACTCTCCCGAGAGCACCTGCTGACGTGAGAGCTCGTCGGCTGCACGATTGAGCAGGCCCGGAATGTGAGTGGCGCGAAGCGATCTCAGATGCTTCTGACTCCACAGAAGGAGATGGCGGGCGAGTTGTGACATGCGACGGGAGCGTAGACCACCCTGTTTGTTGATGCACGCAGCGGCCGCAGTGCTGTCCGTGACGACCAGAACGTGCTTGCCTCTGAGCGGCCCCTGAGGCGGCTGAGTGCAAGATGAACTGCTAACAACTCCAGGCAATTGATATGCCATTGCAGTTGGGGTCCCGTCAAAGACCGAAACTGCAAGCCCGTTATGCGTGGCACCCCAGCCGTGGATGAGGCATCCGTGGAGACAACAGCATGCCTGGACACTTGTTCTAGAGGCACTCCTGCCCGTAGAAATGAAGGGTCCGACCACGGGCTGAAGGTTTGGCGGCAACTCGGCGTCACTTGGACACGGAGTGAACCGCTGTGCCACGCCCATCTCGGGACTCGATCGTGTAGCCAGCGTTGAAGCGGTCTCATATGAAGCAATCCGGCGGCGTTACGCGGCTGCAGATGCCATATGCCCCAGGAGCCTCTGAAACTGTTTCAGTGGTACCGCTGTTCTGCGCTTGAGCAATTCAAGCAGTTCAACACCGACTGGGCGCGCTCCTCGGTGAGGCGCGCTGTCTGGGCGACGAGTCCAGCTCCATCCCGAGAAAAGAGATCCTCGTGGGGCAGAGTTTGCTCTTCTCCCAGTTGACCCGAAGCCCCAACTGGCTGAGGTGTCTGAGCACCCTGTCCCTGTGTTCGCACAACTGCCCTCGCGACTGCGCCAGAATCAGCCAGTCGTCGAGGTAGTTGAGGATGCGAACGCCCTGCTCCCTCATGGGAGCAATGGCGCCTCCGCCACCTTCGTGAAGACGCGGGGCGACAGGGCTAGCCCGAAGGGTAAGACCTTGTACTGATATGCTCGTCCGTCGAACGCAAAGCGAAGAAATGGCCTGTGTCGAGGGAGAATCGAGACATGAAAGTACGCGTCCTTCAGGTCGATCGCTGCAAACCAATCTTGGGGACGGACGCACCTGAAGATGCGTTTCTGCGTGAGCATCTTGAACGGCAGCCTGTGAAGGACCGGTTCAGCGCCGCAGATCCAAGATTGGCCGTAACCCGCCGCCTTTCTTGGGTACAATGAAGTACGGGCTGTAGAAGCCAGTCTTCATATCGGCTAGAGGGACCGGCTCTATCGCGTCCTTCGCCAGTAGGACCGCGATCTCCCCCTGGAGCACAGGAGCATCCTCCTTCGACACGGAGGTGAAGTGGATGCCCTGAACTTGGGGACGCCGGGCGAACTGAATCGCATAGCCGAGTCTGATGGTACGGATGAGCCAGCGAGACGGCCTGGGAAGCGGTAGCCAGGCTCCCAGGGACCGTGCAAGCGGGACCATCGGCACCACTGACGCACCCGCAGCGGGCAGCGAGGCGGCATGCAGGGATCCGACTGGAGCGGCCTGGTGGCGGCTCGCAGTGGGACCTGTGTGTGCTGTGCAACACTCACCTGCTTCCGCTGAGGGGATGTGCGAGTGCAGGAAGGCCTCTTGAGTGCGTCCGGCAGCCGGCATCCCCTGCTGGCGAACAGAGGCGTCCGAGGGTGACAAGGCATGGGAGCGTCGCCCACCAGACAGGCGCTCTCTTGGCACCCAGAGATATTGGAAACTGCTCTTTTCTGGACAATTTGGGTACCGCTGGCGCTGGGACCAGCGGCGGAACAGAAAATACAGAACAAAAAATTCTCCCCCGGCCCTCCTCCGGGGAAAGGAGTGGTGCTGCAGCCATCTCCTGAAGAGCAGTTTCCTCCATCTCTGGGCGGCCCGTCTCAGGGTCTCTTACGACGGCGCTTGCCACCTGGCTTGGCAGCGGCCTGAGCGGCTGGACGCCCTTCCCGCGGCCGGCTCCACGCCCACGGCGTGATGTAGACTGCTGCTGGGCCGGGCGGGGCGGAGGCGGCGGCAGGTGGGCGCCCTCGGCGGCGGGCAGGCGGAGGTGCTGCGGCCGGCGGTGGAGCGGGCCAGGGCAGGATGTGCCTGATAGCCTCCGTCTGCTTCTGGGCGGCCGAGAACTGTTGGGCGAAGCTCTCGACCGCGTCGCCGCACAACCCGGCCGGCGAAATGGGGAGTCCAGGAACCGATACTTGTCGGTCTCCTCATGTCGGCCAGGTTGAGCCAGAGATGCCGTTCCTGGACCACTAAGGTGGACATCGCCTGACCAATGGAACGGGCAGTGACTTTCGTCGCCCGGAGGGCAAGGTCCGTCGCCGTCCGGAGCTCCCGGAGGAGCTCTGGGTCAGGTCTACCCTCGTGCAGGTCCATGAGCGCCTGGGCCTGGTGCACCTGGAGCAAACTCATGGCGTGCAGGGCGGACGCGGCCTGTCCACAGGACCTGTAAGCCTTCGCAACGAGGTTGGAAGAGAACCTACAGGCCCTGGACGGGAGACGCGGGTCACCACGCCAGCTGGAGGCGGTCGCCGGACACAGTTGCGTCGCGACGGTCCGCTCAACCGGCGGGATCCCCACGTAACCCTTGGCCTGTCCGCCGTCGAGGGTAGTGAGGAGGGAGGAGCCGCTAGGTCTGTTTCTGGCGCTGAAAGGCGCGCCACGACCTAGTCAGCTCACCATGCACTTCCGGGAAGAAAGGCACCAGGGCGGGACGCTGAGAACCAGCGCGAGCCGCCCCGAGAAACCCATCATCCAACCTTGAAGGTTCGGGACGTGGTGGAGGGTTCCACTCAAGCCCGACCTTCTCGGCGGCCCGGGAAAGCATAGCCGTCAACTCGGGGTCTGACTCAACCGTTGCCACTCTCCCAGAGGGAGGCAGTACAGCTGAGTCTTCATCCTCCAAGGACTGAAACTCCCCCTCCGATGCAGCGATCGACATCTGCTCATCCGCGGGTGCCCCGAAAGTCACCACTGGACGCCCAAGGAGGGGCCAGCAGTTTCTCTCGGAAGCACCACCGGCTGCAGAGCTTGTGAGGGATCAGGGGCCCACGGAGACTCACTCGGCGGGTTTGCCCTGACCGTAATCCTCAGATCACCCCGGGCATTCGTCGAAATAGGTCTATCCTGCTGTTGGGCAGGAATAACACTAGATCGAGGCATGCGGAGGGGGACCCCACCTCCCCGAAGGCAGGCGAGTCTCGATCTAAGCTCCGCGATAGTCATGTCCCCGTGAGAACATGAACTATCCACAAACGCTGCCTCAGGGTGCTGAACGCCCAAACACGTGAGACAGCGATTGTGACCGTCAGCGGGCGAGAGGGAACGACCGCATCCAGAAACGCACGGGTGGAATGACATCTTGAAAAAGACGCAGTGTCACACCCGTGTTGCTCTTTTTGTGAGGAAACGCTCTCTTAAATGTGCTGAAGCACCCAGGGAAAACCGCGGCAGCACACAGGAAATAGTGCAGCCTGTGTGCTGCACTCACTGAAAAGTGCTGTGAGAACAGCAATTGTTTGCTGCAGCTGTGAGCCGCGGTCGCGCTGTTGTGTGCTGTAACGCCAACACGAGCGTCTTCTCTCTCTCTCTCTCTCTCTCTCTTGCTGAATAGCAGTCTTAGTCTTCGACCTGAACGCTGTTCGCCCGAAGTGAATGACAATGGTGCGTGGCGATTGCATCCGCTTTATACCCGCGCCGCGGGGCGGGGTGCGATATGCAAAACACGCACGCCAATGGCCATTGGCCAGTTCTCTTTATCTCGAAGCTGATAGGGGCTCCCTAAAGTGATCCCAATTCGTCGGTAACGTCCGACGTACGTCGAACGTGACCGACTGAAAGGGAACAAGAGTTCAGCACATGGAAATCACATACAGTGAGTTTCAAACACCATTGCCTCCTCCTTCATATGTAAATCTTGTTTGTGAAAACCACCACAGAAAAATAGGCGAATCTAAACATATAGCAATCGATGACGCAATCGATGGGGTCATTAATATGTACGCCCCCAACTTTTGCATATGCCAGCCCATGTTCAATGTCAGGCGGAACTGCAGCCGAATCATCGGGAGTTCTGCAGGTAAACACGCGTCACGCGAGGGCAGCCAAAATGACAGATCATGGACACAAAGTTATGTTCCAGGCTGTGCAGGGGATGTGAGGACTTTTCATACCCTTCCCACAGATAAAAAATGTCAACAGGCATGGTTGTTATAATCGGACACTGCAACAATTTAATTCAGAATTGTTCGTTTGCTTGGCCCATTTCACCACGGACAGTTTTTCTAACCTGGGACAATATCAAGCAGTCTATGCTCAGCGTCTAAAACTGAAGAAAGAGGCAATTCCAACTATATTGCTGCAAGCCGTATGTAGTGTTTTTATCCACTTATTGACTATCTAAACAAGTTCTGGTTGAACTGAAAGTTTCTAGTACAGTAACAATAGAAAACTCCAAGTACCATACATAACTAGTCACTGCGTACATTGTGACTATATAAACATGCAATATCGTTTTTACGAAAAAAGACGAGTCTAAATTGTAGTTGGTTTTGCATCAAAGCACTAAAGGAAAAGAGGAGCTTTTGAGTCTTCGTGGTTGCCAGAGTTCAGTCATTTAATCCCACCAATCAGAGCTTTTCTGTGAAAAGAACACGTATTCTATCCGGTGTTTTACCTAAACATGTGCAATCTGGCAACTATATGCACGCGAGCTCTCTCGCGCGTGCGGTGATCTGACAACACCAATAAACAAGTAAGCTGCATTTGAGCAATCTCCATTTGAGATGTTCTGCTTAAAGTGTCATTCAGTCGATCTGTTCTGAGTCAGGACTCATGAGCTGGTTGTGCTGTTTGTGATTGTGTTAGCTAGCTGAACAACTACACTTGTGTGAGCTGCTGAAATAAGCCAGTCAGAGCAGAGCTCATCATTAATATTCATGGCCCTTCCAAATAAGGCAAAAACAGAGCATTACATATAGGCACAATTTCTAGGGTTGTAAATGGACCTGTAAAACTGTGTCTTTTTTTATACTTAAATAAGCCACACACATCCTATGTAGATATCAGAGATAAATTTAAAATATTGTTTCAAATCATTCTAGGGCACCATTAAAAAGAACTCAATTTGACTAAGCTGAGCAGCTATTAAGGCACATCTCTCTTGTTTGTATTTTATGCTTCCTTGATCGATTTTTCTTTTCACATCTGTCTACATTTTGGCTGATCTCTGTTTTGATATATTTTTATGTGAATTTGAAAATGTTTAAATATTGTGTTGGGAACTGGTAGATGCAGGGAGAAAAAATCCAAAAGAGTCTTCAAAAGAATAATCTTTCAATTACTTTAACAGCTCTCTACAATGCCAGCTGAGGTTCAAGCTACTCGTGGGAAGGTGGTTTTCCAAGCCAATAGTTTGTTCAAACTATCATTTTTGTTAGATCCATAAATGGAATTTTAGTGATTCAAAAAATACTTCAATAAAATGATTTTTCTCCCCCAATCAGATCAGGTTTTAAAGCCCCTGAAGCCCCGCACAATAATGCAATGCTGCAAAAGGTGCTTGTATCTTTTTCCCATGCAGACTATTTGGGTGCTTTTGGTTTCCACAACACAACAATTATCTTGAAACAGGCATTGCCATAGCAACAGTGACAGATTTGGAACGATACTGTGAGAAGTGGGTTGTTTTCAGGGGGTTGGGACAAGGTTGAGGGTCGTTGACATGGACACAGGTCTTATATGGTAAATGTCATGGGCAGTAGCTGCACTAATAAGGGTTAGATATAGAATGGACCCTTCAAGCTTTTCCCGGAAGGGTATTGATTTAGCTGTGTGCAGCTGATGGGCAAGTGGTGGATCAGCAGCAGAAGACAATGGCAGGACTGAGCTCTAATGAGAGCAGGGCGTACACAGGAAGTGATGACATAGAACGGCGGGTGGCAGAGTGCGTAGGATACCATATCTGATATATGTCTGCTCTGCTCTGCTCTGCTCTTTTAATAGTGGGCTGAATAATGATTTGGGAAGACAGTTTGGCAATTAAGAGAAGATAAGAAGAATAGAGTGGGAGGGAACACAGGATGCTTTCAATAGCTGTTGCTTGAGATCAATGTCTTACTGAGATGCTTGTTCCATATCATTGGTTTGGCAGCGTTTGAGCATCTGAATAATAAGCTGTTGAGGCTTTTTAGGACCATCTAATCAGGTCACAAATGTTCATAGTTGTCATCTAGGAAATTTCATGCAGTGGAAACCATTTAGATGACTATTTCGCACCACATATTCTCTATTCTCTGTCAGAGAAAATGTATCGTTACTGGGAAATTACATCCATGAGCAGATGTATAGTACATTCAATAGCAGCATGCTTAGATATTCATCCTCTATTAAACCACATTGTGAGTGCATAAATATGATATTCCCAGGTCTCCTTTTTTGCCTCCTCTGCATATATACACCCTGGAGAAAAAGGCAGACATGCAGGATCAATTTTTGAAAAGTGTTTGTCAAACTGCTGTCACAACATATTTGCTTGTGAATATTTGCTTTATCATCAGTCTCTGAGACTGGCACTCCATTCTTACCCTGTGACTTTTGAATGTCAGAATATTATGATGTATGTGTCTGCTGTGCACAGGCATTGATCGGGCGCAGTTAAACCAGAGCTATAGATCAAGCTTCAGCTTGTCCAGTGGCGAGTAATTGCTCTACATTGCCAATCTTCGATCAATAACCATCTAACATATATGAGCTGAATCTCTCACACTATGCATATTTTGCATTTAAAGGCTCTAGTGACACTATGTTGAGGCCATCATGTGGTTTATTCAAAAACTTTTTAAAGACAGTCTGTTTAAAAATACATCATTTCAGAACAACGAAGCTGCAGCAAAAATGGTTTTAGCAAAGTGTCAAGGGAAAAGATCCCTTTCAGCTATGAAAAATTGAAAGAAAGGAGGCACAAAGCTCAAATTTGAAACAGAAAATGTCAGGCTATCAAAAAATGATGAAACATAAAATGTTCATTAAAAGCTGCCACTTAAGGCCTGTTCACACCAAGGATGTTAAACTATGAAGTTTTTATAATCAATCTATTCTATAACAATAACGGCAGAGGAACAATGCCATTGAATCACTTTCAGAAAGATTTTTATTTTCCAGCAAATGAACGATAAAAAAAAATGAGGGCCAATCAGAATCCACTCTGCTTTAAAGAGCTCAAGCATAGCCTACAGTAAAACATAACGCAGCACACACTCATAATAAATTGATGTGGATGCTAATATAGGTATAGGTATCATGGTATTCCATGCATTCTGAGCTTTTTTACACTGTTAAAGGACAACTCCGGTGAAAAATGAACCTAGGGGTAATTAACACGTTCTCTGGGAAGCGTTTACATGAAAATCGAATGTAAAGAGTTTTATCTCTTAAAACAGATTAGCTTATAACGCTAGTTTATGGGGCACAGAATACGTACAATTAAATCGCTAGTTAATACCACTAACAAGGATCAAAATAGCCTCACACTAACACGAACGCTGTGCTAAGTGATGAACTGTGACTTGGAATCTCATACAAGTATATGGTCCATTGTGTCCAGAAGAAAGCTTTGAACGCAACAGAGAAAATAAATACTTAAAAATAATTAAAAACTACAACAACAAAAATTTCACAAACTTAATTCCCATCGACCAGCTCAATTAGCACAGCGTTCGTGGCTTGACTCATCGAGAATGTTTTGCAAGATGGCTTCTGTCTGTATGCTCGTAATGTACTGTCTTTATAAAGTATCTTCTTATTAAACTGTTTGTACACTTACAAAGTTCTCATTGCTTCGTTTTGCATGTAGGGACCCTCATTATGCTACCGTGTTAGTGTGAGGCTATTTTGAGCCTTGTTAGTGGTATTAACTAGTGATTTAATTGTATGTATTCTGTGCCTCATAAACTAGCGTTATAAGCTAATCTGTTTTAAGAGATAAAACTCTTTACATTCGATTTTTATGAAAACGCTTCCCAGAGAACAATCTGCTCGGTAACCATGTGTTAATTACCCCTAGGTTCATTTTTCACCGGAGTTGTCCTTTAAAGAGTTGGATTCCCGTGCCAAAAATTCTCAGTTCGGTTTCTCACGTTTCGGAAAGTTTTTTTTCGGAGTATGGCCCTGTATGTCGTAACAGTCGTAAAATCCTTGTATGGACACTTTCCCGGAAAAGCACATGCACACACCAACCAGAGCAGGACCGAGAGCACGCCCATCATTCGGGTTACGCAAAAGAAGTGTGTTTTTGGTTGTGAGAAAAATCTCTAATTTTTCGGTGACGAATAGGCCTATAAACTAGGCTCATTGGATTTGCAGATTGTTGCAGGCGGTGAGTAAAATGCACCAGATGTCTGTGTTTTGTTGGCAATCAGAGTGTAAGTGCATACAACACGAATGTATAGTGAATCAAAAGTTATCCATGGATAATGCGATGCAGTGGCATAACTTTGTTTTAAAAAGTTGGTGAATGGGGAAATTCATGAGAAGTCATGTTTAACGTGATAGTTTTATCCTTAACACTAATTCTCTTAACTATAGCATAATACAATATTGTCAGGGTTTGAATGCATCATAGTATGATTGGTATTTTTCTCATTAATACCAAAGGTGTTTATCAGTGATTCGGTTTCAAGAGCAGGGACACGTTTGTGTACATTTTAATTTTATGATTTATCTGGAGCAAATAGAGAATCTATGACGTGTTGTGTGTGTGTGTGTGTGTGCTTGTGTGTGTGCTCATGACTTTTTAGCTACACGCAGGGCACGCCTCCCGGTGCTCTGCATTTTCCATAAGGAGTCGGTACAGTTTATCTGCCTTTTATAAATCTAATAAAACTAAAGACTTTTTTTGAGATATGAAGCATGCAATACTACTCTGTAGGTACTCAAGATTAACATGAGATTAGCTGAAAGTTTCAGCCAACAAAGTCTATTAGCTATTGAAGCTTGTTTCTGCCACAGAATAAAAAATAAAAAAGGTAATTGCTACTTTTTTATCCCACAATTTTGTTCTCCAATTGTGAGTTTACATCTCGCAATTCTGACTCGCAATTCTCAGAATTGCGTTATATAAAGTCGTAATTTAGAGTTATAAAGTCAAAATTGTGTGATGTCTTTATAAAAATGTTTTATTCAGTGGCGGAAACAAGCTTCCATAATTAATAGCTGAGCATGGCTTAATTGCATTATAAAATTTGTTTGGCTGACATAGCTGAAAAAAAAAAGGTTGCACACACAGTAGGTTGCCATTGCAGAGTTCTAAACAGAATGTAACATATAATATTAGCATAATTGCAAGGAGATTGGTGTGTAAAATAGCAGAGTTACAACACTGTTTTGTCTCTCGGGTAAAACGTTTTGTCCAGGCAAAGTTTTTTTTTTTTCAATTTCGAATAGAAAGATCATCCTTTTAAATGTTTAGACTAGGAGAAGAATAAGACTCCTTTAACTAATAAGATTAAGATACATTCATATCAAGCAATTTGGCAGAACTCTGATAAAGTTTTATGCGTAATGAATCTAATTTATGAATCCGTGGAGAGGCAGATGGCTCTTGAGGTGGTGGCCTGGGATATCAGGTAAGCTTCTGCTCTGGTTAGAATAATTAAATGAAAGTTATGGCAAGAGAGGTCAAGGCAATTTTATATAGATAACTAAATATTCATCAGTTTGACCCTAAAACCATGCAATGATTAATTGCATCCCTGATGTGATCAGAATTTAAATACAGTTTCAAAACCATGAACTCACTGAGCTGAGACATCCAAAATTAGCAATTTGTGCTTAATGCATAAAATATGCAGTGCGCGGTGCAGCTTTGTGTTGACCAGGTCATTCTGCTCCTGATAGCTCTGCATGTTTCCTACCAGGATGTCCTCCCAGGGAGGGAAGTTTAAATGATTTCAGATGCATAAGCGTGTTCCGTTCTATAACCAAATTTTGCAAAAAGGTGTTTTCACAATACATATTATGCCAAAGCAGCTTTACAGAGAAACCAAAGCAGCTTTACAGAGAAGACCAAAGCAGCTTTGTAGAGAAAACGCATAAATGGAGCAGTTTTACAAAACTACACACACAGCTTACAGACATGATAAGCATTTTGTAGGCCTATGAATGCCTTTAATAGGTTTGGATGGCATGGGGGAGAGTAAATGATGGCAGAATGATCATTTTCGGGTGAAATGTCTCTTTAAGCATTCTAGTCAACGTCTGTTCCAAACCAGTATCATATGAACATTTGAGTCTGACCCAGTTTGCAGGCCTGTGTGGTGCGTAAGGTTGGTGTGGGTTGCGTTCAGTCCTCATTAATCACTTCTGGTTCTCTTAGGGCTTTGTGTCATCATCACACACTCACCTACTCCATCTATCCACATTTCAATATGCCATCACTTGCATGCAAATTTCTAAAGTCTGCCCTGTAAAATGATTAATATTACTTAATATGGATCTGTTCACATGGAGAGTAAATACATTTGGAGATAGCAGTATCTTAAGAGTAAGGTCCGGTTGGGTTTTGTTATTCCAAACATTGTAATCAAACAGTACATAAATCAAATATACAACTTTTCCAAAGTGAACGCTGGAAATTACATTCATACATCATCATGACAAACTCTGAATATTCATCATAATGAATAAGGCTGTGAAGTGTCCATTCGCCAGTTTGAAAAACAGGTGAAAAGAATCGCATTTCTCCCACAGCTTCTTACGGCCAGCAGCCACAAGTGATTTATTTCTTACATGCTTGCTAGTTGAAAACTCCACTGTTTCTTTTTCTTAGCTTTCCAAATCAATTAGTAGATCAAAAGACTAATTCAATCCTTGAGGAGCTGTGCTTAGACAGATATTCCCTAGGAGCCCCGAGGAACTCATCCATAAAACATTGAAGTCAGTTGTGTCATTCACGTCTCCGCTGTTCACACACCGGCTAGCCACCCCAGCCATTCTGCTCACGTTGCTGCAAGTCAGCCCTCTTAGTGTTTGCTTTTGAGGTAATTAAACTGCATTTGATGGATAACCTTGTTAAAGTGAGAAGTTTAGGTAATGATAATCCAATTAGATGTTTTTATACTGGAACTAATTCAAATATAGTCTAAATTACAGCACAAGCTGCTGATGTTGACATACCAAGATCATTTTTTGCATATTTTGAAAGATTTCAGAAGTGTACCAACATATTAGCAACTTCAATTTACTGTCTTTAGAAGAAGAAATATTACATATGATTAAAGAAGCTTTGATTTCACTACTGACAAGAGCTTGACAGAAAACAAGCGAGAATTGTCTGTTTCAATAGGCTATAATGCCATACACAATGACATTTGGCACAGACGATTTGTTGTTTTAATGATGAGCTCCAAGGCTCTGTGTAATAACCTAAGGACAATTGGACGGCATCTGTTGCTATGGAGGAGGCTTATCTCAGAAGCTTGAGAAATCTCTCAGAGACAGTGTGATTTCCCATTATGTTTCGTTATTTAGCACCAGCGAGGTGCAAACTCTGTTTAACACTCTTAGACACACTGACTGCCCTCATGGGGAGAAAAAGGCATTAGAAATGACTCCGCCGCTTATGGAAAATATTTATCTGTCTGAGAAGTTTCTGAAAAACTCCCCAAGCACAACAAAGTTTCATATTCCAGTATGAAAATGTACTGTCAAGTGTGACCATTCCTTTTTTTTTCAGTCCAATGTTTATGTTTTCTCCTAATGCACAACTTAAGAAAGCACTCACATATGCTGTTTTAATATACTTGCCTGTATATTAAAGTAAATTTAATCAACTTAAATCCTAATTCAGACTTAGACAGCATTTCCAAACATTGAATGCCTGAAAATGTAATTGCAAGTAAAGTCTACTCAAATAGCTTACAATTAGACATGTCAAAGTAAACCAAATGTCTCTTTTGCAGTTTATTAGCAAGCAATAATGCACATATCATTCTGAAAGTAACAAATGCACTGTGTAGCATTAACAGGAAGCACAACGAAGAAGAGAGTCACAATGACAATTCAACAGTAATTGCTTTTTGGGTATAACACACACCCATTCTCAATCTAAGCACAGCGAGATACACTCTGCACAAGGGTAAAGCCATACACCTCCAACATAACAGACACTCTTCCACATCCTTTTCTCATCTTAACCAAAAAAGGCACTTATTTTCAATATTTACATATCTAAAGCATGCTGGGAAGTGGAAATTACCTTCCTGATTTTAACAATGCAAATTATTCATATATGGATTATGGAATCTAAATCGAAACGCACTGCATGAAACAAAAGTTGCAACCGAAAGTGCACTTGTTAATGGCAAATAAGACTCACTGGGATATGAGTCTGGCCTGGGTCATGTCCCGATTCCATTCCCCCTCTCTATCCCCAGCATATCCCTATTGTCCTACACATAATGGTCTAAAAACAACTGAGAATGCAATATAAATCATTTTCTGAGTAAAGATTTAAGCATAGTATCTGATTTTGCTCACTGTTAAGTTGTTCACAGCAGATGTCCAGTAAACATATTGGTTAGATGATTAGTTGATGAGTTGATTAGATTTTTCCGTATCTTTGCGCTCCAGGATATCTGGTAGGTACGGCCTATTCACTACTCTTCAGGACAACTAAAGCATGGGGAAAAGTATTACAAATGCAAATTTCCAGTAAGAGCCCTGAATCTATGTTGAAAGGTCCTCTCCTGGAGATAATTACAGCCTGCTTTGATTACATTCAAAAGACAAGATTGCCATAAATCTCATCAATAATTCAAAGCAACAAAAACACCATCAAGCATTTTTTTTTTACTAGTCCTAGGGTGAGGACATCACTGCTTTCATTCCAGATGTTAGACTCATTGACATGTACACAGTCTGACAAGTTAGCTTCTTTTCCAGACTTTAGGGGTAAGTACACTTCTTGACACTTATCTATAATTCATAACACTTTTTTTGAAGTGTTGTTTAACATCATTTGTGTAAAAACGTTGTATTTACACTAAAGCATTATTTATGAGCATGTGAAATGTGAATCGTGAAATGTTTATTATGATTTATTTTTTAATGATTCAGGATTTATTTTTGCATGCACGTTTAAGTGAGAACTTGTTGATAGCATTATCCAAATTAAAACCTGATTGTGCCGTTTTTAGCAGCAATTTTGGAAAGCAACAATGTGTGTGTGATTCGGATCTAAAATTATAATATCAGTGGCTGTTGCCTGTATCAACGAAGATGTGATGTTACGCACCTGATGTCAGATAGAGACTGCAGACGCACAATGATTGGACACTTCCTGGCTGGTGGTCAAATAGTGCACAAAGCAACTACATTTAAACAGCAAACATAAGTTAACAACACAGCGGAATCAAGCCACAATACAACGGAGGCAAGCCACAACGGAAATGGTGTGTGCGCACACAAACACAGGGCCCACCACAGTCATGTTTTTTTTTTTTTTAAAGGGCTCCTATTATGCCCGTTTACATCCTAGAATATGTTTTCATGCTTGACTGTTCAAAAAATGAATTATTTTTCACATATTTTACATTATTACAGCTCTACTCTCCCCAGTCTGGCTTGAACGCACAGTTTAGTTCCTGTTTCGATGAAGCCACACCTCCTGAAATGTGCTGTGATTGGTTAGCTGGCCTATGTGTGATGTGATTGGCACAGCTAGCACATTTTCATGAAATGTCCCACCCCTTCATAACAGTGAGTTCTGCTCTGGTGTAAATAATTAAGGATGGTGTAATTTTAAAACCAATTCAAGCCCAATTCAGACCTTGACGATGTTAACGAGCACTGCCAATGACATTACGTGTTATTTTTAGGGGGGTTGGCTCTTCAAACTGAGGTGAAAGTTGATTGGTTGCTCCTACATGTGTACTGTTCAATGGCATTTTCGATTGACAAATTGATAAAGAAAAGCATTTGGCAAAACGACAAAGAGAAGCAATTGGCAAATAGAGAGAGAAAAGCGTTTGCCAAATGCTTGGAATTCTGGAATTCACTGCCGCTTCAATTTACCTGTAAATATCTTAATTTAATTTATATTTAAAGCCTTAATAAATATTTATCCTCCTATAGAATCATGATGATTTCTAATGACTCATTCCAGTTGATTTTACTTTGTCAATAGAACCACTTTTCTTCCTTTATGTTTTCTAAAGTTTGTATTTGGTCTTTGAGTGGCGACTGAGGGTCTGGCCTATAGGGATGTGTGATCAGTAAAACACTTGATAGCAACATGTTGTCGTGTATTTGGATTTTGTATGCATAAAATACCACACACCCCTAACATGCTGGGAGTGCAGTAACAGTGTTACTGTGTTACTCGGCTTCCAGAGATTAAATATGGATGTCTTTCATTTTTATTATATTTCATTCATTTTATATTTCCTTTTACTGAAACACTAAAGAATCAAACTGAATATTTCCTGTACTATTGTCTGTACCTCCGACTGAGAGAAAACACATGCTATCAGTATGTTTTGGGAAACATTTGGGATTGGAGCTTAATCAGCTCCAACCTTGGAGAGACTGTGTATCTGTGTATGTGCGTAATATTCTGTGTTACAGATCAGTATTGGAGGTGGATTACAGGCCTCCTAAGAGACAGGTGTATTTGTTGTTCTGGACAAACTGGCGCCTGCTCGGGTGAAAGCATGGACATGTGCATCTGATTAACTGACAATGTGTGGAAATTTACCATGACTGCGCATTTTCTCGGAGCCATTCAGAATTATCCACCTTGCAATAATGAGTTAGACCTTGAAAAAAGTATAACGGTTGAGACAATTGTATGTACGGTACGACGAAACTGGCAGAGAAGGAGCGTGGCCTACGAACTCCTTGTGAGACTTGAAGCTGCATGGCTTCTGCTGATGAAACAGCAAACTGTTCTTCAGTAAAATGTTTCTTTAATTAATTGCACTCCTGCCTCTTGGTCTTAAATCTTCACTACTGGTCTCTGGATCTAAAATGTTAACCCCTAACATGCTTTTTTAAAAAGCTTTTTTAAATGTTTTTATTTACACATTATTATTATTGTTGATAAATTGATTCCTCATTTTATTTTTAAGAGGGACTCCTGGTCCTCCATATGGCACTGCCACCTTCTAAAGTTACTGTCAGTGTTACTGGACACTTTCATTTACTTATTTATCATTGTTGCCTCCCATTTATGTGTGTTGATCCATTGCTAGGGTCAGACAATATGTAATCTAACCGTCTTTCTGGTGTGTCAGTGTTTATTTTGTATTAAACCATATAGCTTGTCGTTTATTATTTAAGGTATGCTGTGATTTGACATTTGAACATTCATTTTTATTCTTATTTTGCATGTATACACAGACATTTCATACAAGGTTAGGTCATGAATATTTGCCTAAAAGTCATGGAAATGTATTGGTAGAAATGTGTACGAACCCTGTAATTGGACATGTTAATAAAACACAACTACAAATAATAAGACATACTTACAAGTTGTGATCCACAAACAACAGATTGTCCAGGCTACGTCTTTCAAGGGAAGCTTTTTTATGTAGCATGCATTGTACTCTCTTAGTTTCTGGAAGCTGTCCTCCGTAAAATGTGCAGCGCATAGACAAGCGTTATAATGTTCAGCAACAGTGTTTAAAAGAAATTTGAACCACTCCAAATTCATCCGCCAATCTTTTTCCAGGGTGGAAAAAAACAGCATCAACACTCTTAATCTTCTCTAGCCCAGCTCAACCAGGCCTCGACCTCTTTTTGGTGTATTCTGTGGGCAGAGATTATTTAAATATAACATTGTGACTTCACAAGATCCAGAAAAAAGCACAAGATCTTTGTAACCTTGAAGACCTTTTTTATGCTTTATGGGCGGCAGTGGCTCAGTGGTTCATGTAGATTGTCTGCAAACCGGAAGGTTGGTGGTTCGATCCCTGGTTCCACCTGACCAAGTGTCGAGGTGTCTATGAGCAAGACACCTAACCCCAGCTGCTCCCGACGAGCTGGATGGCGCCTTGCTTGGCTGACACCGCCGTCGGTGTATGAATGAGTGAGTGAATGGGTGAATGTGAGGCAATATGTAAAGCGCTTTGGATGGCCATTGGTCTGTTAAAAGCACTATATAAATGCAGTCCATTTACCATACTCAAACAGCAACATTACAGACTAACTAAAGTTGATAAAGTGAAAAGGCATAATAGAACCCCTTTAATTAAGTTCTGTTGGAGTTGAATGAGCAGAGGGATTTAGTGAAGGGTCTAATGATCTAACGAAATCTAATTTCTGAACAGTTTTTACTGTGCTAATACATTTATATTGTGACCCTTGAAGTTCCTACATACAAATACATATTGTTCCATCATGTAAACAGCCATTTCACATTCCATATCAGAGGTGTTAAAGCTATGCAAACCTTATAGTGGCAATGGACTAACAAAATCCAATTTTTTATTGATAACAGAATTTCAAATAAGTTTCGCCTATATGACATTGTCGTAAGTGCATTTCTGTGACCGCAATTTTTTATAAATTGTATGGCCCTTGACAGCACTAACTAAGGAACATGAACTAAGGTTAATGGGTCCTTGATTTATTTTAATAGAAAAAAATAACATCACAAATATTACAAAGGAGTTTAGAGAAAAATGTTGTAATAACAAAAAGACTTTTCACTTCATTGTTCACTGTCAAAGAAAACGTACTAACACAAGCTTGCCTGTGAGGATACATACATAATGCATAACACCAAAAGTGTTTTCACTATTCAGTGAACATTTCATGAATACAATCTAAAAAAAATCATTGAATAAATAAATCTGTTGTATTCTTCAGGTTTATCAAGGGACTTGTTGAAATGCAAATTTTAGCCTGAATTCACAGGGCTCTGTCTTTGGGATTTAGTGTGTACCTCTGTAAAACTGGGGCTTCTGCTGATGAGCTTGTTTGTCTTGTGCGTTTATTTTCGCTTATTGCAGTAATTTGTACCATTTAATAATGGTTAATTAATAACATGATTCATTCTCTCCTTTCCTCTGTTTCCACTTGGTTAAATATAATACATCTTAGTCTCTAGTATCTCTCACATCATTGAAAAACATGGTGGGTGGTTCAGCGGTGAATTACACATTCCAGACTATTGATTGGGGTCATGTGATATGGCCTCTGAGTTTGTCAAGCTCCTTTATCAGTTGTAACTGTCCTTATTGATTCGGATACCGAGTGTGTGGGATGGAGCCAATCACAGAGAGAACTTTGCGGAAGTGACCCTTGAAGCAAATGTCTAACTATCAAACCTCTGACCTTTTCCCGCATGCATATTTTATGTCAGCCCAATTGTCTTCGGTTAACACGAATCAACCGTGCATGGTGGATAATATGGCAGAGTACGATGTCATGATATTTTCTCCCGCATACGTCTGTTCTGAGATCCTCTCAGAGATATGAAATGTCAAGGGTGTGTTTGGAATAATGCTCGATACACTGAAGTTTTCTGTAATGACAAAGAGATATATCTTTGCAGCGTATCTGGATATTGCCTGTAAATGTCTCTCTTTTCTCACTGTCTCCTCTGTGCAGAGAGAAGAGCGGATGGCCTTCTTTCGGATTCCATGAACTGCCAGGCTGGAGGCTTTCGCAGAATCCCTCAGGGCTCTCTCTTCGCATACATACATACTCATTTACAAACCCATCATTCCTTTTGATAATGCCCTCCAAGCTCTATCAAGCAGATGACTTTATTTTAATACAACAGGATAAATGAATAACAATGCGAAGCGCAATCTTCAGAGAATAACACTGTAATGATTGAGATGTTGCAGAGGTTGATTTTTCAGAATATGAGATTATGCAATTTGCCTGTTTCAGTTTTCACAATTGGAAATAATGGCAAACAATGTTGTGTAAATATTCAAATTCAAAAGTCACAGAGTTTTTATAAGTGATTGTCAGTCAGGGTCATCACAAAGATAAGATGTAATATAATTTTCCTGCACACTTTCAGGTCTGTATTGCGATTCCTTGAGGGCTGCTGAGAATTGGAAATGCATCATTTCAGAACAACAGAAACAGTGTGAAATGATGTTCAGCCTTTAGAAAAAGCTCCAGGGGAATGTTCAAACTTAAATATATAATTGAACTCAATATTGAAGGAATCATTAACAACAACAAAACCATACATGCATTATGTTTACATTGTACATTATTTAAAGGCAAAATATGTAAGATTTTGGATTAAAATATCCAAAAACCACTAGAACAATATTATTCATTTTGTTGACCATGTGTACTTACATTACCCCAAATGTTTCCAATGATGTTTAAAGGCACAATATGTAAATTTCGTCGCTAGATGTCTCTTATTGAAAACAAAAGGTGTAACTTGATGACGCCATGATTTTGTGAAATCATGGGTGTTATTGTCTTCACCTCTACAGCTGGTCAAAAAGAATCCGACGGGACTCGGAAAGAAATCATACATGGATGAGCTATGTATTAATAAATATTAATCGTAAAATATACAGTATATGCCCAACAAAATGAAATATACGGTACACACTGATCAGCCATAACATTATGACTGGTTAAGTGAATAACACTGATTAGATCTTCATCTAGGCAACTGTTAGTGGGTGGGATATATTAGGCAGCAAGTGAACATTTTGTCCTCAAAGTTGATGTGTTAGAAGCTGGAAAAATGGGCAAGCGTAAGGATTTGAGCGAGTTTGACAAAGGCCAAATTCTGATGGATGGACGACTGTCAAAACTGCAGCTCATCTGGGGTGTTCCCAGTCTGCAGTGGTCAGTATCTATCAAAAGTGGTCCAAGGAAGGAAAAGTGGTGAACCGGCGACAGGGTCATTATGGGCGGCCAAGGCTCATTGATGCACGTGGGGAGCGAAGGCTGGCCTGTGTGGTCTGATCAAACAGACGAGCTACTGTGGCTCAAATTGCTCAAGAAGTTAATGCTGGTTCTGATAGAAAGGTGTCATACACAGTGCATCTCAGTTTGTTGCATATAGGGCTGCATAGCCACAGACCAATCAGGATGCTCATTCTGCCCCCTGTCCAAAATTTTTAAAATGTATTACGAGCATAAATCGTGATTAAGGTGTTTATTCCTTTTAATATTACAAATTGTGTACAAAAGAAACTTGTACTAAATAAGTAAATACTGTATTTTTTTATTTCATGCTGACTTTAATACGGTATATTTTGCTAATAGGTTCATTTCTAAGTTGGAGTATAGAACATGTAGCAATAACAGTACAAACTGGGTTGCCAGCAGGCATATAGACAGTAGTAGAAAAGAAAATATAAGACAATGCCTTTATTTATTGGAAACATATTTATTCCCTAGATCTTAGTGGAATGGATTCCACGTTCTGTTTAATAATGAAAAGACAAAACTGTACAGAGGAGCAGGTATGCAAAATACATATTCCTTAGAGAAATACAATACTATTTTCTGCAAAGATGATGAATCTTTATCGTTATGAAGTACATAACTTAGAGTGTTATGTTGATCTTAACGTGTCTTAATCGATTGACGTTGAATGTGCCTGCTCTGCTGTGGAACTTTTGACCATGAACGTTTAACTAATGGTTTGGATCATTCACGTTGTCCTTGAGGCATGCCCCTCCAGCTCTTACAACAATTTGCTGAAGTGGCTGACCTCACAAAGCAAAACACATGTATATAGCTTTAGGAAAGAGGAATTGAAAACAGGCTGCTTTTTTGTCCCTTGCTTTTTAGTCCTCTTATTGGGGAGTGGTTTTATTTGATTGCCTTGATTCAAATGGATTTATCAGCATAATTTGCTCAAATTAAGCTGCTTACAAAAATCGTTTGAGCAGGGGTTTTCAAACTGGGGTCCACCAGAAGTTTTTAAGGGGTCCCCAGAAAATTTCAGAAAATAAAAAGACAAAGCAAAATGGTTAAAGTCGATTTCATACACATTCTAACATTCCGAACATTCTAATTGTTTAATTTCTAAACGTTTCTCTCCTTTCTTTCCATATACATACTTTCCAGAATTTACGTTTGCTTTGTATATTTCTAGTGAGTTTTTCTTCACTAGTCCCCCTTTATCTTGCTTACTGGGGTTCTTAACACGGATACATAAGCTGCTTACATACATTTATTGTGAAAGTTGCTCATACAACAAATGTTCTTCATGTTTATACTTTTAACATTAAGTATAGCCAATTTAAGTTTGGAAACAATATGTTTTATTTATAATGTCACATATACTATTTATCTAACAGTTTAAATGTTGTTTCATACATAAAAACGGATTTTAGGAAGGGGGTCCCTTATAAAAGGTTAATCTTATTTAGGGGTCCTTGGCATCATAAAGTTTAAAAAACCCTGGTTTAGAGGGAAAGTATCACTGCATTAGTTGGTAAAGTCCACATGATTGCAATTCAAAGAGAAGTAGTCAGAAACACAGACATGAACCTAAATGAATACCATTGGCAGTAGGTGATGCTCAAGACATGAAATATCAGAACGAGCTGGTGCACAGCATGGCTATCCCTCAATGGCCCTATTGCTGCAGATTTATGGGACAACCTCCAATCATTTCCCCCTGGAATCCATTATTTCTGCCTCCTTTCTTCTGTCAAGGTTGTGGGTGTCGAGTTGAAACGACTTTTCAACCCAAGCTTACAGTTAAATTTAGCAACCGTTTGTATTTCACTTTCTGTTGGTTATGTGCACCTGAGCCATAAACAACAGAAAGGAAGTTGTAAGAAAAGAAGCTAGACCTGGCATATGTTTTATTCTATTTTCCACCTTTTTTCTCCAAACTGAGTTGTACTGTGATAGAACATTGTGAAAAAATAAATGCAAATGGTAAATACATTAACATGATCAAGTCCAGTGGCAGATTGACTTTCTTCATCTTAACTGGAAATATAGTGGCTTTATGGAACATGCGCTCTTGATTGAATCCTGATCGAAATGTAGATTCAAGAAATTTCTCTTTAGGATGTGTGATATGTGCAAGTTGAAGTTACATCTAATAAAGCGTTTCTTCAAAAAATAATGAAGCTCAGAACAGAATGACCTTAAACTGCATCAATTTTGTTGATTAAAATTATACCTCATGGGAACCTCTGAAGTTTTTATTTGCAATGGATCTGATAGTGTTGAATACTGTATTGCACAGGTGGGTTTGATTAATGAACTCATAAACAATGAATTGGTGTTTTATGTTGTTGCATTGGTTAAGGGATTCTGTGAAATATATTAATATTTGTGTATTCTATACATATAATTTTTTAAATGCAGTATCAGAAGCAAACCTTATGAGTGGCAATCATTCGAAGTCTTAAGCCTGGCCCTTAACATCTGAGGAAATCAAGGAGGCCAAAATCTTAAAGAAATGACTCTGTGTTTTTCATGTGTTATCACAAAGCCTATAAAAGTTCTGTTCATCATTTTAATTCTTTGAAGTTAAAAATGTCCCTTTTTTGTTGAGAAGAGAGTGCTGGCCTTTCATGTGCAAATCTAAAAGGATGATATTTCCAATACAGGAAATAAAAGGCCCTGGGGTCATCATGCTAATACAGAAGCTCCCAGAAAAAGTGTGGGACTTCACACTGATAAAACTGATTTTTGTGTTTCTTCTCATTCTTTCATGTACGATGTGACTATACCGTAAAATAAAGAATCTCCCTTGAACCTCAGACATGAATATTAACACTCCTATGTGTACCGATAAATATATGCCAATTGTATTATAATGCTGAGGGCAGATGAAAGAAAATTCCATTTCCATGTGCCCTATATTTGAATACAAATCAGGTGATATTATGATGAAATTCTCATTTTATTGCTATACTCTCAAAATAATTAGCTACTTCAAGATATTCTTATTTCACAAATCTGAGCAGGTTTTTGAATGACTCATTCAAAATTAATCAGATTTGATCTTATTTGCTCTCTAATGGTCACACTTTGAGCAATTTATCAGTAGATGTTGTTTGCCATTGTAAACTTTACAAATTACCATTAATATATAAAATGTGTACTTCTTTAGCTTTTATGCTAACATAACATTAGCCAATAGCCACATGAGAAAACCAGTCTAGCTCCACTGTATGTACATTTTCACAATCTGGTCCATTTCTGCCTTCATTTTTTTTCAAGTTAAATAATCTTTTGTGGAAGTAAAATGGGTTATAAACAGCAAAAATTACAAATGTTTTACCCTTCAAGAAATGTTGCACACAAAATACACTATATTGCCAAAAGTATTGGGACACCCCTCCAAATCATTGAACTCAGGTGTTCCAATCACTTCCATGGCCGAAGGTGTATAAAATCAAGCACCTAGGCATGCAGACTGCTTCTGCAAACATTTGTGAAAGAATGGGTCGCTCTCAGCTTGGTATGCTTGGTACTGTGATAGGTTACCACCTGTGCAATAAGTCCATTTGTGAAACGTCCTCACTACTAAATGTTCCATGGCCAACTGTTAGTGGTATTATATACGAAGTGGAAGTAATTGGGAACAACAGCAACTCAGCCATGAAGTGGTTGGTCACTTAAAACCACAGCGCATGCTGAGGCACACCACACAGTGTGCAGAAATCGCCAACTTTCTGCAGTCAATAGCTACAGACCTCCAAACTTCGTGTGGCCTTCAGATTAGCTCAAGAACAGTGCATACACTGGTAAAAATTATGTGTTGGATTTACTTAAAATATATGCACCATTTTTGCATCACACTTTTTAAGTAAACCCAACTTAGAATAATTTTACTTAAAATTAACAAGAAAACCTTTGTTATATTTACTTAAATATTTGCGTTCACTCAACATTCTTTACTTAGAAATATATGTAACACAATAGAATAAGTAATGTTAACACAACTTGCACATACTTGCATGTTACATATATAAGTCTGGGTTTGGTGGTTGCCAGGAGAACAGTACTTGCCTGACTGCATTGTGCCAAGTGTAAAGTTTGGTGGAGGGGGGATAATGGTGTGGGGTTGTTTTTCAGGGTTTGGCTTGGCCCCTAAGTTCCAGTGAAAGGAACTCTTAATACTTCAGCATACCAAGACATTTTGGACAATTTCATGCTCCCAACTTTGTGGGAACAGTTTGGGGATGGCCCCTTCATTGACTGCATAACAGTGCAAAAAGCATCGGACCATAAAGACATGGATGAGCGAGTTTGGTGTGGAGGAACTTGACTGGCCTGCACAGAGTCCTAACCACAACCCTATAGAACACCTTTGGGATGAATTAGAGCGGAGACTGTGAGCCAGGCCTTATCATCCAACATCCGTGCCTAACCTCACAAAAAATTCCCATAACACACACTAACCCTCTAAACCTTGTGGAAAAACCTTCCCAGAAGAGTTGAAGCTGTTATAACTGCAAAGGGTGGACCAACTCCATATTAAACCCTACAGAATAAGAATGTAATGTCATTAAAGGTCAGGCATCCCAAAACTTCTGACAATGTAGTGTACATCATGGCCAATTGTGAATATCACATTTCTACAATCACAATCTTGGCCAAAACCATAAAAAGGGAAAGCTGTTTAAGACTAATACATTGTCTCAACCCATGATTCTTTGTGTTTCTCAATTCCACAATTGCCCTTTTCCTTTCTTGATTTTCGTCCATTTTTGCAGCTCTAAATCAACTACTATTCATCCTTTCCATTACTAATGTGTGATCATGTTAAAACAGGCCAAAATTCAACCTTTTGGAAACCTTGAAGCCACAATTCATCTCCTAATTTGGAAGCTGCCACCCTACTGGTGCGCATTCCCTCCAGCAGATAAAATCTATGAGCTTGAAGGGTTTTAATGAGGCAGAAGATTCCTGTTAGCGATGGCTTTTTAATTATCACAAGGACCACTTTGCTCGTCTTCAGGAGGGGAATGAAATGATTGGATGCATCAAATCTTTGGCACTATTATAGAAGGACCTGGAGAAATACACAGAGGTTTAACCTTTTATCCAACCTCAGTGACTGTGATTTTGCAGATACTGGGTAAAAATATAAGGGTCCCCAGCAACCAATGTTACATTTCATATTTATGACTATGGAAGCAGACAGGAGAAGTTTTGTGCAAACATTGGAAATAACCCAAGGAAAACATTCTCTGCAAAGATCAGTTGTCAACAAGGCCATTCTTGAATATTTGAGAAAGTGTGTGCAATGGATCTTTGTTTCTGCTGTCGAGGTCTGAGTAACTTTTGTCTTCTGGGTCCACACACTTTTGTTCTCTCACAAAAACATGCACTCGCACACATGCAAACTGACTGCACTGACTGGAGCTTAATCCTTATGAATTTTGTATGTCGTAACAGCACGACAGTAAAAAAAAATAATAATAATTTTGTCTATGAATGTCCCCACACAACACACACAAAAATATTGTATATGTGCATATGTATATGTGTTCATGTTTTTCTGTCCTGGAGGGGACTTCAGCTTGAATCCACATTAAATAAACTGAGGTCCCCATGAGGAAACAAGCTTATAAATCATACAGAAAGTTTTTGGAAAATGTAGAAATGCTGCATGTTTTCTGTGATGGGTCGGAGTAGGGGTAGGGTTAGCGTAAGGGGATAGAAGGTACAGTTTGTACAGTATAAAAACCATTACATCTATAAAGAGTCACAAAGCGTGCGTGTGTGTGTGTGTTTGTGTGCAAATGGAGGAATATCTTCTGAACATCTTCTCATTCAAGTACTTGAGTTAGCGCATCTGAAAACAAATAAGGTGTCTTCAGTTTACATCATTACTTTTAAATCATGTCGCAGTTGAAGGACAAAACAGCAGTGGGACGTAAACAAGAAATCAAGTGGCTGTTACCAAAGCAAATTTATTTTTGTCACTGTGTGTATCCTTCGTAGTTCAATGGGCCTGCAGTACAAACACAATGCAAAGTCATACTGTGAGGGACACCCGAGAGACTAGATTTGACTTTGAACATTATTACATTAGGGACCTTATGAACATATTGTTTTAAACTAGAGGTAATGCGTATGAATCTCCATGTTCCCATGACGAAGGCATGTTTTTTTGATTGTGTGGGGACAATCTCTGCAGGGAAAGCCGATTCCCAATTTCAGAAACTTGTTTGTGGTTTACTTGGTACTGGCTTATGGGCCTTTGAAATACTGATTAAAAAATTAGCATTCTCAGGACACAGAACAGGGCAAATTATAAAGAAACAAGGGAAAGCAGTGCACCGTGAGAGCTGACTGCACTCTACAAGGGAGCTTAACATTTTCACACTGCACTCTCAGAAAAAAAGGTACAGATTTCACAGCGTTTCAATACAGACATTTTAAGTATCCAGGATTTTAGCAACTGCTACGCTTATATGCTACAAGCCTTTAAATGAATGGATTCACTCTAGTGCTGGGAAAAAATTAATCGTGATGAATCGCATCCAAAATAAAAGTTTGAGTCTGCATAATATATGTGTGTACTGTGTATAATTATTATGTATATATAAATACACACACATGCATGTATATATTTAAGTAATATTTGTATAATGTATACTGTGTATATATAATGTATCTTATGTATAAATATTTAAAAAAATCTTAAATATATATATGCATGTGTGTGTATTTATATATACACATTATAACTATACAAAGTACACACACATATATTATGTAAACACAAACTTTTATTTTGGATGGGATTCATCCTGATTAATATTTCCCCAGCACTAAAATATAGGCTAATATGAATAAAATGGATTTGATGCCACTATTTTGATGACCTTCTCCATCTTTGGAGGCATAATAAGATAAAATAACCTCGATGTTAAAAAAACTGTGAAGATTGGGTTTTTGTAGGTCTTCAATTAGGTCTTTAATTAACAAGAGTAAACTTTCATTCAGTGGTTAGTAGTTGTGGGTAGGTTACTTAGTCGGTTACTGATTCCATATTAATAATGATCCATTACATTATACATTTAATGTAATCTGACTACTTTTTGATTACTTTTAGATTACTTTTGACTCGTTTATCACATTGATTTGAATGAAACAATCGTATATCATATTGATATAAAAATACAAAGAGAAAGAAAATATATTCTGGGTAAAAATATATAAAATAGGGTTTCCCAGACTGGGATTCATGATGGAACTGCAGGGGTTTGTGAGTTTAATAACCAAGTAATTAAAAATAAAAAGTTAAATCACTTTCTAAAAAGATTTTAAAATATATTTTATTTGTTTGCCTGCATGCATGCGACCATTAACCAATCAGAGAACCGTGAACTTCATTTTATTATTATTTATTGTTTATAATTGACCTTATTACCTTAAAATCTCAGGGGGGCACTTCAAGTAAATATATTAGGTCAAAGAGTTTCATCTGACACACAAAAAAAAATTGGGGAATCCCTCCATTGCATATAAATATGAAATTATGAATTTGTCCATTTTAATGTGTTTAAAAGACAGAAACCTTCCAAAGATATTGACACATGGTTAAAGGACTCATTGATTGATAATTCAAATAATAATTAAAGTGTTTGTCAAGAACTGATTTGATATGCAATGTTGAGAAAAAAATTATTTAAAGTGAATTGATTTCTGTAAATCCAGTATCAAATGCTGTGGATCTCAGTTTTCAGTGAGAGGCACATGACAAGTGGCTGGTCTGTGTGTGCATTTCACAAACCTGGAAGACCTTCTGAACATATAGGCAGAAGGATATATTAGAAAGGAAAATTTAAAAGATAAAAAATCAATGAATTATGAATAACTTACTACCATTGTGAGTAATATGTAATGTAGAGTTACATATTACTCAGTCTGATTACAAGTGTTTTAAAATGTAATATAATCTAATTACAAGTATTTAATTTTTGGAATTTAATTCTATAATCCAAATTACATGTAATCAGTTACTATCAAGCACTGCATGCATGGATGCCTGTTTAGGACATCCTATTCCAAAACCAATGTGTGTGCAATTATTAAACATTAAACTCATGTGGATTAAAAAATACAATACAATCTATATCAGAAACTGGTAATGAAACTGGAAAGCAAATTATCCATATATAGATCTACTTTTGGGGATCACTGTTGCACATGCTTGGGCTTTTTCTTTTTTGAAAAGATATTTGGGTGTCTACCGCCATGTAGTGGCTAAAGTCAGAAATGCAATTTAAACATGCATGGAATTGGAATAATGTTTGTTTGATTTTTGCCACAAAACATTTTGGACCACAAAAGTAATAGGGTAGTTCTTCCAAAAAGATTCAACACTAGATTTTTCTTCTATACTTCTAATTGTTCTTTTTTCTTCTTCTTTTTTTAATTGGTATATATACATTACATTCTTTTGTAACAGGCCTACTGTTCTTAAAAGTACTAAAAAAAAAAAAACTATTTGTGATGTGTTAATTTTTTAACTGAAATCCAAAAAATTTCAGTCTATGAACATTTTAATGAATTTTAAAATACATTACAGATGCTTGTCATATAATTAGAATAACATCAAAAAGTTGATTTATTTCACTAATTCCATTCAAAAGTGAAACTTGTAAATTATATTCATTCATCACACACAGACTGATATATTTCAAATGTTTATTTCTTTTAATTTTGATGATTATAACTGACAACTAAGGACAATCCCAAATTTAGTATCTCAGAAAATTAGAATATTGTGAAAGGGTTGAATATTGAAGACACCTGGTGACACACTCTAATCAGCTAATTAACTCAAACACCTGCAAAGACCTTTAAATGGTCTCTCAGTCTAGTTCTGCAGGCTACACAATCACAAGGAGGACTGCTGACTTGACAGTTGTCCAAAAGATGACCATTGACACCTTGCACAAGGAGGACAAGACACAAAAGGTCATTGCAAAAGAGGCTGGCTGTTCACAGAGCTCTGTGCCCAAGCACATTAATCGAGAGGCGAAGGGAAGGAAAAGATGTGGTAGAAAAAAGTGTACAAGCAATAGGGATAACCACACCCTGGAGAGGATTGTGAAACAAAACCCATTCAAAAATGTGGAGGAGATTCACAAAGAGTGGACTGCAGCTGGAGTCAGTGCTTCACTACGCACAGACGTATGCAAAACATGGGTTTCATGTCACATCCCTTGTGTCAAGACACTCTTGAACAACAGACAGCGTCAGAAGCGTCTCGCCTGGGCTAAAGACAAAAAGGAAAAGTGGTCCAAAGTTATGTTCTCTGATGAAAGTAAATTTTGCATTTCCTTTGGAAATCAGGGTCCCAGAGTCTGGAGGAAGAGAGTAAAGGCACACAATCCACGTTGCTTGAGGTCCAGTGTAAAGTTTCCACAGTCAGTGATGGTTAGGGGTGCCATGTCATCTGCTGGTGTTGGTCCACTATGTTGTCTGAGGTCCAAGGTCAACGCAGCCGTATACCAGGAAGTTTTAGAGCACTTCATGCTTCCTGTTGCTGACCAATTTTATGGAGATGCAGATTTCATTTTCCAACAGGACTTGGCACCTGCACACAGTGCCAAAGCAACCAGTACCTGGTTTAATGACCATGGTATCCCTGTTCTTAATTGGCCAGCAAACTCGCCTGACCTTAACCCCACAGAAAATCTTTGGGGTATTGTAAACAGGAAGATGCGATATGAAAGACCCAACAATGCAGAAGAGCTGAAGCCCACTATCAGAGCCACCTGGGCTCTCATAACACCTGAGCAATGCCACAGACTGACCGACTCCATGCCACGCCGCATTGCTGCAGTAATTCAGGCAAAAGGAGCCCCAACTAAGTATTGAGTGCTGTACATACTTTTCATTTGACCAAGATTTCTAAAAATCCTTTCTTTGTATTGGTCTTAAGTAATATTCTAATTTTCTGAGCTAGTGAATTTGGGTTTTTCCTAAGTTGTCAGTTATAATCATCAAAATTAAAAGAAATAAACATTTGAAATATATCAGTCTGTGTGTAATGAATGAATATAATATACAAGTTTCACTTTTTGAATGGAATTAGTGAAATTAATCAACTTTTTGATGATTTTCTAATTACATGACCAGCACTGCATACATATTTCTACTCTATTTTACAATATATTTACAGTATAAAAAGTGTAGGAACATTTAGTTACAAATAAAATAATTTTTCGCTTTTTTTTCTACAGCAATGATACTGTGTGCATGTTATAATCCATTCAATGGGCATGTGACCAAGTTATTAGTCCCACCCATGGCATCTACAAAACTCCAAAAAGCAGTTCCTGTTCAATGTGATGCAAAGATGTAATGCTTGCTCTTGATCCAGTTATTCAGTTATTCAATCACAGCCAGAGGACTCACCTCCCAATGTCCATATCAAGCCTGTAGGCAAACTGTCCAAGTGCACCTGATCAGACACACGGGTCCACTCTTTCTTTCTTATCTTCTCTTTGGTTTCAGTCACACTTTGTGATATAAGCTTTCCTTTTTTCTTGACGCCGCTGGTCTTGTTCTCTCTTTAAAGACTATGAGCAATTTCTGTCTTGAATGCACTAAACGCTCGCCTGCTCAAGCCTTCATTTTCTGATTCCCATCCTTTTTCTCTTATCTGCAGTCAAAACTCAAATCCATGCTTGCTATGACAAATTCTTTCTCACTTTTATCATTGGAGGAGTTAATTCTGCACCCTTCTTCTTGCCTGTTGTGTATAAGATGGATTTTTTTTTTTCTGACAGAAAAATTCCTGGTAAAACTTTACAAAACGGGAGCACTAACATGCATTAACACAGATAATCATGAGTTAATGTATGACTCATGAAGATCTTAATCATTTATTAATGATTACTGCATCAGCAACTAATAAACATTCTATATGATTAATAGATTAAGTAATATATGAATTGCTATTAATTAAATATGACATAATGTATTAATTACCTAATAACATATGATATTTACTGATAATGTGAATGAATGCGTTAATTACCACAATGGTTGAAGCCATGCATTTCAACTTCCAGTTTTCTGCTTCAATGAATAATTAGCTAACGATTTGCAAAGGTATCATTATGTTATGACTTCACTTGTTGAGGAACAATACTATTAACTAATTGTTAAGTAATTTGTCATTGTGGTTATGGCTTTTGAATTAATTTTTAATTAGTTAATCGTCATGTGCCCCAACAAGTAAAGTCATAACATAATGATACCTTTGCAAATCGTTAGCTAATGATTCATTAAAGTAGACAACTGAAAGTTGAAATGCATGGATTCAACCATTGTGTAATGAATTTTACACTATTAGTTAATATAATATGTTATTAGGGAATTAATACAATATGACACATTTAACTAATAACAATGTAATGATTACTTAACCTATTAATCATATATAATCTTCATTAGTTGCTGATGCAGTTATTAATAAATGGTTTAGCTCTTCATGAGTCAGACATTATAACTCATGATTATCTGTGCATTAGTTTAGCATGAATTAATGCATATTATTGAATCCGTATTGTAAAGTTTTACCAAATTCCTAATGTTGAAAACAAAACACTTTAAAGACATTAAAAATGCATAGATTTGTTTAATAGTGCATCATGAAGAGCACTTGAATCTTCATTTTAAGGGAATGGAGGAAAGTTGTCATGATGTGGGTTAAAAAAATTCTCGGTTACTTAATGCTAACACTGTTCCCTGATAAAGCGGGAACAAGATGCTGCGTTTCATATGCTAAAGAGAATTTTTGTTGTTAGAACAGTCATGAGGCACGTAAGAACTTCAATAACCTCATGGCGATGACGTCATTGGAATGTGTGATCATGGATATAAATGTGCTCAGAGGATATAAATAGATGTGAAACAGATGCACCTTCATAATGTCATATAACTTTGTCTAGACACGCCCACAGTGTGGTAATGATGCGCAGCATCTCCTTCCTGCTTTTTCAGGGAACAGGGTTACAAGTATAACCCGAGATGTTCCCTATCAAAATCTACACTTTTTTTTAGTCCCCTATCAAAATCTACACTTTGTTTTCTCCATTTATTTTTTTATTTAATTTTTTATAATACAACAATTTCTTACTTCTTGTGGTTACACACTAACATAACAGGGACAATAAAACAAACAAAACAAGCAACAATTAAAACAAATAATGCAAAAAAAGAAGAAATCTGAGTAAAAATATTACAGCAACTGTGATGCACCAACACAATCCGAAGATTTCCCCATCAAATTAGTAAATGACTCCTACATGCTCAAAAAAACATGCTCTTTCTATTCCTTGATAAAAACGAATCCTTTCCCAATGCAAAATCTTCCCCAAGTCCATGTTCCACATGTCAAACGTTGGTACTGCCTCAGCCTTACACTGTTGTAAAATCAGACGTTTTGCAAACATGCTGAGGGGTAACAGCTTTGCTTCATATTTGCCCAACCTCACTTTTAGTGTCACCACTCCAAACAATGCCATGATAGGATCTGGCTTTATAATTCTGCTATATTTCTCAAAAAGATGACCAAACAACAAGTTTGGGATTTTGACTCATGCAAGCCCAGAGTAGCATGAACATCCAAACTATAAAATCTGATAAATGTGCATGTAGAGGACCAGCCTGACACATCACATGCTATTGTTCTTATTGCAAGAGGGTGCCCCTTGCCAAAGCCTTGGAGGATGCAACCCCCTGGTAGAATGAGCCCTAACTCCTAGAGGTAAAGCTTAACTGTGCACCTCATAGCACCCCTCATGGCACCCCTCACCCAATGTGACATTGTGAGGATTGGGGTTGCGGCACACATAGCAAATTAAAAGTTGCTCTGACTTATGCCACTGGCTGGTGCGTTGGACGTAAGTCCGAAGAGCACAAACTGGACACAGTAAGTGGAGCCTCTCCTGCTCCGGCATAGTAAACGGCGGAGGACTTAAGGTTTCCCGAATGACTGGATGCACTGTCGAGAATGGAACTTTAGGATAGTTAGAGTGAGGGTGCTATAGGTGCTGTAGGTATAAAATAGCCTTGACCAAACCAGAGGCAATGTCTAAACAGGATGGTGAGACAGACAGAGCCTGCAAATTCCCAGTTTTCTTTAGCAAAGCCATGAGAAAAACCTTTTGACTAGTGGTTCAAAAGAGGACCCGACCAGCCCCTCATCTAAGGCTAAGTCCCACGAAGGGAGTTTCACTCTAACAGGAGGCTTCAGCTGCCTAACTCCATGAATGAAGTGAGTGGAAGGAGTACTGGCACTCAGAATAGTCTCTACTGCATCAGCTGAAATCCTAGCTTCTCTTAATTGGTACCCATCAGGGGCCAAATGTGAAGATTCCAAAGCTTGGGTTGGGGATGAAATATCGTCCCCTGGAGGTGACTCCTGATCGGAATCACCCAAGGCGAGCTGTTGAGGAGGGTTATTTTTCTTTGAGAACTAAAACTCTGGTCGGCCAACAAGGTGCTAGCAATAAGAGGCAAGACCCTTTATAACAGACCTTGACCAGGACTCCTGGGTCAGAGCGATTGGTGGAAATGTATAAAGAGGCAGTCTGGGCCATTGCATTCAGGGAGGGGGGAGGGACATTCTGTGATGCATAGAGGTCCACCTTCTTCTTCGTAAAATCTTTCCCAAATCTGTTTGACTACTTCATGGTGGAGTTTCCATTTTCTGTGTCACAGCCTGTCTGAACAGAAAGTCTGCTTCCACATTCAAATGCAATTGCCGTGAGGGACATGAACTTGTCCTGAGCCCACAGCAGAACCTGCTGTGCTAGTCTGTACAGTCTGCCTTGGCGATTTATGTAGGTGACTACCGAAGGACATGATAGCCCCTTAACTGCTGGAGGTAGTACTTCAAGGCCAGAAATACAGCTATCAATTTGAGGCAAATGATGTGCCAATCGAGATGATAACCTCTCCAGATGCCTTGGGCTGGACAGCCATCTAAGACTGCACCCCAGCCCATGCAGAAAGCATCTGTCGCTAACATCCTGCAACGAACACATATGCCTAGAGTGGGACCCAAGGTGAGAAACCGGGGTCTGAACCACATAAAAGCCAGCAACGTGTAACCCTTATTTTCCTCAGAGGATTGGCCCTTGGATGAAATCCCTTGGCTCTGAGCCACAACTGAAACAGTCTCATGCTCAGGAGGCCTAAAGGTAACACAGAGGATGCAGCTGCTATAAGACCTATAACTCTTTGAAAATAATGAAAAGTAATTTTCTGACCTTGCCTGATATTGCTCAGGGTGCTTAAGATGGACTTAACATGTGCAGGAGACAACTGTGCCCACATAGTGACCCAGTCCCATACGACCCCTAAACACATTGTCCTCTGGGCAGGAGAGAGTGCTTTTCTTGGATTTGAGTCTCAACCCCAGAGATTTGAGATGAGTGAGGATGACATCCTGATGTCAAAGTGCAAGCACTTGAAACTGGGCCAAAACCAGCCAGTCGTCTGTATATTTTAGAATGCAAATGCCTTGGTACGATTCACCCCTGAAAGTGGAAACCAAAAAATACTGGCTGTAATAACCTGACTCTCTCTCTCTGTGAGGGGAACATGTTCTGTGGCCCCTTTTTCCAATAGTGTTTGCCATTCTTGTGTCAGAAAAATGTGCCTGTTCCGGGTTTCAAGGTAGTGGAGACTGCACCGTTCAAATCAGATTTGTTGGACAAGTTTACAGTTTATGTCAAGTTTCTTCTTACCAGGGTTAGGTGCTTCTACATCAGTGTTAATTACCTATTATTTGCCTCAGATTTTTTAGGGATAAGTTATGGGTAGGATTAGGTTTAGGGGTAGGGATATAGTTAGAACTACATTTTCAGACAGGAATGTTGCTCCAGGATCAACAACATGTGTTGACCCAGGACCATATCTTACTTGGCAAAATCATGCCGTGTTTGAAACCCAGAGGATGGTGTGAAAAATGTATTCTGTAAATGCTTGCTATCTTCTTTAAGGCCCAATGAGATATAGCTAGCTGTAGTTTCTACGCTGTCAATTTCTCTGAAAGGGGTACTTAATTTCACACTTCCATCTTGTTGGGAGGATGTTAAATGTTCTGTGTTCTGGGAGACAGCAGGAAGCAACTGAAAATGTTATATTTCTCTGTAAACTGATGCTGAGCTCAAAAGCCTCAGGACTTCTTTGTGGATATGACTGATCTCAGGTCCAGCTTCTTTCTAGATTGTTGAGCACGGCAAACCGCTCTCCAGTTTCTGCGAGGGGGGTTATAACTCACTATGCTTCCCTCCTTAGAAGGGGTAGGCCTGGTTGGGGCTGGGTGGCCGACAGCCCCAACTCTTGAGCATGACGGGAAAGAAACGTGTAACCTCCTGGAACCTACTGACTACAGAGTTGACAGATTCACCAAATAGTGGTTTGCGCAGCTCAGAAAACACCTCCTCACAAATATTTCCGCTGCTTGTGATGATTCTTTTTTATTCTTTTAGCAGGTCAGCTTGGTATGGCTGCAAATACGCCATGGTACACAGGTGAGCACTAGCCTGACCAGCTGCCTGAAACACTTTCCCCACCAGAATGGATGTTCTGCACGGCTTGGAGGGTAGCACTGGCTTCTTTGATGATAATGCCAGGGGAGAGATAACCCGCAAGCACCTCTTCCACCTGAGACATCATAGAATATCCCTGTGCCCTCGCACCAACGATAGACGAATAAATCGATTTTGAGGGTACGAAATAAGACACAGGATGACTAAGGCTCAATCCATGAATGATAACTCAGTCTAACTGAAGACCATAGCGTGAGTCCCTTAAGTCATACTCTTTCTCGTCACCTCACAATCTGGCGAGAGGACAAGAGAAAGGGAGGGACCCACCTCTTGCCCCTCAGCCAGATCAACACATAAACCCTGTGATCTTATTGAAGGCGTACAGGCTCACTCTTCCTGCAAGAAGTCGAGAGGAGCACCTTGATACAGGGGCGGACTGGCCATCAGGAGCACCGGGTGTTTTCCCGGTGTGCCGCTGCCCGCTGGACAAAGCGTGAGGGAAAAACTCAGTGGTGTAAAAGTGCTCATCAATGTCAAAATGTTTGAGATATCCAATCAAAGCAGGCGGGATTTATTGTCCACAGAAACTGAGAAGCGCACAACTTGAATGTGAGCCAACTCAGCCGAGATAAGATAAACAGCTGAACTTGAGAAGTCAATACAGCAACATTTCCCAACTGTTTACGATTTTTAAAAAAGTTAAACAATGGACATTAATTTCCAGGGATGCAAACTAGGACTGCTGTCCTCAGATTGTAATGCAATTTACGTTATTCTACACACAATGCACAAAGAAACATTAAAGTAGCAGTTTTCAGCATCAGAGTGAATGCTTGTGTATCTGTTTCCAAGCTTTCTTCAGTAATATCACAGTCATTTGAAAATTATTCATAAAACTCAAAATATTATTTTCACTAACACATGGTAAACCTGGCAACTTTCATATTCAAGTAGCAAATGTCCCGTGAAGGAATGTGTCATATACTAAAATAAATAGGCTATAATTCGTAGCTAGTTAGTTCACATGCATTATTTTACACACTAATCAACAGTTTGAAATAATTAAGACTTTTATGTTTTTGAAAGGAAAGAGCTGAATTTATTTGATTAAAAATACAGTGAAAACACAATATTAAGAAATATTAATACAGTTTCTAATAGCTGTTGTGAAGATATTGTAAAATGTTTTATTATTATTATTATTATTATTATTATTATTATTATTCCTGTGATCAAAGCTGAATTAATTCAAATCAATTGATCATCATTACTCCATTCTTCAGTGACATGATCACTGACCATGCAGATATCATTCTAATATGCTGTATTTTTCATGAAAAAAAAAAAAAACTTATGGACCAATAGGCTATAATTATTTTATTTTTTTTAAATGGAGCTATAAAATGACATGTCAAGCTCCTAAAAGGACAAATAACCACTATAAAGACACCATAAAACAGTCCACATTCTACAGTCTTAGACCATAGCATTGCTTTATATGGACTGATTTTATGGTCGGTATTGAACTTTAATGATATTAAACTTCACTGTATGGAAAAGATTTCAAAATGTGCAATTGGATGTTAATGTCCAGGTTTAAACCAAATTATAGTTTTATGACCAACCGTTTTGTTTATAATCAAATCAAAGATTCTAAAATTAATTACACAATTTAAAAAAATAAATAAAAAACAACTGAATATTTAAGAGACCATTCCAAGGCCTTTTTGCCTATCCCTATGAGGCTAATAACGGAAAAATACTGACAACGAAGTCCTGACGAATACAAATCAAGTTCCTGTGTGACGTCAAGCAGTCAGTCAGGAGGAGGCTCGCGCAGAACATTTGTTACCCACACTGAGCTGCAATCGTGCTTGATCGGTTACCGTCGCAATACTCCCAAAAAACATCTATTTTTATATTCATCTTTTTTTCTCTTTTAGAAGAACGAGACCAAAATCAAAACTGAGGTTGCCTTAGTAAAGGTAGGTTCTTTTGTATAACGTAAATTAAAATGGCTGCTCGTGAGAGCGTGAATGCAGAAAATGGCGTCGTTATAGAACAAACACCTGAGAGCCTTTTTGTTTGTATTAAGTTACTGTTCATATAAAATATTAAGATATGTGTCAGTCGTTCGTAATAAATACATAATATGTATTTTTTGGCCTGAAGCGTGGAAAATGCCACGTGACCAAAGACACCGTACAAGCTAACGTTAGCCATTACGCAAAATAAATGTTATTATATCTGATTACGTTTTGTTGTTAAGTGATTCTCCCATCTTTAGTGCATTCAAAATAATGAAAACTGAAAGTCGTTATTCGGAGTTTGCGGTTTTTTCTTTGTTGTCTCTCACTGTGTTCGCAAGCTAAAGGTCTCGCTTCTTTTGTTATGAAAGGAGGACAACCATTATTTTCCTACCAAGTAGCGTTATTCATACTACACAATATTTGTTTGCTAATACTTAAACCGCAATCTCTGATGTAAGTCAGGCCTTTTCGTCTTCAGGAAGAGGGAATCAGTACAGTTCTAGTCAGACTAGTACCTCCAGTGTCCGTGTAATACGCAATCATTTCTTAACCTGTTAGTTGTGTTTTCTCATGTTTCCTTGACTCTTTCCTTCTCTTTTTTTCATATTTCTCTCTAACAGTTCGGATTTCCCCACCCCGCCCTTTGATTATTATTCTTTTGAAGATTCTTCGTTGTCAAGCCGCCAAAGTGGAGAGTGTGATTGCAGAAGGGGGTGCTTCTCGTTTCAGGTGAGATCAAACATCAAGCACTGGCCAGGATTTTGCTACCAGTCTTTCTTAACATCAATAAAAGAAACATAGTTTAGCTATAGGCTAATAAATATAGGGTCTTGTTACCCTAGAAATATATTTACTAATTTTTTTGTTCAGCCAAATGCTTCATTTTGAGGCACCCAATTTCAATGGGATTTTCCAATTTTTAAGGTTTTCAGGTCAAAATATGTTTAGGTCTACTCTCAGTTTAAACACCATGAACATTGTGTAATGACTGGCATTTCTCTCTATCGCACACTGGTTCAGTTGCGTTTTAGACCCGAGCATCTGCATTGACGCCGCCCCAATCGCCTTGAGCAAGTGGACAGTTCAGTCGATTTAACTTAACTCATGACAGAGGGGTAAAGCATTTGCCTGAATTTTTAAAAGGATGTTTGAATTGAAGATTTAATTAATTGATCGTTTTTAAACAAAATGGGTGTCTTAATGTCCTGACTAGAGTCACTCAGATATTGGGGTTCTTATCACATTAAATATAAAGTCATAAGGTGTATTAACTGGTCCACTAGTTCCTTTTTCTGCTGCTTTGCTATTTATACTGGTTAAAATGGTTTCCACACCACAACAAATTGGATAAGTGTAAGCCAGTTAAGTATGGGTGATTGTTGTGTGAAAAGCATTTTGAAGTTGTCTAATCTAATATTGCTTTTGTCCTAGTGCTTCTTCGGGCGGAGGAGGAGGTAGGGGTGCACCTCAGCACTATCCCAAGACTGTCGGTAACAGGTATGCCTTGCTAAAGAACAGAACCATCCAGCTTTGTAACATGCTTTTGAGGTTCTAATTGCTTTGTTTCTCTTTAGCGAGTACCTGGGGAAAACCCCAGGGCCTAGCGTTCAGAGATGGGTTCCTTCACGAAGCACTAGACGAGATGTCAACTCCTCCAATGAAAAAGAACATCACGATGCAATATTTAGGAAAGTGAGAGGGTGAGTGTCCTTAAGGAGCATGAATATTCACTGCAGTGATGAGCTTAAAGGAGCCTCTATTTTGAGCTCTTTTGTTCTTTGTGCTCTGGGCTTTTTGAGCATGTTTTTGTGGTTGTCAGCTGATGCTCTCTAGCTCAGATAAGCACGATTCTGTACATGTGGTAAACTGTGGTCTTTGTTTTAACTGGTACAAGATGTTAATTCTTTGCTTTTATCTTTCAGCATCCTTAATAAGCTGACCCCTGAAAAGTTTGACAAGCTATGCCTTGAGCTCCTCAATGTGGGCGTAGACTCTAAACTCGTCCTCAAAGGAGTCATCTTGCTGGTAAGATGCTTTTGCCTCATTTTTAAAAGTATACATAGCTTGATTACCGGCTGTTTTATCTTTTTCATCTGGCCTCATCATGGTGTTCAAGAATTTGATTAGATCATTGTAATGTTACAAATCAGGTTGAATTAGTGTTGATTTTTAGACTGGCCAAAATATAGGTCAATTTACACTACCTTTTAAAAGTTAGTATGAATTAAATGTTTAATGCTGAATCGTGTCTTAAAAGCAACAACAGAGCAATTCATATGCATTTGAAACTCAAATGCCATATTGACTAAGTGACCGTACACAGTGAAATAAACCTATAAATATAGATATACATACCATGCATTACTGAAATACCTGTGGCTACATATTTACTGTTGTTTCCCTGTAGATCGTAGACAAAGCCCTAGAAGAGCCCAAATACAGCTCACTCTATGCTCAGCTATGTCTGCGGTTGGCAGAGGATGCACCAAACTTTGATGGCCCAACACCTGAAATCCAGTCATCACAAAAGCAGAGCACAGTGAGTACCTGAATGTCATATCTGTGTTTCTTAAATTTCCAAACCAATCATATCCCTTTTCCACCAAGGCAGTGCTGGTTCTGGTTCGCCAGAGCCTAGTTTCAAATCGGTTCTTTGTCTTTCCACACTCAAAGCACCAGCTCCGAACCAGGAAAAGTGGTTCTTAGGAGATACCAAAACATTCCTGGTCTAGAAGAAAGAACTGCTTGCGTCAGGGGCTGGGGGGTAGGGTTACTGTGACCAACAAGACGATTGAACTAGCAGCTAATCGAGCTAATAGCTGCTTGATTGTAATCTCCATCTTATACAAATCACGGTAAGCTGCACGGCATTGGATTCGCTGTGTTTTGATGCCGATGTAGGGTCGTAAAGCCATGAGCATCAATAGTAACGCAACGTTCGCCATTATTGTTGGAAGGCTTGTTTGAGATTCATCGATGCTGTGTAAATCGATCGCCGTAGTACAGCAAAGTACAACAAGAGCATACGACTTATGCTTTTGAATCGCCCATGCGGTATTTTGATATCATATGTGGATTGGTCTGCTCAGCAACGTTGTATCTTGAAAAAGCCTGGTGTGTTTGTTTCCCGCTGCCTTGCTAGCGTTGCTGAGAAAGATGTAACGTAAGACCTGGATCTGTGGTGGCTCTCTAGCCTGTTGAAAGGCAAACCGGTTCTTAGAAGGCTTGTTAGTTGAACCAACTCCGAACTAGCACTGGCTCTGAACTAGCACCCAGTTCATTCTGGTGAAAAAGGGGTATCGTTGGTTGCCATGCTAATTGCCCCTTTAGTTTTATTTTCTCATTGTGCACCATATTTATTTTCATAACTGTATATTTGCCTGCAGACTTTCAGAAGACTTCTAATTACCAAGCTTCAAGATGAATTTGAGAACCGCGCCAAAAATGTTGACAGTAAGTCACTTTTTTTTTTTCATATCCTAGTTTTGTTTTATTGCAAGGCATTATGGTCTGTGGAAAGTTTCTAATATTCAGATCTGTTTTTGCCTTTAGTCTATGACAAACAAGACAACCCTCTCACCTCTGAGGAGGAGGAGCAGCGTGCCATCGCCAAGTTCAAGATGCTTGGCAATATCAAATTCATCGGAGAACTCGGAAAACTTGATCTCATCCATGAATCTATCCTTCATAAGTGCATCAAAACAGTGTGTATCCCACTTAATTTTGTTCAACACATCCCACTCAACATTTAGTTCTGCTCCATTTTGTGCTTTAGAATGGTGAGTCAGTGATTTTGATGAATAACTCTCTGCTTTCTGTAGCTTTTGGAGAAAAAGAAGAGGGTCCAGCTCAAGGACATGGGAGAGGATCTGGAGTGTCTCTGTCAGATAATGAGGACTGTGGGGCCCAGACTCGACCATGAAAAAGCCAAGGTAACACCTACTTGTTTCAAGGAAAAGTAAAGGTTTAATTTTAAAGTGCACAATGTCTTTTTCACAAAGAAATATGATTTGAATGCTCATGTGTTGGTATTAAGGGTTGATTTGGGGTGTTGGTGATTTGTAAGGGATGAGATTCAACCAAAAGTGTGTTGCAGGCTCCTGCTTTTTCAAAAAGTGACTACGTCACCTTTTTCCTAAAATGTATAATTTTTATTTTCTTAAAATTGGCCTTGTATTTGAATGAGCCAGACCATTACTGATTGGAATAATAGTATTGTGACCTTTTTGGAAGCAGTTTTAAAGAACCTTTAAGACAATGAACAAAACAAATCTTAGACTGAGAAAGCAGTTTTAAGGGAATTATACAGCCATTGAGTAGCATGAGTGCAATTTGTGGGAATATTCCCTCATTTATTATTGCCTTTCCCACAGTCTTTAATGGATCAGTACTTTGGCCGAATGCGATCCTTAATGAACAACAAGGATTTGCCTGCAAGGATTCGTTTCCTACTGCAGGACACCGTGGAGCTGAGAGAGAACAATTGGGTTCCTCGCAAAGCTTTCATCGACAATGGACCAAAGACGATTAACCAGATTCGTCAAGATGCAGTGAAGGTGAGTCAGTGACAGTTTTTCTTGCAGTTTTTACAAAAACTGTCAAATTATTACTTTTAGGCTGTTAAGGAATCATTGACTCTGCTTATAAACTGATTTAAGTTTATTTAGTGTTGGTTATTAGATATTTTTATCTTTCCCTTTGTGAAGGATTTGGGTGTTTTCATTCCACCCATGAACCAGGGAATGAGAATGGACTTCTTCCTAGAAGGTCCCTTCATGCCGAACAGGATGAAACTGGATAGAGAAACTCTCGGGGGATTAGCCGATATGTTTGGTCAGATTCCAGGTGAGTTTAGATCCTATGAATTGTATTTATCAGCTATCTCTTGATAAATGTACCATGTTTTCTCTTCACATTATCTGCATTTCTATGTGCAGGTATTGGCATAGGGACTGGTCCAGGTGTGATCCAGGACAGATTTTCCCCCACCCTAGGACGTCATCGTACAAATCCTCTTTTTAATGGCCACAGTGGACATATGACCTCCCAACCACAGTCACAGTTTGACTTGAGTACGAAGCCTTTCATCAAATCTAACCAGGTAAGCATAAACCAATTTTTCAGCACTAGCAACAATAATTTGCCTTTTTCAAAGCAGTTTATGAGATTGCTAAATAATTGTATGTCCTTGGGGACAGAATCAGCATTTTCACAATCAAAACCAGAACCATTCGAACCAGCAGCAAGCTCAATCTAAAGACATGCCTCCACGCTTCAAGAAGGGGCAGCTCAATGCAGATGAGGTAAACCAGAGACACTAAATACTGAGTAAAAACAAAACATCTTGCACCCTGTGATTATAAAAAGACGCGTTATTCTGAGGGACTCAACTGGATGGTAGTTTTTCTTTCTTTCTTTGTCTGTTCTGTTTCTTCCTTTTCTTTGTCTCCTCCTTATGCTGCTCCTCTCCTATCCCTCATTCTTAAACTCCTACCCAGTCCGCTGACTGCGATTATGAGATATGAGGGTGTGAATTGGCACATTGGTCTTAAACATTTAAATTTTTGTAATTTACTTAACAATCTTTGTTTTTCCATGATCCATTCTTACAGATCAGCCTTAGACCTGCTCAGTCCTTCCTTTTGAATAAAAACCAAGTGCCAAAACTGCAGCCCCAAATTCCTACCATGATTCCTCCCAGTGCTCAGCCTCCACGGACACAGACCCCACCTCTTGGACAAGTATAAATCTCTAAGCTTTGCTAAACTTGTTCTTTTTTTCCTTTTTTTGACAACTGATTTCATATGGGAGCAATTAATTGTTGCTTTGTGGGTGGGTTGGGTTGTGTTGTCTTGTCGTGTGGTGCTCATCTTTCATGTGTTCTTTTTAGCCTCCTCAACTTGGTCTGAAAACCAACCCACCTCTTATCCAGGAGAAACCTCAGAAGACTATTAAGAAACCACCTCCTGCTAAGGAAGAACTGCTGAAAATGACTGTGGGTATCTTTGTTGTACTACTCTTGTTCAAAGCATTTTCATTACTGCTTGTTAGAGTTTCTAATGGTTTACTGATTTTAACAACAGGAGAACATTGTGACTGAGTATCTGAACAGTAAGAACATGGAGGATGCCGTCAGTGGTGTGAGAGAGATGAAAGCTCCCAAACATTTTCTGCCAGAGATGTTAAGTAAGATCATCCTCTGTTCTCTGGAGAGGACTGATGAAGACAGAGAACAGGCTAGCACTCTTATCAATACACTGCGTACAGAGGGCTTCATCACTGGGGAAAACTTCATGTGTGTAAGTTAACTTGCTTTTTTTCTTAAGCAATCCAGATTTGCATTTAGCATCTCATTCCAATAATTGCATTTAGCTAATTCTGATAATTGTGCTTTTTCATTAGGCTCTGCTGAATGTCTTGGATCAGTGCCCTAAGATCGAGGTGGACATTCCTCTGGTAAAGTCATACCTAGCCCAGTTTGCAGCACGAGCCATCATCGCTGAGTTGGTCAGTGTAGCAGAACTGGCTCATCCTCTGGAGAATGGCAACCACTTTCCTCTTTTCCTGCTGTGCCTGCAGCAAGCTTCCAAGCTCAAGGACCGCGAGTGGCTCACAGATCTTTTCCAGCAGAGCAAGGTCAACATGCAGAAGATGCTTCCTGGTAAGTCTTCCTCCTTCATGTTTTTCTTATTATATTGGTCAATCACTGTATTAGATTTATTTAAAAAAAACTGTGAATTATTTTTCTTTTGCCATATCAGTAGAAAAGTCTCTTTGAAATGTACATTTTTTAAAATAGATTTTCCTATTAAATGGGATTGATTTGGATTACATGGTCTTAGAATTTTCTTTCTCAGAAATTGACCAGAACAAGGATCGTATGCTGGAGGTTCTTGAAGGGAAAGGTTTGAGTTTCCTCTTCCCCTTGTTGAAACTGGAGAAGGAACTGCTGAAGCAAATCCAGGCAGACCCCTCCCCTCAGACCATCTACAAGTGGATCAAAGACAATATTTCTCCCAAACTCCACACAGACAAGGGCTTTGTCAACATACTCATGACTAGGTACAGCCCATTGTATCTGCATCACATACATAAACGTATATGCAAGACTCAGATTGTTCATGTCATAGTTAACACGACTTGCTGTTTTTCCATTTAACAGTTTCCTGCAGTACTTCTTTGCTGAGCTTGGTGTGACCGAAGATGACGAGCAACTGTCCTCCCCTTCTAAAGAGCAGCTGGACCAGGAGAAGCAACTATTACTCTCTTTCAAGCCAGTCCTACAGAAGTTCCTCCACGATCACACTGACCTGCAGGTCAGTGCCCTGTATGCCCTGCAGGTGCACTGCAATGCCAACGCTTTCCCAAAAGGTACAGAAATTACTTGGATTGGATTGTAGCATTTGGTTTTTGTTGAGATCAATTAAACGATGACCTATTTAATTTGAGGTTTGAGGCTCTTTTTGTTTTTAATTTATTGCAATTTAGGTTTGTTGCTTCGCTATTTTGTCAACTTTTATGACATGGAGATCATTGAGGAGGAAGCTTTCCTCGCATGGAAAGAAGACATTTCCCAAGAATTTCCTGGGAAAGGAAAAGCCTTATTCCAGGTGATTGTTTAACTTCTCCAAACTGTTTTTTTCTCTCTCTCTGTCTTTTAAAAAAAAAGTTTTTGTAGAGGCATGCACATTTACAGATCTTTTTCTTTTCAGGTGAACCAGTGGCTGACTTGGCTTGAGACTGCTGAGGAAGAGGAGTCAGAGGAGGAAGCCGACTGAGGAGGGACTAATCCTCAAAGTACATATTAATTTCCTGCTACATGACTTGCTGTCTTCTGTTTGGTTTCCACACTCTTTGCGATAGCTCACACTCAGCCTACTATATTACACTGCTGCTAGGCTCATGAATTAAACGAAAGACAGTAATACCAATATCATAACATCTGGTTGCTTGTATCCTAACCAATGTCTGACTTGTTATCTGGTTTATTTGTAGATGATACATCAACCACTATGCTTTTTCAGTAGAAAGTGTTAGTCAGATCTCCCCTTACATGTTCTGCCTGGTTTAATCTGTTTTTGTTTCACAAGACACAGGACAGGAAACCTTTCAGTGTCTCAGCGGAAGTGAAGCTGACACTATATAGAACCAATCTGCAGTCTGTCTGGGGATTGATTAAGATGAATCATGAGATCCTAGTTGAATGGCCTTCATGGGTTACGCTGTGGACACTTTTTTAGTGTTATTCTGGGTCGGTTGCAATATCCTTCAACCCTCGTGCATGATTTCAACATCTAAAACTGTAATCACTGTAACTTTAGCAGTTTCCACTTCTACCTCCTACTGAATAAGCATTATTGAGTGCAGGCTTCTGATATGTCTAAAGTTTTAGTCTTGAATTAAGATCCAGAACAACTGCATAGTCATTCAGTTTTGCACAACACACTACCTAATATCTCATCTTGCAGTAGAGTTTAAGTGCTTTCCATTGAAGATTCAGATGTCGAGCTACTAGGGTCAATGTAATGCCTCTTCTGCCCGAGCCTTACTATAATGTTGTCTGCAGTGTGTTCTGACAAGGTAACTGATGTATTCTCTGTCTAATGGCAGTAGTAATTTTACCCTTCAGGTCCCTCTGATCTGCTGCAAATTATTTCAATCTTAAACCTCGAACTGGTGGATTATTTTAACCTGCCTTTTAATTGGACATTAAATGTAAACGAAAATCCTTGATGCCCATTTAAGGAAATGCTTTTGCCCTTGTCAATAAGGGGTTCTCAAAACAACCTTTTATTGACAGGTGTTTAATTGTATGTGACAGTTAATCTTGTTAAACTTACATTTGCCAACATGTTAACTGCAATTCAATTGTCAAATGAAATGGCTTATGATCATGTCATTGTAAGGCTGTTTAGTGCTGTATTCATCACCACTATTGCTGAATTTACAATAAAGGAAAAACTTGATCAGCTTAAGTGTTTTAAGTGCAATTATTCCTCATCAGTGGGGATCCAGAAATATTCCACTTTCCTGTTTCTCCTTGAAAATCCCGACTCGTGGGAGTCTGCCATTGGTGACAGCTCACTGAAGTGGGATGGGCCAGTCTCTCTTCCAACTCGAGGTGCTGCCACCCTGTACATTGTCCGGCTGAAGAATTAAGACCAATTAAGTCCAGACTATTTTTTTGTCTAAAGCATTGGTAAAAAAATAAAATAAAGGCCTACCTCCCTGACCTCCTCTCTGAATCGTCACTGTTGAGGTCCGGTGTGGAGATAAACACAGGGTCTCCTTCCTGTTGGGTGCATATTGTTTAATGCTATTTAGTAACACAACTCGTGACTTTTTTTAAAATAAAATAAAATTATTAATGTGCTGAAGAACTTTTACTGTGAAGTTCCTTGGTGTGCCATCTTGGTTTTTTAGGATCTTAACCCTCTGGTCGCTTTCAGTCATACACAGGAAGTAGCTCTTAATATTAGCCTGGCACTGAGGAGAGATGCGAGTATGTGTTTAGTGCCAATAAAAGAACATTTCAGTGAAACATCAGCGATTATGTGAATTGACTTAACATGATAAATTATAAATGCAATGAAAAACATTATTTGATGTAAACTAATATTGGGTTTGAAAATAGTGGCACAACACTTAATATTGTGAAAATTACAATTTAAAGTTCTTGTCTTCCATTTTAAAACAAATTATATCACATGATCTTTCAGAAATCATTCGTATGTTTATATCATACGTGCAAGATAGTCGCTGTTTGGCAAAATTCACCGTTTTGAATCCAGATGTCATTTATGTGAATCATATAGATCCAGGGGGAGTTGTGGTTCATAATAATAATTGGAAATGGGCTGAATAATTTCATGTTCCTAGTCTCTCTGGTGTGCTAAAACATGTAAATATTAAGGGGTGCCAATAATTCTGACTATGTGTATATACAGGTCCTTTAAAAAAAATTAGCATGTGATAAAAGTTCATTATTTTCCATAATGTAATGATAAAAATTAAACTTTTATATATTTTAGATTCATTGCACACCAACGGAAATGTTTCAGGTCTTTTATTGTTTTAATACTGATGATTTTGGCATACAGCTCATGAAAACCCAAAATTCCTATCTCAAAAAATTAGCATATTTCATCCGACCAATAAAAGAAAAGTGTTTTTAATACAAAAAAAGTCAACCTTAAAATAATTATGTTCAGTTATGCACTCAATACTTGGTCGGGAATCCTTTTGCAGAAATGACTGCTTCAATGCGGCGTGGCATGGAGGCAATCAGCCTGTGGCACTGCTGAGGTGTTATGGAGGCCCAGGATGCTTCGATAGCGGCCTTAAGCTCATCCAGAGTGTTGGGTCTTGCGTCTCTCAACTTTCTCTTCACAATATCCCACAGATTCTCTATGGGGTTCAGGTCAGGAGAGTTGGCAGGCCAATTGAGCACAGTAATACCATGGTCAGTAAACCATTTACCAGTGGTTTTGGCACTGTGAGCAGGTGCCAGGTCATGCTGAAAAACGAAATCTTCATCTCCATAAAGCTTTTCAGCAGATGGAAGCATGAAGTGCTCCAAAATCTCCTGATAGCTAGCGGCATTGACCCTGCTCTTGATAAAACACAGTGGACCAACACCAGCAGCTGACATGGCACCCCAGACTATCACTGACTGTGGGTACTTGACACTGGACTTCAGGCATTTTGGCATTTTCCTTCTCCCCAGTCTTCCTCCAGACTCTGGCACCTTGATTTCTGAATGACATGCAAAATTTGAGCGACAGTCCAGTGCTGCTTCTCTGTAGCCCAGGTCAGGCGCTACTGCCGCTGTTTCTGGTTCAAAAGTGGCTTGACCTGGGGAATGCGGCACCTGTAGCCCATTTCCTGCACACGCCTGTGCACGGTGGCTCTGGATGTTTCTACACCAGACTCAGTCCACTTATTCTGCAGGTCCCCCAAGGTCTGGAATCCTTGGAATCTTCCTCAGGGTCCGGTCACCTCTTCTCCTTGTGCAGCGTTTTTTGCCACACTTTTTCCTTCCCACAGACTTCCCACTGAGGTGCCTTGATACAGCACTCTGGGAACAGCCTATTCGTACAGAAATGTCTTTCTGTGTCTTACCCTCTCGCTTGAGGGTGTCAATGATGGCCTTCTGGACAGCAGTCAGGTCGGCAGTCTTACCCATGATTGCAGTTTTGAGTAATGAACCAGGCTGGGAGTTTTTAAAAGTCTTTTGCAGGTGTTTAGAGTTAATTAGTTGATTCAGATGATTAGGTTAATAGCTCGTTTAGAGAACCTTTTCATGATATGCTTATTTTTTGAGATAGGAATTTTGGGTTTTCATGAGCTGTATGCCAAAATCATCAGTATTAAAACAATAAAAGACCTGAAATATTTCAGTTGGTGTGCAATTAATCTACAATATATGAAAGTTTAATTTTTATCATTACATTATGGAAAATAATGAACTTTTATCACAATATGCAATTTTTTTGAGAAGGACCTGTATGTATATGTATATGTATATATATATATATATATATATATATATATATATATATATATATATATATATATATATATCATCATTTTACTGTGTTTGATATATACACTGATCAGGCATAACATTATGGCCTAATATTGTGTTGGTCCCCCTTCTGCTGCCAAAACAGCCCTGACCCGTCGAGGCATGGACTCCACTAGACCCCTGAAGATGTACTGTGGTATCTGGCACCAAGATGTTAGCAGCAGATCCTTTAAGTCCTGTAAGTTGCGAGGTGGGGCCTCCATGGATCAGCACATCCCACAGATGCTCGATTGGATTGAGATCTGGGGGATTTGGAGGCCAAGTCAACACCTCAAACTCGTTGTGCTCAAACCATTCTTGAACAATTTTTGCTTTGTGGCTGAGGGCATTATCCTGCTGAAAGAGCCCACAGCCACCAGGGAATACAGTTTTCGCCAGTTCACCACTGTTCCTTCCTTGGACCACTTTTGATAGATACTGATCACTGCAGAATGGGAACACCCCACAAGAGCTGCAGTTTTGGAGATGCTCTGATCCAGTCGTCTAGCCACCACAATTTGGCCTTTGTCAAACTCGCTCAAATCGTTACGCTTGCCGATTTTTCCTGCTTCTATCACATTCAACTTTCAGGACATTATGTTCACTTGCTGCCTAATATATCCCACCCACTAACAGGTGGCAGGTAACAGGTTACAGGGTTTTTCTTTTCTTTTTTTTTACTAGTTATTTGTTAGTAAAAAGCATATTTTAAGACGAGTTAAAAATAATAAAATAAGAAGCAAAATTCAGTTTACACTGATATATTCATGATGGATACAAAATGAGCTCTTTTTATGGACTGACCCAACAACAGGACTTACTGCTTTGGTCTGCCTCAGAGACTTAAGCTCTTCCTGGGCTCTGATTACTTCTGCCAGGGCCTGGTGTTTCTCTCTCCAGCTGAAACACTCCCTGGTGCGATCTTGCCTCTCCTGCTCAGCTAAATGTCTTTCCTGCTCAGCTTCCTGCTGGGCTTTATTGGCCTTCTCACTCTGCTCTTCTGCAACCAAAGCTCTGCGTCTGGAGTTCACCTCCCTACAGAGGGGGAGGATGACAGTGAGAATGACAGCATCATGAGCCACTCCTATTTAGCTTTTATTGCATTATAATGGCCTGAATTCTGGCATGCCAGGCATGATATTTTTCTTACATTACCAAAGATAAATGGCATTGCTGAACGCTTGTGAGCTTACTTTTCCATTATCTTTACATTCTCCTCAGTCAGTCCTTTCAGTTTGTGTCGTAACGTGTTCCTCTCATCTTCCAGTATTCTGTTCTCCTCCAGGAGAGCATGCTTTTCTCCTGAAGCCCTGTCTAGTTTAAGCTTGGTCTCAAAGTAATTCTTTTCAGCCTGTGCTAAAAGTAGCTGGACATCATTGTGCTATGGATGACAGTGTGCAAATGAATTCAGTGGAGCCATATATAGCGTTATTTTACATCCTGTGTGTATATTTGCATGCTATTGTATGTGTACCTCTTTCTTCAGCAGTTGTAGTTCTTCGCAGAGCCGTGTTTTGTCAGCTAGTGCAAAATCTTTTTCATGCCTGCTGTCTAGTGCTCGCGTCTCTGCCAGGGCCCTGCTCTTATCTGCCTCTGTTCGTGCTCTATCAGCATCCTCAGCTGCCCTGGAACAGAGTGTCGCCCTCTGCTGGCTGAGATGGAGCCTCTGTTTCAGCTTATTATAACAAAGGAAAGAAGGAACAGAATCATGGTTTTATTTGTATTTTTTCCCTCTCTTGTTCTTCTATTATTCTAGATGTGTAATGTGTATGTACACCTCTTTAACTTGGGCCTGGAGTTCCTGGTTGAGATTGCGCAGGTTTCTCATGGTGAGCTCACTCTCAGTTCTCATCATTATCCTTTCCATGTGAATTTCGTTAGACAGATACTTGTTCTCCTTTTTCAGGTCCTCGCATTCCTGAACACAGATACAGTGACAATGAGGGTCACTAGGCATCCAAGGCACAAAGTATATTGATGAAGAATGTTTTGAATACTTATCTTTTTAACTCTTATTTTAACTAATTTAACTATAAGTTTTGGGACATCTGCATTTACATGCACATGAACTTTAATGATATCCCACTCTTATTCCGTAGAGTTTAATATGGAGTTGATCCACACTTTGCAGCTATAACAGCTTCAATGCTTCTTGGAAGGCTTTCCACAAGGAGTGTGTTTATGGGAATTTCTGACGATTCTTCTTGAAGCGCATTTGTGAGATCAGGCACTGATGTTGAACGAGAAGGCCTGGCTCGCAGTCTTCACTCTAATTCATCCCAAAGGTGTTCTATTGGGTTGAGGTCAGGCCAGTCAAGTTCCTCCACACCAAACTCGCTCATCCATGTCTTTATGGACCTTGCTTTGTGCACTGGTGCGCAGTCATGCAGTCAACAGGGAGGGACCATACTTAAACTGGTCCCACAAAGTTGGGAGCATGAAGTTGTCCAAAATGCCTTGGTATGCTCCTTTCACTGGAACTAAGGGGCCAAGCCAAATCTCTGAAAAACAACCCCAAACCATAATCCTTCTCCACCAAACTTTACACTTGGCACAATGTACGCATGCAAGTACCGTTCTCCTGCAACAGCAAAACCCAGACTCGTCCATCATATTGCCAGACAGAGAAGCGTGAATTGTCACTCCAGAGAACACATCTCCACTGAGTCCAGTGGCGGCATGCTTTACACCACTGCACCATTGCATTGCACTTGGTGATGTTAGGCTTGGATGCAGCTGCTCAGCCATGGAAACCCATTCCATGAAGCTCTCTACACAATGTTCTTAAACTAATCTGAAGGCCACACAATGTTTATAGGTCTGTTAGTTATTGACTCTGCAGAATGTTGGCGACTTCAGCATGTGCTGACCCCGCTCTGTGATTCTACATGGCCTACCATTTCGTGGCTGAGTTGCTGTTGTTCCCAACCTCAACCTGATAGAACACCTTTGGGATGAATTAGAGTGAAGACTGCGAGCCAGGCCTTCTCATCATCCAACATCAGTGCCTGACTTCACAAATGTGCTACAAGAAGAATGGTCAAAAATTCCCATAAACACACTCTTAAACCTTTTTAAATCTTCCCAAAAGAGTTGAAGCAGTTATAGCTGCCAAGGGTGGGCCAACTCTTAAACCCTACGGATTAAGAATGGGATGTCATTAAAGTTCATGTGCATGTAAAGGTAGGTGTCCCAAAACTTTTGGCAATAGTGTGTGTACAGTGCACGGTACAGAAAGTATTCAGACCCCTTAAATCTTTCACTCTTTGTTATATTGCAGCCATTTGCTAAAATATTTTAAGTTTTTTTTCCTCTCATTAATGTACACACAGCCCCCCCATATTGACAGAAAAACACAGAATTGTTGACATTTTTGCAGATTTATAAAAAAAAAAACTGAAATATCACATGGCCCTAAGTATTCAGACCCTTTGCTGCGACACTCATATATTTAACTCAGGTGCTGTCCATTTCTTCTGATCATCCTTGAGATGGTTCTACACGTCATTTGATGTCAGTTGTTTGATTATACTGATTGAACTTGAGTAGGAAAGCCTTACACCTGTCTAAGACCTTACAGCTCATAGTGCATTTCAGAGCAAATGAGAATCATGAGGTCAAAGGAAATGCCTGAAGAGCTCAGAGACAGAATCGTGGCAAGGCACAGATCTGGCCATGGTTACAAAAAAATTCTGCTGCACTTAAGGTTCCTAAGAGCAAAGTGGCCTCCATAATTCTTAAATGGAAGACGTTTGGGATGACCAGAACCCTTCCTAGAGCTGGCCGTCTGGCCAAACTGAGCTATCGGGGGAGAAGAGCCTTGGGGAGAGAGGTAAAGAAGAACCCAAAGATCACTGTGGCTGCGCTCCAGAGATGCAGAGATGGGAGAAAGTTGTTAAAAGTCAACGTGGCCGACGGAAGCCTCTACTCAATGCAAGACACAAGAAAGCCTGCATGGAGTTTGCTAAAAAAAAACACCTGAAGGACCTGTCCAATACAGTCCCAACAGTGAAGCATGGTGGTGGCAGCATCATGCTGTGGGGATTTTTTCAGCTGCAGGGACAGGGCGACTGGTTGCAATCGAGGGAAAGATGAATGCAGCCAAGTACAGGGATATTCTGGACGAAAACCTTCTCCAGAGGGCTCAAGACCTCAGACTGGGCCAAAGGTTTACCTTCCAATAAGACAATGACCCTAAGCACACAGATAAAATAACGAAGGAGTGGCTTCACAACAACTCCGTGACTGTTCTTGAATGGCCCAGACAAAGGCCTGACTTAAACTCAATTGAGCATCTCTGGAGGGACCTGAAAATGGCTGTCCACCACCATTTAGCATCCAACCTGACAGAACTGGAGAAGATCCCCAAATCCAGGAGTGAAAAACTTGGCTGTATTAGATCAAAAGGGTGCTTCTACTAAAAAAAAAATTACCTTAAAGGATTTTAGCAAATGGCTACAATGTAATAAAGAGTGAACAATTTAAGTGGGTCTGAATATTTTCCGTACCCACTGTATGTATATATATATATACTATATATATATATATATGTGTGTGTGTGTGTGTGTGTGTGTGTGTGTGTGTGTGTGTGTGTGCTTGTGTATAGTTTATAGTACATACAGTGTACAGTATATATATACTGTATACATTGTATGTACTATGAACTATATATACACACACACGTCTCACGGGTGTCACAAACACGGGAGATTATCTGGAAAGGTCTTTTTAAAGCATTATCCCTCCATTTCAACTCAAGAAGTCCCTAAGTGACACATAAGGAACGACTGAATGGAATTTAATTACAAACTAATTTTCACATGTACATGTCTTTCACAATGTTTTGAATAAGAAACCTCAAATACAAAATTCTATTGATTCAGTAAAATACATCCCAATGTTCAGAATGTGCCCACAGAAAGTTGCCCTAATGTTCTCCATCATGTCAGCACCTACCTTCCTCTTCCTCACTAGTTCTCCCTGCAGGTGGTTGATCTGCAGAAAGGAGCCGCTGGCGCTCAGAGCACTGACAGGTCGGACTACACGTACAGGTCTTCGAGAAGGGTGTGTGGGTTTCGAAACTCCTTTAATCTCCTCAATGCTTTCGAATCGTCCTCCCATGTTGTTGCTGCTGTGAGAAAGGGACTTAAAAATACCGCTGTCTGAAGCAGAGGTCTTCAATGAAGTCAGAGCCTGTAGCTCTCCATGAGAGGTGGCCCTTAGGGTCATTGTTCTGACTTGACACTGAAACCAGTTTCAAAATTCAAATTTTGAGCCGTTTTAAAATGTTTTTTTTGCTCCTGCCGACCCAGAGTCGTTGTAGAAGTGAATGCAATGGGAACTAAGGAGACTCACCAACATGCAGCCTAGTTGAATTATTTATGAGGAAATGTTATACCACCTCAGAGGGAGCAGAAACTCTATGCTACCACAAGGATTGAAACACAGCTCTCCTCATCCTTGACTAATTGCACCATAGTGCCTCTCAACATCCTGAAATTAGCTGGTAAGGGTTCACAGCATATTGGTAATGACGGCATGACTGAAGACTGGCTGGATTTTTAAATTTTCTGAAGAAAATGTGAGTGGTGTTTAACAGGCAAATTCCGCTACCAAGATGCTTGCTCAAAAGTATCTATAATATTCTGATCATTACATATGGCTCACCCCATAAGTATCTTGTAAATTACCCATTTTATTGTCCACCAAGCAAAAATCTTGAGCATGATCACTATAATTATAAAAATAATAGCACATCTCTCCATAAAATAAACAATGCCATTTGAGATTTCATTCATGTTTGAACCACAATCAGTGCTGGACAAATTACATGCCAAAGTTCAAGGTTATTTACAAGCACATGCTTCATTACAATGGTCTCTGAAATACTTGACAACGCCTCTGCACTTTCTCCTGATTTCTCTTTCAAAAAAGTGTGAGTTAATAAATGGGAAAACAAAGTAACTATATTTGTTGTAAGTTTAAAAGTAATGAGTTGCTTTACTAGTTGCTTTAAAAAAGTAATCTGATTAAATAACCCACATTACTTGTAATGTGTTACTCTGAACACTGTTTACAAGTATACAAGATTGATTTCCTTTACTTTACAGACTAGGCATGGAAACTCAAACCACTCTTATTGTAAATGTATTATTCAAGCAGAGTGAAGCAACACAAATAGGACAAGTTCCAATGGCCCAGTTAGCTTTGCTTGTGATTTTGCTGTGAACATTACATGCCTAACAACAGTTACATTTGATTCTGCCATGTGAACAAAAACATTTTTCTTTTAACATTTTGTTTCTAGTTTAGTGATATAAAATAAGCAGAGAACACAAACCTCTTCAAATGTCAAAAATAATTATATTGAAAGTCCTAGTTAACCTTTTGTCATGGTTTATTTCCTGTGCTCTTAGCACAGTCAGAGAAAGATGTTTTTTTGTTCTAAGTTAGGAATTTAGAGATAAGATAGTAAATCATGTGAATCTGCAAAATGGCACAGGATGCTTTGAATAACTTCCTGTCATTTTGTACATATCCTCTGTGGGTTCATTAAGAGAGGCTTTCTTTGTTTGTCTGTCGGGTCTTTGCTATAGACATAGCCTGTAATTCACTGTTCTCAGTCCCAGCTTCTTGCTATAGCATGCCAGTTGGCTGGTTGCTTTGAAAGTGACGTGGTAATGAGCCTTTCTGTTTATTTAGCCTTCAAAATCACAGACAACAAAAGAATGACCTGAAGAAGGAAGCAGGCTTACCTATCACTGATTAGGCTTATGAAAATGTTCAGATGTCCAAGGACACATTGAGGGGAAATATTTTAATTTGGATTAATAAAAAAAAAAAGAAAACCCCACCAAGGACTTCAACAATGTTTTAAAGGAATAAAAAATTAAAAAATTACAATTTTGACATTAGGGGGGAGGTAAGATGAGCTAGTTTTTACTTGTGTGGTCCTCAAGATAAGAGAAATTTAGGCAGAAGTACAATGAAAGTATATAAGGTAATTGCAGGATGTTTCCTATCATTTGAAATTATCAGAATACATCTATGACAAAGGGTTCTAAAAATGCCTTATGGTGGAGTAAGTTACTTCCCCCACAGCATTTGGCTCACTTTGCCCCATAGCTGCCATTTTGTACAAAGCTATCTAGCTTACCAATTCAGGCTAATATTTAGCTGAATTATTTGCATGGTTTTATACATGGCTAAATCACCAACATGCATCATAAATATTTTTAGACCTGGACAAATTGCTTTGATGTAACAACCATTACATCTGATATGCTAAAATTTTACTATGACAAGCCAAAAACAGTTTTTAAAGTAAGCGGGTGCCTTCCACTCCTCCCATGCTTCTCATTTTTACAGTCTGGCACTGGCAGAAATGATGGATGGTTCCAAAATATAACCATATTTTGGCACAACTTACCCCACTTTTCCCTACTTACTCAACCTCAAGTTGTTCCAAACCTGTATGAGTTTCTGTCTTCTGGTGAACACAAATGAAGATATTTTAAACAATGTTGGTAACAAGACAGTTGAAAGCACCCATTGACTTTTTTATACTATGGTTACCATTGTCTGGTTACCGATAGGTGTCTGATAGTAGACTTGCTCCATTTTAGATATATAGGCACCTGCAACTTGGATAGTTTCACAACTTCCAGAATGTCTTTATGTGGATGATGTATTGAATTTTTTTTATTTTATATTTGACATAACTGGTGCACAACCACAGGAAGAAAACGTTTTTTAGTTGCCCTCTGCACCAGCTTTAAATGCCCTCTTTGGGGAGGTCATCTTACAGATCATCCTCAACCTCCTGTTTCCTATTTTTATGGGTCTCTTTCTGCAGCATCAACAGACTGAGTGTGCTCAAGCTTCTTGGCAGTTTTGATGGCACGTTCTGCAGTCATGGCTAGAGTTTGGATAGCATTTTGTCTACTGTTCTTCTTATTTACAAGCACACCCTGTCTAGATGTGAGTCAAATCCTAGGTAGGTTTCTCTCTTTTTTCCCTGTTGATTTAAATGCACTTATGTTTTTAATTGTTTGTGATGCATTTTGATGTTTTTTTAGTCCCTACAAATGATGGAATTTCTGGAGTGTTGTTAGTCCAAACCAAGACCAACAAGTACAGTTTTAATGCCACCACAGCCAAAGAGGCATGTGAGGCTATTAAAATGAGAATTGCGAAACTAGCTGAAGTGGAGAGAGCAAACCAAAATGGCTTACAGACATGCAGGTAAAGCACTATTTAATGAGACAATAATAGTCAATTAAAATAGTATTGTAGATATATGATATTGATTTGCTTAGGAAATATTATTCCTATTTCTAAATATTTAATTTTTTTAAATGGATGCTTTAATTTGAATACCAGTAAAATAAAATATGAGCCTGCGTTATGACATATTATGTGTGTTGTCGCATGATGTCTAAATAATTATACAGTAGTGGCCTAAAATTATGTTCAGACTATAGGAAAAGCATTTTTTTTTTGCATTTTTTGCAAATATATTTTGTCAGATAAATACTTTAACCAAGATTTTGTTCTTCTCTTATAAATAAAATATGTAAATCTAAAATAATCAATCATGTCAATAAACAATACTTATCTAAATTAATCAAACTAGTAGGGTATATATATATATCAAATCATCAAAAATATTAAAAGTTGGAAAGTATTTAACACATCATTTAATATATCATTTTTATATCACTCTTGGCACACTGCATATATACTGTATATATATAACTTTTAATCTTTTTGATGATTTGATATAACCCTACTAGTTTGATTAATTTAGATTTACATAATTAATTGATTATTTACATGATTGATTATTTTAGATTTACATCTTTTAAATATAAGAGAAGAACAAAATCCTAAACTTGGTTTATATATATATATATATATATATATATATATATATATATATATATATATATATATATATATATATATATAAGAGAGAGAGAGAGAGAGAGAGAGAGAGAGAGAGAGAGAGAGAGAGAGAGAGAGAGAGAGAGAGAGAGAGAGAGAGAGAGAGAGCTAAGAGTGATATAAAAATCATATATTAAATGATGTGTTAAATACTTTCCAACTTTTAATCTTTTGGATGATTAGAAGTAATTTTCAACTCAATAGGTTATGTTCCTTCTAAGAGTGCAATATCATTCTTTCACACAGGTTTGGTTGGATTGAAGAGCATATTGCAGTTATTCCTCGAATTGAGAGAAATGAAAAATGTGGTCAAAACAGTTCAGGCGTTTCTGTTTGGAGAGCTAGCATCAGCAGAAAGTTTGATGTTTATTGTTTTAAACCAGCAGGTAATTATAATATGTGTCTGAATATGCTTTCAATGTCATGAAATACGTAACAATGATGTTTAATGTGATTAGACAGAAAATTATACTATATGTCTGGATTTTGTTAAGAACATATAATGGTAATGAAATCAGTACATAAATCTACTAACATACTTTGTCAGTAAAATGTGCAACATAATCATGTGTCTCACAATGCACCTCAGGTACCGATGGGTCGTTTGAAACAACATCAAGCAGGCCTGAACCTACAACAGGAGGAAGAACACCATCAAACAAGCATTATTCCACTAAAACAACCCATCCATCATCCATTAAGTCAACCTCTTCTCCTGCCTACACATCCACCCCATCCATTTCCTTTTCTTTCAACACTTCCTCCACAACATTTATAACACTTAGTCTTTCTAACATCAGTGGCAGTTCCCAGGCAACAACAAGCCCTCTGTCTGTTTCATCTTCCAGAACCTCACCACCCTCGTCTTCCTCTCATTCATCCACTCTTTTTCTTTTTCAGCATACCTTAACTTCCACAGGTCATCCTGCACTGTCCCAGACCACTAGCAGAGCATCCCAGCATACTTTAACTTCCACAAGTCATCATGCACTGTCCCAGACCACTAGCAGAGCATCCCAGCTTACTTTACCTTCCACAAGTCATCATGCACTGTCCCAGACCACTAACAGAGCATCCCAGCAAACCTTAACTTCTAAAGGTCAGCCTGAAATGTCCCAGACCACTACACCTAACAGAGTACTATCCAGAGGTTGGGTTTTACAAGTTATATAACCTCCATAACAATGTAACATTCATTTGATCACACTCTTTTTTTATATTTTAGCAACTCCCAAAACATTTGTCATCATTTCTTTTGTGCTACTGCTCTTGTTGGCAGCGGCAGGTGCAGCTTGGTACATCAACATGTAAATTTTTACTTTTAATTATATTAGCCAATGAGAGAGACGTGTGTGCATCACTTACTGGTTTATACTCCATGCTTCTATTTTTTTTTTTTTCAGTAAAAGAGGACAACGGTTTCCAGCTTGGACCAGAATGAGGCCAATACAGAATATAGAAACGGAGAGGTGGAAACAAATAAGTGAGAGGCATTGTATGCCAGAACAGAAAAGCAAAAACAATAGGAAATGCAACAACATCATCCTTCAAATGGAACAAGACCCAGACTTTCCCTAAGAAAACACTGTACTTTGTATTTAAAAAGTTTAACTGCATGTAAAAGAGAAACCTGCACATTATTCTGATTTTCTACTTTTTCGTGTCCCACTGCAGATTTGAAACAAAGTTTTCATCTTTGGGGATAAAAAGAGTGTTTAAAAAATTATTGCATTTATGTTTTTAGTTTGCTGCTCATTTAACTGATGTAAATACTAGTTTTACACTGGTCATTTTTTATTAAATTTGAGCATTAATTAATAAAATAGGCTAAATGAGAATAACGTGTAGGCCCTACTCTTTAAATTCTTTAGTTGTACGTTACACTTGCTAGCTTGTTTGCATCGAGGTTCGATGGTATTTACCATAGAGTCTTGCCTTGACGTCATCATCCCGCGACTAGGGTTTCTTTCTGTCATCCTACTTGTCATCTCGAATATTTGTTTGGATAAATCAAATGTCAGCAGGTGTGTACACATTTATTTGTATCTCGCTAAGTTCTTGTACTTTTGTAGCTAATGCTAACTTTTGGTGTATTTGTGTCAAGAGATGTATGTATTGTTTTGGCTAGGCAAGCTAACACGAGTAGCCAGGTTGTTTTTATAGTAATAACGTTATTCGATATAACAGTTACAAACTTAATCTATGTTTAAGCCGCCTTCTCACTTTCCGAAATAAATCTACATTGTTCACTCGTCTACTTGGTTATTTTAAAAGAGAGTTCTTTGTTTTTTGTTGTAGTTGTTGTTTTGGTAGATCATATTGGGCAGATAAGGAAATAAATAAACTCCTGTTAAATTCGAAAGCATTGTTGCACATTTGTTATGAATTCATTTTTTCGAGGGTTATTTCAAAGTCTGCGAAATGTACCACTGATCTCACTGACAACTTGAGACCATTTGTGACAATTTTGTGGCTGTATGTTTTTTTTTTTTTGTTGTTGTTGTTGCACATCCAAGAAGTTCACATTGTTTCATAATAAGTCGCTGACCAATAACATGAGCATAAACATAATTTTCATCTATATTATATGTAGAGTGGGATCCAGATGGCTGTGAGTATTAATTAAAATGCTTTCTGTTGCATTCTTCTACATTACAATAAATATTTACTCCATACTTTTTTTCTTTTTTCTTTTTTTACACCTCAAACTTTATGGTTTGAACAAGTTGTGAGTGTTGTCTCAGACTTTAGGGCCCCACTGTGCATGAATAAAGGAATGTCTATTTTAGCTGCTGTGACTGGCCTCCAGTTCTCCAGTTTTAATCACATTTTCGTGACATTTCACTACACCTAAATATATATTATTCGTTGTGACAAAATAATTTTTACAAGTTCATATATTTAGTGTATTCTATTCATTTAAATGAGGTCATAAAATTGCATGTGTAAGGAAATGCTGTTTAAAGTACAGCATGTCACACTACAGGGCAGGGTTCTCACTGCTTGACATGTTATCATCCTCTTGTGTCTAGGGCCTCCAGTAGTGAATGAGGTCTAGAGTTGATACAGAGCAGCCCTCCATCTGGAGCCAGGATGGGCCAGCATCTTTCTGGCCAGGCAATGACCAGACTGCCTGAGAAACTGATCAAACATGTGGGGCTAGTTCGTGACAGCGGGTACCTCACCTATGATGAGTTCTTGGGTCGTGTGGCGGAGCTCAATGATGTGTAAGTGAGGCTTTTAAGATAAATCAATATCGTGCAATAATCTGCTGGAGTTTGATAAGAATGTGGTGTCCCATTAAAAACATTATTATTATTATTATATTGAAAATAATATGTAAAACTAACAATTATAATACATTTAAATAATGATGATCCCATATAAACCATAATATTGAAAATAATATTAAAATATGTAAAACAATAACAATTATAGTCATTTTAAATAATGATAATAATAGTTACTATTACTAATTATAGTGGCAGAATAATCTACTGGAATTTGATAAGAATGGCATCCCATAACCATAAAAGTAATATTGAAAATAATATTAAAATACAAAAAAATGTAAAACAACAAAATTATATTAAATTACCTATTTAAATAATATTTTTTATTACCTGTATAGTGACACAATAGTCTACTAGAGTTAAGAATGTGACGTCCCATAAAAAATCAATAATATTATTATATTAAATTATATTAAATGTATGTAAAACAATCATAAAAATAAATAATGATTTACTTATTTTAATGAAAAATATTATGTATTGATATTTTTTTAATTTGCTAAAAGTAAGAATGACATTACTATATGTCCTTCTCAATTATAACATTCACATTTATTTTGAAAATATACACATCCTGTTTGACATATCCTGAATGACTTTCTTCCACAGAACTGCTAAACTAGCCTCTGGCCAAAAGAAACACCTTTTATTTGAAGTGCAGCCTGGATCTGATGCAACTGCTTTATGGAAGGTTGCTGTGAGAATAGTGTGCACCAAGGTGGGAACAATGAACAGACCCATGAATCTATAGGTGGAATATATTAATATGATTACAATGAAGTCAAACTATATTCTTAAATATAGAAATTAGTCATTTTCTCTGTGTGGTTGATGGGATGGCAATTGTTGCTGCTCTCTCTCTGTGTGCTTGTAGATTAACAAAGAGAATGGAATGTTGGAGGCCTCCCGTATTATGAACCTGTACCAGTTTATCCAGCTCTATAAAGACATCACCAGTCAGGCAGCTGAAGTCTGGAGTTCAGAGGTGGCAGCAGAGGGATCCTCTGGACCGCTGTCATCAGAAGACACCTGCCAGGCCAGCATGTGGATGGGCAGGTACTTTAGGGACTGCATTTGTTCTGTTTGCCAAATCTGCACCTGATGTAATGATGCATAGTGGATGACTCATTGTCTCACCAAGAAAAATATGCTATTTGTGCTCTGTAACAGGGTTAAACAGTTGACTGATGAGGAAGAATGCTGTATCTGTATGGATGGGAAAGCAGACCTTATTCTGCCGTGTGCACACAGCTTCTGTCAGAAGTGTATTGACAAGTGGTAAGAATCAATGATTCATAATCATGACTCATTTATCGATTAGTTCTCCGAAATAAGGAATTACTGACCCTCATATTGTTCCAAATCTTTATGGCTTACTTTTTTCTGTGGAACAAAAAAGGAGAAAATCTGATTCTGAATTCTGGTCAGGACTGGCTTTCAAGTCTTAAATACGGTTGTGATGTAATTATTTAAGTATATATGTTCTGATGTGCTGCATGTTTCAGAGTAAAGCACAGCACTGTGTTCGGTTTCAGATTTTTTTGATAGTTTTGATTCACAGTTCTACCCTGTAAGGCCGGCTACACACTGACTGCGTGGCATGAGCGTGGCGTTTCTCTTGCATGGAGTTTTCTATAGCTTTGCACACCAGAAACGTCTCTGTCGCGGCACTCCTGCTGCTTGGTGACGTACAGGATCTCCCTTGTTCAACATACACTCACCTAAAGGATTATTATGAACACCTGTTCCATTTCTCATTAATGCAATTATCTAATCAACCAATCACATGGCAGTTGCTTCAATGCATTTAGGGGTGTGGTCCTGGTCAAGACAATCTCCTGAACTCCAAACTGAATGTCAGAATGGGAAAGAAAGGTGATTTAAGCTTTTTTGAGCGTGGCATGGTTGTTGATGCCAGACGGGCCGGTCAGAGTATTTCACAATCTGCTCAGTTACTGGGATTTTCACGCACAACCATTTCTAGGGTTTACAAAGAATGATGTGAAAAGGGAAAAACATCCAGTATGAGGCAGTCCTGTGGGCAAAAATGTCTTGTTGATGCTAGAGGTCAGAGGAGAATGGGCCGACTGATTCAAGCTGATAGAAGAGCAACTTTGACTGAAATAACCACTCGTTATAACCAAGGTATACAGTAAAGCATTTGTGAAGCCACAACACGCACAACCTTGAGGCGGATGGGCTACAACAGCAGAAGACCCCACCGGGTACCACTCATCTCCACTACAAATAGGAAAAAAGAGGCTACAATTTGCACAAACTCACTAAAATTGGACAGTTGAAGACTGGAAAATTGTTGCCTGGTCTGATAAGTCTCGATTTCTGTTGAGCCATTCAGATGGTAGAGTCAGAATTTGGCGTAAACAGGATGAGAACATGGATCCATCATGCCTTGTTACCACTGTGCAGGCTGGTGGTGGTGGTATAATGATGTTTGGTTTCTTGAACATGACAATGAGTTCACTGATCTAAAATGGCCCTCACAATCACCAGGTCTCAACCCAATAGAGCATGTTTGGGATGTGGTGGAACGGGAGCTTTGTGCCCTGGATGTGCATCCCACAAATCTCCATCAACTGTAAGATGCTATCCTATCAATATGGGCCAACATTTCTAAAGAATGCTTTCAGCACCTTGTTGAATCAATGCCATATAGATTTAAGGCAGTTCTGAAGACAAAGGGGGGGTCAAACACAGTATTAATATGGTGTTCCAAATAATCCTGTAGGTGAGTGTATGGGGAGAGAGTTGTGGAAGGCCTAGACTTCATGTTAAACATAAAAATATAGCCTACTGATACAGCAAAGACAACGTCGGCAGTATTGATGGCAAAATAGGCTACGGAATATTTCGTTCTGTTTTGACGGGTGCAATATTTGAAAATCAATAATTATCTGCATTTGTCAAAACCTAGAGACTTTCAAGCATCAAAATGTAATTTATTAATATGTATTCATGTCAGAATGACATATTAACATATTTTCCTATTCTATTTTGCCTGGAAACGCTTACAACATGCATGTGTCGGTTCTATTTCTAGCATGAACGTGTTTTCGGCGCCTGAGACGCACGTCACGCAGGCAGCGTGCAAGCTCTAACCTGTTAAAATGGGAGCCAAAATAAAAATGGACATGCCACGCAGCCAGTGTGTAGCCGGCCCAAGTGCTGTGTGTTTGAGTCGCTTATAATTTGCATTTGGGAATCCAACATGCAGCAACCATTTTTCATAAATTTTTATTTATTATTCATTTTTAATTATTAAAATTTTTCAAATACTGTTCTTAGTCATTCCTTCCTGTGATGGGGCAGCCTAGAGAGAAGCCACAAATTTGAATTAAATGCCAGATACAGTTATTTATTTTTTATATATATGTATATATAAAAAAAAATATATATATATATATATATATATATATATATATATATATATATATATATATATATATAATCAGTCATGGTCAAAATTGTTGGCACCCCTGGTAAATATGATCAAATATGGCTGTAAAAAAATAATCTGCATTGTTTATCCTTTTGATCTTATATTAAAAAAAATCACAAAAATCTAACCCTTTATTGAAGTAAAATAATTGAAAATGGGGGGTAAATCACATTATGAAATAAATTTTTTTTCTCCAAAACATGTTGGCCACAATTGTTGGCACCCTTTTATTAAACACTTTTTGCAACCTCCTTTTCCCAAGATAACAGCTCTGAGTCTTCTCCTCTAATGCCTGATGAGTTTGGAGAAACCTGACAAGAGATCAGAGATCATTCCTCCATCTCCAGATCCTTCAGATTCACAGATCCATGTTGGTGCTTCTTCTCTTCAGTTCAGCCTCTCATTTTCTATAGGGTTCAGGTCAGGGGACTGGGATGGCCATGGCAAAAGCTTCATTTTGTGTTCAGTGACACATTTTTGTGTTGATTTTGATGTTTGTTCTGGATCGTTGTCCTGATGGAAGAGCCAACCGTGGCCCATTATAAGATTTCTAGCAGAGGCCGTCAGGTTTTGATTTTTTATTTGTTCGTATTTGCTAGAATCCATTATACCATGTGTCTGAACAAGATGTCCAGGACCTCCAGCAAAAAAATAGGCCCTCAACGTTAAAGTTCCAACTGTATTTTTAGCCGTGGACATGGGGTGCTATTTATCCCTGTTTGCACAAAACCCTTCTGGTAGATTTGCTGCCAAAAAGCTCTTTTTATAGTTTCATCTGACCACAGAACCAGGTCCCGTCTAAAGTTACAGTTGTGTCTGACCACTGAATATGCTGGAGTTTGTTTCTGGATGAGCGAGGAGGATTTTTCTTTTTGTTTGTTTGATTTTTTTTTTTTTTAGCCTTTCTGACCCCAAGACTCAACTAATCTCTGTGATTCTCCAGCTGTGATCCTTGGAGAGTCTTTGTCCACTCAAACTCTCCTCCTCGCTGTGCATTAGGACAATATAGACACACGTCCTCTTCCAGTCAGATTCATAACATCTTTAGTTGATTGGATCTTCTTAATTATTTCCCTGATGGTGGAAATGGGGGTTTTCAATGCTTTAGCTATTTTCCTACAGCCACTTTCTATTTTGTGAAGCTCAACAATCTTTTGCTGCTCATCAGAACTATGTTCTTTGGTTTTACTCATTGTGATGAATGATTAAGGGAATTTGGCCTTTGTGCTTCCTTATATTTAGACTTCTGTGAAACAAGACGTCATAGCTGGACAATTTCATGTTCATAGTCTCCCTGGTGTGTGGAAAGAGATATTTTACTCATATAATTTTTTAGGGGTGCCGACAATTGTGGCCAACGTGTTTTGGAGAAAAGCATTTACTTCATAATGTGATTTACCCCCATTTTCAATTCTTTACCTTCAATGAAATGTTAGATTTTTGTGATTTTTATCTTATTTTTTTAATAAAAGATCAAATGGATAAACAACGCAGATTTATTTCTTACAGCCATATTTTATCATATTTATCAGGGGTGCCAACAATTTTGACCACGACTGTATATATATATATGTCAGATGGGTTTGGAACAACATTACGACAATGAATAATGACAGAATTCATAAATGATTTAAATCAGCTGTGACAAACCCAGTGCTCTTTTGTGTCTATGCCTCAACATAGGAGCGGTCAGAGCCGAAACTGCCCTGTCTGCCGAATTCAGGTGACTGCCGCTAATGAATCATGGGTCATGTCAGATGCTCCCACGGAGGAAGATATAGCTGGGTACATTCTCAATCTTGCGGATGAAGCCGGGCACCCACACAGACCTTAAAATGAAGCACTGTGCCACCGTCAAACTCACTGTCTCCCCATAACAGATGACCTTCTTTAAATAGTTATTTTATAGGGTGACTATGGGTGTTTGTTGCACTTTATAGTGTCATTCACTGGAGGCAATAACTGCTGAATATTTGACTTTGTAAAAACATTTTTTAAGTTAATGCATCATATTATAACACCTAATGATTTCATAAACTGTGAACGCATGTTGGTAAATTCTAGACATGTAGCTGTAGAACATCACCCCCTCGTTGCACTTGCCGCTTTAACTTGTTTGTAAAGTAATTGCACTTAATCGCGTTTGTTCCGTAAAGGCCTTGTAATACCTGGAAAAACATTATCAGCATGTGCAACAGTTTAATAGTATTGTTGACACTATAATTCAGTCACACATGATTTAGTAATGTTGATGTGCGTTTATAATTTAAGGTTTAACAATAATTACAGTGATCCATGACATGAAAACTTAATCTCTGTGTAAGGACCCAATGTTAATTAGGGCATGTCTGTGTTATATTACATTCATTATGAAAAATAATTGGATCTTTCAAATGGATTAACATTTGAGAACTAATTTGCTTGTTTTCTTCTGCAGCTTAATGGGTTTCAAATGAAACCTTAATTTCATAGGGCATCACTGACATTTTTAGTGGAGGTCAGTTACCTTTTAATTGTTTGAAATCCTAGAATATTCATCTTGCACTTTTGTGTGTATGAGAGAGACTGAATTTGTTGGTTTAGGGAATTTACTTGTATTATAAAGATATGTATAGCTCAAACTTTATATACCTATATACAGGATACATATACATTTGTGTGGCAGTTTATGATTTAATCCAGTTTATCAATCTAGTTTTAAAAATGTTAATATTCTCAAAGATGTAAAGAGATTGGACTGAATGTTAATAGTTTTATCAGAGAGAAAGTGACATTAGTTGCGCCTTCCTAGTTTTCTTTTACTTATGGATTAAAATGGGATGTTTGATGTTCTCGGTTCCCTCTTCTTGTGTAAATCTTGAATAATAAAGTCAATTGAATATATTGTTCTAGCTAGTTTGTTTGAAGACTGTATCAGTTCCTATTACTTCCACTGGGCTGCAGTGTCGAGCAATTAAATAATTGTTCTATTCATCTGGAATGTATGAAATGATTCAGCAAGGCTTTTTTTAACCACTTTATTTATTGTACTTTGAGTGCAGTATACAGACATTTCTGAACATGAGGCATTTTTAAATACATATACAACATCTTTAAAACAGTTTAACCATCTCTGTTGGTGTACAAAATGTGCAAGTTCAAGTACACAAGTCTATTTGTGCCAAAAATAAAAAGATTCCCAGAATCCCAGGTTGCAAACAAACTGGTTTATCAAGGCAAGTTTTATTTCCAGTTCCTGTGCCTTTTTTACAAAAACATTTATCTGAACAAAAGAATACATTGTTCAAGTCAGAAACCCGACACCTCCCTTGTTTAGAAAAGTTAACAAATATATGCTCCCTCAAAACATAATTTTTGGAAACCATGCAAAATACTGAAACAGTTTATCAGAACGTCCCCTTTTTTAAAGATTAGATTTAATATGAAATATATCCATCACCTACAAGGCACTATGGGAAGGGACATGGCTCCACGTCTTGCTACCTGAATGATGTATTTTCATGGTGCTTTTGTGCATCACCTGTAGCAAGATAAGGTTTTATGCTGATGTCTGTTCCACTCGTGTGGACTCTACCCTATCTATCATCGTTCCATGTTTATGGGGCTTGTGCAGCCAATGCTTCTGACTTGACTACATCCACTAGGAAGCTGAGCTCGTTGCATAACATCTCGTGACGATAGGCCATACGGATCTGCGCCACATTTGTCATACGGATGTCATTACCCTCTGGTCCATCCTGTAGATAATTCTCACCCAGGAAGTGTTTCTTCTCCTGCAAGGGAAATCTAAATGTCAGCTTTTTTTATACACAAAGGCTGATGTTAAATTTATCATTGGAATGTGTTTAAAAGTAGCATTGGAATTTCTTTCTGAAGGAAATATTCCGGGTTCAGTAGAAGCTAAGCCCAACCAACAGTATTTTTAATTTTTTTCAGATTTAATAATTAAAAGCAACAATCTGAGTTTCAATGAGGCACTTACAATGGAAGTGAATGGGGCCAATTCAAAATACTTTTTCAAACATACAGCTAAAATTATGGACGCTCTGAATACTCGATTCTGATTGGCTGGAAGGTGTGGAATAAAATGCACTAACAGTTAAATCACCTCTCTGTTTTCATTGCACATGCACACATAATTCACACACAGAGAAACATCCAGGAGAACAGAAATTTGTTATTAACGCTGCCTTGCGACTGAAAAAGTCAATTTTGATTGAAGCGCACACAGATAGGCCTACGTCACTTACACAGATAGCGGAGATCGCGCTGCGCACGCACCCAAACATTCAGGAACGGACATGGCTCTGAGGCAACCATTCATCGCGTCGGGAGTTTACATCTCTAAAGCTAAAAAGTCATAACCTTTTTAATTTGTTTTCTGCGGCGGAAACAAGCTTCCATACAAAAATACATACAATACGGATGTATTATAGGCCTATATTTTGTTGTGAAAAAAATCTCTTATAACATTTTACAACTTCACCACCATTTTACAATGCAAAACCATAAACTCTAAAAATTATTTGAACAGCTTTACAGCTCAACAGAAGAATACCTTTTGCCACTATAGCGGTTAATAAACAAAACTGCATGAGTTTTGCGGAAGGACATAGCCGGAGGTACTGGTCCGTTTATGTATGACGAGTCACGCAGGTACTGGGCTACTCCACAGCGGTTGTCGCCCGTATAGTCTAAAATAGTTCGAATATAAACATTTATTATAGGCGTGCCATAGTGAATCGGGACAAGTTTAAAAACACTGTTTGGAAGATGGATTTATTATTTACTCGCTCATATAATAATAATTATAATTTTTTTACTTAATCTGCTTTTAACTTATCTACCAATTACACTCATTTACTGCCATTGTGTGTTCCTGTCACCACAGGGTTTTTTTTTTTTTTTTTTTAAGCAAACGAGGATGAGCTGAAATTATTTTAATTAATTAGTAACTCTGAAACTAGAATGTTCCTTTCCTTAGAGCTTAGGACAGAGAGAGAAAGTACCTGATGAGACAGCCCGCTCTGAAGCACACTATTTCTAGCGATCTCGCACACATCGCATGTGCTCAGTTTCCACAGTTGTGCTGCTATGGCGTACTCCTCCATCAAGGCCTCCTAAAGGTACATAAACAACTCGCATCACCTGACTGCTTTAGACGCGTGCACTCAAAGTATATTAAAAATCAACTCATTCAGTGTCAGCAGTGTTTGTTGCTATGCACATCATTCCTAGTAACTGCTTTCCCTGACCTTTGTGTAGTGGAACTGTAATGGGTCATCCGTGGAGAGGGACACACACAGGCCCTTCTGCAGGAACTCCCTGAGGGGATTCTTGGAATACTCCAGGAACAGGCTGTTGTTGCTGAGCGGAGACATGGCAATGGGCACCTGGGCCAAGTAAAACAGGTACTGCAGCACAGGGCTCTGTATTGAGAAATGAACAAGATCAAATGTTAAACCACAAAAAACACTACATAAATTCTGGCATCTGATGATTTTAAGTTTTAGCTGTTGTTGTTGTTGTTAAATTACTCCATTCTTAGAAACTTAGCATACAGGGCTCAATAATAAAGATGGCCAGTTAACCGAACTGCCACTTGTCCTTATGGGTCAGTATTGTATCTTACATGTTTTTTTGGGGTTTTTGTCAACTAGTCTAGTCAACCATACTATATGTCTGGCTAACATAACTGAATAATGAGTCATTTTTCTACAAAATTGCAAGAATGGTTTAGTATGCCATGTTTGCCATCATTTTCCAGCAAAAAAACATTTAGGCTTGTATGAATTTATGACTCACTTGGTATTTCCTGTATATAATCCTAAAATAAATATTAAATAATGAAATGTAAAAACTATAAATTTTACAAATACAACAAAAAAATGTAAAATTATAAATTTGTAACTATACATTTAAATTCATGTTTTTTTTTGTGGCAGTAAACAGTACCCTAAAATGGGGAAAGCTAAAACAATCTTTACTGTCCAAAGCGGTGTAATAATTTTTTTTTTTTTTAAATGGCTGAAATGGCATTGCCAGTGTTGTGTGGTGTGATGTACACTATTTGATTCAGAGACTGACCTTCTTCAGGTTGAGTCCGTGAGAGATGTTGTCAGCTGTGAGGAATGCTGACACCAGATGGGTGATGGATCCTGCCTCACCACAATGAGGACGAAACTGGAAGGTATTGAGACCACGTTCCCTGCAACAACAACAAAAAATCACTATTTAACATGGCGTATGACTTCAATTATAAAGGGAATAGCTTGTCTTGATATTAGCTTGTTTTGTGAAGACAATGGGTTGATCTTTAGTGACTTACTTTCGTAGGTTGTTGAGGACCATGATGTTGGCATACATGTGGAAGAGGTAGTAAGTGTATGGTGGGTTTTCCTCCATGGTCCACTCTTCTGGTTTTGGACTCTTATAGGTGAATAAGTGATCACTGTGTTTGGACTCATCATCCACACTGTCAAACCCTGTCACCTGCACACACAAAAAAAATCCAAATCTTTTTTTGACATCATTTCACAGTAATTTTTTTTGCCCTCATTTTTCTTAAAAGTTACAGCTTTACATTTACGTGAAGACCAATCAGGCTGTTCAAATATAATAGGCCAGGTGGTGTTCCTTTGACTTCAGCAACATTTAGCATGATCGACTGTGTGATTTGTATTGTACGTGACCATTTTTCATTAGCTCATATTCATAAAGGATTTGGCATTGAAATCTTGATTCCTAGTAAAATTACTGTTTTGTGTTTAAGCTGTTAATGTCAGGGTTCTGTCACTTTGGTTTGTTTATTCTTGGTTTGGTGACAGAGCTCTGACACTGCTATTGGCTGGTCGTTGTGAGCATGCAGTTCCAAGTAAGCTGGGCGTATGCTCTTCTGGCCATGTGAGTTGTTTTGTGTGCGGAGCAATGGTGTTCGGATCCCGGCATTTTGGTCCAGTTTGGTTTCGTTTCGGCTCATGTTTTCATCAGCATTTATCGGGGTGCTTTCATGTTGTTGGCTTATGAGTGTTCTCATTAGCTGCGTGTTCACGTCTTGTTTTGTTTGAGCACACGGCTTGTGATTTTTGTTTGCTGGCCATGTGCTTGTTTTTTTTTTTTGGTCATGTTTGTTGTGAGCATATGGCTTTTCATGTTTTTTTCTTTGTGCCATGTACTGGCATGTACTCATTAGACATGCCAGCACATGGCACAAAGAAAAAAACATGACTACCCTGCCCTTCTTGTTATTTGATTATCGTTTCAGTTGCCCTGCCTTCTCTCCCTCGTCACCTGCCTTGTTTGCTCCCTATTTATTCTGCTTGTGTATTCAGTCCTGGGCTAGTTCGTTGTCTTACATTCCTTTTGTCCTGACCCCTGATGCCATGTCATGTCCTGCCAAGTCCAGCTGACCGGTCCTGTTTTCGCCCACAGGGTCGTTTTTTGTTTTATTTTTATTACAAATAAAAGGCCATTTTTCTGTATCGCTGAGTCCTTACCTCAACCCTGACAGTTAATTGCGCAGTGTTAAAATGTTCTAATGTGGCATGAATCTGCTCTGACTGGTCTTGCCAGCTCAACAAATCTCTGAGGCACTTACATATTTCAGGAAGACATGCGTTTCTTTGTGCTTCTGAGGGTTAATGGTGGCCTGAAACAGCGGGAGGAAGATGTTCTCTAGCATCTTGGCGAAGTTGGGGAGAATCTTCTTTGATCTGAAAATGTCACTAAAAACAAAATACACAAGTCAAAAAATATTTGTGTTTAGAAACACTGGATATGAATTATGAGCAAAAATGAGCAAATTTCTAGTCTGTATGGAAATGTCATATGTTGCGGGGTAGTGCAATTCAGAATTGAATTGAGAAAACCTTTTAAATTCATTAATTTTAACTGACAAGTATAAAAGGATGCAGAATATATACGTGAGTAATAAAGGGAAGGGATCTCAATTTAAACCTGAAATTACTAAAATACATGGATCAATGAATAAATTAATGACTGGATTTGAATTTCACTTGGTTTTTAGGAAAAAAAATGAACGATGCAGTCTGAAGCTGATATTGCGTCAAATTCCTCGAAGTCCCTCTCATGTTGTTTTCGCGCGTCACGCAATCATTTGAACGTCCGTGTTTACTACAGTGTGCGCTTTGTGTTAAATATATTCATCATATAAAGCCATTGTGTCTCTTCAGAAGACTTGAAGACTTCAGAAGATTTGGATTAGACCACTCGATTAGTTATTTTTACGATGCCTTTATCATGACAGTTTTTGCATCTTTTAAGTTTGAGAGGAATGGACTTTAAAAATGGAGGGTCAGAAATCCCTCAGGTTTCATAAAGAATATCTTCATTTGTGTTTGGAAGTTAAACAAAAAACGACATGATGGTGAGTACATGATGACAGAATTTACATTTGTTAATTTGTGTTTGAATCAGTGTTAATTTCGTTAACGAAGACGATGACGAAAAATATTCGTCAACGCCCACTTTTTCTGTGACTAAAAGCGACGCGTTGACAAGCTAAACTAATATCTGATGATAAAAACTATGACGAAACGTATGCCGTTTCTTTGTTAACAAGACGAGACGGGACTATAATGTTATTTGAGGAATGTCGGACATTAAAAACACATGATCTCTTCAAATGCTGTCTTTCAAAAATGTGCGTCCATCAAGGAAGGTGTCTGCATTATCTGATCTCTCTGAATCTGACAGCTGCAGCCGACGTCACAAGTACGGGTGGTCTAGGCAATCAAATCTCGAACTAGCGAGCTCTATGCAACGCAGCGTTCTCGTGTAGACTAATTTGAAAATGGCCACGCAAAGAACGATCTTCGATAGGAATAAATGTCAAAAAAGTACAAACTTAAAAGACAGAGCAGAGATTGAGTTAGTCAGTAAAATCCCCAGCCAACAGGTAATTTTACTAAAGCTGTTGATGGAGTGGAAGTTGTGGAACAGCAAGTTGATGGGCACATTGAAGCAGGTAAAAACACAGCGCCATCGTCCCCACCGATTTTAGGTTAGTTTGATTATAAACCTGATGGATGTATATTGCTTTTTATGTTTGAACAAACTCTAGCCTATATAAAGCTTAAGGCGCCGGTTGAAATATTTCAATCGTGTTGCGCCATCATCATGTAAGCTTATCATTTTACGCTTTTTAATCATTGTTTTAAAACATTCAGACACATTAAGCAGCGAGGGAGAATTAATTCAGGTTAATGCGCATGTTAAATTAGACCTGATACGCGCGGCGCACCTCATACAGCGCATGAGTTCCTTTCGTGCCTTGTGCTTGAACGTTCAAATACGCTTAGTGTCAAAATCTTTGTCTTTGCGAGTGTCCTCGTACACTTAGTCATTTGTGTCTTTAAATAAACGTTAACAGTTTACAATAAAACATGTGTAGTAGTGGGATCCTGGTAGACTATTAATGAGGTCTTAAAGGTAATAGTTCACCCCAAAATGAGAAGTCTATTATCATTTACTCACCCTTAAGTGATAAAGGGATATGTAGCATTGCACAAGTGCTACTAACTAAGAGTGCAATGTCAATACAACCTGATTTAAATTTCGCACAAGCTTAATTGAATTGGTCTAAAATAGAGAAAAATTATAATGACCATTTTTGTCTAAAGACTAGATATAAAAAAGCTACCAAAAATAATGTTGGTAACGGCAGTTTGACTAAAAATAATGACTAAAACTGACAAAAAATGCAGTTACTTTTCATCGACTAAAACTAGACAAAAACTATGAAAGACAAAATGACTAAAATGTGACTAAGACTAAAAAGCATTTTTGTCTGAAGACGAAGACTAAGACTAAATCGGAAATGGCTGTCAAAATTAACACTGGCTTGAATGAATTATACCTTATAAATAATCCTACAGTAAGTTGAGCCTCGGATAAAACAACTATATATCGCGAATCATATCGTTTCCATCAACAAAAAATATTGCCACATTTTATATTGCAATATATCGTTTAATGATATAGCGTTACATCCCTAAATATTTTAAAATAGTAAAAATCATTTAGTTCAGTTAGAGAACAGATTAACAACAATTAAAAACTGAACGTGCAGCGTGAGCCGAACGAGAGTGGCAGCACAGACCCCCAGCAGGAGTCAGATCTCCTTCATCACGAGAGCGAGGAGCTGAATGCCAAGACGACGGTGGAAGATTTGGTTTCAAAGCAAAACATAAAAGCGCCTATTTCAGGGAGTATGTCATTGTACTGTTTTGTTGTTGTGTTTTTCAATAAGAATAATAGGCTAATGAACCCCCCCATTCAAGCAGCCGAATTGGCGCTATTTAAACATTTTCTCACATCACATCTCTAATGGGTAAAAATGCTAATACCTTTTGATTCTGTTATTCTATTTTCAAACCAATGCAGCTTAACCCAAAAAGCAAGCTCAGGCATGCGCTTCTTCCATATAAGCTTGTGCAGTTGTGCGCTCAGACAAAGAATACTCAGTTGCAGCCTTGCAGGGAACACTTAGGCTAAGAAGCCATAAATATATTTATTAAGTATAACGAGGTTGGATTCCTATTCAACTGTCAGGTAGGCTATGTTAATAAAAATTTTTTTAAAAGAGTAATGTATGCCGCCAGATTTTTATAGTGTAAACATATTCGTGAATGAGAACCGAATTCAAGGGGAATTCCGGTTGTTCGAAAGGGAAAAACAACAACAAAAATTTAAAATCGAATACCAACCCATTGAATAAATATTCAAAAATTCTGGTACAGCCCTACCTGGACCAAAGAACATTAACTTCTGTGCCTTCAGCGAGAGCTCTATATGAAATTGTCTGTTTCTTTGGTGTTTGTCTGTCACAAACATATACAATTATTTGTCTTAGACAGGAGTTATGTTGAAAGCTTGTAAAATAGTGAACAAACAGTCCGAGAAGCATGAAGTTCATCACTAAAGTAAACTAGATGAACGGTTCCTGCCTTCTAGAGCACAACCTCCTCGTCGGGGTATCCCAGGCTGACCTGCTAAGAGAGGTTGTGAGCCCGGATGGAATAAGAGAGCTATGACAGGCCACAAGGTGATGGCCATGTCATTTCGGCCAATCTATGGCAGCCCTGGTGGCTACGGAGACATTTGTGGCTAAACTTGTCTGGAATATAGGAGAAAGACAAAGAGTTTTCTCATGGACCCTCCACTTCGACGACGCTGTCCCCTCAGTCATTGAAAGGTTTCAGGAGGCCAAAAAGAAACCAGATGGTGGCGTTCCAGAGATGCACTATACTGCCAAAAGTATTGGGGCACCCCTCCAAATAAGGGAATTCAGGTGTTCCAATCACTTCTATGGCCACAGGTGAATAAAATCAAGCACCTAGGCATGCAGATGCGAACATTTGTGAAAGAATGTGTCACTCTCAGGACCTCAGTGAATTCAAGCGTGGTACTGTGATAGGTTGCCTCCTGTGCATTCGTGTCCATTCCTGAAATTTCCTCACTACTAAATATTCCATGTTCATCTGTTAGTGGTATTATAACAAAGTGGAAGCAATTGGGAAAAACAGCAACTCAGCCACGAAGTAATAGGCCACGTAAAACCACAGAGCGGGGTCAGCGCATGCCGAGGCACACAGTGTGCAGAAGTTGCCAACTTTCTGCAGTCAATAGCTATTGACCTCCAAACTAAATGTGGCCTTCATATTAGCTCAAGAACATTGCGTAGAGAGCTTCATGGAATAGGTTTCCATGGCCGAGCAGCTGCATCCAAGCCTTACATCACCAAGTGCAATGTAAAGCGTCGGGTGAAGTGGTGTAAAGCTCGCTGCCACTCTCTAGAGCAGTGGAGACGTGTTCTCTGGAGTGACAAATCATGCTTCTCTGTCTGGCATTCAGATGGATGATTCTGGGTTTGGTGGTTGTCAGGAAAATGGTACTTTCCTGACTGAATTGTGCCAAGTGTAAAGTTTGGTGGAGGGGGATTATCCTAACCTCAACCCAATAGAACACCTTTGGGATGAATTAGAGCGGAGACTGCGAGCCAGGCCTTCTCGTCCCTACATCAGTGCCTGACCTCACAAATGCGCCTCTAGTAGAATTGTCAAAAATGTCCATTAACACACTCCTAAACCTTGTGGAGAGCCTTCACAGATGAGTTGAAGCTGTGATAGCTGCAAAAGGTTGGCCAACTCCATAATAAACCTTACAGACTAAGAATCGGATGTCATTAAAGTTCATGTGCATGTAAAATCAGACATCCCAAAACTTTTGGCAATATTGTGTATCTACCTTGCCACTCTCAGGTCTCTGGGTCTGTTGGGTGGTAGGAGCCCCAGCCGTATATACCAGCTCCTCACATCGAGAGCAACAAAAGCAGAGCGTCGCTTGGAAGCTTCTGCCAAATATATCTCAATGTGTTCTGCACACCACAGAAAAGGGTTATAAAATTCAGGTTGTGGAACGGGAGGTAAAAACTCTGTTGGGGAAGGAGGCCATAGAACATAGAACAGAGGGTCCAGGTGTTACAGCCAGTATTTTATCGTTCCAAAGAAGGATAGGGGGATGCGTCTGATTGTTTGTTTTTTTTAGATCTATGACAACTAAATCATTATGTGAAATATCCCAAATTCAAAATGCTGACTTTAAAGCAAATTATGACACAAATTAGGGCAGAGGACTGGTTTGTCACGATAAATCTCCATGTGTCCATCCTTCCACAACAAATGAAGTTCCTGATGTTCGCTTTTGGGGGCAAAGCATACCAGTATTGGATTAATCATTTTGGCCTAGCTTTGTCCCCATGCACTTTCATGAATGTGGATGCAGCACTGGCTCTGTTGTGACTACATAGATGACTGGTTGATCTTAGCTCAATCGGAACAGCGGACGGTTCGGCTTCGAGATGTAATTATCGCCCCTATGAGAGAGTTGGGGCCGTGAAGAGTGTGCATTTACCGGCACAGATAACCACTTTTATAGGCATGGTGTGGGATTCGACAACGTTGTAGGCACATCTTTCTCCTGCTCATTTGTATTGATTCAATTCTCGCAGCCATGAACAAGTTAAAGATATATGCCACTTTCTTTTAGAGACCATTGCCATTGGGTCTGATGGCAACTGTGTCCAACATGATACCATTTGAGACCCCTGCAGTGGTGGCTCAAGACAAAGGGGTTTTCCCCAAGGGGCAACACTTTTCATATGATCAATGCCATTGGGAATGCCTCTGCATGGTTGCGTTTTGAAACACATGTGAAATCTGTCCAAAGCGTTGAATTCTCTGATGCAGCATCGTGTTCCCTTTTCAGGGAACCATTGTTACAGTTGTAACCTGAGATGTTTTCAAATAACCCTGAAGGACTCCATGAGCTAGATCAGGTGTGTGTAATTAGTGTTGAAGTTAAACTATGCAGGGCAGTGGCCCTCCAGGAACTTTTCCAGGAGTTTTGCATCCCTGTTATACAGTGTTGCGCTCTCTTATTTGACAGTGTTGGATTTTGCAAAGGGACACATTTCTGTTTAGCCAGAGTGATAGAGTGCATTTCTGTTTAGCCAGAGTGCATTTATATATAAAAAATACAAAATTGCCCATTTTGTTATGTAAGATTTTTTAACTTTCTTTAAATTCATATGTTAATTTACTTTTAGAAGAGGACTTACTAAATCCTGGGCACCTGTATGATCCATCTCATGTTAGGGGAGTGCAACTTTTGTTTGATAAACCATTTGGACAGGCTGTCCCACTCTTCAGGGGCTCGGCCGTAAATTGAGAGCCGGGGTTCTGCATGCTGATATTTACTCTCCTCCAGGTCATGAGCAACCTCCTGCACAACAGGAACAATGCGATTGATTGTTTCATAATCTGTATGCTCTGACAGTTATAGTTAATTTTATATCAATATCAACATACAGGTTTATCAATTTTACCTTGATGAGACGTGCAAAATATTCTCCATTGATGTAGTTATCACTTTTGAGGTAGATCTCTCTGAGCTCACTGGCACCCACTGGGTTGTATTTGGAATTGAATTTATCAAAGCGATGAAAGGTTTGTCTGCCCTGTAACAAACAATGGAGCAATTTCTTAATTGTGGCAAGAACTAATCAGTAAAAAAATGTAGCATAAAAGCATGATTTGGAAGTCTGGAGGTTATCTGAAACACGTACCGCGTGTACATCTAATGAGTCTACTGTGAGATCGTAAGGGTCCATTTTCAGAATGTCAAACACCTGTTTGAGGGTGAGCTTCTTTCCGTTCTTCTCCTGCACCACTCGCTCTGCTTCTGTCTTATACGTGTCCTTGATGAACTTAAGAAGATGCTTCTGGTTCATGCAGGCAGCTGCGTGAATGTGTGTATCAACCTGAGTTCAACCACAAATATGTATTTAGAAGTGAAAGGTGTCTTCATGCAGTAAATAATGTAAATATTAGTGTAATTTTAATTACCTTTCTGACATTGTAGAAGTCTCTGTGAGGTATGCCTTTCAGTTCCTTTAACTCAGCCATCTCGTTCAACATTTCATGTAGTTGGAATTTAGACATCAGGAAGTTAAGCCTTCTGTGACAATAGGTCTTCCTATAAAAGAGAATATTGCCCCCAAAGGTATTAATTTCCACACTGAATTCCACCTATCATTATTATTATTAAGCAAAAGATGCATGCAGTGTTATACAATTTGAGTAAGAGATTGTATTGTGTTAAGTTAGACACTGAAGTGGATGTATTTGCAGAGGAGAATAACAAACTCACGTTGGTCCATCTGCAATCATGGCAAGGACGTGGCTCAGGTCAATAGCAAAAGTTTCCATGTCAGGATATGGCAAGCTCCGTGGCTGATCCAGTTTTAAAGCATCCTCATTATCATAGACATATATGATTCCATCTTTCATCCTCAGGGTGTAGTTCAGATTCTGTGGGAGGTCTTCCATACTGTAGGGATCCTCACCCTCACTTGGAGGGGGGAAGATATCTGTTACCATTGAAATAAAGCACAACGGTAGTGCTGATGAATACTACTATCATATTATATTTAAGTCCTGATAATGATATAAATAGAAACAGGACTACTTGTTTAAAGTATCACTTTCCCAGAACTAATAAACACCTTACAGTCTTTGAGACAGAATAACAAGGATGGACAGTCATTTCACATATATATCTCAAAGCTGTTGTCATTATAGGTCTTTGAACAGTTAATGGCAGGGAAGGCGTAAACATTTTTTGTTATGCTGTTTAAAAAAGTCCTGATAGCAATCACTATGTTAAGTGGTCTAAATGTATTTATATTTATATCGTCTGTGGAAGCCATAGGATAATGTCCGACATGCCTGTCAGTGTGCATATTTCTGTACCTCAGCACACCCTGCTCGCACAGACATCACATGTAATCAGCACATTTCATGCCATGCAGTCCCCGAGCACCACAAGCAAAACAGCAGCCACCTTTTACATTTCCTCTTGAACCAAAACAACGAGCTTATGCTGTGTTTGTTCACACTATAACTACTGTAATTTGGGAGATGGAAACCTGTGACGTTATACTTGGAGCAGTTTTTGACTTGAATTTATGTGTTTCAATGGCAACACTATCAACGGAGTCTGAAGCAATGAGGGGGTACGTCTAAATATTCAGTATTGTTCAAAATAATAGCAGTACAATGTGACTAACCAGAATAATCAAGGTTTTTAGTATATTTTTTATTGCTACGTGGCAAACAAGTTACCAGTAGGTTCAGTAGATTCTCAGAAAACAAACAAGACCCAGCATTCATGATATGCACGCTCTTAAGGCTGTGTAATTAGGGTATTAGTTGAAAGGGGTGTGTTAAAAAAAATAGCAGTGTCTACCTTTGACTGTACAAACTCAAAACTATTTTGTACAAACATTTTTTTTTTCTGGGATTTAGCAATCCTGTGAATCACTAAACTAATATTTAGTTGTATGACCACAGTTTTTTAAAACTGCTTGACATCTGTGTGGCATGGAGTCAACCAACTTGTGGCACCTCTCAGCTGTTATTCCACTCCATGAACAACATTCCACAATTCATTCACATTTCTTGGTTTTGCTTCAGAAACAGCATTTTTGATATCACCCCAAAAGTTCTCAATTGGATTAAGGTCTGGAGATTGGGCTGGCCACTCCATAACATTAATTTTGTTGGTTTGGAACCAAGACTTTGCCCGTTTACTAGTGTGTTTTGGGTCATTGTCTTGTTGAAACAACCATTTCAAGGGCATGTCCTCTTCAGCATAGGGCAACATGACCTCTTCAAGTATTTTAACATATGCAATATGTTAAAATGATCCATGATCCCTGGTATGCGATAAATAGGCCCAACACCATAGTAGGAGAAATATGCCCATATCATGATGCTTGCACCTCCATGCTTCACTGTCTTCACTGTGTACTGTGGCTTGAATTCAGAGTTTGGGGGTCGTCTCACAAACTGCCTGTGGCCCTTGGACCCAAAAAGAACAATTTTACTCTCATCAGTTCACAAAATGTTCCTCCATTTCTCTTTAGGCCAGTTGATGTGTTCTTTGGCAAATTGTAACCTCTTCTGCACATGCCTTTTTTTTAACAGAGGGACTTTGCGGGGGATTCTTGAAAATAGATTAGCTTCACACAGACGTCTTCTAACTGTCACAGTACTTACAGGTAACTCCAGACTGTCTTTGATCATCCTGGAGGTGATCATTGGCTGAGCCTTTGCCATTCTGGTTATTCTTCTATCCATTTTGATGGTTGTCTTCCATTTTCTTCCACGTCTCTCTGGTTTTGCTCTCCATTTTAAGGCATTGGAGATCATTTTAGCTGAACAGCCTATCATTTTTGCACCTCTTTATAGGTTTTCCCCTCTCCAATCAACTTTTTAATCAAAGTACGCTGTTCTTCTGAACAATGTCTTGAAATACCCATTTTCCTCAGCTTTCAAATGCATGTTCAACAAGTGTTGGCTTCATCCTTAAATAGGGGCCACCTGATTCACACCTGTTTCTTCACAAAATTGATGACCTCAGAGCTTGATTGCCACACTGCTATTTTTTGAACACACCCTTTTCAACTAATTCAACTAGTTGCCCAATTGCACAGCCTTAAGATCGTGCATATCATGAATGCTGGGTCTCATTTGTTTTCTGAGAATCTACTGAACCTACTGGTAACTTGTTTGCTACGTAGCAATAAAAAATATACTAAAAACCTTGATTATTCTGGTTAGTCACATTGTACTGCTATTATTTTGTTTTGGATGTTTTGGATGATATTGAGGTAATTATAACATGCAATTATATAATCTTCAAAAAACCGTCCCTCTGCTTTGCATCAAAATGGCCAAACATGCAAGGAAATTGCAGCAAGCCAAGAATATTGCACCTGAAAGAACCATTTACCGGATGATAAAGATTTCAAGGAGAGAGGTTCAACTGCAGTGAAGAAGACTTCAGGACATCCCAGGCTATCCAGCAAGTGCTAGAACACTCTCTTCTTTAGGTGTCAGCTGTGGAATCGTGTCACCACCAGTGCAGAGCTCGTTCAATATTGGCAGCAGGTGGATGTGAGCGAATCTGCGCAGGAAGTCGAAGACTTTTGGACAATGGCCTGGTGTCAAGAAGGGCAGCAAAAAAGCCGCTTTTCTCCAAGAAAAACATCAAGGACAGACTGGAATTACAAGGATTGGACAGTAGAAGACTGATGCAATGTTATTTTCTCTGATGAACCCCCTTCCTACTGTTGGGGACATCTGGAAAATTGATTGTCCGGAGAAAAAAAGGTGAACGCTGCCATGAGTTCTTTGTCGTGGCAACCGTGAAGCACCCTGAGATTATCCATATGTGGAGGTGGTGCCAAGGGAGTGTTAAATTGACCCCAAATATAATATGTTACATTGATAACAGGAATTGTATAAAATTATAATATAAAGGCATTTAAACACCCCCCAAAATTTTCATTTTTGTGTCAATCAGCAAGGTGATGTTTATTTTTTATTTATTTTTTTCTCTCTCTCTCAAATTTGTCCCTAGTTGTGAAAAGGGGATTCTGGATGAATAATGGGCGGAGGAGGAAGAGAGTGTATTATTTAAAAGGCTATTTAAGTTTTTAAGTTTCCTAAGATTTTGGAGGTTTACATTTCTGGGGCCCCAGTGGGGAAAATATGTTGGTAAATTTGAGGGTATAAAGGAGAGTTAATTTGTAAATGTTCATTATTATTGTAATGCTGTCTTCTTTGAGGTTTTTGACACTTTGCAAACTCAACTGTGTGCGTTCATGTGTTTTAAAGGAGGCATGACTTTAGAGAGCACATTGAAAAGCTTTAAAAGCTAGTTTGCTAATGCTAGCTGCTCCAAAAATGGCCTGTACCTTTAATTTATTAATGCATGATCTGTTGCCAACCATGACATACCTGGCAGCACTTCATCCTCCTCACTCCAATTCTCATTATTGACACTCCTTAGAAACCTGGCTGTGGTCCTGGGAAAGTGATGATATGCCAGTCGGGAATATTTTTCTCTGATGAAAAGTGCTGTCAGCAGAGTTTTTGCTGCCTGCTCATAGTCCTCAACTGTTGTCTGTCAGAAGAGATCATATATGAATACATTTAGTCAGCTTTAGGAGTACAGCATATACACTACTACAGTTCAAAAATACAAAGTTGGTAAAACATTTTCTTATGTTTTGTGGAAACCACCATCACACATTTTCAGCATTCTTTAAATAATAGAACAGCATTTATAAATCTTTTGTAACATTATAAATGCCTTTTAATATAAATTTTGATCAACTTAATGTGTCCTTGCTGAATAAAAGTATTAATTTCTTTAAAATAAAATAAAAATAATTTAAAAAAATATATATATATATATATTATATTATATTATATTATATTATATACACTATACTATTATATTTAATATATAATATGTAAGATTCATATATATATAATTTGTCTCCTACCCCTGCACAGTAGTCTCCACTGATGGTGACCCTCTGGAATTCTGTGTTATTGATTGGCATAGCGGGTGTAGAAGGGGTCAGCAGGGGCGAAATCACAGACATAGCCCAATCTGGAGCGACGAGGATTTGCAAGGATTGGGATCGAATCAGATTCAAACTCTGTCTCCTAAAAATGGGGCATAAAGAATAATACATACATTTACAAAACAACAAAAGCAGAGACTATTACACATTGTCTTTATGTAGCCACTGGTGGTCATTGGTTAACTTGAGGTAAACATCAAATTATAAAGATGAAATCCTCTAAGGCATTCATGTGGTGAAAGTAAAAAAGCCTTTAATTAACTGGGCTAAATCATTAGGTCGTAGATCTACACCTTTAATTGTTTTAAATGATTTAGCCCAGTTAATTAAAGGCTTTTTACTTTCACCACATGAGTGCCTTGGAGTATTTCATATTTATTTTAATAAATATATATTGAATATCACATGAATGCAAACTGCTGATTAGTTCTGCAACCTGTGCCTCTTTTGAGTTCACTGACCTCTTGACAGATTTCTCTGACATCTCCTCCTCTATCTCTTTGCGTAGCTCCCTTTCCTTGGCCTGATGCAAGCCAATGGGACAGTCCTCAGGGACGGTGAACATGGATAAGGTGTTCTTTGTCTCTTCTTCCTTCAGAGCTGAAGCGTACATTTTCTCATCCATGAGTCGCACTTTCTCATCCATGAGTCGTGTTTTCTAATCCTCTTATAATTTCTTCAAGGAGTGGCGCCATCAGAAAGCATGTAGGCTGTTTCTTTAATTAGTTATTGTTCTTGATCAGGTGTAGGAACACCTTGTTATGTACATAGTGTACATTTGTTTAAAGTGTTCAAGGAACTTTCATTACTTTGGGCAGTACCATTTTGCATCAGCTTCTCAATCCCTTGCTGTGGTTATTAACATGTTGCCAAAACCTGACAACTGAGAGTCACGCTTTTAAATTAATGACATGGCACTATTAATAGTTCAGGTTTCACTCTGGATCTTGTGCCTTGGTCTTAGTCAGGTATCTATGAGGTTAACTAAGTTCCTGTCCTATTAGAGACCACCCGAGGTCAGTCACTGGATTCTCAAAGTGTCAGACGAGTTGTTGTTGTGTCCTCTGCCAGCAAACTACACATGGTGCACAGCAAGCATTACTTTATTTACTTGGTAGGCAATCATGTTTATTTTAGGCACAATCATGAAGAAATAACCGCAAGGACAGGTAAGGGTTAGGGTTATACACTATACTGCCAAAAGTATTGGGGCACCCCTCCAAATAATGGAATTCAGGTGTTCCAATCACTTCTATGGCCACAGGTGAATAAAATCAAGCATCTAGGCATGCAGATGCGAACATTTGTGAAAGAATTGGTAGCTCTCAGGAGCTCAGTGAATACAAACATGGTACCGTTATAGGTTGCCACCTGTGCAATTGTGTCCATTCGTGACATTTTCTCACAACTAAATATTCCATGTTCAACTGTTAGTGGTATTATAACAAAGTGGAAGGAATTAGGAACAACAGCAACTCAGCCACAAAGTGGTAGGCCACTTAAAACCACAGAGCGGGGTCAGCGCATACTGAGGCACACAGTACGCAGAACTCGCCAACTTTATGCAGTCAATAGCTACAGACCTTCAAACATTGTGTGGCCTTCAGATTAGCTCAAGAACAGTGCGTAGAGAGCTTCATGGAATGGGTTTATATGGCTGAGCAGCTGCATCCAAGCCTTACATCACCAAGTCCTATGCAAAGTGTCGGGTGAAGTGGTGTAAAGCACGCCGTCACTGGACTCTAGAGCAGTGGAGACGTGTTCACTTCACTGGAGTGAAAAATCACGCTTCTCTGTCTGGCAATCCGATGAATGAGTCTGGGTTTGGTGGTTGCCAGGAGAACTGTACTTGCCTGACTGCATTGTGCCAAGTGTAAAGTTTGGTGGAGGGGGGATTATGGTGTGGGGTTGTTTTTCAGGGGTTGGGCTTTGCCCCTTAGTTCCAGTGAAAGGAACTCTTAATGCTTCAACATACCAAGACATTTTGGACAATTTCATGCTCCCAACTTTGTGGGAATAATTTGGGGATGGCCCTTCCTTTTCCAACACGACTTTGCACCAGTGCACAAAGCAAGGTCCATAAAGACATGGATGAGCGAGTTTGGTGTGGAGCAACTTGACTGGCCTGCACAGAGTCTTGAGCTCAACCCGATAGAACACCTTTAGGATGAATTAGAGCGGAGACTGTGAGCCAGGCCTTTTTGTCCAACATCAGTGACTCACATCACAAATGCACTTCTAGAAAAAATTCCCATAAACACACTCCTAAACTTTGTGGAAAGCCTTCTCAGAAGAGTTGAAGCTGTTTTAGCTGCAAAGGGAGGGCCAATTCCATATATTAAGCCCTATGGATAAAGAATGGGATATCATTATAACAAAGTGTATGTGCATGTAAAGGCAAGCGTCCCAAAACTTTTGGCAATATAGTGTATATCCTATAATGCATTAATATTTGTTAAAAATATAATGTCTGTTAAATATTGAGACATTGTTCTCAGAATTATCTCAGCCAGCACCGTGAATCAGAAGTATATGCAGCACATTTACAAAGTGTAAATTTGTGGTTTCGTTTTAACATGCAGCGCTGTAAGAAAAAGGAAAGTGTGTAGTTTTCAAACTGGTGTCTGGGTCTACAGAAATTTAGAGACTTGTAATTTTTAGGGTTTTAAAAGTTGATAATAGACATAAATGTAATGTTTAATTCAATATATTTTTAACACATTTAGCCTACAGAATTTCATTATTTTTAGGTTAATATATGCTATATTTCAGTGACACATGGATTCAGTAATGTTGACTGCACAGCTGATGTGATGTTTATATATATATATATATATATATATATATATATATATATATATATATATATATATATATATATATAAAACTACAGTGATCCATTTGACATGAACTCTTTATTTTTGTGTAAGGACCTGTGTAATGTTAATTATAGGGTGACTATTACATTCATTATGAAAAATAATTGGATCTTTTATATTAATATTTGAGAATTAACTAATTTGCTTGTTTTGCTCTGCAGCTTAAGGGGTTGCAAATTAAACTTTATCTCATAGGGCATCACTGACATTTTTAGTGGAGGTTGGTTACCTTTTAATTGTTTTGTTTTTTCGCAGTTTGAAATGCAAGACTATTCATCTTGCACTTATGTGTGTATGAGAGAGTCTGTGAATCTGGGTTTATGTAATTATGAAGATTTAATCCATGTTATCAATATTTTAGTTTTAAAAATGTCAATATTCTCAAAGATGTAAAGAGATTGGACTGAATGTTAATAGTTTTATCAGAGAGAAAGTGACAATAGTTGCAGCTTCCTAGTTTTCTTTTACTTATGGATTAAATTGGGATGTTTGATGTTCTCTTGTGTAAATCTTGAATAATAAAGTCAATTGAATATATTGTTCTAGCTAGTTTGTTTGAAGACTGTAACAGTTCCTATTACTTCCACTGGGCTGCAGTGTCGAGCAATTACATAATTGTTCTTTTCATCTGGAATGTATGAACTATAGACAATCTCATGAAATGATTCAGCAATGCTTTTTTTGACCACTTTATTTATTGTACTTTGATTGCAGTATACAGAAATTGCTGAAAACATGTGTAGCATTCAGGCATTTTCGTTACATTATACAACATCTTTGAAACATCCTCTGTCGTTGTACAAAATGTGCAAATTCAAGTACACAAGTCTATTTCATGCCAAAAATAAAACTACCCAGAATCTCAGGTTGCAAACAAACTGGTTTATCAAGGCAAATTTGCTCCTGTGCTTTTTTACAAAAACATTTATCTAAACAAAAAATACATTCAAGTCAGAAACCCAAAGACTCCCTTGTTTAGGAAAGTTAACAAATGTATGCTCCCTCAAAACATAATTTTCAGAAACCATGCATGCAAAATACTGAAACAGTTTATCAGAACCTCCCCTTTTTTTAAAGATTAGATTTGATATGAAATATATCCATCACCTACAAGGCACTATGGGAAGGGACATGGCTCCACGTCTTGCTACCTGAATGATGTATTTTCATGGTGCTTTTGTGCATCACCTGTAGCAAGATAAGGTTTTATGCTGATGTCTGTTCCACTCGTGTGGACTCTACCCTATCTATCATCCTTCCATGTTCATGGGGCTTGTGCAGCCAATGCTTCTGACTTGACGGCATCCACTAGGAAGCTGAGCTCGTTGCACAAGGTCTCGTGGCGATAGGCCATACGGATCTGCGCCACATTTGTCATACGGATGTCATTACCCTCTGGTCCATCCTGAAGATAACTCTCACCCAGGAAGTGTTTCTTCTCCTGCAAGGGAAATCTAAATGTCAGCTTTTTTATTGGGTTGGTGTTAAATTTTGCATTGGAATGCGTTTAAAATAAGCTTTGGGATGTTTTTCTAAAGGAAATATTCCAGTTTCATTAGAAGTTAAGCCCTACCAATAGTATTTGTTTCATAATTTTTTAACATTTCATTAAAAAAACAACAGCAAGGCACTTACAATGGAAGTGAATGGGGTCGATTCATATATGTTCACATACTATTTCATCATACAGCCAGAAGACATAAACATACTCATCTTAACATTTTGTTGTTAAAAAAAATCTCTTATTAACCTGTTCTGTGTAAAGTTGTATCACATTTTACAACTTACAAATGCAATACCAACTCTAAAACGTGACTGTAAAATTATTAAACAGCTTTACAGCTCAAATATACAAGCTTTAACAGAAGAATTAAACGGTACACTGTAACTTTTGCTGCTCTAGTGGTTAATAAACAAAACTGCATGCGTTTTGCAGAAGAATAACCCCCTTGGTTGAAAAAAAAGTTGGGCTTGGGGGAATAGCGTTTCAGAGTACCGGCAACATGAGAAGTGTCGGTATGCAAGAAAATGTGAGGGTACACTACAAACTAAAAAATAGAAATGTGTAGTACTGTGTGTGCCAGCCGATGTAGAGCACTGATTGTATATTTATTGTAAACGTTCTTCCTTTTTATTCTCTTCAAATTTACCCTATTTACTGCCATTGTGTGTTCCTGAATGTCACCATTTTTGCAGTTTTTTGTTGTTTTTTAAGCAAACGAGGATGAGCTGAAATTATTTTAATTAATTAGTAACTCTGAAACTAGAATATTCCTTTCCTTAGAGCTTAGGACAGAGAGAGAAAGTACCTGATGAGACAGCCCGCTCTGAAGCACACTATTTCTGGCGATCTCGCACACATCGCATGTGCTCAGTTTCCACAGTTGTGCTGCTATGGCGTACTCCTCCATCAAGGCCTCCTAAAGGTACATAAACAACTCGCATCACCTGACTGCTTTAGACGCGTGCACTCAAAGTAGATTAAAAATCAACTCATTCAGTGTCAGCAGTGTTTGTTGCTATGCACATCATTCCTAGTAACTGCTTTCCCTGACCTTTGTGTAGTGGAACTGTAATGGGTCATCCGTGGAGAGGGACACACACAGGCCCTTCTGCAGGAACTCCCTGAGGGGATTCTTGGAATACTCCAGGAACAGGCTGTTGTTGCTGAGCGGAGACATGGCAATGGGCACCTGGGCCAAGTAAAACAGGTACTGCAGCACAGGGCTCTGTATTGAGAAATGAACAAGATCAAATGTTAAACCACAAAAAACACTACATAAATTCTGGCATCTGATGATTTTAAGTTTTAGCTGTTGTTGTTGTTGTTAAATTACTCCATTATTAGAAACTTAGCATACAGGGCTCAATAATAAAGATGGCCAGTTAACCGAACTGTCACTTGTCCTTATGGGTCAGTATTGTATCGTAAATGTTTTTTTTTTGGGTTTTTGTCAACTAGTCTAGTCAACCATACTATATGTCTGGCTAACATAACTAAATAATGAGTCATTTTTCTACAAAATTGCAAGAATGGTTTAGTATGCCATGTTTGCCATCATTTTCCAGCAAAAAAACATTTAGGCTTGTATGAATTTATGACTCACTTGGTATTTCCTGTATATAATCCTAAAATAAATATTAAATAATGAAATGTAAAAACTATAAATTTTACAAATACAACAAAAATATATAAAATTATAAATTTGTAACTATACATTTAAATTCATGTTTTTTTGTGGCAATAAACAGTACCCTAAAATGGGGAAAGCTAAAACAATCTTTACTGTCCAAAGCGGTGTAATAATTATTATTTTTTTTAAATGGCTGAAATGGCATTGCCAGTGTTGTGTGGTGTGATGTACACTATTTGATTTAGAGACTGACCTTCTTCAGGTTGAGTCCGTGAGAGATGTTGTCAGCTGTGAGGAATGCTGACACCAGATGGGTGATGGATCCTGCCTCACCACAATGAGGACGAAACTGGAAGGTATTGAGACCACGTTCCCTGCAACAACAACAAAAAATCACTATTTAACATGGCGTATGACTTCAATTATAAAGTGAATAGCTTGTCTTGATATTAGCTTGTTTTGTGAAGACAATGGGTTGATCATTATAGTGACTTACTTTCGTAGGTTGTTGAGGACCATGATGTTGGCATACATGTGGAAGAGGTAGTAAGTGTATGGTGGGTTTTCATCCATGGTCCACTCTTCTGGTTTTGGACTCTTATAGGTGAATAAGTGATCACTGTGTTTGGACTCATCATCCACACTGTCAAACCCTGTCACCTGCAGAAAAAAAAACATCCAAATCTTTTCACAGCCACAAAAAGAAAATTCAACCACACAATGACTACATTACTGATTTGGGCGTAGTTCAACCACATCTATGTTTTCTGTGATTTTTATTGTGCGTGCTAATTTTACATGAAGTCACATTCATCTGAGAACCATTTAATTGTTAATAAGGGATTTGGCATTGCAATCTTGCTTCCCTAGTAAAATTACTGTTTGTGCTTAAGCTGTTAATTACACTGTTGATGTTAAAATGTTCTAATGTGGCATGAATCTGCTCTGACTGGTCTTGCCAGGCTGCCAGCTCAACAAATCTCTGAGGCACTTACATATTTCAGGAAGACATGCGTTTCTTTGTGCTTCTGAGGGTTAATGGTGGCCTGAAACAGCGGGAGGAAGATGTTCTCTAGCATCTTGGCGAAGTTAAGAACAATCTTCTTTGATCTGAAAATGTCACTAAAAACAAAATACACAAGTCAAAAAATATTTGTGTTTAGAAATACTGGATAGGAATTATGAGAAAGTATGAGCTCGAAAAATACAGTTCGAGTGGAAACGTTATATACAACCCCAAATCAGAAAAAGTTGGGACAGTATGGAAAACGTAAAAAAAAAGAAAAAAGAAAGTGATTTCTAAATTAACTTTGACTTGTATTTCATTGCAGACAATATGAACAAAAAATATTTAATGTTTTGTCTGGTCAACTTCATGTCATTTGTAAATATGCATCCTTTCCTGTCATTCAGACCTGCAACACATTTCAAAAAAAGTTGGGACAGTAAAGCATTTACCACTTTGTAATGTTGCCATTCCTTTTCACAACACTTAAAAGACGTTTAGGGACTGAAGACACCAAGTGATGAAGTGTTTCAGGTGTAATTTTGTCCCATTCTTCCTGCAAACAAGTCTTACGGTGGGCAACAGTACAGGGTCTTCGTTGTCGCATTTTGCTCTTCAAAATGCGCCACACATTCTCTATTGGAGACCGGTCGGGACTGCAGGCAGGCCAGTCAAGTACCCGTACCCTCTTCCTCCGCAGCCAGGACTTTGTAATGTGTGCAGAATGTGGTTTTGCATTGTCTTGTTGAAATATGCATGGACGTCCCTGGAAAAGATGTCTTCTTGAAGGCAGCATATTATGCTCCAAAATCTCTATGTACTTTTCAGCATTAATGGTGCCTTCACAGAAGTGCAAGTTACCTTTGCCAAGGGCACTGACACAACCCCATACCATGACAGACCCTGGCTTTTGGACTTGTTGCTGGTAACAGTCTGGATGATCCTTTTCTTCTTTGGTCCGGAGCACACAGCATCTATTCCTCCCAAAAAATACCTGAAATACATATTCATCTGACCACAGTACACGTTTCCACTGTGTGATGGTCCATCCCAGATGCCTCCGAGCCCAGAGAAGTCGACGCCGCTTCTGGACACTGTTAACATAAGAGTTTTGGCACAGTACAGTTTTAATTGGCATTTGTGGATGTAACTACATATTGTGGTACTTGACAAAGGTTTGCCAAAGTAGTCCTGAGCCCATGTGGTGATATCGCTTATAGATGAATGACGATTCTTGATGCAGTGCCGCCTGAGGGATCGGAGATCACTGTTGTTCAGCTTAGGCTTGCGCCCTTGTCCTTTACGCACTGAAATTCCGTTCAGATTCCTTGAGTCTTTTAATTATGTTATGCACTGTTGAATGTGAAATATCCAAATCTCTTCCTATCTTTCTTTGAGGAACATTGTTTTTAAACATTTCAATAATTTTCTCACGTATTTTTTGGCAAACCGGCGATCATCGGCCCATCTTTGCTCCTAAAGGATTAGACCTTTCTTGGATGCTGCTTTTGTACCAAATCATAATTACAATCACCTGTTGACATCACCTGTTTCAAATCACATCATTATTTAACCATTTTACCTCATTACTAGCCCTAAATTGCTCCTGTCCCAACTTTTTTTAAAATGTGTTGCAGGTCTGAATGACAGGAAAGGATGCATATTTACAAATGACATGAAGTTGACCAGACAAAACATGAAATATTTTGTGTTCGTATTGTCTGCAATGAAATACAAGTCAAAGTAAATTTAGAAATCACTACTTTCTTTTTTTATTTGCGTTTTCCATACTGACCCAACTTTTTCTGATTTGGGGTTGTATGTTGCAGGGTTGTGGAAACGTCATAAATGTTGCAGGGTTGTGCCATTCAGAACTGAGAATGCTTTTTAAATTCATGAATTTGAACTGACATAGAAAAAGGATGCAGAATTGAATTCAGGAAAGATAATTAATTCCTATATATATATATATACATACATACATACAGTGTAGCCTATACATACAAATATTTCTTAAATGTGTGTGTATTCAAATGTACATTATAATTATACACAATATACACACATGGTTTTTCCTGACTCAAACCAAGGCAGAGGTGGTCAAATTCTGATCACAGTTAAACACATTTTACAAGCACATATTTTAGGTATTTTAATAATAAGATCATTAGATTTGTATTGTGAGATACAGTCATATACAGTGTTTTGTTAGACTGTGGATGGGGGACCCTGTGTCTTCTAGGGGGGTCCGGGGGCATGCCCCTCCGTAAGAAGATTTTGTACATTTTAAAGATAAACTCATTAATCCGGTGCACTTTGAAGTTTCTAAACGAACAGCTCCAACTCATATTCAGTATGCAAAATGAAGAAAGAAAAAGTCTGTGCACTGACTTTTACTTGAACTTTAAAGGGGACTCAAAAGGGGACTCTAGATGTGCAGATCAGCTCTATAATAAATATAATAATAAATCATCCACCTGTCAACTACCCAAACCTATATAATATTCTCTGATTTAGATATCTGCATCTGATCATCACATTATAATTATTCAAATTCTCAGTCTAATCATGATGATATGGTAACATATCCTGCTGCAGTAGGCTGCTTTTAAATGAACATTTATTTAAAATAAAAGTTCTTCTTTGGGTTAATTACACTTGCGTAATAGCCTAAACACAGGCTTTACTCCCTTCAAACTTAACTTTACATAATTTAATAACATCATTGATTGGAAAACATCAGAATAATTTCTGTAAAGCTTGTATATATTTTTAGTTTAAGCTAAGTTATAAAGCAATATCTCATGTAGGGTTTTTCCTTTGTGTTCTATATAATGACCACTGGGAGTGCTCTAGGCATGTGTTTTCCTTGATTGGTTTTCCCTGCAGAAAGTGAGTAACTCCCACTCCGAAAGTGAGTACTTTGGCAGCCTATACTTGTGGATCAGCACTGCCTCGAGATGCGAACTGTTTAGAACGACTCAGTCCAATTCAGTGGACAGTTTGACCAGTTTCTGAAATGAGTTACGTGTGTCTAATAAAATCAACACGTCTCTTATCCAGCGACAATTAATTGGAATGTTATTTTTGTAATACTTGGCCCGCCCAGTATTTGCAGATATAACTGCGATCCACGCATCACTATCGAATGGGTCCAGGAACCCGCAACAGAACCATGTCAGTGGAAAAATCTGTGCATGTTGACTGCCTGTCTGAGTTTTTGTCGACAGTCGGAGGCGGAGGCCTCGTAATTCCCTATGCAGGAAAAACCCTGCACACATATGTAAACACAAACTTTTATTTTGGATGCGATTAATCGCAATTACTTGTTTGACAGCATTAATAAATATATATAAATTTGTATATAAAACAATGCTAAATTGTCTTGCCCATTTAGTGTTAAATATCTTTAAAGTAGGACTTACTAAATCCTTGGCACCTGTATGATCCATCCCATGTTGGGGGAGTGCAACTTTTGCTTGATAAACCATTTGGACAGGCTGTCCCACTCTTCAGGGGCTCGGCCGTAAATTGAGAGCCGGGGTTCTGCATGCTGATATTTACTCTCCTCCAGGCCATGAGCAACCTCCTGCACAACAGGAACAATGCGATTGATTGTTTCATAATCTGTATTCTCTGACAGTTATAGTTAATTTTATATTAGTATCAGCATGCAAGTTTATCAATTTTACCTTGATGAGACGTGCAAAATATTCTCCATTGATGTAGTTATCACTTTTGAGGTAGATCTCTCTGAGCTCACTGGCACCCACTGGGTTGTATTTGGAATTGAATTTATCAAAGCGATGAAAGGTTTGTCTGCCCTGTAACAAACAATGGAGCAATTTCTTATTTTCTTACTTTTTAGCATAAAAGCATGATTTGGAAGTCTGGAGGTTATCTGAAACACGTACCGCGTGTACATCTAATGAGTCTACTGTGAGATCGTAAGGGTCCATTTTCAGAATGTCAAACACCTGTTTGAGGGTGAGCTTCTTTCCGTTCTTCTCCTGCACCACTCGCTCTGCTTCTGTCTTATACGTGTCCTGGATGAACTTAAGAAGATGCTTCTGGTTCATGCAGGCAGCTGCGTGAATGTGTGTATCAACCTGAGTTCAACCACAAATATGTATTTAGAAGTGAAAGGTGTCTTCATGCAGTAAATAATGTAAATATTAGTGTGTATGCCACTTTATTTGAAATACCTTTCTGACATTGTAGAAGTCTCTGTGAGGAACGCCTTTCAGTTCCTTTAACTCAGCCATCTCATTTAACATTTCATGTAGTTGGAACTTGGACATCAGGAAGTTAAGCCTTCTGTGACAATAGGTCTTCCTATAAAAGAGATGCATGCAGTGTTATAGATTTTAAGTGAGAGATTGTATTGTGTTAAGTTAGGCACTGAAGTGGATGTATTTGCAGAGGAGAATAACAAACTCACGTTGGTCCATCTGCAATCATGGCAAGGACGTGGCTCAGGTCAATAGCAAAAGTTTCCAAGTCAGGATATGGCAAGCTCCGTGGCTGATCCAGTTTTAAAGCATCGTCATTATCATAGACATATATGATTCCATCTTTCATCCTCAGGGTGTAGTTCAGATTCTGTGGGAGGTCTTCCATACTGTAGGGATCCTCACCCTCACTTGGAGGGGGGAAGATATCTGTTACCATGGAAATAAAGCACAACGGTAGTGCTGATTAATACTAATGTCATATTATATTTATGTCTTGATATAGGACTATTTGTTTATAGTATCACTTTCCCAAAACTAATAAACACCCTACAGTCTTTGAGACTGAATACTAAGGATTTAGGACAGTCATTTCTCACTTATGTTGTCATTATAGAACTTTGAACTGCATGATCTGTTTCCAACCATGACATACCTGGCAGCACTTCATCCTCCTCACTCCAATTCTCATTATTGACACTCCTTAGAAACCTGGCTGTGGTCCTGGGAAAGTGATGATATGCCAATCGGGAATATTTTTCTCTGATGAAAAGTGCTGTCAGCAGAGTTTTTGCTGCCTGCTCATAGTCCTCAACTGTTATCTGTCAGAAGAGATCATATATGAATTCATTTAGTCAGCTTTAGGAGTACAGTATATAGGCCTACACTACAGTTCAAAAGTCAAAAGTTAGTAAGAGTCTCTTATGTTCACCATGGCTGCATTTATTTGATCATAAATACAGTAGAAACAGTAATATTGTGAAATATTATAATTGTTTTCTATTTTAAAATTGTAATTTATTCCAGGCAATTTTTTTTTTTGCAGTCATTACTCCAGTCTTTGTGTCACGCGATCCTTCAGAAATCATTCTATTTTGCTGATTTGCTGCTCAAGAAAAAAAAAAGTATTATTATCAAACAGTTGTGCTGGTTAATATTTTTGTGGAAACCATGATACATTTTCAGCATTCTTTGATGAATGGAAAGTTAAAAAGAACAGCTTTTATAAACCATATAAATTTAGATCAAATGAATGTGTCCTTACTGAATAAGGTATTAATTTCTTTCTTTCATTCTTCAAAATCTTACTTGTAGTCCATATCTTGCATATTTGCTTTGTGCCCCTTTCACACAGAGCATTGATACCAGAAAATTGCTAGAGTGCTTTCTATGTGAACACAAACAGAAAATCACCGGCAGTGTGAAAGAACAAAAATCAAACGATCACAGGACAAATCCCGAGACACAGTATTAGTGTATTTTCTGGAATCTCTGTGTAAAAGGGGCTTCAGGGAGGTTGTAACATTGCCAGTAAATTACCTGTATGATGCTGTGTGAACGCATAATAAGGATTAGCAGTGTGAGCACGTAGGCCTACGAAGTCAGAGCATGCTGATGTAAGAAGTCTGCTTTGGGGCAATCATAATGTTCTTATGGAGATAACGTGATTACTCTATTAAGTCTTTCTTATAATATTACGGTAATTTACCAGGAATGCTGTGTGACAGTGGCTATCGTGCAATGGACACTCAGTGTGGATACTCAGAATGCTTTCTTTCATAATTGTGTCTACTAATCTACCGCTGCAGCCAAAGTATTTGATTCTGAAGCCACACCTCTATTGGTCACACAGGTGTGACTTGCTTGTACTTTTTTTAACATTATGAATTCATAGCTGTTTGGCTCAAATTAAATGCCCAGCCCTGTTTATTAACTTTCTTGAACTGTCCCTTATATTATATTATATTATATTATATTATATTATATTATATTATATTATATTATATTATATTATATTATATTATATTTTTCCTTATAAAATACATACATAAGGAACAATTAACGACAGGCCGTTGAATAATTAGAAAAATAATGCACACCCAAGGTGGTAATGCTGGTCAATAATTCCACTTATTCTATGGTTACCACACCTCAAAACATTTTTCAGACTATGTATTTTTGTCCTTAAAACACTTATTCATTTTTTACGTATCTAATCCCAAGGCTCCATTGCTAATTACAAAATGTCATTTTAGAGCTAGTAATGGAGGCTGATATCAGACTAATGCAGTTATTAGAGAGAGAGAAATATTAAGCATAGGCTATGTAAATTACATGAATTGAAATCAACTGTCTCTCAACACTGTTTGGCAGCTGTGTCTCTACTGTAAGTTTATCTGCTCCAAGAACAGCAATGTTTTTACCTCTCTAGTGAGAAATGTCATGTAGCTTTTAAGTTGTTAAACTACTTTACTGTTAAAATCGTCAGATCAGCGCTGAGCAAATTAGTGTCCGTACTCTGTGTGTGCGTTTAAGTGGGAGAGGGAGTTGGGGAAAGAGAGTATGTGCTTTCCGTACATAATTATATTTTTTTATGTCGTAAAAACATGGAAATAATTAGTCGTCTTTATGATAATTTGTTAACTATATATATTTCAAAATTTAATGCATGACATGGAGGCAAAGAACCACCATCAGACAGAGCGATAAAGTAGATCCTGAGATCTTGAATGTCTGTGTGTGCGCAGTGCGATCTCTCCTCTCTCTGTGTAAGTGACGTATGTGTGTGCCTGCGCAATTCCCAGTGCATTAAATGTTTTTAGTGCACACCTTCCAGCCAACCAGAATCAATTATTCAGTCAGACCATGGTAAAATGTTATATATTTATCATTTGTCTCCTACCCCTGCACAGTAGTCTCCACTGATGGTGACCCTCTGGAATTCTGGAATATTGACTGGCATAGGACCTGCGGACGTGGAAGGGGTCAGCAGGGGTGAAATCACAGACATAGCCCATTCTTGAGTGACGGGGATTTGCAAGGAAACTGATTGGGATCGCATCATCTTGAAACTCTGTTTCCTAAAATGAATAATAAATACATATTGAATATCACATGAATGCAAACTGCTGATTAGTTCTGCAACCTGTGCCTCTTTTGAGTTCACTGACCTCTTGACAGATTTCTCTGACATCTCCTCCTCTATCTCTTTGCGTAGCTCCCATTCCTTGGCCTGATGCAAGCCGATGGGACAGTCCTCAGGGACGGTGAACATGGATAAGGTGTTCTTAGTCTCTTCTTCCTTCAGAGCTGAAGCGTACACTTTCTCAGCCATGAGTCGCACTTTCTCATCCACCTCTTGGAGAGAGATCTTGGTGAACTGACGCGGCATTTCTGCAAGGAGTGACGCCATCAGAAAGAATGTTGGTTCTTTTTATTATTAGTCGGGTGTAGGAACACCTTGTTATGTACATAATGTACATTTGTTCAAAATATGTTAGGAACTTCCCTTACTTTGGGCAGTACCATTTTACATCCGCTTCTCAATCTACGATCACAACACAAGCCTGTATCTATTCCACAAAATCCCTTACTCTGGTCAAATGAGACTAGAAAGTGTACTGTATGTTTGTGTTATGACTGAGTTACCAACATGTTGCCAAAACCTGACAACTGAGAGTCATGATTTGAAATAAATGACACGGCACTATTAGTATAATTTTACTACTGAAGGTAATAAAATAAACTGGTGGTAATTATGTGTACATGGCAGTTTTGCAACTGCACAAATCATGCTTGTACATAACATAAACATGTCCTCAAGTATCTGCCCACACGGCTCATCTTGTGCCTTGGTCTTAGTCAGGTATCTGGTTAAGTTCCTGTCCTATTAGAGACCACCCGAGGTCAGTCACTGGATTCCCAAAGTGTCAGACGAGTTGTTGTTGTGTCCTCTGCCAGCAAACTACACATGGTGCACAGCAAGCATTACTTTATTTACTTGGTAGGCAATCATAATTAGTCATATAGTATGCATTATATTTGTAATTACGCGTGTAAAATATTAAGTTGACATTAATCACAATTTTATTCATTTGACAGTCCTAGTAAACAGTGAGAAATAATTACACAATTTTGTTATTTTTAGGTTTATACATGTACATTATCCTAATAGTGAGTGAAAAAATATGTTGTCAACTTAATACAAAGTGAATATATAGTGAAAATGATATAATACTAGGAGCAATATGTTGTCTTAGTAATATGATGCATATCATTTTCTACACAGTGTAAATGGTTATTTTATTGAATCAATTATATAGCTCATCACATTTTGGGGTGCTTGGGATCAAAAAGTTTGGGTTTACTCAAAGTTTGGGGTTTTTGTTATGAAGCCTGCTTCTGACATTTGAAAATTTCAAAAATAATATTGGATAAGTGTAATAATGAACTGAATTTCTCATTTGAATTTTTCTCAAAGCATCTCACAAATGACTTTTCAGGCCTATTTTTTTTTCTCTCTAGTCTCTATGCCACTAGTAAGAGAGTGACTGTTAACCTCACCACCCTTCCTCCTCCATTCGCACACATACTCCCTGTGCTATCAAAACCACATTTGCATCCAGTCCAGTAGGTTATAGTTCCATATCAGTTGCCATGCCTTGGCTACCTTTCTATTTCCCATATCACACCGGATATGACATCTTCTTAAACAAGGCTCAGTGCTCATATAGCATGGGAATGTAGGTCAGACCCATCCCTATAAACAGTTTTTAATGGCAGGCAGGGTTATGAAGTCAAGTCCAAGATTGTTGACTTCCACTTGTGTTGACATGTAACTGGATATTCCACTGCACTGTCAACAACCCCACAGTCCTTCGATACAGATGCTTGACAAGCCTGTGAGATGATGATTCCAGGCTCTTCTCGGCCCTGCCCATCTAGGAAACCTAGTTACCAGACACACTTCTAGAACAGCTGTGTCTTACGCATTGAAGAAAAAACTAATCATATATATATTTTACTGTAAGATATGCATTAAATATACAAAAAAAAAACTGTCTGCGTCCGAAAACCTAGGCAGCTGACTTGTTGCCTCGCTGCGTTATCGTACAATGACTTGCATGAAGGTACCTCACAAAACTGATTTCGGACAGACTTCTAAGGCAGTGTAACAGATTAATGATCTACAGCAAAATAGAGAGAGCTTTGGTGAGAACTAAACAAATATTTAAGTACTACAGTAGTAATTTCTTGCTAGAAATGACAGAAGTGGAAAATGTTGGTCAAAAACGTACATTTACACACAAACTAACCAGCAAACGCAACTATCGGACGTCATCTTTTTTTCCTAGCTCAACTGTCAATGAATGGAACGCACAGGATTGTGGGATATCAAAGGCAGCGAAGGATACATTCATGCTGCCTTCAAAACTTTAAAAACAAGGAGACAGGAAGTGAAACTAACATTAGATTCGGACATGCCTTGATGCCTTCCTACTTTGAAATATGTCCCCCGAAGGCAGCATTTTCCAGGTTTCGGAAGCAGCTATTTTATTATATATATTTTATTTTTTAACTTCAGACATGCATATATATATATAATAATACATGCATATCTAATATATTTTTACCCTATTGTAAATATTTTAGTAATTGTGAAATTTTTTACTATACACACATATATTACAAATATATCTATATTTTGTCACCTTTCTATTGAAGAAAAATCCATCCAAAAATCTACTGAAGTCAATATACAATTGTTTGACTGTCACTGACCCCTTTTATTCAGCTTGAGCAATCCTATTGTACACAACGTTGGAATATACACTTTCTCTTACCTTCTTTAGCTATATTTGCCATGGTTTTATTGGATCTCTGTGTTTGGACTCTCTATTTTCCTGTTGCTTTATAACTGTGGTCTTCAGTTCTAGGTCTTATTTTGAAGCAGCTTCAGTGTTTTCTAGTCTTGAGTATCCTGCTCCCCCCTATTTAAAGAGTCTGACAGCATCATATCAGCAGAGAGCCCTGGCTGGACGTCACAACAAGCTGCAAACTGAACCGTAGACCCTTCTAAATGCTGGCAGGTTCTAGAGCTTGCGAGCTGTCAGGACAATTTCCCAAAGCCTGCTGTTTGTTTATATATATATATACACACACGATATAATACATATACATATAATATATATATATATATTATATGTATGTATGTATGTATGTATGTATGTATGTATGTATGTATGTATATATATATATATATATATATATATATATATATATATATATATATATATATATATATATATATGTGTATATATATATATGTATATATATGTATTATATCTTGGCATTAACATGTTCCAGTAACATTACTGAACCTTTAAAAACAGGCTGTATTCACTTTGGCTTATACAATGTATACGCCACTGAAAACAGGTTGTTTACATTCCCAGCCACAACCTTTGGAACTTTATGTATAACAGCTCAACGTGATTTAAACCAGCTTACACTATGTCCTACCCCTAACTAGAATCACAGATTACTCCTTTTTAAGTCAACATAACTCATACACCTCACTATACGGGCAGTATTATTAGCAAGCCTCTGGAAAGCACACGTTGACACACATACGACCCAGAGAAATACAGCATCCAATAATGTCCTAATCCTTTTTCATACGTCCCCATGGCTGAATTTACACTCACCTAATTTTGCTGGACCTTGAAATGAGCATGGAAGACCCCTAAGCTTAAAGTAAATGAGCAAAGCATTCTCAAAACACAACAGCTCAGCTCAGAAATGCATTTATTTACCTGCACTTTGAGAAGGTCAGGCTACCACGGTGTCTCAGAAAAAGTATTTGGGGTGACAGACAGGATAGCTCTGTTTATTTGTGCCCATTAAAACCGTGTCTCGTCCGACCATTACTCATTTGTAGGGAAAAATGGAGTTGAAGCTGAACTCCGCCCTGCAGCGTGGCACTGGCTCCATACCTGCCTTTCCTATCAAGCCACTCTCCCCTCCCCTTATCTCACATCTCAGAGACGGAAGAGCCTAATTTTCATTTTGGCATACAAGTTCAGCCCACTGAAAACAGAAATAGTTTGCCAAGACTTCATGTGTTTAATGATAGCACAAGTCATCGAGCCTGGCATGAGCAAAGTGCATCATTGCAAAAAGGTTATTTATAGAACGGTGCAGTTCTCTTTTGATACAGCACTTTATGACATGCTTGCAAAGAATGTTGAGGACAACTTGTCCTGCTATACTTTTAACCCACTTTGATTGAGTGACAATACCAGATAATATGTGCATGCCAGCTTTTAGGAGTTTGTGCAGTGGATCTGCAGATTAAACATACTAGCCTCTTACAAAGACAAAAGAGACAAAAATGCATATTGTGCAAGCCATCATAAAGCAGCGAGGAAGTATTACCATATACTGTGCCAAACTTACCCCTTCCAAAGTTGGGCGTTGATTGTTGCTTAGACAGAGGGGTTCCTTTTCTGCTCATTTTGTACAGCGTTAACAGATAAAACACGATCTCTAGTCAAAGTTCCACCTGAGAGACAAAAGTAAACTCCTCATGTTCTAAAAATGCATCGCATGAATTAAAAATTCCACTGTAAATACACAGATTAATTTTAAGAACACTATTTCAACTGTTTACCTCTCCGTGAGCAGATAAAATCTAACTGCTAGTCTTGTGGTTTTCAAAAACAGGAAAAGGAAATTCCACTATAAACTGATAAAAAAATTACTTCTGCAACATCAAAAGCAAAGCACAAAAGTTGATGTTTCCTAGTGTGTTTATTACATTTCCTGAGCACTCTCGTTACAACATATGCAACATGTTCTGGTGTTTTAGGGTGAAACAACTCCTGATAAACGCTAGAACGTTGTTAGCTGTCATTTTATCTTATCTACGAGAACCCAAACAGCATGCTGTTCTGAATGAGGAAATGCCTCAATGTTCAGAAAAACAACGCCACCCTTGGTAAAACTCTCCCCATCTTTAATCCTTCCATTTTATAAAGAGATATATGTAAATAATGCAAGACAGAGACAGTAAAAAATAAAATAAATAAAAAATCTACATGGATTAAGACTACAGAGAGGCAGTAATGGAATGAGGCTTCAGCCCTCAACAGGCTCAGACCTGCAGGGGATGCTTGATATTAGGCCACCACAGGTTACAGCCCTTACACTGTGGTACCGAACAGCCAAAGGGTTAGTAATCTTTGTTTTAAAGAGACATGAACCTACTCACCTCCGCTTGTTCTCCTTGAAGTTAGTCTGTCTCTCTCTCTGTGTGTGTGACAGTCCCTTGAGAGATTATGCTGTTCTGTAGTGCAACACTCACTGGGTGTGAAGATAAATGCCTCAAGCTCTTACATGCTGCAAAAGTGAAAAAATGTCACTGCACTTAACCCTTTCAGTGCTGATGGAAGGGAACCTTGACCCTATGGGACTTGAATCTTCCCTGGGGTGTTTAATTTCAGCTTTCTTCCTCTGGCCTTTTTTATTGTGTTCTCATTGTTTTTAGAGGTTTTCTGCGATTTGTGACTATATTTGTAGATGAGAACAATACAAGAATTGTATTGACATGTTTCGCATTTTATTATTTAACACATATACACCTGACATTCTCATTCTTCTGAGCAGAGAACTGGTAATGAGATGAAGGCGAATGCTTACTTTCACAAAGAACGCGTTATTACGTTCCATTTTACTGTGTCAAGTAACGAGTGCTTCAACTTGAGACCAATTAATCTTTTACGTGTGTACACTATTTAAAAAAATTCTGAGAAGTGCCATTCTTTTAAGTGTAACACTTTTTAATTAGAAAAAAATCTGTTGCACAGGCTAAACAACTTACCTCATGAAGGATGTTTCTTATGACTGTATTTTTTATATGCAAGTGAGTTGAATTAACTTAACGCGTACCTGTATATAATAAATAGGGAAAGCGCGCCCTCTGCTGTGTTTGTAATGTAGTTCAAAAAGTTAGGCTACGTTTCCTCAAGACCACTTGCAAAAAGGATTTATTAAATTATTTATTTTACTGTGACTACTTTAAGTTATTGTAATTGAACATGTAAACGGTTTGTAAAGTAATGAAGCGTTAGCGTTGAAAATGATGTAATTTCAGTTCCTCATGATGGTTTACATTTTTCATTTGGTTCACACAGGGCCGTTTGAAGGAATTTGGGGGCCCCAAGCAAAATGGACATGGACATTTGTTTTAAACTAGTTTTCGGTGGCGAAATAGAGAAAAAACAGGCAATATGGAAGTCTAAACTATAAGTCACTTAATATTAACTTCTTGTTTAGTAAACTTGCATAAAATCAATATTACATTTGAAAAACTGCTATCTTTGTGTGATATCTTATTAACTATAACGTTATACTTTCACTGCGTAATAGCGTGTACTCTAATGCGCATCGGCACTAGTCTAATCAACACAACTACATCACGTGGGGTATGCGTGCACTCTGATATACTCTATACTGTCAGATCGCTCATCGTTAAAACAACAATTACGATATTATCACAGACGATATATAACCGCACACCCCTACTTCCTGAAGCATAATTCCGCTTCATGATGACTGCCGAGGAGGTTTTGTATTTTGCCGGCAGCAGAGATCACGTGGTCGGCTGGCTGCATTCAGCGACTACTGAGGGCCCCCCTTGAGGGGGATCCCGATAACAGTGTCATTGCACTTTACTGCATTGACTATCAAAGGGGCGCTCACACAGCTTGTCGTTGCATTTTATTCTTAAACTGTCGTTTTCTTGGGGCCCCAGGCCAGCTCGGGGCCCCAAGCAATTACTTGGTTTGCCTGCCTTGTCGAGACGGGCCTGGGTCCACATAATATTTTACTAAAGCTTTACTTAATATCTTACTATATGATTTCAGTATATTCAGTATATTTCCTTATTTATTTATCTTTGCGTTCAAGGTAACGACCTGAAAGTTGCCCTGGAAATAAGACACGACATGTCCTCACTCACACTTGCTGGAGTTTAATAGGTTATTAATTAACACATTATTGAATGATTCATGTGGAAAAAATGCTTCGCATTATAGCGATATGAACTCACAGGATAAACATCTTTTTTCAAAATAAACAATAGTTTCTTAAGAATACACGTTCAGTATGTAGATATAAATATATGCACTTTTAACGTACAGTATTTTTCGTAATATACATCTTTATACACATTAATAATAGACTACATGACAATATTAAAGTACATTATTGCACGGCCCCCACAGTATAGATAAATCAGTCTTCAAGTATGTGGATGTCCTTGAGGACAACAAAAATAATTTCTTCCATGTTCTTCATCATTGGTCCTCCAGGGTAAATAGCTTTATAAAAGTTAGTTCTTTTTTCCTCTTCTTGCTATTCTCTCTCCATCCTCTTCACTGAAAGTTTGGGCTGGCAGAGTCCTGGGTTGTTTCTTCATTCCTCCAACAGAGGGTGCATCAGTGCTGCAGAAGAGACAGAGAGTCAAGTCCCAAAGCTCCATTAGAATGACAAGAATGCTAAACACATGCACAGAGCATTGACCATCTATTTCCTGTCGTATTTGCCTTAGCCCCTGACAAAGCCTTTTTTTAAATCATTTTTTCTCAACTGATAGCACTCCTTTTTTCCACAACCACTTTAAGCGACCTGAATCCTTCTCTGTCCAACCCATCAGGCAGAGGATGGAGAGAAGGATGCTCCACTTGCTCCTTTGTGCCTGAAGAGAGTACACTAACGTTCAGCAAAGGACGTATCAGAAGTATCTCAGTAAACAGAGCCAATATAAACCAAAGGCTCAAGACAAACCGCAGAGGTGCTCCTGGGTTGTTCTTTAAATCCCTTTGTGGATGGTTTGAACCCATGCCAGCTTTAGACGACCTTCATGGGAAGTTAGTGCAGGGTGGTTTGATGGGAACGAGCGTCTCCGCCTCCGTCCGTAACCTCCTGAGCCGATCTTATCAGAGGGGGCGTTGCTCGTCTTCGTGTGCATTATATTCAGCAGGTGGGCCAGTTCGTGCACCGAGCAGGTGGCCAGATTACAGCGCGCTCTTTCGACTCGTTTGACCGTGTAGGCTGGTTCCGTCCGCTTTACCCTCACACTCCTGGAGCGAAACAGAAAGCATTTAGTTTTCCTTTATCTGCTGGTAGTGATTAGTCAGTTTGGCCTTAATGTGTGTGTTTATCCAGTCATACCTGTGCTGTGGTACAAATGACTCAGTACCGCTGTTCCTCTGAGTCAGCAAAGCTGACAAGTCGCTCTCGCTTCTCTCAGACACGCTGCTGAGATCTTTCCTCACCTTACCCTGAAGCCAAACACTGAGCCTAGCAGATGACAAGAGAAACCCATGAGATTTTGTTCAAAAGCAGAGAGTTTTGAATGACAAGAGTGAGTGGTTCAGTCATGAGAGCGTACCTTCTCAAACCATCTGTATTCAGAGGTTTTCCACTTGTGATGCTCGGCAGAAATGCAGTCAGCACACAGCACAGGAAAGCCTTCTGAAGCACTGAGTTCATTGTGAATGGAACCTCTGGAAGAACATGTAGAAATGTTATTAGTCATATAAAATGCATGCTCATTGTATCGTCTTCTCATGAAAACACCTGCTTTTTAACAAAAGTCCAAATGACTTGATCTTCCTGCGCGTTGTTGACTCCACACTGGTCATTCATTTATTTTGAAAGTTACACAGAGGTTAAGTTTTGCTCAAGCGTGTCATTTCCCAGTAGCAAGTCTTATATTTGCCTGGGACAAGTGCACACTTGGTGCAATAAAAATGACTTGCCAAAAAGTCAAATTTCTTGCCTTGACCTTTGAAAACCAAAAAGTCAGAGAACAAACCAAGAAAACATACCTGATAACTTCGGATGCTCTCTAGAATTGACTGCACACTCGAAAAGCGGTGATGTTGAAGTCAGTATTTTTGCTTATTTCCAAGTTGTGTCCAAATCTTGGTTGGCTAAGGATGAGTATTCAGCTGTGACACTGCTAATGGTCTGAGTTACACAGAAAAACCTGAGTGCTTTATATACTTTACAGGGGGTGGGAAGGGGCGGGAATTGTCTTGAGTGATGGCAGCCACATCCCTGTTCTAAACTAGCCAACAACTTTACGTGCACTGTCTTAAAAGGATGGAATATAACCCCTGAGAGAAATCATTATTTCAGCATTCCTGTATTATCGTTTTTAATTAGATGACACCATTTGTTTTGTTTCCAAATCATTTTCATATCTCCTGCATCGGTGTGTTCACAGGGGGTTTTGAATCGTAGATGGACAAAGTCGAGATTCATTTACCAGACAAATATGCTTCAGCATCAGCCTTGTAAACATCTGATGATTAACTTCCTGCGAAGCATCTGGAATGCACATCTAATTGGTGATCGGGTTTATTTCAAATGATGTGACTGGGAGATGTTGTCCTTGGGATAAAGACTCCGTACAAGCCCTCACACATTCCAACCACCTACACATTTTGTTAACAAGTTAGGAATGTGGAATTAATGATTTCTATATCGAGCACAGCTAATATGACACCAGATGCCTTGCCAAAATCATTTGTGAATGGAACATGCCCAAATTTGTAACTGAAGAGAGAGGAAAACTGTAGATGGTAATTATTTCTGTTCAAACATTTTCCTCACCCCAAAAAATTAGATTTGGTTCTTCTCTTTGGATTGTTGTGTGTTCATGTTACATATTTTTCAGTCCACGGGCATATAAATTCAGTATTTAAATTATATATACTGCTTAAAGGTTTGAGGTCGGTAAGATTCTTGAAAGTTTTAGAAAAAAGTCTCTAATGCTTAGCCAGGCTGATCATTTATTTGATCAAAAATATTATAATATTAAATATAAAAGCAACATTATTACAATTTCAAATAACTGTTTTCTATTTTAACTTATTTTTAAATGGTATTTGTGACGGCAAAGGTGAATGTTCAGCATTTCTCCAGTCTTCAGTGTCACATGATCCTTCAGAAATTATTCAAATATGCTGATTTGGTGCTCAAGAAACATTTCTTATTAATATAAATGTTTAAAACAGTTTAGCTGCTTAATATGTTTGTGAAAAATTATACTTTGATGAATAGGGAGTTAAAAAGAAAAACAGTAATTTGAAATAGAAATCTTTTGTAACATGATAAATGTCTACTGTCACTTTTGATCAATTTGTCCTTTGGCAAGACTTTTGAACAGTATATATATATATATTTCAGTGTTTCGACAGTGTTACTAGTTGTACACAGTTGTGATCTGTTTTTTAAATGCACTGTTTTAGCACATTAGACACGATAGAATTGCAAATAGGCTGCGTGACTATGGTAACTTTATGTTAAGTGCCTCATACGGCTGCTGGAAATGTTCCTGCCAAGTGAAGACATGCTCAGGAAAGACAACTTTACTCCTACCAGTTTCCTTTGAGTTGAACAACACCCAATTCTATATTTAACCCTGAGCAAAGCCTCTCCCTCTCATTATTTTATCTGTAGAAAGTAGAAACACGGTGTTAAAAGTTTTAAAAATGTGTTCTGGAAAGATAAGACGCCATCCGCTGTGCTCCAGCTCAGATGTTTCTAGTTTTACAGCAGTGTAGTTGCATCGATTGCTCTTGGTGTAAGTGACAAACTGACTGTCTGAATCCATTTGTGGTCTTCTATAGTGCCACGCGAATATAATGAGAAAAAAGTGAGGGATTGATATGCTGGGGTGACTAGAGGTCACATAATCCTGTATCATAATGAGTGGAATAAAGCATAAATAAAGTGTTTCTAACCTTGACCTTTTGAGGTCACATGTTTTGATGTAAGTATGACAGCACAGCTGTGATGAGTTTCCTTTTTTTGGTAATAGAGCGATGTTCCCCCTATCTATACATTACCAGCTGCTAAATGTGGTTGAAGCAGGTTGAAACCAGACTTTGGTTATATCAGTGTTTGAGCGACAACTCAAGGGTGTATTCCAAGCAGATGGGGCAAGTCCCCTAGAGGCATTGTTATTGCAACATCATCAAGTCAATGAATACAGACAGCCACAAATTATTTTAAGCCTCAGGAAGAGAATCTCCTCCATGAAAATGACACATCTCATCACATCCCCATGTCGTGACATACATGCTCTCTTGTTAACACTTGCCAAGTAATGCATCGTGAAACCACCGTGACATTCTATGCAAAATCCCTTCTGTTCTCAGTAAGTTATCTGCTTGACAATTAATGCTATTGGGTATCCTATATATATTGGAGTAAGTGGTTTGATGAAATAATGACTGTGCTGGCATCTGCTCATCCGAGTGGTCGGACAGCACATGTTATTTATTTGTTAATAATCTGCGCATCAAAATTAATATCACTCCTCACAGGCTGGTTGTATAACTGTATAACTTGATATTCAGTGGATTTGATTTAAAACAAATGGGTCATATCTTTTTTACTATCAGTCTTTGTATGGTGTGAATGCTGTTTTCGTGCTTAGAAAGAAATCACAAGCAGATTTAGAAGTGTGGTTATTTCTGCTCTGTTTCGTGGAAGCGTTTATGTGGCCTGCCAGTTACCGCAGTAGTTCTGTTCGATTTTTGAGAAGGTTTTTTTTTTGCTCTTAAATTTGTGCACACTATACATTTATTTATTATATAAAATAATAAGACTTGTTTTCATATGGTTTATTTTAAATGTTTTTCTCTTAGCCCCTTGTTTTCAGCATACATATTATTAAATGATTTCTGCTTAAAATAATTTAAAAAAATTACATGTTCTCTGGAAAATTACAATTTTGCTTCTTAAGTAAATGTACAGGTGCTGGTCATATAATTAGAAATTTAGAAAATCTATTGGGTATTGTAAAGAGGAAGATGTGATATGCCAGACCCAACAATGCAGAAGAGCTGAAGGCCACTATCAGAGCCACCTGGGCTCTCATAACATGAGCAATGCCACAGACTGACCGACTCCATGCCACGCCGCATTGCTGCAGTAATTCAGGCAAAAGGAGCCCCAACTAAGTATTGAGTGCTGTACATACTTTTCATTTGGCCAAGATTTCTAAAAATCCTTTCTTTGTATTGGTCTTAAGTAATATTCCAATTTTCTGAGATACTGAATTTGTGATTTTCTTTAGTTGTCAGATATAATCAACAAAATTAAAAGAAATAAACATTTGAAATATATTAGTATGTGTGTAATGAATTAATATAATATACAACTTTCACTTTTTGAATGGAATTAGTGAAATAAATAAACTCTTTGATGATATTCTAATTATATGACCAGCACCTGTATATTGTTTTACAGATGTTTATATATTTTAATTGAAACATTTTTATTTTTTATTTTTGCATTGACTAAATCCCAATAGGATCATTTCATTGGCATTTGGATTATTGCAGAAAATGAACTTTGAACAACAAAATGTTATAATTCGTACAAGTTTTATTCATCGTGGTAATCGGCACAACACACTTTGTCGCTTCCGTCAAGTCTTTCAGTCTTTATTGAAAAAAGCATTTTCTCTGAAAGTTTGAGTTAGAACAAAATCATGATTATAAGCACAACAAAGCAGACTCGCATGTAGCACAATGCTTCATATACACCACTAGGTGCCAGCATAAAGACTGCTGCCTTATCGGTTTGCGCAACTAAAAGGCCCTGTCCCGAATGATGCCCTAAGCTCTTCTGATCCTTCTTTGGGTTTACAATATAATGACGGAATGCCACATAGACTGTCGGTTGTACCTGTAGTCCACTTTTTAATCGCACAGATATAACCATGAAGGCTGCACACATGCATTAAAGTGTGATATTTGGCAACCCGATCTCACAGCAATTCGTACATATTTTACGAGGTGGCTAATTCGTACTAATTTGTACGACCTCACTCGTACGAATTCATACGATTTTTACTAAATCGTACATATTTGACGAGTTGGCAAATGCGTATGAATTCGCATTTAATGACCTACTCAACCCCGCCCTAAACCTACCCATCACTGGGGTTTAGGCAAAACGCATTTAACTGGCATTCAGTGAGGTCGTACAAATTTGTACGAAATAGCCACCTCGTAAAATTGGTCGTGAGATAGCGTTGTATTTGGAAGTGAATCTGATTTTCATTACTTGTTTAAGATCCAATTGCCCAAATAAACACGTACAGGTCCCTGGCTTTCTTGGTATACTCATCGCTCAAGCTAAGGCTAACAGGAACTGGGGATGATTCAACCCTTTTATTTCAGTTTAAAACAAGAAAAAAACCCAGTTTCAGATCATTTAACATCAGAAGCTTTCTGGGAATCATCACCTGAAATAGGTGAATGACTTTCAGAGGAATCAATTAACACAAGCTGCTTGGTGAACTCTTACGTCTATGTTACAGTCATTATTTGTTTAGGCTGTTCGTGCAGTTAATAATGCGTGTATATTCTCTGTTTTGTGTTTAAGTCATATCATCACTTCAAGTCAAAGGCATTTTTGCTATCTGGAACCACTTACATCTAATCTTCCATGGCATATCTTTAGCTATTATTGTCTGGATTTTTATTACTCACAGTTGCTGGTATTGCACAGTTTTGATTGGTCAGTCATCGTGCCTAATCTGATTTTAAAGACGCTGTGGGTCACTTATGTGTCTAGCAGAATGTGAAATGAAGTATTAGGCTTTGGAATAAATACCTGAAGTAATGATTCCTGGAAATGTAAACATGATCCCCTGGTGGTCATCCATCTGTCCTTGTCACAGTCATTTTCTGCTGTGCTGTCTTTCTCATGTTCTTTCATGCATAGCTCACCAGGGCCCGAGCACCATAGGTGAGAGCACCCTATTGGAATTGCTCTGTTTATTATTTGTGACATTATATCTTTGTCATGCATTTTTTATTCATACATTTTAATTTACCAAATGAGTGGGTGGAGCTCTGTGTTAGATTATGATTGGCTACGGTTATCAAAATGATTATCAATTGAAAACACTTAATAAACAATGTTTTGTACATGTTTACAGGGCTAAGATGTCTGAAATCTTAAAAGAACCATAGGTATCGTGCCCTTAATGGTAAAAGGAATTTTTTTTGTTTGTAGATTTGCCTGAATTTTACATTACATTGATTAGAAACGGCAAGTAAATGTTTTCATTGTTTCATTGTTGTTGTTTTTTTTAATTTACCAGCATTCTCTTGGTTCAGAGGTCCACCTTTTAGTGCTCAGTGGGTTAATAAGTGGCAGAGAAATGCCTGTATAATGTAGAGTTTTGGAACAGAGACACCAGCATGGAAACTTACACAGTAAACCAATGTGCTGTGTCCTTAAATAATGTAGCTAGTAGAGGTGTTTGGAAAAAAACAGGGCCCACACTTTTCATATCCGTCATATGGATTCTGGGCTTTTTTGCCATTGAAACCATTGAGTAACATCGTAGCAATGCCCTATCACCCACCAAAAAACACTATAGCAACCATTTAGCAATGCCTTAGTGACCTCTTAAAAATTGGCACTGGCAAGCACCTCTTATATTTTCTTCAGTTAACTTACATTTTGTCATTTGAAAATACACATGTTCTGTACACTACCATTCAAATTTTTGAGGTCAGTAATTTCTTTAAATCACCAAAAACAACTGTGAAAAAAAGATTTATATTCCAAATAAATTCTGTTCTTGTGAACTTTCTGTTCATCAAAGAATCTTGAAGGATCTGTGATCATGTGACACTGAAGATTGGAGTAATGATGCTGAAAATTCAGCTTTCCCATCACAGGAATATATTACAATTTAAAAATAGCTAAAAAGGTTTAATTAAATACATTTAGCTTATATTGTCTGTCCCACACACACATACACAATACAAATATTACTGTCCTCAAACACCTGGTATAGTTTTTTTTTTTTTTTGTGAGTTCTTATTTGTTATCTGACTCACTGGACAGGTCTGTTTAGTGATGTTGATATTGTTTTGCTGTAAATAATTGTTGGCTTTGAAGTCACCATTGGTTGAATTTATCTGTTGGTGGACTTGTCCAAATCGATTAACTCTGTAAATAATCTAAACTAACCTAAAATAATCCTGTGTCCAGCCTCATACAATGTATTTCATTGTTTTTAGCCAGTAGATTTGAGTTAAGTCTACTTGCAAGTAGTTCGAAATTAATTTACTCAAATGCACATTTATATATGCACCTTGTTGAGTTTACAGTGTATTGTGAAGTCTACGAGACCATATCAACCTGCTCAGTGTGCATTCATTAGAACTTGTTAACCGGCCTGTAATGTGACCTGCTTTCAAAGAACCATCTTTTTCCCATTTCATGAATGATTATATGAGTGATGACACATGCTCCTCTCTTTATGTAATCTCAACATTATAGGCAGCCTTTGTGTTGATAATCAGGACACATAATCCAGATATTTTTACTTGGCTAATCAGAGCGCACAGTCTAATTTTGTTTAGTTCTTTGATTCTTGCTTTGTTATCTGCTTTGTGGTAGTAGATGTCTAAATTTTCCAAGTGTGAATCTCACTACCTTTAAATTTTCTTGTAATCTTTATACTAAAGAATCTTTGAACAAAATGAAACTGCTCAGGTATCACTTCATTTTCAGGCTGCTTTCTTGGAGGTCCATTATAAGGTTCACCGCACATGCTATTTGTATCTTATTACCATCAGTACACATTCAAGGGGAAGTTACAACAGGATTCTATCAATATCAGATATGTCGTTTTTCCGTTCAATTAATTAACCTAAAATATTTTTAAGATGAATTGTTAAATCCTGTAACAGTGAGTGTTCAGGACGTAATCTGAGACTGTATCCCTAACATTTAGGGTTATTTTGGGGTTACTTGTTATGGATAGCAATCTACACAACTATAATAATAAAATAGTAACACTTTACAAAAAAAGGTTTTTGTTAACATTATAGTTAAAGGGATAGTTCACTTTGAAATAACATTTTGATATGTTTTAGCTTACCTCATGGGCATCTGAGATGTAGGAGTATTTGTTTCCCCAGTTGGTTCAATTTTGATAATTTTAGGTCAAACCGTTCTTGTCTGTGCCTCACATAATGCACAGAGAAGTCCAAATTAAACAATCCCCCATCGTAAGTACACACTGATGGCCTAAGACACGAAACAAGCGGTTTGTGTGAGAAAACGAACAAACTAAAGCCAGAATGCGCGAATGTCACAACAGGAAACACGCACGCGCGCCCTCGGATCAGTCGGACGTAGTGGTGTACAAGAGGTAAAAACGATATAAATACTTTTCGTTTTCTCACACAAACCGCTTGTTTCGTGTCTTAGGCCATCAGTGTGTACTTACGATGGGGGATTGTTTAATTTGGACTTCTCTGTGTATGCTCTTTGAGGTGGTGACCATAGACCTGCATTATGTAAGGCACAGACAAGAACGGTTTGACCTAAAATGATCAAAATTGAACCTACTGGGGAAACAAATGCTCCTACATCTCAGATGCCCATGAGGTAAGCTAAAACATATCAACATTTTATTTCAAAGTGAACTATCCCTTTAACTAGTTAACCTGAACTAATAACGAAAAAATATGTCTAGAATTTATTAATATTAGTTCATTAAATTTTCAACATTTACTAATACATTATTAAAATCAAAAGTTGTATCTATTAATATTAATGCAACTGAGCTAACATGAACTAATAATGAACAGTTGTATTTTTATCAACTATATTAACAACGGTTAATAAAAATAAATTGTATATGTGAATAAAAGCCTAAATTAAATCTGTTCATCAAAGCCATTCTCTTCAGAAAATTTGTACTAAACTGTTCAATACATATGGATTAGTTTTACGATCTCTTTATGAACTTTTTGAAGTGACAAAGTGATAGATGTGTGGACTGTCTATGGAGGGACTGAAATAAGCCAAATATTTCCAGTAAAAGCACTGTTGGTAAACTGTTATGGGACAGGACAGTTCGGTATTGCACCTTGTGAATGATGTTGTGAGCACAAAAGTCTGAATGGATTTGCTGTTATACAAGATGGGATTCCAGTTATCAGTTTTTTGTTTTGTTTTGTTTTGTTTTTCTTGTAGTTTAAAATAAACTTCCTGAGAACACATAAGCACTGTACACACACATGTATAATGTTTAAACAAGTGTAATGTGTTCCCTGCCTGGAGCTACACCAACTTTGTCAGGAATTCTATCAAATACACAGTGACACTGCATTACATGTGTGTTGGATCTTTTAAGTCCCCCTGTAGTCAATCTTTCCTCAAAACTCATCTTTGATCACCAAAATGAAAATTTTTCCTGTGGAAAAAAAATATTCATGCCTTAAAATAGCTTGAATGTAAGGCCCTTGCTTTATTTAGCATACGCAGACCCATGAATATGCAAATAAGCCCCGCCTCCACTCACTCATATAGGCTCTCCTACAAGTCGATGTATCAGAATGTTAAAGGGTTAGTTCACCCAAAAATGAAAATTCTGTCATTAATTACTTACCCTCATGTCGTTCAACACTCGTAAGACCTTCTCTTTGCACACAAAAACTATTCTATTCGCTTCATAAAATTATCGTAGAACCACTGTAGGAGATGGACTTTGTAACGACGTCTTTAGTGCCTTTTAAGGGTCTTGAGAGAGGAAATGTCATTGCTGCCAATGGAGGCCTTTCGACAATCGGATTTCAACAAAAATGTCTTCCTTTGTGGTCCAAAGTTAAACAAAGGTCTTACGTGTGTCGAACGACATGAGGGTAAGTAATTAATGACAGAATTTTCATTTTTGGGTGAACTAACCCTTTAATGCATTTTATGTATCGCTCTCTACAACGTCGGACACGTAACGATAATTAAAGGGCACCTATTATGCCCCTTTTTACAATATGTAATATAGGTCTCAGGTGTCCCCAGAGTGTGCCTGTGAAGTTTCAGATCAAAATTCCTAACAGATCATTTAATGTACTATGTCGAAAATGCCAATTTTGGGGTTGAAGAAAAATGAGCTGTTTAGTGTGTGTTTACCCTTAAATGCAAATGAGCTGCTGCTCCCCACCCAGAGGGCAGAGCCTTCACAGCTTGTACACAGCTTGTGAACACCAGAACACGCGAATGAAAACTGAAACATGATATCTATGTGTTTTGATGATCATATCTATCGCAGACATGTTCATGTGATATAGCAGTTCTTCATCATCATGAAATATCATCTGCATGCGTTTTAAAGCCTTTTCCCTATCAACTTAAACACACACACATGCCCCTGACGCATGCGCACAGAGAGCTGGATGTCGGCGAGTCCGTGAGTAGTCATTAAACTAGTTCTCTTGCATATGTTATTGCGATTAAACTTCCAAATGGTTGTGCCTGTGCACATATGCAGTTACAGAAATCTTGTGTGTATATTAGATCCATCTGCCGTTACTAATGTGAAAGCGGAGTAATACAGTATGTACTGCTCTATCTGCTGTTAATATGAACCGAACAACAGAAAATCACTCTTGACTGCTCTTGATATATATAGAAAAATATACCAGGATAACCTGGCTTCTCTTGAGACTCCCCTGCTTCAGAGAATAGTTAATGATATGCTAAAGCCCGCCCACACGTTGACGTGATTGGTTACAAGGTACAACCCCAAATCAGAAAAAGTTGGGTCAGTATGGAAAACGCAAATAAAAAAAGAAAGTAGTGATTTCTACATTTACTTTGACTTGTATTTCATTGCAGACAATACGAACACAAAATATTTCATGTTTTGTCTGGTCAACTTCATGTCATTTGTAAATATGCATCCTTTCCTGTCATTCAGACCTGCAACAAATTTCAAAAAAAGTTGGGACAGGAGCAATTTAGGGCTAGTAATGAGGTAAAATGGTTAAATAATGATGTGATTTGAAACAGGTGATGTCAACAGGTGATTGTAATTATGATTTGGTACAAAAGCAGCATCCAAGAAAGGTCTAATCCTTTAGGAGCAAAGATGGGCCGAGGATCGCCAGTTTGCCAACAAATACGTGAGAAAAGTATTGAAATGTTTAAAAACAATGTTCCTCAAAGAAAGATGTATCAGGATATTTCACATTCAACAGTGCATAACATAATTAAAAGATTCAAGGAATCTGGAGGAATTTCAGTGCGTAAAGGACAAGGGCGCAAGCCTAAGCTGAACATCAGTGATCTCCGATCCCTCAGGCGGCACTGCATCAAGAATCGTCATTCATCTAGAAGAGATATCACCACATGGGCTCAAGACTACTTTGGCAAGCCTTTGTCAAGTACCACAATATGTAGTTACATCCACAAATGCCAGTTAAAACTGTACTGTGCCAAAACTGTTATGTTAACAGTATCCAGAAGCGCCGTCGACTTCTCTGGGCTCGGAGGCATCTGGAATGGACCATCACACAGTGGAAACATGTACTGTGGTCAGATGAATATGTATTTCAGGTATTTTTTGGGAGGAATGGACGCCGTGTGCTCCGGACCAAAGAAGAAAAGGATCATCCAGATTCTAGCATCAAGTCCAAAAGCCAGGGTCTGTCATGTTATGGGGTTGTGTCAGTGCCCTTGGCAAAGGTAACTTGCACTTCTGTGAAGGCACCATTAATGCTGAAAAGTACATAGAGATTTTGGAGCATAATATGCTGCCTTCAAGAAGACATCTTTTCCAGGGACGTCCATGCATATTTCAACAATACAATGCAAAACCACATTCTGCACACATTACAAAGTCCTGGCTGCGGAGGAAGAGGGTACGGGTACTTGACTGGCCTGCCTGCAGTCCCGACCGGTCTCCAATAGAGAATGTGTGGTGCATTTTGAAGAGCAAAATGCGACAACGAAGACCCTGTACTGTTGCCCACCTTAAGACTTGTTTGCAGGAAGAATGGGACAAAATTACACCTGAAACACTTCATCACATGGTGTCTTCAGTCCCTAAACGTCTTTTAAGTGTTGTGAAAAGGAATGGCAACATTACAAAGTGGTAAATCCTTTACTGTCCCAACTTTTTTTTTAATTGTGTTGCATGTCTAAATGACAGGAAAGGATGCATATTTACAAATTACATGATGTTGACCAGACAAAACATGAAATATTTTGTGTTCATATTGTCTGCAATGAAATACAAGTCAAAGTAAATTTAGAAATCACTTTTCAATTATTATTTTTTTGTGTGTTTTCCATACTGTCCCAACATTTTCTGATTTGGGGTTGTAGTTTGTGATGTAAGAATCACCTGCGATTTCAAACCTCGTTTTTGAGACTGCCTTTTTCACTGCAGTTTTAAGGAGAAAATACTCAGCAATGGTGTTGACTTGTGATTTTGCACATGGTTTGTCTTAAAGCATATTAAAAACACCACATAGGCATAAACAGCATTAAAAATTTGATTTTCACCACAGGATATCTTTAAGGATTTCCACAACATGTTTAAAATGTAAAGTTATATGTGCTTGATAGTTATAGCACAGGTAGATATAATTGCAAAATTCCTCTTGGAATGTGAAAAATTTCTTCATTAATGATCGGCCATAGAAATCTGTGTTCGTACATTCCTAACTTCTGACCATGAAATATGAATTAGGCCCCACAGAGAACACCTGACTGGCCATCTGCAAAGAGGCCATGCTGGACGTGCCGCACGGTCCAGGGACAGCTTCATCAGAGCTTCTCAACAAAACAGATGGAGATCGAAATTCAAAATTTCATTCTTTCAGACACTTTTCACTGTGGTAAAAAAACACCTCTGCTCTGATCTATTGCCCCTGTCAATCACATGGCTAAAACAAACACATCAAGTGATCAGATAATACCTGATCTGTTTACCTCTCATCTTGAATTTACGAGTACCCCTTCTATGGTTCATAAAATGTTGGTTTAAAATGTGTATGGCTGTTGCCATTATAAATTCTTGTTTGATGAAAACATAAATGATTGATGCTTAGCTTGGCCTGTGTTTGGCACCAGGGGGTAGTTTAAAACACACTTGCTCCGCTAAGATGAGACATTATTTTTAGCACTTCATAATCTGCTTTTTGTTAACTGTCCCTTTACTATACCTCATTCTTAATCTGTGACCGCATTCCCTGTTCACATCTTGATTTAATCCAATTCTTCCCCTTTATTTATGATCCGTGACTGAATTTGCTCCTCCAGATGAATTTTGACTCAGCACTTCAGAATTTCTGCCTGTTTGTTTAGCACACGTAAACCACGGTCACTCTGGGATTATGTTTGTTTTTAAGTGTCAAAAGGTCAGGCTGTTTACGTGTCTGCAAAATAAGAATTATTCAAAACAGGTTTTTAAAATCGCATCCTGATTTTTAAACCTGATGCTGATTTTAAGAGAATAGCCAAATTAAGCTTGATGTTGTGCAAACATTAGATCATGTTTTAGTGTTGGAAAGCCTCATCGTATATACACAAATGAAAGTATTTTATATGACTATAAACAACACTGGACCTTTTATACAACACACTGACTTTTATTGTATATGAAAAAAAAAATGCTGTGTTCCACTGAAGAAAGAAAGTCAAACTGGTTTGGAATGACATAAGGGTGAATGGTAAAGGTAAATGGTGACAGAATATTCATCGCCCTTAAAAAAACAAGCATCCAATGAGAAAGCATCATGAATATAAAATGTGTTTTTGAGACTGCATATGAATTTGCACTCATTGTTCATTTTATATAAAATATGAACATTTAATTGGAAAACATTTGTGGGTCTCCCTTCATCCATCGTCAAATCCGACAGGCTTTGAAACCCTGAAACTTTGAAACACTTGAGTTTATAGAGTCAGGTGGGGTCATCTTGTAATTAAAAAGCTGCATTGCACATGTACGTTTGAAATGCAGAACATGTGCTTAGTGGCTATTTTTCAGTCATTACACTAATATGCTATGATTGCTTTGAAATGCAACATAGCTGTAGATGCATCTTGTTTATCCCCCAGATATGATTTGGCTGAAATGAGACAGCAGATACTGTTAGAACATGTGTGTCCAATCAGAATTACCTCGTGCGCATGGAATGTGTGGCATTTATAGTGACTCTGGCGTCAGAAGTCAAATGAATGGCAAGCTGCAGCGCAGAATGTATTTAACTCTTAAAGAACTCTTTTTTTTTCAGATGCATGGGGTGCATACAGTTGTTTTATACAGCAGCCATTTTCTGCTTCACTCTTAGAGGAATATTTACTGTTCAATGCAAGTCAATGGACTGCACTTGTGGCATAATGTTGATTATCACAAACAATTTATTTAAAATCACTTACAATGGAAGGGAATGTGACAAATCCCTAAACTTTAAAATACTGTTTCTATAGTATATCCACAAAATGTAAATAATGTGTTAAAAAAGTTAGTTCTCCCGAAAATGAAAATCATCCCATAATTTACTAACCTTCAAGTGTATATGACTTTCTTCCAAAAACAACCAGCGTTATATTAAAAATATCCTGGCTCTTCCAAGCTTTATAATGGGAGTGAATGGTACCCTAGATTTTGATGGCTGAAAAAAGCACATCCATCCATCATAAAAGTAATCCATACGGCTCCATGGGGTTAATAACTTCATAAGAGTGAGTCTAGTTTTGCAGAAGAGGATAGAGCAAAACAAAACACCGGTCACAAATTAGAAGTCTAAAATGAGAATTTTTAAAGAGAAATGTCGGAGGATTTTGATATAAGAGAAGAGGAGCTTGAGTTTGTTCCCGTATACTCTCACCTAAACTTAAGCTACTCCTGCATCCTATGACATGCATCGGATCACTCTTCCACCAGAACTTGATTTGCGCACGCCTGTTACCAGAAGCCAGTGATTATAGTTTATAAAGTTATAAATATGTTTGTTTGATTTTCACAAAAAAACATTGCTTTGCTTCAGATTGCCCTTATTAACCCCCTGGAGCCATATGGATTACTTTTATGATGGATGGATGCAATGCGATAGATTTTTTGGGCTTCAAAATCTAGGGTACCTTTCACTCCCATTATAAAGATTGGAAGAGCCGGGGTATTTTTTAATAACTCTGATTGTGTTTGGCTGAAAGAAGAAAGTCATATAGACCTAGGATGTCTTGAGGGTGAGTGAAACATGGGAAAATTCATTTTAACTCTTTAAATGTTATAATTTAGTTGCCAAATGTATTAGCATTATCACTTGAATAATACACAAGTTTTAACATAAGAATTAAAGGTGCAGTGTGTAGTATTTATGAGGATCTATTGACAGAAATGCAATATAATATACATAACTATGTTTTCAGTGGTGTATAAAGACATTCAATAATGTACTGCAATGTTTTTATTTCCTTAGAATGAGCCATTTCTATATCTACATACACCGCGGGTCCCCTTACAGTGAAATCGGCATTTTGCGCCGTCATGTTTCTACAATCAACTTCTCTACAGAGCATTAGTCACGAAGATGTCAGGTGAGCTGTGAATGTGGCATGCCATCTGACGTCTTTGCTACTTTGTGTCATTTATGTGCTTTTGTTTGTGTCAAACTGTTACTCGCTTCTGGTCTATGATCGCCAGTTATTTCTGGATATTTGGGACTCTTTTGTGGCCATGCACATATAACCCAGAGTTAAGAAACTCCGTGGCTTGACCACAATACTGCTTTCCAAACTCAGTCTGGGATATTCCAGATTATCTACCCAGATGGCCTCATGATGCTTCCCGCAGAAAGCGCAGCAGGAGACGGATTTAGGGGTGTGGTCCTGGTCAAGGCAATCTCCTGAACTCCAAACTGAATGTCAGAATGTCTTGTTGATGCTAGAGGTCAGAGGAGAATGGGCCGACTGATTCAAGCTGATAGAAGAGCAACTTTGTCTGAAATAACCACTCGTTACAACCGAGGTATGCAGCAAAGCATTTGTGAAGTCACAACATGCACAACCTTGAGGCGGAAGGGCTACAACAGCAGAAGACCCCACCGGGTACCACTCATCTCCACTACAAATAGGAAAAAGAGGCTACAATTTGCACAAGCTCACCAAAATTGGACAGATGAAGACTGGAAAAATGTTGCCTGGTCTGATGAGTCTCGATTTCTGCTGAGACATTCAGATGGTAGAGTCAGAATTTGGCGTAAACAGAATGAGAACATGGATACATCATGCCTTGTTACCACTGTGCATGCTGGTGGTGGTGGTGTAATGGTGTGGGGGATGTTTTCTTGGCACACTCTAGGCCCCTTAGTGCCAATTGGGCATTGTTTAAATGCCACAGCCTACCTGAGCATTGTTTCTGACCATGTCCATCCCTTTATGACCACCATGAACCCATCCTCTGATGGCTACTTCCAGCAGGATAATGCACCATGTCACAAAGCTCGAATCATTTCAAAATAGTTTCTTGAACATGACAATGAGTTCACTGTACTAAAATGACCCCAGTCACCAGATCTCAAACCAATTGAGCATGTTTAGGATGTGTTGGAACAGGAGCTTCGTGCCCTGGATGTGCATCCCACAAATCTCTATTAAACTGCAAGATGCTATCCTATCAATATGGGCCAACATTTCTAAAGAATGCTTTCAGCACCTTGTTGAATCAATGCCACGTAGAATTAAGGCAGTTCTGAAGGCGAAAGGGGGTCAAACACAGTATTAATATGGTGTTCCTAATAATCCTTTAGGTGAGTGTATTTGGTCTTGGCGGAATAGATCTGCTACGCTACTGCTGCTGCTGTTGGTTATTGCTTCTGCTGCAGAGCAAGTACGGGAATTGCTAGTGCCAATACATACACAACACGCTGCTGTGAGCAAGCAAGACATGCTGCTGCTGTACAATATAGTATACATGAATAACCCATAACAGATCTATACAGGTGGAGCTGGGGAAGGTGGGGGTTTCTGAATACTTGGTCAGCATTTGGTGTAGCAAGCTTTCAGAAACCCCCCACCTTCCCCAGCTCCACCTGTATAGATCTGTTATGGGTTATTCATGTATACTATATTGTACAGCAGCAGCATGTCTTGCTTGCTCACAGCAGCGTGTTGTGTATGTATTGGCACTAGCAATTCCCATACTTGCTCTGCTTTGAAGGTTGAGCACCAAGCTCATTGGCTACTGATACAGCAGAAGCCAATCAGCTGGCACAATGAAATTTCATGACTGAACTTTGTTTTCATCAAATTATACGCTTCTCATACCTTTTAAATCTTCCAAAATTTGGTTACATCACTTATTAGATTTTTTCTTTTTTTAATGAAAACATAAAAAATATATATATTTTTTATTATTATTATTCAAAATTATGCCACAAATACTGTTGATTGAGCTTAATTTGTATTGTAACCTGACATTCTTTTTACATGGAAATATAAATGAATAATTTGTTTGCTTGTTTTATGCTTTACGTTTTGTTTTAAATAAAAAGTACTGACCATGATCTCTTTCGGTGTGGAAAAAATCTTTGTGTTGACTCAACATTTTGTACTGTTTTGTTGCTGTGAATACAAGACATCCATCAGTGTGGTTGGCGGCATGCAGAGCATAAGTGGGAGCAGCCTATAGCCTGCAGCACTGAGACCGTTTCCTTATGAACTCTTCATGGATGAAGGGGGGTCTGTAGGCTCGTGCCATTTTCTGACATCGTGCCAGAGATAAGCATTGCTTTATTGGAGTCAGCGCGAGGAGATGGGGGACCTCTTAACTGCTTAGTCCTGATGTCTCCAGCCACGCAAACTGTGACTGCGATGTCGCTACATCATCTCTCAAGCATCTGTGCACTTTCGGTCTATATATGGGGCTATAAAAATAAAGAACAGATTATTTTGATTTGCCGCACTTTTTGAGTTTGCAAGAATATGTGTGCGAGGGATAATACTTAATCTGTGAATGGCTATTCTGCCATTATTAACAGAATTGTGTAACACAAAAGATATTTTTGATAGTCAGTGGGGTCCAAACAACATGGACCCCATTGGCTTTCAATGTATGAACAAAAAACGCAGAAACGTTTTTCGGAGTTTACTTTTTTTGTGCTCCACAGAAGACATCAAGTTTTGCATTTTCACGTTCTCATTTACTCACCCTCAAATTATTTCAAACCTGTATACATTTCTTTCTTTTGCTGAATGTGAGTTTGAATGAAGAATGTCGGAAACCAAACAGCTGATGGGACCCAATTGACCTCCATAGTTTTTTTTTCCCAAGTCATTTGGGTCCGATTAACTGGCTGGTTACTCATTTTCTTCAAAATATTTTTTTTGTGTCCTGCAGAAGAAATTCATACAGTTTTGGACAGACGTGAGGGTGAGTAAATTATGACAGAATTTTCATTTTTGAGTGAATTATCCCTTTAATAAAAATACAATTTTTGTGTTAGTTCACAATGTAGCCTACTAATTAATGTTAACAGATACAACTTTTGATTAAAAAAAATTATTACTAAATGCAGAAATGTACATTAGCCTAACTAAGATTAATAATGCTGAAGAAGTATTGTTTATTGATATTTCATGTTAATTGATGAATGAAGCCTTATATACAGTGTTACCAATAAATTTGATTAAATCAAATAAGGTTGTATTGTAAGTAACCACTGTATTTTTTCTAATGCCAATCTCAGTGTGGGTTAATGTACATAATAAAAAAGTTATTCAGTGGCAATTAATTAAATCAGAGTGTGTTTGTTTAGTCTCACTTATTTAAACAAAACAGAACTGAGAATCATATCATACCTTTTTTCGTGATTGTTGTTGTTTATTTGAGCAAACAGGGTGTGATCACTCCATATAATTTGCATGGGCTCCCACTTTGTTTCCAGGGTTACACCCTAAGACAAGCACAGACAAACAGTGACGGGAACGCGAGCTGTAACCGTAACACCTGCGCACCCTAATCCCAAAACTGGAGTCATCTGTATTTGTGTGTATCATATTACCCTAGATTTCTAGATGTGTGTTCTCAGTGTAGCAACAGCAACAATAAAAACATCCTGACAAACACAGTCAGCACTAACAACTGGCTCATCTGCTGATTGATCACAATAACACGATGGAATGTGATAAATATAGCCTATTAACAGCTGTAATCATTCCATATTTTATAGGGTTCTACTAGTAACTGGGGTACAGCTGTGATCGACAATGAACAGACATGGGACAGTTGGAACATCTGACACCCCAATAGGATACCCTCTGGTTTGAATTAGACCTTCATTCCACCGGGTCCAAAGGGTATTGTAAAGACAATTTGTATTTTGCCAGCAAAAGTCCATAGAATGTTATCTGTCTGTTAAGCCGTCTCTGGAAGCTTCATATTGTAGTAATGATTAAACACACTGACATCTTCAATTCTGCTCTTTTACAGTTATGTGGCTGGATTTTGAGTAAATATCTTAGCAGGATTTTCTTTCAACAGGTAGATGATTTTTCCTGAGGCCTCTTGTGTATTTTGAAATGTTTTCAATAATGAGTCATGTGGGTTAAAGTGATAAATCCTGCACATTATGTAGGCTATGGTATATGTGTTATTTGGCATTTGCAAAGCCATTCAAATATAGCAAAAGAGTTTGTCACATGACAAGATGCCTTCGAGCTGTCCGTATAAAAGCTGCAGGTTCATGACGATACATTAAACAATAAGAGGAAATCTGCAACGTTCACTTTTGAGAATGGGAGAGTTATCAGTGGAAAAAGATAAATGTTATGTTAGTATTGCCAATCATGTGCCATGTTTAGTAAGATGGAGCGGTTGTCATCCTTCTAATGTTTGTTAAACATTCTCAGAGCCAGCAAATTTAATTCACAACAGTCTTCTGTAATCTCAAAAATAATTACTTCACCCCCCACGGCCCACGAGATAATTGCATTTGATTTACGTTCATTTTAAATGGAATATGGAAAACAAAACTGGAATCTAAGAACAACCGCAGTGCCTGTATGTTTTGTGTGTGTGTGTGTGTTTCAGTTGGAATGTAAACGTTTGATAGAACAGGGGCCAATATGGGGACAACAGATGAGCATTTCTTCGTCTTTTTCTTCTTCTTGCATATTATCTCCATCTCAGTGGGGTCAAAAATAATTAAACAAGTCAACACATTTTAAACAAAGAGATGTTTAGACATAAAGTTAAGAAAAATGCTCAAGATTTTTCACTGTTTCACTATTTCACAGATTTGTGACATTGATGATGTGATCTTGTTCAAAAGATCAGATGAATCAATGAATCAAATATTCCATATATATATACCTTGTAATAAATGATTATATGGTCTTATTAATAATTGTTACCACAGTTATAATATATTATAATGCTTATCTGTTCATTGTTACACCTTTAGAAAGTATAGTGCATTAAAACGCATGACAAACAACCAATTTCAGATGTAACACGGAATCTGCCAAAATTATAATGCATGTTAACTTTGTATGCAATTGTTTATAAGATATAAGGCATTATCACCATGTGTTGGGGAAAGTTACTTTTAAAAGTAATGCATTACGATATTGTGTTACTCCCTAAAAAAAGTAGTCTTAGTTACTTTTTAAGGAAAATAATGTGTTAAGTTACTTTTGCATTACTTTTTCTTATCTAGGCTGGGCTTTGTTGTTTGTTTTTTTATTTAAATTTTTTTTTGGTAAATGTAAAGGCCCTTACCAAAAGTGAAACAAATAATCCTCAGGCTGAAGGAAATGCAATTTCACACCTGTACAGTAGGGGGTGTTAACTAGTTACTTTTCTGGTTACTTGAAAAAAGTAATCTGATGACATAACTCATGTTACTTGTAATTTGTTATGCCCAGCCAACACTGATTATTACGTATAATGAATACCTTTATAAGGCATTATACATAAAGAGTTCAAGTGTAGTGTTACCTAAGTTCCTTTGCCTTACAATGTTTCTGCTAGTTGCCATGAGATTTACCATAATTACAACAAAAAAAAAGAGTTGCATTGAGACTTGTCAGATTCATGCAGGTTTCAGCACGAATAGCAATGATGTCATTGCTGATGATTCAAAGATGCTGTGTGCGGCTGAGGAGGGTGTGAATGAACAATGTGTGCCAAATATTTCAGCATGATGCATCCATTGCGACTAAAATCTTGGAAGTAGTTAAAAGTAAACAGGAAATACAGAATCATTTGGATGCATTTTTAGGGTCTTTTTTCCATTCCAACAGTTCATATAGGCCATCCACTTGCTTTGCCTTTGACCCCTGCAGATATTTCCCAAAATCAGTCCAAGCTTCATTGCAACATGGAAAATAAAAGAATAAATCACATGGCCAAACTCTTTGAACCTGTGAGGCCGCAGACACATTTTTCCTATTTAGAGCCTCTCTCGAAGTCTCTCTGCATCCACGGCACAGCATCCATTCCAAGAGTGTGCACACGCCAGTGTTGCGTGTTGACTGCAAGTCTGTTGTGTTCCTTGCTATTTCCTCCCATCAGACCACAGGCTTTTTTTGCCCTCATTTGATTAATGCTGAGTTAATGACCCCCCATAGACCAGAGAACCAGGCAAAAAATGTTAAGCATCTTAAACCGTTGCAGCTTGTTTGCTCAAACTGTTTATGGGGCACAAGGACATGCTATAAACAGAGTAAAGAGCAAGCAATGGAAAAGATTATGTTCGCTGTGGAATGCACCAGAAAGTCCTTCACTTCGTATCATGGGAGATGTTTCATATGTTGTTGAATTATTGTTCGACACCCTGATATGGGTGCAATGGATGTATTGGGGTTTTTTTTCCTATTGTTTTCAATAGAATAGAATAGAATAGAATAGAATAGAATAGAAAATGAACACATGCTGGAAAGTACTTTAGCAACAAGGAAGGATATATTGTATAAGTTATCTGATTATTGTTTTAATGTTTAATACTGTCTGTTTTTGATTATACACATTATATAAAATGTTTAAGTTAAGAAATTTAAAGTTTAAGTAAGCAGAACTTGCCGATTTAATTGCTTTAACTTGAAATATTTGAGTAAGCTAATTCATACATTTAGTTTTAAGTTAAATTATCATAATCCCAACTTAAATATTTTTAAGGGCATAGGAAAGAGTTGGGTTAGATACGTCATTGTCGCCTCCGTCATCATTATATTTCTGTGGACAATATGGTTATGCAATGCATTGTTTTCAATTAGTGCAATTCAACATGATTTTTTCTTTTTACTTCCATGAAAGTGTGTCATATGTTTTAGTGTAAGCTGTGCCAGTAGCACAACTAATAGTGATCATGAGATTTTCCTCTAAATGCAGGACATATTTGCATATATTGCTATTAGGGTATTATTACTTTTTAAAAAATAGCTTTATTACTTTCATTCTGTCTCTTGATTGTCAAATGTGGCCTTATATATTATTTTAGTAGATATCAGACATCCTGAAATATAATTAGATGTATTAATTTGACCTCCATCTCATTTGTCTAGTGGACAGCTAAAGAATCTGGATAAAAACTATATTTGTTGCATTAAAGGCGAGGCATTCACTAAAGTGAAGTGATGTTTTGATCAACCCAAAGCACTTTAAGGAAGACAGCTTTACAACTGACAATATCTGTTAACTGTTTAATAGAGTGTCTAAGATACTGTACAAACATGCCCTCATAATTGAACTCTGGTTCTTAAGGACTCGCTGAAGATGGCACGTACACTGGGCTGTGCTGAAAGACAACATTAAGGTTGAGGTTGTAAGGATGTGTTTTATCATGTCCGGCCGGGTGCTATCTTGAAAGTGTGTGTGTATAAGGCAAACTGACAAAAAGACAAACTGAAAGTTCATACTCAAGAGCATCTAAAAAGAACCATCTGTGTTTGAACCTAAGCTACTTTGTCTCTGCCTGTTGACCACTTGTCTGCACCAAGATTTATTCCTGGTTTTTTTTTCTCTGCTGGATTGGCTTCTGTCATCTTGTAAGGTAGCACATGTCATGTGTTCAACTGTGTGTCGCCGCAGGGCTGGATCTTTTCACTGTTTATTAGAGGCGACCGAGAGCGTGTTCTTAAGCCAAGTTTCATGGAAAACGCCGTCGCTCAGGGGCAAAACATGAACAAAGAGGGGGAGAGGGCAGGTTAATTTGGAGATCAGTAATAAGAGATGAGCAGAGTGTGAATGGAGAGGATGCACCTGCATGTGGGTGGCGATCTCTGCGGCTTCTGTGAAGAGGGGTGGGGGAAGCGGTGAACAGCTGACAGGGTCAAGGTGAAGTTCAGAAGAAAGAGGTGTCCCTTCACCTGATTATGAGAATAGCATTCAGTTTCCCTCTGCCTATTTTTACTGAGACAAACCAAAAATTATTTCTCACACATTTTTCAGTCAGTTGGAAACATTCATTCTATTAGGCTAACTATTTCTGAAAGAAGTCGCTTATGTTCCTCAAACTGCATTTATTTGATCAAAATACAGAAACAACATTCACCATTTAAAATAACTGTTTTCTATTTCAATATATTTAAAAATGAAATTCAGTCCTGTAATGGCAAATCATCATCATTTCAGCATCATTACTCCAATCTTCAGTCATGTGATCCTTCAGAAATTTGTCCTTGCTGAATGCTATAATGTATATGTTTATTAATTATGAATCTGCAGGTTACATCGTTACGCCAATAGGTGGCGACTATCGGCTAGTCTTTTAAATGATTGAATAGCATAGGCCTACTCAAAAGCGCGTTCAAAAACACTGATTCGTTTAGAAACAAGTGAGTTGAGTCATTGAATCATTAATTCAACCGAAAAAACAATGATTCATCGAGGAAGTATAAACAGCATGATGTATAACAGCTGATTCAGCTATGCGAACGTTAAGGTAACATTCAATTTATCATTTTTCAAACGTTACTTTTGAATGTGTCTGAATATTCTAACACACACACAAAAAAAACATTCGATAATTTACCAATTAAAACGTTTCAGGAAAAAAAAAAGAAAAGAAAAAAAACCGGGAACAAGAACAGTTCTCCAGATTTTATGTTCTCTTTGAGTTATGTGTTATCTGATTTGACCTCCTCTGTAAAACCGGAACAGGTGTTTTAACATGCAAGCTAGGTTTCTGAGAGACGACATTCCCCAGTGAAATATATGTAATGACCCCTTAAAGACTAAATGCTGACCAGCCTCTCCACTCCCTCTTTTTCTTCCATGTCACAATTCATAGTATTCATCCTCCTAGACTCTGTTTTATGCCCCCAGCAAACCAAACCACAACAGAGAATCTCATCTCTCTTTTACAAGCATCCAAATTACTAAAATTAAAAGTAAATAAGTAAATGTTAGTCTGGAATGCAGAGCTTTCGTTTGGTTTACATTGTTGTTTTCGGCATTGCACGTTGAAATGTTTATCCACTTCACACAGAAACAGGGACTTGGCCATGTGTTTCCAATATATTTTTGTGTATGTGTGGAGTAACAAAGGCTCTTACTCCACTTTCTGGATATAGATGGAAGACTAACACAGGATTTTGAAAGACTAAACCAATTATCAGCTCATCCCTCATCATCATATTCCATTGTAAGATTGTTTCACATTCTCCTTATATAAATCATGCTAAACTTCAACCCATTCTCGTATAATTACAATTCTAGTAATTGCCCCCAGCCATCACCCTCTGCCCCCATGTGTACCATTCAAAAATCTAAAAATACCCTTGCTTAAGGCGAAACACATGTGTACCGTAGCAGAGGAGCACAAACTGGGCAATTGAAAGCCTGATGGATTTGGGGCAGGGGTTCGAGAATGCGCCCGTCATCACGTGTAACGTTCTGGTGTGTTCTGGGTTTGGGTCATTAATATTCAGCCCGATGTGATAAACATCTTTAAAACGAAACCCTTCTGTGTCTCAGAAGCATGCAGGTTCTGTCCAATGTAGATTCAGTGAGTGTTGAAAAGGTCTTTAATTGTTCACAGATAAATCAGAGCAGACTGTCTGGTCTGTGTTATAGTCTGTTTAGTTTTTTTTATTGATTTATGCAACCGGAATGCACATATATTTGCCTCACTGAGTATAAATGAGAACACAGTAAAAAGTAATATATGTGCACTAGTGGACTGTATATGGTCTATAATAGCATGTAGAAAAAAAAATCTTTTAAATGCATGTAAATTGAAAAAGCAGATCATGTACTTTTTTTAACACAAATTGCATGAGAAAAAAACGTGATTAAATGCCTGTCTTTGATTTTTTCCTCTGCTATTTTACCACAATGTGTTGGATGTAACATGTTGAACTGTAATTTACTTATCCCCCTCTTTAACACATTTTGTCATTTGCTCTGTAACTTTAAGACACATCCAACTAGGGTTGCAAAGGGGCTGAACATTTCCGGTAAATTTCCAGAAAATTTTCTGGACACTATGCAAATCTACATCCATCATCACATTCATACAAACAAGCACTAGAAAAAAATATAAACAAAACTCATATAAGACATTTTAAAACAGTAATTTAGGCCTAGGCCACACGTACACAGGTATTTTTTCATCCTCCGTTTAAAAAACAAAATATCGCATGCCAAACCAACAGGTGGAAATATACCCCTAAACTTATAGCCATGTTGGCCAATCAGAAGCCTGGAAAAAAAATTATTGGTGGTCCCTGTTCTAACCAAGCGGCAACCTCCCACAGTCTCTCTTGAAGGCAATACGGAAGTGACTTAAAATGCAGTTCATCAACTGGCCGCTAGGGACAGGCTCCAGACGGGAGCAGAATCTCATTGAGCTCCATGTTAAGATTAACTTTACAGCAGAATATAACATGTTTACAGGCTGGTACAAATTTTAGTTTTGGTCTAAATTGCACATTTTGCCCTTCATGACAACTGTTTGGGGGGTGATTTTTTTTATAACTAATTCGTTTACATTATATAAAGCCTTAAAGTTCTGCATAATTAAGGGCGTGGCCACTTTGACTGGCAGGTAGCCATTTATCTGCTGACTGTTAGTCATCACGTTACCTCAGCTCTGCCCATGCCCATTTTCTGTTATCCGGGAGTGACGCACGATGACGCGCTGCAAGATGGCGTCGGCCAGCTCGACCCTTCTTTACGCTTCAGAACTGCTCTTCAGAATCCTATGAGTGACGTCACGGACACTACGTCCATATTTTTTTTACAGTCTATGGTTCTGATGCAACAAGCCAAAATCTCGTGTTTCACTGTCCACACGACAACACTGCAACTGGAGTTTCTAAAAATTTTCACCCTGTAAGGAGTTTTAAAAAAGTTTCAGTGTCCGGATACTACGTTTGCGTGTGGACGAACGGCCAAACCGCAAAGAAAAAGCTGCGGTTTTGAAAAAACCTGTGTTTGTGTGGACAGAGCCTTAGTCTTTGCATGTTATTAACATCAAAGGTCAATTTGCACGAGTAAATTTGCACATGTCTTTACTACATTTATAAGATGAGCAAAAGAAATCGTCCTTTGTCTGTAGTCTTTACAATTGATCATGAGTGTTACATATTGTTTTGTTGTGTTCAGTTTGGGGGAAAACATTATATTAATCACAATTAATTATATTAATCAGTACCTATCCCTGATATTTTATTTTAATGTGTCCGAGATGTATGCTCTTTTACGTAATGATGCACTATATACAGATGTTGCACTGAATGCTTTTGCTATATTTAATAATGATTATGGTGGAACTCTTTAAACAGAGATTTAGATTTCTAGTGTGTCTAAATGTGCTTTAAATTGTCAGCAATCTGTTATTTATAGAGAAGTGTCACACATACTCCCACTCACATTTATTTATTAGCATGTACCAGGACCATATCCACCATAGACATTGATCCTGCTATTAGTGGTTGAGCCATATGGGATTTGCTAGAGAAATATTAGCTTTAGTGTCTATCCAGTGTTTAGCTTTAGTGTTTTTGTTTTGGAAAGCATAGTGATGGTGTATTTTAATGACAGGTAAACTGCACTAACAGTTTAAAGGTAGGGTAGGCAATTTTGGAGAAGCTAGCAATAGCAAGATAGATCCCATCCTCCCTTCAGAGCTTCTCCAAAGCCACGTCTCCTCGAAAACACAGCTAGATCAGAGTCTGCAAAGCGCCACGAGAGACGGCGTTAAATTACCATTTGTCTCAAAGCACACAACAATAAAAATGAACATAAACAACATATAGAGCTCTGACTTGTACCACCTGACTGCTGCCGATCCATTTCGCCATTGATAGTGTTACCATAGAAAGCATAATTCCAAGGACGTGAGCAGCTTTGACAAGAACATCACGGGTTGCCATCTCTTAATTATGGTAATTACGGCGTGAGTGCAGCATAACCTTGTTGTTTTGGTTCAGGAGGAACTGTAAGGCCGCGTGTCCACCAAACCATTTGTAGCCAGTTGAAAACGTCTAGCTGTGGGCGCTTGAGAGAGTTTTGGCAGCGCAGCGTTTTTTCAGTTGAGAAGCTTTACTTGCAATGATCAGGAATATCCGCGGAAGTGTCTAGTATCTCATTTCACAGATAGTTTGTTTCTATATAAAAGGTTGATACAGTGTAAAGTATTTGCTCTGGCTCTTCTTCTTTAAATAATTTTGTTCTGTTATTATGTTTGTTGTCATTTGTTGACGTATACAAGCTGCATATGGCGGTTGATTGGTGTGGTATTTGTCCCGCCCCTCCTCCATTGTGATTGGATGGCTGGGTAAAAAGTGACAGTGATGAGCATAAGTTGAACATTCACAGCGCAAGTACTCTCTGCGACCCGTAAAAAATGACGAGCGCTCAGTGCTTCAGTGTCAAATACACGCTCGAGGCAGTTTAAAAACGTGGCACTCCCATTGAAAACAATTGGAAAAATATGCTTTGGTGGACACACGACCTAATAGGTGGCTACTGTTTGTTTGCGGCACTCTGTGACTTTCTGTCTACAACTCTGCATAGCCTTACAGAACGCGCCAGTGCGTGGAGGTATGGAACTACATATGTTGCCAGGCAGGCAGACAGCAATGATCAGTCCGAATGCAATGATTGGATGAACATATATTTAGTCCTGAGACTTCTACAGAACATATGTATTTTTTAAAATATTTAGACCACTTATATAAGGAAAAGTGTTTATGAAAAACATTACCTACCCTCACTTTAATCTTGCACATTCCTTATAATGTCTTAAACGTCCCAGTGTGGCACTTGACTCTAGACCTTATTAGGTGTCGAGGGTCTTCAGTTAAAGATGGCAAGGCAACAGTGGATGGGATGTACCATCACTCAGCTGCAAATAGTTTTTAAAAATGTATTACAAAAAGACACACAGAGCAGCTATTTTATGGGTTTAAGAAATAATTGTCAATTGATTAAATTTTTGAGGTTTTGTGAAAGAAAAAAATAACTTAATCTTGGAACCATTAGGAATAGTTGTATAACCCACGCAATGGTTTCCTTTGAATCATCACCATGTCCTCAATCTCATAAGCTGCATAAATTAGACACATGAGAGTTTAATTGGAATTTGGTGTGATAGTTGTTGATGGTGAAAAAGCACGTAGGTTTTCTCAGTTGGAACTAGTGCCAAACCTCGACAGATTCATGCAGGCCCAGATGGCATGCAAAAGGAAGCGATTACTATTACATAATGATGCAGATGAAACCAAACGTAGGCTTGGATGAACATTTTCCTAGAAATTCCAAACATGGAATGTTCTCAATGCTGACCTGTTGAAGTAATAAATCTTTAACATGACACCTTTGAGATGCTCATAGCCACGTATGTCACTCATTTCAAATGAAACCTTGTTGGAAACGTATCCTGCCTATTTACCTTGGCATAATGCACATCATTTAAGTGATGACAATTTGCATTATTATATTAGATAACGATAAAAAAAGTAATATGAAACTTTGATTCATGTTCATATTTTTATATTTTAATGTACATGAATCACGTGTGTAATAATAATGTTTGTTTATGGAAGTTGATGTTTGTTGTGCTATATAGTTGCATTTCTGTTTTTAGTATGAAATAATGGATTTTTAAGGATTTTACAACGTTTGTTTAAGGGTACACAAAATAAAAACACATTTGAAATATACACCATTTAAAGGTTTCTGGTCAGTAAAAAAACATTTTACTAAGCAAGGATGCATTACTGTTAGAAAAGATTTCTGTTAAAAATAATAAATGCTGTTCTTTTGAACCCCCTGAAAAATGTGTCACCGTTTCCACAAAAATATTATGGACAAACATGTCCATATATGAATAAAACAAATATATTTTCAGGATTTTGAGGTCTATAAATAAAGTGAATGACATGTGATTGGATTATTTAGTCTGTGTGATTCACCAGTAGAAATTCTTCTGTCTCATTAAAATGATTTGCTTTCACCACAAAGCACTTTTTAGATGAATCCTAGGTTTTGAATTTTCTGATATAACCATCAGAGAATGTACTGTACAAGGCAAACTCAGATAAAACATTTCATATAAAAGTCTCATTCAGTGCGACGTAAAGCCTAGATATTGCTCAATGTCAGGGTTTCCCAAAGGTTATAATAATCTTAGATATGCATTTGACCTCTTTTCAGAAGCATTTGTTTTGAAACAAAACAGTTCAATGTGAAAATCCTCACTGGAAACAATCATAAAGAAAAATCAACCGAGTGAAAAATATCCATCGTCTGCTTTACACATGACTTCCTATACTGACACAGTTCATTAATGCTGTTTAGAGTTACAATTGTTTTTCTTGAAAGATTATACAGATCTGAAATAAAATATGGTGCTTGGAGTGTGTTGATCGATGGGAAGGATCATAATGTTTTCTTTCCAAACAAAGACGGGCGTTGTGGCATACAGCAGATGACCCAAGGGCAGTACATACTGAGAGGTGATAAGACGCAGAGAAACCCTTCAGTGGACTGTCTTGATCCATTAATTGCTTGTTGGTTTGTCTGTTTACGCTCTATAAAATCCTCAGTGACCTCCTATGCCATTTGAACGTAATATCAAATTGCTAACTAAATTAATTTAGGTTATCCTAATCCACGCTTTGGGATTATACGTCTCAGAACTGTCTGTTTTTGTCATAGGCCAGATATTTCTAACTTCAGACATTCCAAAAATACAGCAGTGCAAAGGGAGACTGTCTTTTCAACACCTTCTGTGTCCCTGCTGAACACTTTAGATTGAGTTTCAGTCCACAGGTCAACTGGGGTTAATTTGGCTCTTGGGACTTTCTTTTGCTTTTCCACTAAGGATCATAATAATGAAAACTACTTGATGGCATTGAGGTTTATGTTATTTTTTTTATAGTTAAAAAATGATTTGCAGTTCAGGAATTCTTTAGTTTGCCTTTATAGTAAGCTAAACACTTTTTATTTATATAACATTTTATATGGTTATTATTGTACACATGTGTTAACATATCAGAGATGCAATATATATATAAACAGTGCTTTGAAAAAAATCCTTTAGTTTTCTGCGTATCCTCTGAAAGATTTGTAGGCCAAAAAGTGAAGTCATCATGTTCACAGTCTGTTTTTTTGACCCGTTTGTGCTTTAATGCAGTTTGAGTGACATGGAAATCCCAAAGCAAACATAAAAAGCTATTTTGACTGCTGGCACAACTGGAATTTTAATGTAAAATGCATATACAGACAGAAAAGCGGGGTTTGTGGTCATATTTCACCCCAGAACGACCTCTATGTGGTCTTGAATGTGCTATGAACTTCTAAGATCTACGTGTTCTTCTACGTTCTCTTTGTGACCCTGTGGTAATCGAGGAAGATTTCACATGACTCAATTGCTGTAGGCTATTCCTGTTTAGTTATGTTTTCATAGACATCAGAGAATAACACAGGCACTGGTTCAAGACCTTCAACATACATTTAGGTGAGAAGCTGAATCACCTGTTATCTGATAGGCTAATGCTCAACTGCTAACCTATTGTTTTCCATGAGAGCCAATGTCATTTGAAAAGCTGAACATTATATAACCATGAAGATCAAAACATTATGACACGCTATACATAGTTATCTACTGGTCTGTTTATATATATATATATATATATATATATATATATATATATATATATATATATATATATATATATATATATATATATATATATATATATATATATATATATATATATTTATATATATATATATATATATATATATATATATATATATATATATATATATATATATATATATATTTATTACAAGGCTCTCCTGAGGGTGAGAGTGCAGGTCTGACACATGATCACCGCCACAGGGTGTTCTGTACAGTTCTGTCAAAAGAACAGCACACCGGGTTATGAAACCCTTTGATGTTAGAGGATGTTTACTGTTTGATGCCTAAAAACATTTTATGGCTTCTCAATTTTTTTTATAAGCCATGTGATTGGGACCCCACTGCTCAGTGTTGGCAGCATTCGCACTGTTTAACTTATTGGATGATGACATGCTTGGAAAGGACTTTGCAAACCTACCTTTATTGTTAATATCCATCACAACATTATCGTGAAGTGGACTCGAGTGCCTTCTGGCTTTCCCCCACAGAAAGAATGTAAACTGTTGTTTAAAGCCTCTGCAATGATTCCAGCAGAACACACGAATCTTTAGACATCACTTTTGGCTCATAGCTTTCGATCAGCTGACGTTTTGGTTAATTAGTGTAGTATAATTGTATATGTGCAAGCTTATGTGATTGCTTCAGATTTAACACAAAACCGGCAGACTCTGCATACGGTAAAAAAAAAAACTTCTTTCCATTGTGAAACACTGTTAAATGCATTTTCTCTACAAACACCCTACTTAATCATTTGTTTCTAGCACTTCCCGTCTGCGTTGTTTATAGATTTATTCCAGAGTAAATACTTGCATTTATTTATTTTTTGACCTTCTTTCTCTGGCCCTCAGAGCGGTCTTCCCTGTAATATTTTAAGCACACCCAGTTCTTAAATGCAGCAGACTGTCTGGGCCAGCTGGCTACAGACACAGAGAGAGGTCAGAGGTGCCCCTATTGAGTTTCTCTATTAGTCTCTCTTCCTTCATCCAATAACTGCAGGCAACTAGAGACCATGACATCAGACAATATATGCTATAATTGTAGTACTTTGTGAGTTCAGAGTGTGAGATTTGGTTTATACTACTATTAATAGAATCAATGTGATACGGACAAGATTTTCAGACCATGCATTTCAGTAATTCAATAATTATAATATTATCACTAATCTAAAGCAATTTAGCTATTCTGTGACAGAAAAAAAAAATTCAGCCAAAAACTAAATTCTGTCATTTATTTACTCACTCACATCATTCCAATACTGTATACTGTTATTTTGTCTTTAGGAGAATTAGAAGAGAATTTAAGAATGACAGTTCATATTGACCATTCTTGTCGAGCTTCAAAAGCAACGTTCAAATGGACTGATTTTATGTTTTTATGGGGGTTTTCTTTAGCTTTGGGTGGTTACAATGAACTGTTGTTGCATGGAAAATATATATTTATTTTAAATTCATTTTTAGGATGTTGAAAAAACATCTCCGCAAATGAACAATTAACAATCTTTCCTTGGGGCCTCAAGATGACAAAACAAGCTAAAACGAACAACCAAAAATCTAGATATTTTAAGTCACCCCCTAAATAAACTTGTTTTTGAAAATATCCTTATATATATATCCTTTAAAAAACAGATAATGTACTGGCAGAAAATCACCAGGACATTATTCAGTAATTTTATGGACATTTACGTTAACCCTTAAACACAACGCAAAAAATAAAATAAAAATAGATAAACAAGTTTTTAAAGCGTGATTTTTTTTTATTTTTTTTTTTATTCTTGGTGTGGACAATGGGAGTCAAAAAGGTTGAGAACCACTAATCTAGACAAACCAGATTATTTTGCTTCTCTGTAAGGTTCAACTTGTCTTCTTGGTAGAAAGAAAAACATTTTCACCTTTTTTAGACCTTTGTTCAACCCACAATCAGTTGTATATTTTGTGCACAATGTGGACTAAACAGTCACAAGCAAAGCACTCAGATGTATTACCATATTCCAGTCACCACCTACGTCCTCATTTCATTGTTTATGCTTGTCACTTATTAATTTAACGGGCCAGTGAGTGAATCCTTATTTGTTTGGGGTTTGTTTGTTTTTCTCTCATTTCTCTGTGTCTGAGCTACAAGGGCGACAGGCTGTCCAAACTTGTCCTATCGGACATTTTCCAGATATTGGGTCATGATACTGAGCTCCAGTCTCCAGCCAAGACGGATGGATCTGTCTGCTACCGGTCATTAATACTGACCTAAAAATAACAAGCTGCGCTTAGTACTTCTATACTTATCAAAATCTGACTTGTCTATTTGTAGTGACAAAAGCAATCAGTGCAACTTTGAAACCAATAGTAACCTATTTAACCACCTTAGAGCCACCATCAGTGTTTGATGAAAATGATTGAATGTGCAATATATAGCCTATACACAAAGGCTTAATTCAGAACCGCATACTACTCTTACCTGTCATATGTCATATCTGTCATAGAAAGATGTGGTATACTAATATACGGTTCTGAAATCAGCCACTTTATTAGGTACTCCTGCTCGACTGCTAGTTAACACAAATATCTAAGCATTATCTAATCAAGCAACTCACAATGCATTTAGACATGGTCAAGACGATGTGCTGAAGTTTAAGCTGAGCATCAGAATGGTTGAGGAAAGGTGATTTACTTGACTTTGAACATGGCATGGTTGGTGCCAGACTGGTACGAGCTGAAAGGCAACAGTAACTCAAATAACCACTTATTATAACCGTACTCTGCAGAAGAGCATCTCTGAACACGCAACACATCGAATCTTGAAGCAGATGAGCTACAGCAGCAGAAGAACACAATTGGTGCCTCACCTGTCAGATAGGAATTTGCACAGGCTTACCAAAAAACGTTGCCTGATCTGGCGAGGCTCGAATTCTGCTACATTCAGACATTAGGGGCAGAATTCGGTGTAGACAACATGAAAGCATGGATCCATCCTGCCTTGTAGCAACGGTTCAGGCTGATGGTGGTGTAATGGTAAGGGCTACTTCCAGTAGGATAACGTGCCAACTGACAAAGCTTAAATCATCTCAAACAAGTTTCTTGAACATGACAGAGAGTTGACTACACTCAAACGACTTCCACAGTCACCAAAATCTCAATCCAGTAGAGCACCTTTGAGATGTGGGTGTGAAGCCGACAAACCTGCAGCAACTGCGTGATGCTATCATGTCAATATGGACCAAAATATCTGAGGAATGTTTCCAGCATCTTGTTGCATCTATGCCACAAAGAATTAAGGCAGTCCTGAAGGCAAAAAGGTCCAACCCAGTACTAGCTAGGTAATAAAGTAAAATATAAAAGCTCAATCGAGACAAAAGATGAAAGAATTCCAAACACTATTCTTTAGATTATCATTTGGTCGTCTGTCTTTCTTCGTTTATGCTATTTTCAGAGGTTGACTGTAAATTTCTGCAGAAGGATGCTGGTAAACAATATGTTGGTTGAACTCCAGACTCCTGAACCAGGCCAGGCGTCTCTAAGCCAGAGGAATTATAAGGAGACACAGATTGTGAGGATTTGGTGGGAAAGGGGTTAGATCCATGGGGGGTGCTTCACATTTTTTTGTGGAGGCACTGATGTTTTATATTTGCTCATTTCCGCACATTCCTCTGCGCTAGAAGAAGAAGAGGAACAGGGATGAAGAAGGACTGTGCCTATAAAAAAATCCTACTTATTGGCACGTCCACCATTTCAGACAGATGCGCAAATCCACTCTGCCCTACTCACGCCATGCTCCCGTAGGACACGAGAGGAGAAAAGGAGAGAGAAACAAATTAGAGCTGCGGTGTAGACTTTTTGTCCATCATTATGAAATGTATGATTATCGTATGTGTTGTTTGAGTCTCTGTTCTATATAAACTGCTTGACAAAGGTCGAAGTGGCCACTGAGCGTATTTATAACCAGAGAGAACAATTGGAAGGGAAGGGTTCAATATCCCACTGAGTTTCCTGTGAAAATGATCCAGGTTTGGATTCAAATTATTTGGGGCTCGTTCTTTACCACTACCTCAGGAAGAGGTCAAGAAACGGGAAAATAATAAGCAGAGGAAATGACCATAGGATTTTGATTACAGTATCAATTCATTGCTCAGCACATTTAATATTTTTTGCAATATGTAAAACAACAAATGACAGTTTTTAGTTAAAGGGATAGTTCATCCTGAAAGGAATCTTTTATTCACCCTGCTGTTGTTCTAATGCCTCATGTCCTTCTGTCTTTTTCGAACCTCAAAAGGAGAAATTTTGAAAAATGTCCTATGCAATCCTCCATATAATAGCAGTGAATGACGACCAGGCTAAAACTTTACCAACACGATACAACAATATCACGGAATGATACAGTGAGTGGCGTGCCATATATGGAAAGTGTTCAGCAGGCATACTATAAGGTTTTGCAAGAAGGAAACATTATTATTCAGTCAAAACACTGAGCATTTTCATTGAAGTTTGGGTTCATTGAGTTTTTTTGCTTTTTAAAGCAGAACTAGGTAACTTTTCGACCTTCATAATATATTTTCAAGACTCTTGTGATGATACATCGACTTACAATAGGTTGAATGACACGTCTGCCATAGCCTGACGGGATCTGTATCGTTTTTAAAATCATACTTTTAAACTTCGGGTCTCGGGTAGTAACCCGAGAACAAAAAGAAATACAAAATTTGACTGCTTTACAGCATATACGTCACTTCCACCACCACCCCCACTTCCTTAAATTCGGACATGCGAGCCCAACTATCGTTTGTTTGCCCGATGTTATAGTCATGGCCGAAGCAGCACAGAAAAATAAGAAAGCAAAGGTTTTGTCGGAGGAAAGCAAAAAGAGGAAACGAGAAAGTGATCGGATTAAAGGCAGGGCAAGGATCAACATTGGGCCAGCGTTTGCTCGTTGGTGTGAGCTGAAGGAGGAGGAGGGGTGCACGACCGATGCTGACTTGGCTCTCATGCGTACAAAATCATATTTTACCTAACATGTCTGTGATATTTTTTTATTTGTCTTGCCTCAAGCTATAATGCAAATAGATTTTTCAAATTTGCAGATTCATCTATGGTAGCTTGATATTATAATATTGGCGATATAAGGTTATTACCTACAACTCAAACATTGAAGTATCATATAGATTCTGTAAAGCGGTAAACAATAAACTAGGCTACTATAATGACGCTGGCTTGTTAAACGTGAGCATCGCGATCATTTGGCGTTTGAAAAAAATAAAACCCATGAAATTATATTCATGACATGCTGAAACATATGCCACTGTACCTGGGATAAAGACATTTCACACGCGACGCAAGCAGAAAACCTGCATGTGAACTCCTCCTGCAGTGTTCAGGGCTATCATGGTTGTCATGTCAACGTGCGCATCCCCTGATGTAGGATGACAGAGTTTACAACAGTAGTAGAGGACAATACTGTTTCCCAACTGTAGGGGGACCCCAAGAGCAAAACCTACCTAGTGCTGCTTTAAGATTTTAAGAAGTGTTCTTCTTACTTACCAAGGCTGCATTTTATTTGATCAAAGAACAGGAATATTGTGAAATATTATATCAATAAAAAAAAAAGAGTAATTCGATGGCAAAGTTGCCACTACTGTCTTCAGTATCACATGATCCTTCAGAAATGATTCTAATATGCTGATTCAATGCTCAAAAACATTTCTTATTATTATCAGTGTTGAAAACAGTTGTACTGCTTAATATCTTTGTGAAACCAGATACTTTTTTTCAGTATTATTTTAAATAGAAATCCAGAAATCATTTTACGTACACAACATTATGACTAATATTGTGTTGGTCCCCCTTTTGCTGCCAAAACAGCCCTGACCCGTTGAGGCATGGACTCCACCACACCCCTGAAGGTGTGCTGTGGTATATGGCACCAAGATGTTAGCAGCAGATCCTTTAAGTCCTGTAATTTGCGAGGTGGTGCCTCCATGGATCGGACTTGTTCAGCACATCCCACAGATGCTCGATTGGAATCTCAAATTGTTGTTGTGCTCCTCAAACCATTGCTGAACCATTTTTGCTTTGTGGCAGGGCCCATTATTCTGCTGAAAGAGGCCACAGCCACTAGGGAATAGCGTTTCCATGAAATATGACTAGTAAGTCGAAGTTCAAATCACAGTCTTTGCTGTCCTAACTTAATTGACATAAGTACCAATGTAGAACATTATATAGAAACTGTCTATTCCTCGTTTAGTGAGGTCAAACTTTAAATCTACTGTAAGATCTAGGAAAAATCTAATTGTGATTAAACCAGAATATCTCAATATTAGTGAACAAAAACAATTTCTAAAACTAGGTCTTCTAAACATTAGATCGCTCACACCTAAGGCGGTTATTGTAAATGAAATGGTCACAGATAATAGTTTCGATGTACTTTGCCTTACTGAAACCTGACTGATTGGTCGTGGCGGCGGTGTTGCAATAATCTATAGAGATATTCTAAATGTTACTCAGAAAACAGGTCACAGGTTTAATTCGTTTGAAGTACTAGTGCTAAATGTTACGCTCTTAGATGTAAGAAAGAAAACCGTTTATCTCTAGCCTTGGCTACTGTATATAGACCTCCAGGGCCCTATGCTGATTTCCTAAAAGAGTTTGCAGACTTTCTCTCAGATCTATTGGTCAATGTCGATAAAGTATTAATTGTTGGAGATTTTAACATACACGTAGATAACACAAATGATGCGTTAGGGGCTGCGTTTACAGATCTATTAAACTCCTTTGGGGTCAAGCAAAACGTCACTGGTCCCACTCATCGTCTTAATCACACACTAGATTTAATTATATCACATGGAACCAACCGAACCGATATAGATATTATACAACAAAGTGATGATGTCACTGACCATTACATGGTAACTTGCATACTGCGTACTGCTGAAATCGGTCATGTTGCGCCACGTTATCGACCAGGCAGAACGATCCTTCCAACCACTATAGATAGATAGATTCTCAAATAGCTTACCTGATCTGTCTCAGCTGCTCAGTGAACCCAAACAAACAGATGAACTAGAGGAAATGACTAGCAATATGAGCACCATTTTCTCTAGTACATTAGAAAATGTTGCACCAATTAGATTAAAAAAGGTTAGAGAGAAAACTAAAGCACCATGGTACAACAGTGCTACACATGTTATCAAGAGAGAAACTCGTAACTTAGAGCGTAAATGGAAACAAACTAATTTAGAGGTCTTTAGAATCGCGTGGAAAGATAGTATGTCACGTTATAAAAGGCCTAAAAGCAGCCAGGGCTGAGCATCTCTGCAAACTAATAGAAAACAACCAAAATAATCCAAGGTTTTTATTTAACACCGTGGCTAGATTAACAAATAAACAAGCATCGCCATGAGCAAAATATTCCGTTACAGTTTAGTAGTAATGATTTTATGAATTTCTTCACTGAGAAAATAGAAAGCATCAGAAACAGAATTGTAAATGTACAACCTTTAATGATGTCTTATGATTCAACCTCAATTATCGCCTCAAGAACTACTACACCGCTTTACAACTATAGGACAGGAAGAGCTAAATAAACTTATCATTGCATCTAAATCAACAACATGTTTATTAGATCCAATACCCACTAAACTACTGAAAGAGCTGTTACCTGTAGTGGAAGAGCCTCTTCTCAATATTATTAACTCGTCTTTATCTTTAGGTCATGTTCCAAGAATATTCAAGTTGGCAGTCATAAAACCTCTCATTAAGAAGCCACAATTAGATCATAATAACCTAGCAAATTACAGACCCATTTCAAATCTTCCATTTATGTCTAAAATACTAGAAAAAGTTGTGTCAGCTCAATTGTGCTCTTTCTTGCAAGAAAATGATATCTATGAAAAAATTCAATCCGGATTCAGACCACACCATAGCACAGAAACTGCGCTCGTTAAAATCACAAATGATTTACTTCTAGCTTCTGACCAAGGCTGTATCTCAATACTAGTTCTACTCGATCTTAGTGCTGTGTTCGATACTATAGATCATAAAATACTGTTAGATCGACTTCAAAATTACACTGGTGTTCAGGGAAAGGCATTAAACTGGTTTAGATCGTACTTATCAGACCGCTACCATTTTGTCTGTCTAAATGGGGAAAAATCAAAGATAACGTCAGTAGACTATGGGGTGCCGCAAGGATCTGTGTTAGGCCCTCTGCTATTCTCAATATATATGCTGCCACTTGGTAATATTATAAGAAAACATGGAATTAATTTCCACTGTTATGCTGATGACACTCAATTATATATTTCATCACGACCAGATGAAAATGCTAAATTATCTAAACTGACAGCGTGTGTTGAAGATATTAAATACTGGATGTGTAATTTTCTGCTATTAAATTCAGATAAAACAGAGGTATTACTTATTGGTCCAAAAAACGGCCCACAAAACCTCTCACAATACAACTTTAACTTGGAAGGACGTCCTGTCACTTTATCCACTACAGTAAAAGACCTGGGTGTTATATTAGACCGCAACTTGTCTTTCAAAATCATATTTCATATGTTACAAGAACAGCATTTTTCCACCTTAGAAACATTGCTAAGCTACGTAACATGCTATCTATTTCTGATGCAGAAAAGTTAGTTCATGCATTCATGACCTCGAGACTAGATTACTGTAATGCTTTATTAGCTCTTTCTCCTGCATCCTCAATAAACAAGCTACAGTTAGTCCAAAACGCAGCTGCTAGAGTTCTTACCAGGTCAAGAAAATATGATCATATAACACCAATTTTATCATCTCTACACTGGTTACCTATTAAGTTCCGTATCAATTACAAAGTATTGCTACTGACCTATAAAGCCCTAAATGGTTTAGCTCCAGTGTATTTAACGGATCTTCTATCACCCTACAATCCATCGCGCTCTTTAAGATCACTAAACTCGAGGCTTCTGGTCGTTCCTAGGATATCTAAGTCCACTAAAGGAGGGAGGGCATTTTCACATTTAGCTCCTAAACTCTGGAATAGTCTTCCTGATATTGTTCGAGGTTCAGACTCGCTGTCCCAGTTTAAAACTAGATTAAAGACGCATCTCTTTAGCCAAGCATTCACATTATAATTACCTTTTATACTACAGTTAAATCGGATCAAAAGCATTAATATTCTGAACAGCAGCTATGCTAATTATTTCCCATCTGCTTTTCTATTATCTCGGGACACTAGTCCCGAGGTAAATAGTTCATCAGCTCCAGTTTGTATCCAGCCTCTCATGGAGACTTCAGATGCCCCAACACCTGTGATGAGACGACTCGACGCCTGTGAAGAGACGACTCAACGCCAGCGCTGTTATAGCGGCCTAAAATAATACATGATTGATTAACTTTTTCTAACATTTTACAATGTACATTTTTAAAATGCACTTTCTGTAAAGCTGCTTTGAAACGATGTGTATTGTGAAAATCGCTATACAAATATATTTGAATTGAATTGAATTGAATTGAATTGAATTGAATTGAATTGAATTGAATTGAATGAAAGGGTGTTCATGGTCTGCAACAATGCTTAAGTAGGTGGTACGTGTCAAAGTAACATCCACATGGATGGCAGGACCCAAGGTTTCCCAGCAGAACATTGCCCAAAGCATCACACTGCCTCCACCGGCTTGCCTTCTTTCCATAGTGCATTCTGGGGCCATGTGTTCCCCAGGTAAGCGACGCACACGCACCTGGCCATCTACGTGATGTAAAAGACAATGTGATACTTCAGACAAGGCCACCTTGTGCCATTGCTCTGTGGTCCAGTTGTAATGCTCACGTGCCCACTTTTAGTACTTTTGGCAGTGGACAGGGGTGGGCACCAAGACTGGTCTGCGGCTATGCAGCCCCATACGCAACAAACTGAGATGCACTGTGAATGACACCTTTCTATCAGAACCAGCATTAACTTCTTGAGCAATTTGAGCTACTGTGGCTCCACTGTTTGATCAGACCACACGGCCCAGCCTTCGCTCCCCACGTGCATCAATGAGCCTTGGCCGCCCATAATGACCCTGTCGCCGGTTCACCACTTTTCCTTCCTTGGACCACTTTTGATAGATACTGACCACTGCTGACCGTGAACACCCCACAAGAGCTGCAATTTTGGAGATGCTCTGATCCAGTCGTCTAGCCACCACAATTTTACCCTTGTCAAACTTGCTCAAATCCTTACGCTTGCCCATTTTTCCAGCTTCTAACACATCAACTTTGAGGACAAAATGTTCACTTGCTGCCTAATATATCCCACCCACTAACAGTTGCCGTGATGAAGATATAATCAGTGTTATTCACTTCACCTGTCATAAAGTTATACCTGATCGGTGTATATTGTAATTCACAATTTAATGCATCCTTTCTGAATAAAAGTACTAATTTCTTTATAAAATTCTTACTGACCCCAAACTTTTGAATGGTAGTGTATATACAGCATTAAAATAAAACTGGAAAATATGGGTACATTATTATGTTTTAAATTATGCTGAATTGAGCGAGAGGGAAAAATACACTATACTTTGCATACATTGAAATTCATTACTGCATAATAATGTAAATTATGAAGAAAAACAAATGGATGTAATATGGTGGACGAAAAAAGTATAGGCTATATATATTCCTTGTATAAAAATAATTTTCATATATATTTTTATTTTATATTGTTAATTATATTTTTTATATATTTGACCTCAACATTTCATCAGAATCACCCTCAAACATATAGACAATGTATATAGTAGTAATGTGCATTGAAAAACCTTATTTTTTCATAACCTTGAACCATCCTTATTATCATTGCATTCATTTAACAACATTATAGGCCAGAGCAAGAGCCAGTGCTGGTAGAGGGGTGGTTTGGGCCAGTCACAGCTTGTTTAGACTGGACCTATGCCGGAAATGTCAGCAGCACTAGCGGATCACGTCAGAGAGATTTTTCATATATATATATATGGTGCTGGACGTCATCATTTACTCTTGCACTGCAGCTTTGACTAGATATTATCCTATAAGCCTCAGTTAAATATTATTGGAACTGTGACATTTATGGATCCTTCCACTGTAATTTATTTAGAACTCTGAAAGAAAATGACAAACGCCTTCAGACTATCAATGCAGAACAAGCCACTAATCAGTTCCATAGATAGCTGTGACTTTTACAGCACTCACACATTCCAAAGACTCAAAGAATTAAACTGAACACATGGCTCCCCAGAGGTGCTAGCAGCTCCTCACAGCGCAGATGTAAAAATGCCTTTCCGAGGACACCCCAGAGCCCCTTTTTACAGTATCTACTGAGGGGCCACGGACAGGCATAACCCAGCGATGTATTCCAGATCAGGAATTTGATGCATTTCTGTTTCACATCATTTCTCTGGAATGTTGCGCTAGTGCAGAAGGCCCCAAACCGGAGCTGATGGATTCAAGGAAGTTTGAAAGAGGAATGATGGGATACAGGCGCTGCTGGGGAGCGGGGCGCATCCGGAGCACCGCCTCCCGAGCACCGCCGTTAATGACCCTCCATCTCATTGCGTAAAGAGACGCCAGTTAGTTCAGCCAGAACGCCTGCATCTGGAGTGCACATTTACCCATAGCCTGTTTCTTGCTCTCCGTCACTCACGTAGTATGCAGATATTTGCACAATCATTATATTTTTCTTTTAACATATAAATAATTTTGAAGGTCAGTGAAAAGGTATTTCATCAACTCAGGCTTTTCCAAGCGTCAAGTGGTGAGACGTGAAGTCCGTGACGGAACGACAAATGATGATGGATGCATAAATACGGGCTGCGATATTCCAAATTATTCTGTTGTTGTGCACTTGTTTTTTAATACGTGCAGCACTTTTTTTCTGGATGTACATCAGATAGATTTGGAGGAATGCAGAGAATCGCCCATTTACATCATTAATGACGTCTTTCGCCAGGGCCAATCAATCAGCCAGGGGGGACGTAGTTGAAATAAATATTGCTTTTATCATCAAATATCTGATTGCATGTGAGAACACACGCGAGGACCGGGTTACTTTAATGAGCCAAAATATTTCAGCATAAATTGACTGCAAAATTTTGAGATCGTTGGACGGGCCTGGCCCTGGGGGTCACTGGGTCGGTCGCGGCAGTAAATACAGCTTTAAGTGCTATTGTCATTTACACCATTTATTACAACCGCAGCTGTACGTGTTACATAAGATATTAATGTGGTCCACCTTGTGCCCTCTGTGTTTGTGTGGTATAGCTATAGCAGCACATACACAAACTTCATGGACACAATCATTTGTCTAAACCAGATCAGGGAAAATATCATTCTTCTGCCCATTTCCCAGTTTAAAACCTCTAGACACAAACAAGCACAATGCAAATGTCGGCGGTATTGGTAGTCATTTAAGTATTAGTAGGCCTATTGTAAAATGTATATTACAATTTTTTTTTTCTTTCAAAATGTTAATGCACTAACATGAACAAATAATGAACTATAGGCCTATATTTTTATTCACTAACATTAACCAAGATTAATAAAAACCATATTGGCCATTATTAGTTCATATTAGCAAAGCATTAACAAACGGGACCTTAATACAAAATGATACCATTACATTAAATAATAATACAAATATTTTAAAGTAGGCCTATGTATTAAAGGGATAGCTCACCCAAAAATTTAAATTAGCCCATGATTTACTCACACTCAAGTCATCCTAGGTGTATATGAAGACATTCTTCTTTCAGACGAATACAATCGGAGTTATATTTAAAAAATCTATCCATCATATAACTGCTCCACAGCTGGCTCAGGGGGTTAATAGAGGCCTTCTGAAGTGAAGTGATGCATTTGTGTAAGAAAATATCCATATTTATAACTTTGCCAACTGTAATCTCTAACTTCCACTAACTGTCGTACACGCGTTCACGAGAGACTGGTGTTCCAGCGTATGACGTAAGACACTCCGGTGAGAATATGATTTTTGCAAGAACCAAGTTTTGTTTGGATCTATCCTCTGCGTTTCCGCATTTGTCATCGGATTTTCGCTATGACTGTGTCCTACATCACAGACTGGAACGTCTTATTCTCTCGTAAACACACACACAACAGCTAGCGGAAGATAGAGTTTACAGTTTGTACTGTTTTTCTTAAACGCATCGCTTCGCTTCAAAAGGCCTTTATTAACCCCCATGATAGATGCACTTTTATGATGGATAGATGCATTTTATTATGGATAGATGCACTTTAATGATGGATAGATGCACTTTTATGATGGATAGATGCATTTTATTATGAATAGATGCACTTTTATGATGGATAGATGCACTTTTATGATGGATAGATGCACTCTTATGGAGTTTAAAACATAAACAGCCATTCACTGCCATTATAAAGCTTGGAAGAGCAGGGAGATTTTTTAATATAACTCCAATTGTATTAGTCTGACAGAAGAATATCATATACACCTAGGATAACTTGAGGGTGAGTAAGTCATGGGCTAATTCAAATTTTTGGGTGAACCATCCCTTTAATGTATAGTTTTATTAGTATTCATATGTAAATATTATAATGTAAACATTTTATTTTATTTAATGTATGCATGCTTTCCTATTGGTTTCCTATTTTCCATATATGGCACACGGCACTCAAAAGAAACCCATTGTATAAACTTGCTAGAAATGAAAGGCATTTTTGTGATTTTTCATGGGATGAGTTCATGAAAAACAAATGGACCCTTGTGCCTAATAACACAAATCTGACACTTCCGAACAAGAATGGCAGCGATACAAATTTAGTGTGTACAAGTGTTGATATGTATGTCATCCTCTTAGGTAAGAAAAGCATTAACCTCTGGTCAAAGTCAATTCTACAGCTTAAAATAATCACAATTCTTATCTCATTTTAATCATTCCATGCTGTACGCGAGCAAGTATGCTAAATAAGAATTAAATTTCCTCCCTGTTATCTGAATACATGGCTCCCCATTGAGAAATTAAGCCGACGATACATATTTTGCTCCACCAAGTCAATGCTAAATTGGTGCGTTGATTGTTTAGACTATTAGTGATTTTTCAATCATTTATTGACAGGAATAGTTTATGGAAACTGTGAGTGTATCAGGAATCCAATTATCATGTCCTTGGAGGATGACGGTGGCCTGAAAGGTGGCCAACCTTTTTAATAGCATTGTGTCACGCTTGATCAGGAACACATTTATGCACACGCCAGTTCAAAGACCACATTGTACAGTCTCCTACCCTCCCATTCGGAATTTTCCTTTCAAGAGCCATCATATTTTCATAGTTCGCCCAATGTAATATAGCTTAAATAGAACTGAGACATTTTTAAAACAAATAATATAATAATATACTCTTTTGAGTTCTCTAACTTAAATTCTCCAACACATTTGTCCGATTATGAATTATAAAATACATAACATTTTATAAATAGTTTTTGACAAATAGCCATGTTCCTTTTCAACCCAATTTAGTTTCCTTCACAGCCAATATCCAACAATTTCTACAAGCAGCAATTTAAAGACAGAGTTCACCCAGAAATTTAAAAATTCCATTATCATTTACTCACCCTCAAATTGTCCCAAACTTGCATGAGTTTCTTTCTTCTGCTGAACACAAATAAGATATTTTAGCTATAGTTTTTTTTTTCCCTACTATGGAAGTCAAGGGCTACTTTCAACTGTCTGGTTACCAACATTCTTAAAAAATATTCTTCTTTTGTGTTCAACAGAAAAAAGAAACTTAAACAGGTTTGGATCAACTTCAGGGTGAGTAAATGATGATAGAATTTTCTTTTTGGGTGAACTATCCCTTTAAAGATGCTCTGCAAAAATAGTAATCTAGCGACCCCTTGTGGACAGTTCCTATTAAAACCACCATCGCCTTTCAATGCACTGAACAAAATGACTGCAACATTTGGTTTTAGCCAGAGCCGTTGAAAAACTGCTTATTATATGGCTCTGGTTTTAGCTATCGAGTTTAGCTAACTCAGAAAATAAATAATTTACAACTTTTAAATATCGCCTTTTATTGAATGATAAACAATACAGTCTCAGGACTTAAACACAGCAGTTTGGTATGGAATTATAACTGACTGAATAATCCCAAAAACACAGATAAATTGTAGTAAAGTGTTTAGTTAATAATTAGTTAATACTGCAATCATGTCCTTTTGAATGAGTATGGGAAAAACTGCTATGTGAACTGTTCTAGCAAAAGTATTATGTATAGTATAAATTATCAAAATGTTTTTCATTAGTCCACTTAACATGATGTATTACTCTTTAAAATGTAAAACAGATTTTTTTAATACTTTTTAAAAAAGTAAATTAGAGATGACTGCAATGTATGCATAAGTGCACTTAGTAAAAAGTTACTTGGTCACTGAGGTTTTTACTTTTTTTTTTTTTTTTGACTTTTATAAAAATGAACTACAGGGAAGAAACATCTCCCACTACTTTGGTGGAAATGCACAAAAATGAACAAGAACATCATACAAAAATGTATAAAATCACATCAAAACAGAGGGCAAAATGACACTGGAATGTTACAGTATAGATTGGAATGGTGAGACATGATTCTTCAGATGAGGCCAGGCTAAACTTTACCCTATGGTAAGTCAAGTGGCCTACAGGTTTAGTGTGGTCAGAGACTAACCCCACTGAGGCAGCAATCATACTTCACTAGTGACTTTATCTACAGTAACGGTGTATTAACAGCACAGTGTAACTAAGAACACTTTAGAGCACTACTGTGGTGTAGCAGGCCTGTTTTTCTTTTCCTGCCAGTCCTTCTCTCTCAGACTCAGCTCTGCCTCTGTGAACGCTGCAGGTCCCCAGTTTGTGATTTTCTGAGGGTGCTTAGGACCTGAAAAAAAAACATACAGTAAGAAAAATAAGATTATCTGCTGAATTTACTTATCTAAACAAGAATAATATGAGCATAAATGGTCAACTGTATTTTAATGGCACTAGATGATCAGTAAATAATAATAATAAACCATTAACATTATTATTTAAAATAAAACTGAATTATTATTGTTTATTATTAATACCGATATGATATGATAATAATAATTTATTTTATTAATCAAAAATGATGGACCATCGCAATATGATATTACAGAGTTGGTCTGAATGGATTAGTAGAGATGCATTGTTTTATTTTATCTTTTGTTGTCAATCAATGTGTGCAATGATGTGAATAAGACTTAACCCAAAAATGATAGTCGTATGTGAAAAGATGAGGTGCTGGCAAATAAATGTTAAACAAAAGTGCTGACGCTTTGGCGCTTCAAGAAGTCGAATCCATATTAATTAAGCGGTTTAGTCCAAATTTTCTGAAGAGACACGATCGTAGATGAATTAAGTTATTCACATTTAAACATTTATCAACTATCTCATCAGTTGTGGTAAACGGAGGCCCAAGCATTTTCGCTTGATGTGAGATGTCACCAATGAGGTTAGTTCTCGTGTGTCACGCAGGTTCGGTTGAGCTTCTGTTTATGTCCACTGATCAATGTGTAAATGTGAATAAAAGACTCAATTCAATCTGTTCATCATATAAAGCAATCGGAAAATTTGGACTAAACCGCTCCATTCATATGGATTAGTTTTACGATCTCTTTATGAACTTTTTGAAGCGTCAAAGTGGTAGTTGTGTAGCTGTTAATCCAGAGACAGAAAGCTCTCAGATTTCATTAAAGGGGTGATGAATTGAGAAACCAACTTTCCCTTGAGCCTTTGATATATCAAAGTTCATCATGATATAAGAATATTCTGTAAGTTTCAGAGCTGAAAATGTCCTTGTTAGTCAAAGAAAAGCTTTTATAGACACCAGGCCCAGAAAACGAGAGCTGGAATCCAATGACGTCATTGGAAGAAGAAATGCAACTCAACTGATGAATATGTATGCGTGCTTCTGAAGCCCCGCCCACAGAGTCGAGGAGCTACAGGTTTACAGAGCATAATCATGGCGAGCAAAGTAATATATTGCTCTGTGCCAGGTTGTGGAAGAACACAGTCGCTGCATAAGCTTCCTTTGGATGCTACTATTAGGAATGAGTGGTTGAACTTTATTTTTAATGATGTTACAGCTCACGTGGGGAAGACATGTACGTGTGTTCTTCATTTCACTGCTGAATCGTTTGTAAACAAGTCTCAGGTGCTGGATTTGCAGACACAGTTGTGGCTTCTATATTGATTCGACAGGAATGGTGCAACAAACTTATGTGAGTAAAACGTCTTTTTTATATGTAATGGTTGGCAGGCCTATAAATCTCAAATAGTGAAATAATATTCCTTTCTTGATCTGAGCGCGCGCGCGCACATGTGTCTGTCTGTGTGTGTGTGCGGTTCGTGCTTATCGACCGATCGGGCGGGCCATGTAATACAGAAATAATATTCCAATCAATCTCGGGTGGACGAGAAATAAATCTTTGTGTTTGTTTGATAAAGACATTTACGAGCCCTGTGATCGAGAGAATCATTCCAGTTGCCGCTTTCAAAACGATCCCTCCCTAATGTGAACTGAACTGACCAGGGAGCTGAAACTCATTAAATATGCAAATCTTAGCCAATCCTAGCCGTGGGCGTTTACTCCCAAGTCTCCAGTGCGGCACGCCCATCGAAACCCAGCGTTCAGGAGAAAGCCTCAAAACCAGTGTAGAAAATAGCCTATTACTTATTCATTAGGATGTTTTTGATTGTAAAAACCACACGAACGTCATTAGTTGACCTCAGACAACAGTATAATTTTTTTAAAAGCCAGTTCATGACCCCTTTAAAAGATCTTCATTTGTGTTCCGAAGATGAACGAAAGTCTTAAGGGTTTGAAACGACATGAGGGTGAAAAAATAGTCCCAAATAATAAAAAAAACAATTATTTAAAAAAGTACAGAAAAAGAAAGTCACCTGGCTGAATGAGCCGTATAAGTCCCTCATGCTGGGTCACCTTGTCTTTCCAGCTTTTTGTATTATTAGCAGCATCTGCTAGTTTCTTCATCACCTCCTGTTCCGAGAAAAACAAACAGGACATGAGTAGCAATATAAAAGAGTGGCTGCATCGCACCATTCAGCCACTAGATGGCAATCTACACAAGAACAATTTTGAAAGCAAGAACAATCACAACTCAAGTCTAATCATCCTGCAGCTATATTATTCTAGTCTCTTACCTCATATTGCTCCAGTGCACCCTGTCTGTCCGCCTCGAGCTGCTGCAGCTGCTGCATGGCAGACTGCAAAGCACTTTCCTTTGCCAGCCGTTCTCGTTCCAGCTCCTGCTTCTCTGCTTGTGTCTGAGAAATGGTCTGCTGTTGATACAGGTGTATCTGCTCCAGCTCTGCACGCTTGGATACCTCCTCCTCCAACAGACTGCAGATGCACATGCTCACATTTAAAAAACATTTCATATTCAATTGAACCTATATTCAATTGAACAGAAGAGTGCAGGAAATGGGAAACCCTTGTCGCAAGCACTTGAATTACTGCTGTGCCACAAAATCTATATATTACAAATTTGTCATAGTGTGTTAATGAAATGACACAGCCAGTACCAGTATGAGTGTGAATTTGAACAGTGTTGGGGGTAGCACATTATGGGCCCTGTCATACATATGGGCAATGCGACGCAAGTGTTATTTGCTAGTTTCAGTCCGACGCGGTTATCATTTTCACATCCAGCGCCACGTTGTTTAAATAGCAAATGCATTCGTGCCCATCTGTTCACACATGGGCGTGCTGGCCTGAAAATGAGGTGTATTCAGGCGCATTGTTGGGCATTTTGTTCAGTCTTTCCGCAAATCTGCAGTCTTTTTCCACAGTCTTTTTTTTGTTCAGTCTTTCTCGCAAATTCCTCCATGTAAATAGCAAATCCGCCATGGTGCAGGCAAAGGGCATTTAAAGGGAATGGGAGATAAGACTCTGATTGGTTTATTGCACATTATGCCCAAAGCACACGCATGACTTATTAAGAGATTAGGTACAACCCTTTTGGACCATGCGCCTGGTGCAGCGACTGTTTTTTCTGTTCTTAAACTATAGCAAAAGTGGATTCGGACACGCCCTACATGCACATGTGCCAATGCGCTTCAGACCATGTGCTCAGATTGTTAAAAAAGGGCCCTTATATTATACTGATTGTACATAATCAGATTCTTTTTTCAAATAACCAATAAAGTAACGTTTTACTTTTAAATTTACAGCAAAATATCTGAGTTACTTTTTGAAACAAGTAACATGTGACTGTGTCTTCCCATTTATCGACTGACACCCCTCCTGTCCCCATGTTAAGAGAAATCGGAAGTAAGGTGCAGAGGTGTTGTGTTATTGTGGTTCTAGACTAAATGCGGGCATGCATTTACTCATCTCATTTGCACAAAAACAGATTCAGTATTCCTCAAAATGAATAAAACCATGAAATGCAAAGTCCAAATATCATGCAAACCTTCAATAATTGATTATGTTAACTGACACAAATATACTAATCTGCCTTTGCTGGTAGCCATTGATGATCCCATTCAACCATACTATGAGCACAAATACTTTAGATAAACATCACATTTGTGCTGAAGTAAGAGTGTTGTGCTGTGTCAATTTGGCTACTTATACTACGCCCTAAAAGCATGTACTGTTTTCGTAAAGGAAAAGTACTTTTGAATGTGTAGCAAAAGAGTAGACAAGCTTTGGGACGTACTATTATGTCATTAAATTGCATCTTTTAACAAATGCTCTTCCGCATAGTTACATGCATCCTGTCACTGTAAACTGGCCTGTCAATCATCTTGTCACATAAAATCCTCCACATTTCATAATAAATTTTAATTTCTACTATATTGAAAAAAGAAATAGCACGTCGATCTGCTAGTTCTTGGTCTTTTTTATGTGGAGAACCTATATATGTGTTTGCATTATGATGCTTTTTAAAAGTTAGTGGCCTAACAGATCTTTTATAAGAGTCCACTTTTTTTTGCAGATGAAATATATCTATTTTTTTAACAGGTTAAATGTTGATTATTAGCCACTCTTTATCCCCTTTATCTAGACCGTCTTTTCGTCCACCACATTTGCAGTTTAAAAAAATATATATATATTTGTGTTTGTAGTACTGAACCAAATCCTCCTCCAAAGCGCGATGGGTTGTGGGCAATATTAGTAGACCATCCGGGGACTTTTGGCATACTCTTTTCAACATACTATGCTACACACTATTTGTAATCTCACATACTATTTCGGATGAAAAAATGTAATGTGACGGATTACGCTCCATGAAAAGTAACAACGTATAGCAATTAGTTACTTTTTTAGGGATTAATGCAATATCAATCAACTTCAGAGTTTTCAAAACTTTTCAACAAGGTTTTGTGAGGTCAACATTGGTCTTAAAGTTAAAATGTTTAGTTTCAATTCAATTTAATTCAACTTCCTTAAGTACAATTATGCATTCCGTTTGCTCCCTTAATTCAAATAAAATTCAAATACAGGAAATGGTTTGGAATTTAAATAACATTCACGTCACAGTTTAATTCTGAATGGCTCACAACCCTGCCAAGTGCTGACATATGGTTACAAATTTAAGAACAAAATAAAATGTAAGAAATGTAAATGTACATTATACGGTGTATATAATCACATGACCTAAAATAGACTGTATAGAGCAAGCATTTAGATATAAAATTATATATATTTTAAACAGTGGCTGAATGGCCTTGCGAGCCAAGTACAAGATGTGGGAGAATATAAATGAGGGGAATTCACACATTGTAATAGGGTAGATTGTTTCAGTTTGTGTGTGTTTGGGTAAATTGATGAGCTTGCGATGGGTCAGCACAAACACAGGAAGAGAGTTGGGTTTCGTGGGGTGAGACAGGGAACAGGAACTGCAGACTTGAACAGACATCATCATGTGTTTGTGACGCTACTCCAACTTCCCACCTTACAAGGAAATGGACAGTCTTTTGTAGGTTGCCCCATTCAAGGTGCCACATGACCTTCATGCCTCAACTGTGTGTGTCTATGGTATAATAATATGTTGCTTTGGAACTGCTGGACAGATCAGACTACAGCTTGTTCTTACATACACTTCAGTGAGGAACTGAACAAATAGGCTTTGGAAGAGACAAACTCTCTTCACTTAAGTCCATCACTGTAAATGACGTGGTGCCAAAATAGCGCAGTTGTTGGGTGACCATTACCATGACACAAGTTTTGCTGTGGTATTTTAAAAAATGTCTCAAACAAATCGTTCGGTTCAAAATGTCAGCTCTAGATCTCTTTCTCCTATCAAATATTTTGAATAGGCTAATTAATCTTGTTATTTTGCATGTACATCTTAAACTATATTGCTGATATAGGGCACCAAAATGGTCAGAAACAGCCCTGACTATATGCACATATTTACCTGGCCTGTAGTTTTCTGACAGTTTCCTCGTCCTGTCTGGCCTGCCTTTCCTCCTCTAGTGCTTCTTCTAAGCGGTGGTACATGCTCTCCAGCTCACGTACACGCTCAAGATACTGCTCTAACTCACTGGACTTTTGAGCCACCTGTTCCTCCATATGCTGCCGCACCTAAAACACACAACATTTTGAAATTAATACAAATATTCTTTATTCTGCGGAACACAAAAGAAGATATTTCAAAGAATGTTTTAATTGTCTTTCTTTAGACAACAATCTTCTTTTGTGTAACACAACATTAGGATGACCGAATGATGGCACACTTCATTTTTAGGTGAACTATCGCTTTTAAAAAAATGCCCTAAAATCAAAAGTATCTGTGCAGAGTGAATGAGACTGATGTTTTTATGTGAGACCGTGTGCACATTTTGTCCTTCCACATTTCTAGTTATAATAGTAGAAAGCAGAACATATGCTGTAGTGTACTTCCTGTAATAATCAAATATGGACCTGTGAAGCTGAAGTAATCATTGACTACTATTGGTCAGAATAACCTCTCTAGGTACATGATATCAAAATCGTAGAAGAGTGAGTTCTATGTCAATAGAATGCTAGCCAAACAGTCACCAATCAGGTTTACAGAGAAAACAAGTACCATTTTTTCTTTCTCCATTTCCACCCGGTAGAGATCCTGCAGCTCGTTCTGGGTCTGCAGACGTCTGCGTTCCTCTTCTGATGCATTGGCTGCAGCCTCCTCCAGTTTCTGTGCAACACAAAGACTTTCTTCATTTGTAAAGAAAACAGATACACATGTTGAACTGTATAGTTGGCTATTAAAGGAGGAAACAAGCAACTTCTCCTCATTGGGTAATAATACCACTACCCAGAATGCAAGTGGTCAGAGATGGGCAGTACCATCTGGATTAGGGCCAGTGAAAGTGTATCATATGCAAATTTTAGCACAGCAGGATGTTGCAGCAATCCAATTGCACATGTATATACATTTGTCTATATATTTTTTTTCTTTTAACACAACATAATTGAATACAAATATAGTACAATGTTGTAAAAGCCAGAGTGCAATTTTTCAATTCTAGTTAAATACAATAAACAGCAACAATATCCTGCATTTACACAGCTGAGCACAGTCTCACTCCTCAATCATTGTCTATGTGGCTGTGGTCAGATGGCAGGTCAGTGTGAGATCCCAGGTGGCCGTGCTGAGTGACAGGGCAGGTTTTGTTCCAGTATGAACTTCTCAGGGTTTGGAACGGCCCTCTCTAGCTCTCTCCCCAGGCCCCTATTGTCCTGCCATGTATTAGAGGACAGGGGGAGAGGCACTGACACATCAATGCTGGACTGTTCTCCATTCAGACAACAGTTCAGACACAATTGGATCAGACAATGAGAACTTGTCATCACCATAAATTAAATGATTGTTCCCAGTTAACACTGTATTTACTGTGTCAGACTGGTTTTATATCAGAGAATATTGTGTTGTGTGTGATTTACTGTAATCAGCTTGCAGCTGTAAGACTTTGCAGTAAGGTTATTTTTAAATGCTTTTAATTATTATTATTATTGCATATTCTTTTGAAAAGTAAAAGATTAAAATTAAAAATCATTCCAATAATGTAGTTTTTATGCATTTAAACAGTTTCGAATAACACATTTTTGTATGTTTTTTTTTCTGCTATTCAGTCCATTATCCATAAAAAATTACATTTAATTTAGTCAAGAAATTCAAGTAGCTTCACTTTCATCTTTTAATGTGCTTTATATATATAAAAAAGTATATTTTGGATTATGATATGACTAATATATATATATATATATATATATATATATATATAATTTAAATTTAATCAAGTATGTTTTCAAATAGTTTATTGTGGCTATTGTTGTATATAGATAGTCAAAGAATCAAGTCTTAATGATTGATTTATATTTGTATGGCAAAAACAATTTTTTATTTAGTATTGCTTAAAGTCTATAAACAGACGAACGAAACACAAATCTGTTTATTGCCCATTACTCAACATTTGAGTCTTGGTTGGTTAGCCAGTATTCTAAACCTGTTCATCATGGTCATGCTTATCTTACAGATTTAAATCCACTTGCTGATGACAAAACTCATTAGGGATAAGTCTGGCTAAACCCTGATTTAACAATATTAAATCGCTCAACCGGAAAAGATAATTAGGATAACGAGAAATTAGATGAAAGAAGGTTAAAAGGGGTTAAATGAGAAACCACCATTCCTCCAAAATTCCCAGCCCCCAACTCTCACACATACATATCACACTCACTTCTTTGCTCAATCCACATCTCTTTATAGGGTGTGAAACCACACACTCAAGCTAATCTGGTTTCAGCTTTTAGTACAGGCTGTTTAGGATGAAACAACTTCTGCTGAAAGTTTCTGTAGGGGCCTGAATAGGGAAGGTGGTACTTGAAATCAAAGTGAAATCAAAATTCATGAATAGCAGAGAGAGAGAGATTACAAAGAGCCACCATGGGTTCCTGGGGAAACATTGTTTCATGAATGGTCAGTGTGGCAACAGACAAAGTTCCTGTTTCACTCGTTAAACGGCAGTGCAGAATGTTTGTAGTTTTGTTCACGAAACCTACACATTTTAAATACAGGTTTTTCTACAAGTCCCACATTGTGGCCAAAATTTCTTGACCAGGGGCCTCATTTATAAAATATTGTGTAAAAACTGTCCCACATTTGATCTAAGATCATTTCTCAAATGTGTGTATGTGTGATTCCAAAAAACAAACGTACGCACAAAAAAGTGCGTCCGCCTCTCTTTCACATGTGAAATCTATAAACCGCAAATGATCTTGAAATTGGGCACAGCTGAATGGTTTCAGATCTCCGCCTTGTAAACGCCACCTAATTAATTTAATGGCCTAGATGAGTCTAAATAATTTGCACGTGTGGAATCAAAGTAGGCCAATACATGCTAAATAATTTAACTTTAATTTATTATGCTAACAGGGTTTTAAAAAACCATGCAGGCTATATTTTATTTTGAACAAGTAGCCTAGGGTATTCTTTTAATTGATTCATTTGTAAAGTAATTTTTTCAGGGTATTTTTAAAACGTTTGCTGAATGGTTAATGTACGCTAAATATCAATCAAAACTGTGTTGAGAAATTTTTTTAAATTAATTTTACTGCTTATAGATTTCCAAATACCTGCGGTACTCCGACTCAGCCACAAGGAAAAGTGCGTACATCTGCTCAGACCCTGACGTGGTGGAAAGTACTTTTCCACATCCAAGACCATTTTTATAAATATGAACTTTGCCGTGGATTTTAGCATACACACATATAAATAATAATTAAAATAATTTAGCATACACACATATAAAGGCCCATGGTCACATCTTGAAAAGATTGTTGTTGTTTTTTTCACAAAGTAACAAAATCAAATATAAATTCAATTTAAAATGTAGAGGGGACAAAACATGCCATTTCCAGTAAAAGGGCTGAGAGAGACATTGTTTGTGAGAACCCCAGAGACACTGAAAGCTCAGCAGCTGTTGTTGAAGAACACTACAGACCTTCCTCATGGCCTCCAGCTCTCTCTGTTTGTTCTCATTGGCGGTCTGCAGCTCTCTCATCCTCAGCTCCAGTTCTTCCTGCTCAGCCTGTTGCTTCTGACGCAAGTCTCGCCGCTTCTGCCGTGCCTCGTGGTGTGGAGCCGGACGTCCGACCTTCAGTAGTGTGATACAAGTCTGAATAGCTGAGTGTGAAAAAAGGACAGAAATTATTACATTTCTGAGAGAGTTATCTTGTTCATATTAAAATATACTGTTTATGTTAACCTGACAATGGTGAATTGTAATAAAAGAGAATGAAACCGTATAAACAACAGTATTTGTTACAGTATTTACCACATTTTAGAATAACAGTAAAGTCTTCAAAACTACAGTACCACTACACTACCGGAAGGATGCATAAAATCACTAAATGTTACAGAAGTTTCAAATGAGTGTTGTTCTTTTACATTATTCAAAGAATCCTGGGAACGTATCATGTTTTCATAAAACTATTGAGCAGCACAACTGTTAAGCATTGAAGATAACAAATATTTCTTGAGCATCAAATCAGCATTTTAGATTTCTGAAGGATCATGTGACACGAGACTGGAGTAATAATGCTGAAAATTCAGCTTTGACATCACAGGAATAAATTACCTTTTAAAATAGAGAACCGTTATTTTACTTATGTAGTGACTTAAAGGTGCAGTGTGTGATTTTAGCAGCATCTTGTGAATTGTCCCACCCCCAATGCTCAACCCTCCCTTTCGGAGCACTTGGAGAAGCTACAGGTGCCGACACTGGACAAATATGTCATCATCTGAAAGAGCAGAGAGTATCTAGTGCTCTGTAGAGAAGTTTGTCCATTTAGGCCTACTGTAGAAACATGATGGCGCAAAATGGCGTAAAAAACTCATATTAACTTGGGACTATATTATGGGGAAGCACAGGCGAAGGATTGCTACTTAGGCGCAGAGATATCACGCAACACATGAAATCACACAACTTACATCTCTCCGCCCAAGTAGCAGTGCTTCGCCTGTGCTTCCCCATAATATAGTCCCAAGTTAATATCTGCCTAGGAAATCGCCTAATCTTAATCTGCATCGCTATTTGTACTCGTTGTGAATACGCAGGACACTCGAGACATGCTAGCTGGCAACATAGGATTCCATTCATTATGCTAAGCTAAGCTAGGCGACCCTGCCGAACTAAAACAGCATGCACTGAGACAAAAATGCACTTGCCAACATATCTAAATGTAGGAAAGAAGTTGAATAAGCCCGATTTCTAAAAACGGTGGAGTGTTCCTTTAAAGTTGCCACCATTTGCTTGGATCACATTTCTGCACACTCTAGACATTTTCTGATCCAACTACATGAGGTGCATCCTGGGATTGAAACAATGAATGTGTGCTGTTTCCTGTTTTCCTTCATTATCCATCCCAATCTTATTATCATCAAAATTCTTTTTAAATATTAAATGTTAAATTGTATTTTTTTAAGGAAAATTCATAGGCTGGCATACTTTATAAACCTTCTAAAAAAAGTTCTAAAACCTGTACAAAATATTTTTAAGTAATATAAGCATGGATAAAACAATTCAAGTGAATTAATGTAAATGCAGTGTGTCCAAATTTTTGATTGGATATCTCAGATCTCACCTTGAATCCACTCTTGTTTTTTCTTCTTATCGGAGGCGCTGATTTCAAAGCTTTTGTCAGAGCACTTAACGTAGAAAAGACACTTTTTGCCCTCCTTATCGGGTAAAGACTGCAGAGGAATGCGTGAGGTCATCACAAGAAGAGGAAAAGGAAATGTACTCATGAGAATGATGTCACCATAACAATTGCAGACTCATTTAGCTTTACTTAGAGTAAAAGCCAAGCTGAGATCATGTTAACAATAAAACATTGCAGAAAATCATTCTTGCCTCAACACAACAGTTTCCATCTAGTAGTATATCTCCTTTCTTCTCTGTAAGATCTTCACTGGCATAGTATGAAATTACGCTGGGCTTCAACAGGAACCACCGCTCTGTCCAGTTCTTCCTTTTGTGGCCCTTTTTCATCATGTAACCCTGTAACAGGTCAAAGGAACAGGTCACATTGCAGTTCAGTTCACAGTTCCCTGCTTGTGCAGCCAACAAATGGAAACAGCGGTGAGTCCTGCTCCTCAAATGATCTTTGAGTCATTCTGTATCACTGCTACAAGTGCTAAATGGACCAAAAAGTCTGGATCCTCCATGCTGACTCACATTCTCTTTTTTTTTAAGGCGTCTTTAATGCTAAATGTGCATTTCACACATTGTGAATATTGCATCTCGTTTAAGCATCAGTTTCCTATGACTCACAGTCAAAGCAGAAAACAACACTGATGCCAGTGTGCTTTGTTCACACTGCCCTCAGATCTACAAAACATACAGACATCAAAACACAGGCAGCTGCTATCATGGCTGATAGCCAGAAGGTCATTATTAACACTCGTATTACATAGGCTACACTCTGTCAAGACATTTACATTCCAGGTATGACCTACATTCTTAAGCATGAGGAAATTTAATTGTAACAGGTTTGGCAACAACAGCCACAATGTAGCGATTAAATCAAACCAGATTTTCCATGTTCATTCTAAATGACTTCGGGACATGCTAGTTCCTTTATGAGCAGAACTGTACATTTTTGCACAGCAAAAACATTATCACATACTTACTGCTCATAGTTTACTTAATGTGCAAGATGTTGACTACTATATAAAATATGCTTAAATAATTGATAAACATCATTGTTCAAAATGATGCACTGAATTGATCAAAAGTGACAGTAAAGACAATGTCAAAATCTTTGTATTCAACTTTATATTCATCAAACAATCCTGGAAAAAAATATATGGTTTTCACAAAAATATTAAGCAGTACAACTGTTTTAATCATTATTAATAATAATAAGAAATGTTTCTTAAGCACCAAATTAGCATATTAGAATGTTTTTTGAAGAACACTAAAGAATGTTGCAATTTTAGTTTTGCTGTCAGAAATACCTTTTAAAATAGAAAAAAGTTTGTTTAAATCTTGATCTTAAATGTTGTGATGTAATTTCCATCAAGAGGTGCATCATTTTTGGTCAAGATCTGGTGAAATGCAAGAGTCCAGCACTCTGTGAAGTCTCCTCCAGCACATCCCAAAGACTTTCAATGAATTTAAGGTCTGGGCTCAGAGAAGCCAATTCAGGTGTGAAATTGATTCTTCATGCTCCCTCCCAAACAGTCTTTCACAATTTGAGCCTGATGAATCTTGACTTTGTCATCCTGGAATATGGCCATGATGTGTCTATATGGTTGTTTAAGAAATGAAAAGCTAAACACTATTAATTAGGGTTGGAAGAACTATTGCCAAACATATAACATGATAAAAACATAATAATCACTGCCATTTTAAATCCAACTTTTTTTGACCAGATAGTGTATAATACATAATAAAATGATGACATGATGCAAAACAAACTATTTACTATGGAAACTTGTCTCCTAACAACTTTTACCTCAGTGAAAATTTGATTTGTAGCATTACACGTGTGGAATATTCCTTAATTTAAGCCACCAAAATGACAATACAAGAGAAAAAAGCATTTGTGAAAGGTGCGAGTTCCCTGAAAGATGGACTCTGACTCATCTCATATGCTGTGGGTGACAATTTTTTTGTCAAAATATGAACAAACAGCCAAATGATTTTCATAAGGTTCACACATAGTTTGAAAGCCAATTAGAAATATTTATGGCCAGTAGATTTTCTCAATTCTAAAGCCAATGGAAGGCATGGCAAAAGCTACATTTTGGACCCTGTATGTATGTGTATAATGTATACAGTTTATATTATACTGGTGCTGTTCTCCTCTTACCTGTTTGAGCACATCTAGAATAAGTTCCTGGAACACTTCATTAATGCCCATGGAGAGGGTCTGGCGGTCCATGCCCTTGCTGAAGTGACCCATACCCACCAACTCGATCAGCTCCCACACGATCAGACACTGGTGCTTGCTGCTCAGCTGGATCTTGTACTCTTCAAATTTTTCTTCAATCCAGCTGCCACCCATGGCTTCCGTTAGCTTACGAAGGAAGTACTCTATCTGAGAACAAACACATCATTATATCAATCATTTATGATGCTTCATTGAAATATGTGGAAACGGAAAGGTATTTTCGTGTGCCTAAAACAAATCTACGTTTTTTTTAGAAAGATGCTAGTTTTTCTGCTGCACTAATTATGGATTAGATTTTTTTTTTTCTTTGGCACATTCAGTAATTGTATTGATATCACTAAAAAAATTATAATGATACTGATATAGTTCCCTCTATATTAAGATATCACAATGACAAAAAATAACAGCAAGCTGGCAACTTCCTTCTTACAGACTGATCATAATCATAACCAGAATGGGAGAACTTAACGGAAGTTTATAAAACAGAAGTACCAGAGAATATATATATATATATATATATACAGGGTGCGAACTGGGAAAAAAATTTGAAACATTGATTTGTGATCCCAGACGGTCTCTAGTCTCTAAACGGGAGAGCTAACAGCTAACAAGTCCATTTCTGATTTTCTTTTCCTTTTTTTCCCCTCATAACTCTGACCTAACCCCCTACAAATCGCACTCTGTATACACCGATTAGCCATAACATTATGGCCACTGACAGGTGAAGTGAATAACACTGATTATATCATCATCTTGGCACCTGTTAGTGTGTGGGATATATTAGGCAGCAAGTGAACACTTTGTCCTCAAAGTTGATGTGTTAGAAGCTGGAAAAATGGGCAAGCGTAAGGATTTGAGCAAGTTTGACATGGGTAAAATTGTGGTGGCTAGACGACTGGATCAGAGCATCTCCAAAACTGCAGCTCTTGTGGGGTCTTCCTGGTCTGCAGTGGTCAGTATCTATCAAAAGTGGTCCAAGGAAGGAACAGTGGTGAACCGGCAAAAGGGTCATGATAGATCTGGTTCTGATAGAAAGGTGTCAGAATACACAGTGCATCATAGTTTGTTGCGTATAGGGCTGCATAGTCACAGACCAGTCAGGGTGCCCATGCTGACCCCTGTCCACTATGAGCATCAGAACTGGACCACGGAGCAATGGAAGAAGGTGGCCTGGTCTGATGAATCATGTTTTCTTTTACATCACGTAGATGGCCAGGTGCGTGTGCGTCGCTTACCTGGGGAACAGATGGCACCAGGATGCACTATGGGAAGAAGGCAAGCCGGTGGAGGCAGTGTGATGCTTTGGGCAATGTTCTGCTGGGAAACCTTGTTTTGCTGAGAAAATCTTGGGTCCTGCTATCTATGTGGATTTTACTTTGACATGTACCACTTACTTGCTACTACAAAGCATTGTTGCAGACCATGTACACCCTTTCAAGGAAATGCTATTCCCTGGTGGCTGTGGCCTCTTTCAGCAGAATAATGCGCCCTGCCACAAAGCAAAAAATGGTCTGAGCACAAGGAGTTTGAGGTGTTGACTTGGCCTCCAAATTCCCCAGATCTGAATCCAAGCGAGCATCTGTGGGATGTGCTGAACAAACAAATCCGATCCATGGAGGCCCCACCTCGCAACTTACAGGACTTAAAGGATCTGCTACTAACAACTTAGTGCCAGATACCACAGCACACATTCAGGGGTCTAGTGGAGTCCATGCCTCGATGGGTCAGGGCTGTTTTGGCAGCAAAAGGACGACCAACACAATATTAGGTCATAAAGTTATGCCTGATAGGTGTATATATTTTTGTTTTACATTAATAGTTAAAGGGTTACTTCAGCGATTAGCATTAAGCTTTGCATCAGTAGAAACCCAGGATTATATTCAAATTATCGTACTTTCCCCCCTCATATCACCCTGAGAAGAGAGAATTATGTATTTTAGAAAAAATACATAAGAAAAATTCCTCCGATGACACAAATATCTCATTTTGCGTCATCGGAGGAGTTTTTGTCCAGAGGCTAAAGACTACAGCCAGCAGTGGGCGCTATTTCCACATGTTTTAAACATCACACTCACAGCACTCGGCTCGGGAAGCAGCAGAGATTCATGTAAACAGACCAGTGGAGAGCAAAGTGAGTGTTTCAACTTTTCAAATTAACTTCCTATGAAAGTTAAGCTTCCAAAGACATGAACTGAAAATGCGCCAGACTGTTCACGTGCTGTGAATGCAGCCGCGAATCCCGCGATTACCTCAGCTCATGTGATGAATGTAATCGTACTCCTGCTGCATTTGTGCCGTGACGGCCCACAACACTCGTTTGGCTCACTGACAATATCTCGAAACAGACACGTTCAGGTTTAATTGTAGTGTCTCTAACTGAACTGATTTTATGAAAATGAATGTGGTGGGCAAGTGATCCAGTAATCCATGACTAGAAAAGCCTCGTAGGGCAGCGAAGCAGTGCGTTCTGGGAATTGTTGTCTTTCATCCCCATGAGACAAAAAGACATTCTGTCTTTTCTCAGTCTAGAAGGCACCAAATTCAAAAATAATTTCACATTTCTACTACATTAATGACCCAGTTTAAATACAGATTCATCTTCCCAGCGCTGAAGTACCCCTTTAAATTCCTATTTCTAACCGCCCATGATATTTTAATCATGAAAGGATGTTTGAAAGAGGATGTTCTCTTTCTTAGGGTTCCCAAAAATAAAAAATTTTGTTGTTAAGCTCTAAAATATTTGGTCAGAATGGAACTGCTCTTTGTGTGAAATTAAAAAAATATTTATAAAAACCTTTCTCCAGTAATCACAAACAACTCAAAAAGTCATGAAAATAATTGGTCAAAAAGTGTGGAAAATTGGAAATCCTGTTTTACACCATTTTGTCTGGCACATGTATGTCCATTTTCAATATGCAGATCTCTGCATCTACATTAACTGAATAGAAATCAAAATGGACATTTAGTAGCATCTTTTTCATCTTGCATGTAAGTTTGCATCACTTTGCAAATGATTCTACCAAGCTGTCTGGTTCTTTCTTGTAACACTTTGTTTCAGAATTTAGTAAAAATATAGTTATCCTTCTCACCTCATCTGAGACCATGACCAATGGATATTTATCTTCAGACAGGAAGTTGAAAATGCACCAGATCTTAAATGCATCATCATCTGAGATAAGAAGGTGGTTTCTGTTGAGGTTTTTCCTGGCACACAGAGTCCAGCACATCCTGTTAAAATCCATTCGGTCAAAGTTGTCCTGGACCTGGAGGGGGGAAAAAATCATGAGAGCTTTAGGAACTGAGAAATCAGAAAAATAATGGGCAGATGCCAAAAAAACAAAAAAAAACAGAATAAAATAAAGTGTTAGATAACTTCAACTCTAAGTGGATTTGATGTACAGATCAGAATGACAAAATGTCCTGAATCTGGTTTACAAGTGCAAAGAAGGCCTGAAACCTATTCAAGGCACACACAACACTGCAAATAAGACATGTTTTTCCCTCAGTACTTAACTAGAGTTCCCATGGATACTTTTGGAGCGTTCTGGGCACAGTTTTGCAACCAGTGCCCATCTGAATAGTGCTGAACATTCTGTTGGGAAAACTGCAAAACATTTGAGCAACGCAAGCTTTGGAGCCGTTTTCAACTAAAAACTGAACAGTTTTTAAATGCGATTTTGCCATTCGTTTACACGACGTCGACAACAGAGTTTTCGGGGCCTGAAAACGCAAACTGAACAAATTAAAGTTTTTTTAAAACTATATTGTTATACATCAGAACTCAGAAGTCTGATTCACCGCTGGTTTCTTCGAGATTTTCCTAGGCTTTATTTTACTTATAAAACCATGTGGTAAACATTACTTGACAATACTTTGACGTTTTGTTCAACAATGTACACGGGACACTCTTATCTAGTTACTTATTTCAAATGTATGTTTTTATCTGAACATAACTGACTTCCAGGTTCTGATGTCACACCTGCACCACTCTATTGTCTTTGTAATGTGTAAACTACAAAAAACACACATTTGTGAAAATGGTGACATGTCCTAAAACAATCCTGACAAACCTATTTAAACAAATTTAGCTATGCCTTTAAAAGTTATGGGAAAATTCTAATTATAAAATACTAAATGAGTGTTAAACACAATAAGTCTGACGAAAGCTAATGAAAGCTAGTTACACTCATTATTCAATATTAACCTACAACATATTAATTAAGCCTACATACATTATTGACAAAAAATAAGAAAAGATAAAATACTAATAATTAAAAGGAAATAACCAGGGGTGCGTTTCCAACTTTGGTAGCAAGTTCCATTGAACTCAATTGGTAACGATGGATTTTCGAACATAGTTGGCTTTGGGAAACGTACCCCAGGTCAACAGCACAATTTTAACAGCTGTTGTTCTCAAATGTTGCTTTTAAAAAAATTTCATATTTTGTGTAAATTGATTATCGTTTAAGCTCTAAAGGAAAAAAAAAATCACATTTCAATCGATTCAGCAAAATATGCAAATGACACAAGTTGACGAGTTCACAGAGACATGCTCGACTTCCTATGATGTCTAAATTATTATCTAATTTTGAATTCTGACCTATTATAACCCTACACTATAGTCCTGGTGGAGTAATGTTTGCAACAAAAGAGACTAGACAACTCCCATTTAACACTGTGTCACTGTAATCCACCAACTCAAGCGGCGTCTCAGTTGCAGTGGTGCAAGTATGTTTGTTTTGAAATGGCAGCTCCTCTTTACTAGTATATGTGCCAGATTTTATCCCTCGCTTACACACGCACCTCCCATCGCGCCCCTGCTTTCTCTGGGAGGCTCACAATAGGGGCCTTGTGGAGACCTGAGTGGCCAGTGGAGCCTCTGTTCTTCTCCAGATGAAGCTGTTCATTTGTATTCAGTGGAGCTTGGGCTCCATCACATTCAAAAATAGACTTTATCACGCCTGTGAATAACCACTTTATGATTTCTCTGACTGTGCGGGGTGAGGACGAGACAGTCTTAAGTTTAACGGTATGAAGTGTCTGGGCTAAGACTCCATGGATTCTGAGAGCTATCAATACAATCAGTTCTTTGAGTGATTATTTCTAACTATAGAGGACTTGCATTTATAATTAACCTGTAGAAAATGACAATTTGAAAATTGTGAGCTTTTAGTTCACATAACAGTGTCAACTAACTTCAACAACTATGGCCAACAACTTTAATATAACAAAGAAGTAAGGGATAAAAACATCTCACAGCTATCTGAATGGACAAAAAAGTATAAATTTTACTTAAAAGTATTTTATTATGCGAGCACATGTAGGAAATCAATTGCCTGGGACAATAGTCAATTTTAATATAATAATTATTATACTTTTTTTAAAACATATTTAACTGAGAAATGCTGCAATTAACCATTAAGAATCAAACATTCTAGATAGCTGTTAAAATGACTATGACACATTAAATTATGTACACCATTGCTCAGATGTTTAGTCTTTTTTTCTGTATGCTTTAACCAAAAGCTGTCACCAAAGCTGTATGTGTATATATATAATAATATTGTAAAACATGATTATGATTTAAAATGACTATTTTAATATTTAAAATGTAATTTATTCATGTGATGGCAAAGCTGAATTTTCAGCAGTCATTACACCAGTCTTCAGTGTCACATGATCCTTAAGAAATTATTCTAATAGGCTGATTTATTGTTCAAGAAACATATATTATTATTATTATTAATGTTGAAAAGAGTTGTGCTGCTTAATATTTTTTGTGTAAACTGAAACTCGAAAGCATTTATTTATAATAGAAATGTTTATAACAATCTTGACTGTCACTTTTTTTTTAAATCAATTTAAATTATTATTGCTGAATAAAAGTAATATTTTGTATTCATTTATATTACTAAAAATGCTTACTGATCCCAAACTTTTGAAAGGTAGTGTGTGTTTCCAGTCATTTTTCACATCTCAAGTAAAACTATAGCTGAGAAACAAACTTATTTTGAACTGTGATCATATTGTGGCCGGGGCATGTTATACCAGAGCATAACCACACTACGTATTAGAAGAAGTGGGCCACACAGTACTAGCACATTTTAATATACCGTCACTCTATTTTGGTCTCGTGCTGGTCTGAGTTCTTTTGTTCCTCATTTGACATCAGAGCACTTTACAGACAATGCATTTCTGAAATCAAAAGAGCTGAAAGGGTAAGAAAGATGTGGGGCATAATTTACCCAAAAATCCCACGATCATACATAGTCTTGCGATGAGAATTAAGATGAGTGACTAGGCTGTTTGTGTCTCAGACAGAAGGCGGTGACGGTGTGTGTTTATAAGTGTAAAACTAAGTGAAGCACTGTAACTTGTTTTCTCCCACTGAATGCAAGCTAAATTACTTGGCTGAGAATCGAAATGGAACGCATAGAGAGGGGAAAGGCGGGTCTCTTTGCAGCAGGGTGGAGTGAGTGTTTGGTCAGTCATACAATTAGAAAGCAAAAGTGTGACCAGAGAAAGCTGACAATACGTGGCTAGTGATGTAAATGCCCCGAAGTTTGTTAAACATGAGACCTCAGACAAGGCTATAATTTGCCTTTCCACTGCAGGAATTTTATGCATTCAAATTCAGTGTTTCTTATGATACTTCTATCAACAAATTCCGCCTAAACACCAGCATTGAACTGTTTTGTGGTGCATTGAGAAATCTCTTCCCTCCTTCTGCTTCCTTTTGCACAAGAAAATGAGAAATTACAAAAAAAGCAATTCCATGTTACTTTCAACATAATTTCTCTTGCACAATTAAACACAAATTCTCATGCTTGGAAGCCTTTCATTAATTGATCTAACATTAAGATCTAAATGCACTAGTTGTTTTAGTCAAATTGAGGTTAGTGTACCATGAGGATGATGAACTTTCACACAAAAAAATAACTCCATAAAATAATTACAGCTTTTATGATAAATGCATGGCTCAGCATGTAAAACTGCTTTCTGTTTGTAATAAGAATGGCCCTCAAAATCATTATTTGTCAGCGTCTACACACATTTTATCTAGAGAAAAACTAAGATTAAAAAAGATCTAAAAAGGTCCACATGTGGGAAATTCAGACATTTTTGTCACGAGATTGGTTTTCCACACAGTGATGGCCCACAATCCTCAAAACTTTGGACAAAGAAAAAAGTACTCACCTTGTCCAGAATGAACCTGTTCAGGTAGGGCATGTATCCCTGAGTGGAAACAGGACCTTCATCGTCATCTCTAAAGTGTTCCTCTAGAGCTACAGGATCATGAGGGATCTTCATCACTGTGCAGAGGTTATGTGAAAGCACCTGCAAGGCACCACTGAGATTAATATACAATCATAATTCAATAATGGAAATTCATATTCAATAATCATTATATAAATCAATGCTTAATATTTTAAACCGAATTCATTTTTTGTATTTTTGCGAGAACCCAGCAATGTCATTAATGTGTTAGACAAAATATTGATATAATTACCTTAATTAATTTGCATAACTCTTCCTTTTCATCTGAATGTGTTTAAATATTGGATACATTTTTAGGTCTGTAACAAAGTCAACGTTTTGGGAACGATTAGAAAATAACTAAAAGTGTTTAAATAGTCAGGCTGCAGTTATATATTATCTAATACCTCATCCGTAACACACAATAATAGTTCAGATACCAGAAGCAGCACTCTATGTCCAAGAGTACTTTATAACGTTGTGAAGTTTTGAAACGAACTAGAGTTTGAAAGACTAAATAAAAACGTCACATGAAACATTGTTGCTATGATTCACGCGTCCTTAAACTCTAAGAATTTCCTGCATTGAAACAAAGTCTACACTCCAGTGCCCAATGTTAAAAGAACAAGACAAAGAATTCAACGACAACAAACCTTTAACTGTGACTTAGACACTTTCCCACTTTTATCCACATCCAGGGCCGTGAATGCATGCCATATTGCCTTGAGGAGTTCGTCCCTTAGTCCCATTTTCAGAGGTAGTGTCTCCCGACTGCTGTCTGGCGTCGCTCTTGATGTGAACTGTTTTCTCATGAGGTTTTACAATAGAGCGGTCACATGACCTTGAGCTAGAACTACAGAACTCGCAGTTCGAGCACCACTCAGCGATGAGCGCGTGCCTCTGATAGACTTGGCAGGAATATATGACATCAACAGGCATTTGCCAGCGTAATGTTTTTTGTTTTGTTTTTTACATAATACGTTTCCAAATTTTTGTAACCGCAAAATGCAAGTCACAAAAGGCAGTTGGGTTCACCGGAGTGTAACTATAGAAACAGTAAACTGCCAGTTCCAGCTTTCAGAATATGTTGTTACATTCAGAAAATGAATGATTTTTTCACCTCACTCCAGACCAGATTAAACAAATATCGTTTTTAAAAAATGCAAGTTAATTGTTAATGTTTATAATATAAAACAAACGAGGCGCATTTAGGTGGTAAACGGTTTATTAAAATGAACATATTTACAGACAAAATGAAGTTTTTTGGATTAACAAGACCAAAGAATCTAAGCAGTACCCTATCAATGTAGCACAAAAGTCAAAACTATACATTATTAACTAAGGACATAAGATGAACTGGACAAAGATTGTTTTAATGCTACAAAAATAGGGTTGGAGATTTGAATGGCATATGTACATTTAAATCATTTGCTTCCAGTTTTAAGCATACGGTCACATGGTTAAATTCAAGATTGAACAAAGCATAAAAATGGGTGGATGTCATCTGCAAAACAAGTTACTTGAGCACAAACACTTTTTTGATGATGATATTATGAAACAATTGCTTTTTTGGATGAAAAAAATGATTTAAAAGTTATTTAAAAGAAAGAAAAAAATCTTCCAACCCTAAGAGAATACAGACGAACATGAATAGCAGCAGGCTTTCTGTGGCAAGCTCACCATTGCCTCCAAAGTGCTCATTTTAATGGCAATCTAACTCAACCCCCAAGTTCTGTGGCCCAACAGGCATTATTCACAGGCAGTAAGGTGCACAAATCTTCGATCTGGTACATTCACATATCAGGGCTCAATAGGGGCACACCTCCATCTCCAATTTGGTAAAGAGCAACACTGCACCTTTGAGAAAGCAAGTGCAGGGAGACCATTTTCACTCTTACCTATGGAACTGAAAGCAAGGATTCGGAAGACAGGTCTATAGTAAAAATGTGTCTATTAGAAGGCAATTCTTTCAAGAGTTCTTGAAAAGGCAAACCTAATTGGTAAGGCAGATCTGCATTACGTACTCAGAGGCTATTGCCTAAACAATGCAGGAGGACCCAAGCTTCAGTAAAGGCCATAGTACTGGTGTCAAACAGTATAAGCACTATAAGTCACGTGACAGACTGTGTCATCCTTCTGGCTACAGACAAAACTGTCTGTGTCCATAAGCACCACTGTAGTTCCCGCTCATGATTGGCCATCTCCTTTGTCTGGAGTTCAGTTCAGTAAATGGTGAGGCTAACAGAGGTTCATCTTCTTCCCAATGAGTCGAGAAGCTCTGGAGCTTGATTGGACTGTGGAACGTGTAAGAACACGGTCTGTGGTCAGAACCCTCTCCTCTGCTGCAGCCTTTGCCATCTGAGCTTTCTTTAGCTCCCTGAAAAACAAAAAAAACTGAATTAGCTCAATCCAAAGTAGTACAGTTTCCACCAGTAGCATTTAGTATGTTTATAACAAGTAAAGACTTCTAAATGTAGCATGGAAGGTGCCTTTGTATATGAAAGAATACATCACATACTTCTGGAGAAGTGCATTCTTGAATTTCTCAGCGTTGAGCTCTACACGCAGCTGGTCTGCACTCATTCTGGAAGCAGTCAGAAGAAGGGGATGTCTGACGAGGTCAGAGGTTGAGGGTCGCCGTGTTGGGTCAGGATGGATCATAAGCTGTCAGGAGGATATACACACACATTTTAAATGAAACATTCAAGATCCCATTCAAAACAGTTCTGGCAGAAATTAGAATTACTTACATTTAGAACAACTTTATAAGAGAAACCTTACCTTCAACAAGCTTAAAAATTCCTGAGAAAGCACTTGTGGGATATGAGGCAGAATGCCCTGTCGGATTTTGTGCCACTTTTCTCCATTGGTGGGAAGTGGCTCGGCTCCAGAGGCGCTGACTACAGTCAGAGCAAGGGCAAATATGTCTGCCTTTTTCAGGTTACTGTAGTCCTGTGGGCAAGAACAGCTAAATTAGTACGTGATATTTCACAGAAGATTGTGACATGCCAGGAATTTCTTAAGACCCAGAATGAAAAAAGTGATTACCTCCTGAAGAACTTCATTTGCCAGGTATCTGCTGTCACCTTCCTCAACTTGTGGATTGATAACCGTTGTAACATGCCCTAGATCACCTGATACAGAAGAGATTGTCAAAATCTTGTCCACTTCATTAAACCATAATCTGGACATGTCATTTCAGTATCTTACCTATTTTGTACACCACACTTGTGGTGGGCCCATCTTCTTCATCTTCAAATTCCTCTACACTTGCAACGGGTTTGCGTGAAATGAATATATTGCCTGAAAAGAAAAGGCCCAAAATTAAAGCATAAAATTAAATTACACTTTAACATAGCGCATCAATAAGATATTTTAAAGGCTGTAGCAAGCAAATACATACTTGGCTTGATATCCATGTGAACAAGTGCTGTAGAGTGAATGTACTTGAGTCCACGAGAGACTTGCAGCAGCAGATCCTTCAGCTCAATCTCAGACAGGAAGTGTATGCGTCTGTTGTTCTCAGCAATGACATCTGAAAGGGTTCCACCGTTGCAGTACTCATTCTGGATCAGCATGTGGTCATCCTCTGCCCAAGCAGAATAATACCTCACAACATGGGGGTGCTGTCCAAGAACTGCATGTGCATATACCTCACGAAGTGCATTTTGCCTATTGGGAGAGAATTCATAAGAATTAGGAAACAATCAGAACATTTATTCAATATGGTTAGTGTTACTGAAAACACATTAATAAAAGGTCACTTACTCATCCACGGAGCCTGCCAGGGGTTTTTTGGAACGTTTGATGGCGTAGATGCACCCATCCAGCCTCTTGACGCATTTGAAAACTGAACCAAACTCTCCAGAGCCAATCTTCTCCAGCTCATGGAATTCAGATGTATATCTGGACATCATGTTATTATTCTCCATCATTGTGATCCTCTGTGGGAAAATCCATTTTTATTAGACAGAATAATATACAGCAGTACATAGCTAACTAGATAGTCGTGGATATAAGTAGGGATACGCCCCCAAAAAAACAAGCCATTTCCTGTTTCAGCTGAAAGGGTTACATCTGAAAGCAGGCTGAAACTGACCAGAAACTGTTACTTTTAACACCCAGTGACAGGATCTTTGACATAGAGGGAAAATTAAATGTCCTAGGGTTAATTTAAAAACCAGTTTCAGTCCATTTCAGTGCTTTGGATAAAAAGCAAATTATTTAAGAGTATAACAACTAATAAATAAATAACTTACCTTTGAGGGTGGAATCATCTCCTCCTCTATCTCAGCATCACTTGCATCCATGTCCTCCCCACATGAGCTACAGAAATAAAAGGACATTAGAAAAGAAAGGAGAATACACACATCAAACACCAGGGGGCAGCAGAGAGGCCTGACTAAGCACATGGCGTCGTTGGAGTGAAGATGGAGCGAACACGAGGAGCTGGTTCCTCGCCAACTTTTTGTCTTGTTACAGAATTAGTAAACGGTTTTAACGAACGGTCCTGCAACCTGTGCCACACCTGTCCAGGATTGGTATAGTATTTCATTCTATTGAGACTACCTCAATGCAGTCAGTAACATCAAGGAGGTTAACTAATAATAATAAAAAAAAATAGAAAAGGTAGCAAAGATATTTTAAAGTTAATTATGGTCAACGTACTCATTCCAGTGTGATCGTTTCCTGTTGTTTCTTTGTAGTGTCGACGACTGGACAAGAATGGAGTCCGGGGTGAAGGGGTTGATGTTTACTAGAGGTGTCTGGTTTCGCCTTCCATCCAGACAGGCTTTGCTCGTAGAATCCACATTCTTAAACAGGGCGACTCTCCGGCTCGTCGATCCCATCGTCCTGGCCCTCGACAATAAGCTCTGTAGATGCATAATTGAAACTCAGTTAAAAATTTAAAAAGTATTTAAAAATCACATTTCAAAAGCAAAGACAACAGCACAGTGAAGTGTGCAAACCGACATAGTCGAAAAGAAAAAAACAGGGAAAAACGGAACTCTAAACATTGTAAATGATGTAATGCTGTGTTGGTATCAATAGACTGATTCACTCAAGCTGTTATGCAACTCTGTACAGTAATATCTGGGTCACTGGGTGATCTCACCTGGTAATTAAAGGCTGGACTGTTTTTCAAATCATAACTACTTCATTTGACTTTTGAATATTAACAATGACAGAGGAAATACGTAAGGAGAAATAATTTTACAAATCTAAACAAGATTCCTGATTAACAGTGAATACAAACCTTTGGTGTATGAGGGGTATCAAACAGACGGAGTTTTCTGAAGGTTTTATGGGGTGGTGTATCAGGACATTCCGGGACAGGGGAGCTGGATCCTTCCATGTCATCGTGAATGTAACTCCTCTCGGGTGAACTGTCGTAAGCCTGGGGACTTTTTCTTGGCGACGGAGAGCTTTTCATGTAAAAAGTTTGTTTTGCGCGAGACGGCGAGCCAAATCCCTCCTCATCCCAGGACTCGTCGTCGTCTCTGGTTCTGCTAAGCGGGCTGCTGCTGCCCAGGTCCTCCGGCCTCTTCTCGCTGCCGCGCCGCAAGGACACCGGGGAGTCCAGCTCCGTGAAGCCAGATTCGGCCCCGGTGCTGTTGTTCGCATCTTCGATGCTGTCCTCTTCACCATCACTTGCCGAGAACTGCAACTTTTGGCGAACGGGTTTAAGATTTGGAGACTTGCCGTGCCTCCGTGCGCCGAAACTCATCTTTCCAGGCAAATGTTCAGTTTATGTAAAAGGTTAAAACTTCAGAAACACAAACCAAGTTGTGTAAAAGTATAAAAACCAGCCAAAACGGCTGGAAAATCAGGCACAAGTTATGCAATTTAGATAAACATATCTAATACTGCTCTGCTCGTGCGATGCAACCGGAGCGCTGATGAACCGTCGCGAAAACGGCGATTTGATCCCAATCTTATTCCAGGAGGAAAACTGCTACAGATTGTCCGAGAAAATATCTCCCCTCGACGACCGATATCCCCGTGACAAGTCCAAGCAAGTTCAGTTGAGACGCATATAGAAGTCGATAGCGTCGTTGAAATCGTATAAAACAAGCGTCCACGGCGGCGTTTCGGGTGAAAAAATGGCTGCTCCACAAACTTCCAACTGATTTAGAAAGAACTAGAAAAAATTAATTCCTAATAGTAATTACGCGCTATTTAAGACGACGAACTAAAAGGTAAACTTCTCAAAACGTGTCAAAACACCCAAAATAGTCTCGTTTAAGACAATAATGTTTACAAAACTAGTTTGAATGGTGAGCTACTCCTCCCACCAACAAGCGTGTTCAGAGCCTTCCCGCGACCGTTGGTCATGTGACGTAATACACACCAATGAGCGCCGACTTCCAAAGTTTAAAAGATAGGAGGTTCTGCGAGCGCTACGTCAGGTAGCCCCTCCCCTAAAATGCTTACTGACTGTGACCTCAATTTGGCGCGAATGCTCTTCTTTCATCTGCGAAATGGTCTCGTTTGATCATGGAGTTGATGAATGTTTTAGTGAAAAAAGCTTTCATTATGGCACATTGTCTTCCGTTATAGGGGACTCTCAGGAAAATGTTACATTAAATACATATACATGGCATTATATTTGATTAGGTCATTTTGTTAGTGTTTTTATGGCGGTGTAAATTAGCCACATGGTTTTGTTTTGATGGCAGATCTTCTCCAGTGGAATTGACAGGCGATCACGATCAGTTAGCAATAGCAATCACTTCCAAAGCCTGTTAAACTAATTATGTTTTGCACACCTTAAATGGGACTTTCCAGCATTGTTCTGGACTACTCATAAAACCCACAATCGCGATACCATGTTTGGAAAGTCCCTAATATTTACCATATACATCTAGTAAATGAATTCCACCAGTAGTTTTTGTTTTAAATTTAAAGACTGAAGTCAATAAATTGCACACTTTATACTGTTTGATGTCAAAGAATACAATACAATGAATTCATTGTTTTGTTTTTAATATATATATTTGTAGACCTTTTCTTGACAGTTTGCAAAAAATAGCATAATCAAATATATACAGAAAACTCTACTTTTAAAACAGTTATGTACATATCCACACAAAAATATCTTCTTGATATATTGCATTCATGATGTCCACATTAGAAAAAACTATGACGCTTGACAAGTTTTCAATACCCAGAATTTCATACACGCAGACACACGCACGCACACACACACACACACACACACACACAAGATGTTTAGTTCATTGTGTTATACAATGCAAGTTAATCGTCCATCCCGGGAGTTTCTCCTTGCTGTATTCTTGATGCTATTCTGATGGCTTCTTCTAAGGAGGGCTGATCACTGAGCTGAGAGAGGAAAAGTTGAAATTCAATTTAATAAAACTAAACTGCTTGCAATTGCAGCACAACAAATAGATTTCAAAGTTGTCCATCTTACAAAGCTAAATAGCAGCACCCACACCAAGCACAGAGTCACCCTCTCCTCATCTGGAGAATAACACATTGTTCTTTGTTGGCAATAAGGGCTCATTAATCAGGAATAAATGGCAAACCAGTCAACAAGGTTGATTGGACTAGGTTGCCAGTTAGTTCTCCATTACAGCAAAAAGGACAAGTGATACAATCACTAATCATAGTTATCAGGTCATTATCTGCTACTAATTTCAGCTATTATTACACACTAAGAGCTGAAAGTAGTATTATTTGGAAGGCAGGATCTTTAAAAAGATTAAGCCAGGATTAGGTCTTAGTTCAATTAGGACATTTAAGTAGCTTTTATAAACTTGGCTTAGAAAAAAACATTGCTGGTGTGCATCTTGAGACAAAACAATGACACTGGCATATCAAAAATAAGTGCCATTGTTTTGTCCCAAGATGCACACCAGGAATGTTTTTAGATGCATTCAGTTAAAATAGCTCAAACTTGCATAAGCCTTGTCTGTGAAACCAGGCGTAAGAGTATAAAACTGGTGATTGTATTTGTGCACTTAAAATTTAAGGTGATCCACAAAATCAAATCACATTTATGCACTCAAGTAATAAAAAAAGGAACCTAGCTTTGGTGTTAAGTTCTTTTTTTAAGAAATACATGCATTGTATCAATTATATTTGATCTGGCTTAGCTTACAATGATTTAAATCATGCGGCATAGTGCTTTACATTTCAAACGCTTACATTCTAAGACCTACGGAGCAGTCCACAATACTTATTCAGTTTAGACCTACATCTTCAAATCCTAAAACACACTCAATGGAAAAATAGGTTACAACCAATAACCAACAAACAGTCTTTTGGAAAAAATTGCCTGTTCCCACCCTAAAGGGGGCTTATAGGTTTACAGCATTAACTGCAGTTTTTATTATTTATTCAAAGGCTAAGTAAACACATGATTTAAGCTTTGTGACCACTCCTAACTGTGTGTGTTAATGTAACTCTGTCTGTGAGAGTAAGATTCCATAACACATGTGCGTGTGTGTGCATATATATTCTATACCTGCACAGCTATATGTGTGCCGTTAGAGGTGGCCAGCAGTGTGACTGGGTGTGGTCTTGTGGAAATAACATGCTGTTCTTGATCCTGCACAAGCTCCCCTTCTTCTGTCTGGTATGCAGACAGATCTGGCGTCACAATAGCCACCTAAAATGCAAATGAAGTTTAAAAAACGTATTTGTGTATTTAACAAAGTAATGGAGTCTCTTGGTAGGAAATCGGATAGTAAAAACACCTACCTGTCCCTCTGTACCGTCTGCAGACACCATAGTAACAGAATGTGTTCCCCCTGAGGAAAGCATTGCTTCATGTGCTGGGATGGTTATGGTGGTTCCCTCTTGTGTTACCATGGTAATTGTGCCTCCCATAGCCTGCATATCAGCTTGAGACAGAACCTGAGAGGGAAAAGAGAATGAGTATTTACCTGGAAGATAACTGCATATACACCACCCTGACATAGACTTTTCTACACCAACAAATGTTTTGTGTCATTTTGCCAAACTCTGCTGAAGTATGAGGCAAAGTGAAATACAATAGATCTTGATGATACTGTGTGTGATCAACAGAGCATTGGTGGAAATTTATATAACGCAGTGTCTACAACAAAAGCAAATAGAACCTATTTTAATCTATGATTACGGCGTTTTACACCAGATGAGGCACGGTGCGATGTGACAAGAAATTCCTGATACCCCGTTCTATTTCTTACATACTCCAAGCGCTTACTCTATTTTCGGCATGAAGGACAAATGGATTTGCAACGGTGGCTCAGTCACGACCACTGTGGACAGCTTCTAGCTTTTGTGGTGCAACACAACAACGGTCACATCCAGTGCAAACCCAGTGTAAGTCATCACTGACCTGTTGTGTGCCATCCTGAGATATGAGAGCCACGTGCTGTTGTCCCATGATCTCTGATCCTGACATATGCTCAGACCCAGAGTCATCTTCCACCACTGTCGGAGTGTACATTAACCCAGGGTCATCAATGGCCTCTGAAAAAGGTGCAATTTCAAAATTCAGATTTTTAGATCTTACCACGATTAAGTAAGTAATAATCCTGATTATTAGTGTTGGTAAACAAGTAAATGTAGTCATTGTTTGTGACTGGAGATTTAAGAAAACAGACCTGCAGGGGGCTCAAAATAAGCTTCTTGTTCCTCTTCTATGGGCTCGGTGTCATTGTGTGCTGTGCGTTTATGCATGGCTAATGTAGAAATCTGCTTATACGTCTTTCCGCAGTGGTTACAGTTGTAGGGTTTGCAGGGCGTATGAACCACATGGTGCTTATACAGGCTGGAGTACTCAGTGAAACGCTTGTCACAGCCAGGAACAGTGCAGACGTAAGGCTTCTCACCTGAAGGTGATGAGACACACTTTTGAGCTTATGGTCTGAATGTTTGAAAAATAAATCCATGCAAACATTATAATTATAATGATACTTTATAAGATGTTGGAAGCAGTAGGAGTAGACAAGACAAGTACCTGTGTGGATCCTCATGTGATTCTTGTAATTGGTGGCACTTGCAAAGGCTCTTCCACAGCTGGGTTCGGAGCAGTAGTAAGGCCTCTCGCCTGTGTGAGTGCGGATGTGGACTTTACGAATGTTGGAAGTGGTGAAAGATCTCCCACAGCCTTCAAATGGACATTTAAATGGTTTTTCGCCTACAAAATGAATAGTTACGCAATTTAAACAACAGATTTAAAAACAATTTATCCCCACCTTTAAAGACAAAATATTTTTATAAACCAGATGAAACCCTTATTGCAGGCCAGGTAAATATGAAAACCACCTGTATGTGTTCTTGTGTGTTTTTGTAAGTCTCCAGAGGTTTTAAAAGACTTGAGGCAGTTAAGTTCCTGACAGCGATACGGTTTCTCTCCAGTGTGTGTTCGGACGTGACTCTTGAGACCATACCCTGAAGAGAGCAGAAAGAAAAATAAAATGCTTGCTTGTACAAAAAAAAAAATTGGAAGACAATTAAACATGCTTTTGGAAAAAAATCTTTACCTGTTGCAAACTTTTTGCCACAACCCATATGTTCACAAATGTATGGTTTATCCCCAGTATGCGATCTTTCATGCACCTAAAAAATATTTAGAAAACCACAGTCAAGAAATTAATAAAGTACTACAGAGACTAAGGGCACATCTGAACAGAAAACTTTCAGAAAGTCTTCTCTCTTGCACGATTTCACCTTCAGATGGTGAGCAGTAGTGTAGAGTTTTCCACATCCCTCATGTTCACATCGGAAGGCCTTTTCCCCAACATGCTGGACTCTAGGTGACCGGCTGTCTTGACCCTGCAATACAATCTGAGTACACAACACGGGACACAGCTTCATTAAGCATCAATTTAATACGTTACTTATTTAATAAATGCAGAAAATTGTATCATTAGAGACAGCACCTGCATATGCACACTGCCATCAGAGTCTCCTCGACCAAGTAACCCAGTACATTCTGTGGCCTCCATCTACAAAAAGTCACATATTTTAAAATAGATTTGTGGTTATATTACATAAACATAAAACACTGTTTTCACACAGTATAAAAAGTACAAAAAAAGTATTTATACAAGGTGAAATTTTTTTAGCATTCCAATACACTTTTTTTTCTGTTTGTGGTTGAATTATACCACATAAACTCTATAAAAAATAAGAATAAGTGACAGGGCAATGAGCTTAACCTTAGTAGAGTATTGCTCCAGCACACTGATGGTCTCAGCATCAATTGTGCCATCCGTCTGCAAGTCTGCTACAGTACCATCTGCCTGGATGGCCAAGATGGTGTTGGATTGAGGCATATGCTGAATATATGCAGTGCTGCCATCTTCCAGCTGAACAGCCTGTAAACTGCCCTGATCATACGTTTCTAAAAAGATTGAACACGTGGAGATTTGCTTACTTGATTTCATCATAATGAATCTAACATTTCAGCTGAAAAGGCTAATTCACGCCACACCGACAGACCGCAAAAGACACTTTGTCATGTTTTGTCGGATCAGTATTACCCGTCAGAGTCTTTTGGCGTCTGTCGGAGCTTGTTTTCATTGAATTACCACGGTGAACTGAAATTAGAATGTCTAAAAAGTGACGTGCTGTAGTCTGCCGTTGCAGTGTGAATTGGCCTTAAGACATACAATACAGCGTAATAGATAGTTTTTTTAAGACAAACCTTTGGGAGCATGAATGTAAGCAGTTGTTCCATCCTCCAGTTGCACAGCTTGCCCATCTTCTAGTCTCAGTCCTTCTCCACCTAAACAATACATTTTAAAGCATAAAAGCAAATGTATGGTCTTTAAAATACAGAAGAAGTCTATTAGACAGTCACTGATCATAGAGCTGCATCAATTAGAATTAAATCCATGTGAAATACCTGTTTTAGACATTGGTAGGTGCTGGACATAAGCAGCAGATCCATCCTCCAGTTGAATCACTTGTCCTTCCATTATTTTGTTTTCTGTGAAAGAAACTATTATATGATGTAAGATTTGAATGGTGAAAGCAAGACCATTTTTGAAGGCTTTTAACTACACAATAAATTGTTGTAAGCTGTAAATAAGTAAGCTTCAAAGTCAGTAAAAATTTAATAAATAAAAATAATAAAAAAAAAGTATGTATGTATATATATATAAGCTAATGCATGCCAAAAAGTACTGACCATATATGACCATACTGACTGTTTAGTTATAGTACCTTTAGGGCTATGTTGGATGTATGCTGTGGAGCCATCCACCAAAGTAACCGCCTGCAAGCTCACTGTGTCCATTCCGTCCATGTTGTCATCTGTGTGGTAACAGTTGGCAGTTATGACTCTACATTGCACTATGCACAAAATGTAATGCTGTTGCAGAGATTTTATACATATTCATCTCACCTCCATCTGTTATTGCCTCCGTCAGACAAAGGGTGACCTGCTGCGGGTCCCCGTCCACACTTTGAAACTCCATGCCCTGGGTGTCTCGATTCACCTGGGCTAAGAGCATGATCTGCCTGTACCAACAACCATCAATGATTGTGTTAAAATCCAGAGCCAATCAAAGTCCTGTGATGATTTATTGTCATGGTGGGTTTTGAAGTACGCATTGTCATTTTACTAAATTTAGTGCATGAACTACTTTTTCTGCACCTAAATGTATGATACAAATATTTTAGCAATATTCAGTTTACAAACTGCAAACACACATGGAAAGAAATGGCCGGAATATTGCATTTTTTATAGTTATTCATTATGAACACAGTATTGTGCTTGTGTACTCTTTCTGTATGACCTAATTTTTAAAGATTTCTACCAAATCAAAATACTAGATTGTCCAGAACTGTACTTGCTTGTGTATTTTATAGAAACCATTTTAATATGCATAATAAATATGCATAAAACACCTATCTAGTACTTTTTAAATATAATTTATTTAATCATTATATAAATGTATAAATACTAGTAACCAACCAAGTACTGACAGTGGATCTGCGATTCTTATATCAACTATTCACTGAATACGTTCAATTAAAATTATTTCTAGTAATATTAAACATGAATTAAAATTAAGAACTATTAACATAAATAATAAGACAATTTTTATTCTATGGAATAATGTTATCACGGCTTGCCGTACAAATTATAATATATTGCTTAGCATTCTGAAAAAAGAGGCTATTTCTCAAATAGTGCATTAATAAAAAATACAGTTGAATGCACATGTATCGAATTCAAAGTGTGTGCTAACGCGGGCATTTCATTACTAATGTCAAATTTAGCCAAAAAGCTACGAAACATTTTGTACATTTTCGTACAAAAGTATGTAGTAAATTACCAAAAAACGGCAGAAATGCAAAGGCTACAGTTGCTCATTAGTTGACAGAACATCTGTCATGCTAACTCATTCTCACATGTTAGCAAATATGCTACAATAAAGCTCGCGTTTTAGTTTGGCCGTTTCCTAATGTTTACATAATATAATCGCCGTTGAGGTTCATATAACCATACCATGTCCCAAACTAACTCAAAGCAATACTGTCCCTTATAAAGGCGTTAAAACATAAACGAAAGCCGTTAGCCCGTAATGAGTTCGTTGCTGCTGTAACTTGACAATCACAATCGGAACGTTACAATGTTGCAACCGATTACAACCCTGCGTCCAACTGCCTTTAATAAATAAAACACCGCTTCCGATGCATTTTCACTATTTTATTTCGTTTTGCATCACACTTCGACATCCATCGCACTTCCAACGCCACACTCTGCGGCTAAGCGGCGTCTGAGGAAATAAGGCACACTGGGTAAAACACATTTATATACTAACCTCCGAAAATTTTCCAACAATCCCTTCGTTCGACCACCATGCACCAGGGCAGGAAACGCTATGCAGAAAATTCAACCCCAGAACCTGAATAACGGCCGTATTCCTCCAACTGATCCGTAATGTGTATATGCGATTGGCTGAAGGAGGCTGTTGACGCGCTCCCATTGGCTGAACGCCAGTCCATGCGAACTCGTGCTGCCAGACATTCATGTTCAGGGGCACCTTACGGACGCCATTCGGGTCTGTTGGGTGTATTGTTCAAGCGTGAATAAGCAAATCTAGCAAAGCAGCGTCTGGGCATGACATATTCATTTGGCGGATAGATGCCACGGGTTTTGTGTACATTTATTTGAACGCTATAACTTGACAAGTGGTTTTATGGGTTTTATAACAGCACAATTTTAAAGTGTGCCACAGAAGGTTTGGTAGCCATTTTGAATTGCATTATGTCATGGCCGGAGTGAGGATGCATGGGCAATGCAGTGCAGTAGAAAGGCTTCACTTTTTCTCAGTTTATCTGAACTGAAGGAGAACGTGGAGTACCCAGTTTGAAATTATGACGTTTTAGATCAATCACGTACTTTCTCTAACCATGCTTAATTTTATGACTTGTTGGTTTCATTTTTTTATTTTGAAATATTATTATAAATTTTGTTTTACAATTTTTAATGCCTTTTCAAAGCATTTACAATAATTGTTATGGTCAGAAGTCACTTGTGCTTACCAAGGCTGCATATATTTGATGAAAGTAAACAGTAATATCGTGAGATGTTATTACATTTTAAAATAACAGATTTTTGAACTATTTTAATATCTTTTAAAATGTTATTTGTTGTGATGGCAAAGTTGAATTTTCAGCAGGTTACTCTAGCCTTCATCACATGATCCTTCAAAAATCATTAAAAAATGTTTGGTGCTGAATTACCACACTGCAAAAAAATTATTTTTAGTATTTTCGTCTAAAGATGTTATGTCTTGTTTTCTGCTCAAAAGAAACAAAATTATCTGCCAATGGGGTAAGAATAATACATGTTCAAAACCACATTTTGCTTGTTTTAAGCAACAACTCACTTTCTTTCAGAAAACAAGATAATATCTTGTCATTTTACTCATCTAGTAAATGCATCTTGATTTAAGAATTTTTAGATATAGATATTTGGACTTGAAACAAGACAAAAATATTAAGAAAGGCATTTTTTGCTGTGCCTTTTAAACAATTTGTTATCAGTTTAATATTTCACAGAATTCCTGTTTTACTGTTTTTTTTTCATCCATTACAGCCTTGGTGAGCATAAGATACTTCTTTCAAAATCATTAAAAAAAATCTAAAAACCAAACTTTTGACCATACAGTTAAGTTTTATACCATAACAAATGTGTATTCCATTACAATGTGTATAAAGTCCACTTTTTGCTGGACACATGCAAAGAAGTAATGCATTTGATGTCCAAAGGGCTACTTTTTTTCTTTCTTTTATTTTTTTACCTTTGCAACATTTCTATTTTTCCAAAGTTGGGTCCTTTTTCCAAAACATGTATTTTTTATCAGCTTTTCTCACCTCAGTGTCCTTTTCACATTTCAGCTTCTTTGGAAGAGAGGATGACAGCACATAATCTATTTTTGGACTGAGAGTCTATCATTGGTATGGACGTCATAGCGCTGAAATCAGGTTCAAGTGGCCCTTTCTGGTGCAGGATCTCAAATGGCATTTCTCTCAAAGCCATCAAACACATTTTTAAGTTTCAGCCCTTCTGTTTATAACTGGTGCAGCTTTGTAAAATGTGCCCTTTATTATGTATTTCGATGTCCTGAATTCAAATATGACAATTAAAACAACTGATCGTCTACTGTTTACATTTTTACATTTTACTATGTATATTGTGTATATAGCACCTGTCATCAGTCCTGTTTATGTAACTCTCTTGTATTCATTAAATAGAGCATCTCTTGTCATTGTCCAGCAATAGTCTGCTATGCATTGATGGCTCTATTTGCCCTGATAGCGTTTCTTCATTGATGCAATGTCCTGGTGAAATCGCACGCCTTGCTCGTAGCGCACTGCTCCGCAGTTGGGTGTAAAAAGAATCTAAATGAGTGTGCAAGAAATATATCTTAAGTGACATGTTGCAACCAAGGCTTTTGTGTGACTTGAGGAGGTTTTCCACCAACAACCTAATTGTCTGCTTTGTTGTTTCCATCAAATCTATTGCAACTAATTGGAAGGCTTTCCGTGCCATCTTTTCCTTGCCACACATTGAATAAACAAATGCATTATTTCAAAGATGTTCAGGAATCTGAGGACCAACAAAGATATCTTCCTTTATCTTAGCTTAACCTCTTAGCTCTTAACCTACTTGAAAGCAGCTTGTGTTTTGTATATGGCCTTGACAAAGTTTTATCAAAAGCAAAGTTTTAAACAAAGCATTATCTTGAAAACTAGAGCCAATCAACAATTTTAAGCATAATTTTCGTTCTCAGTGACCCACAATTAGTAACGTTTGACAATATTAATATCAGGAGCATTGGCTGTAGACAAGTGATATTAAAGCAACTTGCGTGTTTTTTGTTTTTTTTTCTATTATTTTATGTGACTTAGGTGATTAGAGGAACACCAATCTCCAGAACGATCCCTTCAGACACAATTAGAGGAGACTGGGTATAGTTGTAACACAGGGAGAGTTGTAACACTACCAATTCCACAGATAAGATAGGAGTCATATGACAGTTTGTTTTCTCTGGCTTTATTTATTATCCCACATGGAGGTTTACCAGTATGTGTTGCTATATCTCCTGAAGCTACAGCAGAAAATCTAATTTTGACGTAAGAAAGTAAAAAAACAACATCATATTTTGTTTAGTACTTCTACCGTTGTAGATAATGTTATATTACATCAGTTCAAAGTGTTGTTTGTCTAGTAAAGAATGGTGTATCAACCTCCTGCTAATTTCAAAGCATGCTAAACAATGAGTGACAGTGGTGGGGTAGGTTGTAACATGTGTTTTGAAACAACCATCCACTTACATACAACTAAGAAACTTTTTTGTGATTTTAATCTTTCTACAGAATGCCTATGTTTATGTTCATTTGCTCTCGCTCACACACACACACACACACACTCACACACATGAATGTGCACGTACAGACATGCACACACAATATGCACATACACTCCCCATAGTCACACATATTTTATTGTTCCAGCCATTCATTTAAAATAAAACTGTTGTTGTGGAATATCAATTGGAGTACCCTTAGTTTTTGTGCAATTTGTCTACCTGTTACAACTTACCCCAGTATATGCTACAAGCTACAACCAAGTAGTGGGGTAAGTTGTAACAAAGGACAAATTTGTATTTGTCATCATCTCACAAAGTCTGTGATTAAGTTAAAGAAATTTTAATTGTTGCCTTTTGTAGTAGACAAATGTGGGTACTTTGCCTAAAAATTTCAGACGTATAGCAAAAAAGGGGGTAGTTTACGTGCTAAAGAAAAACGTTTTATAACCATAAATGTAGGTCTCTCCTACATGTTTAAGTGCACGTCAGATGCCCTCTGTCACCACTAGATGGATGTAATGACATTCTAATAGTTTAAGGTTGGTCAGTGCAGTGGCTCACTATGGCAACCTCGGTACACAGAAGAGGCAGAGATCCTTGTTCAGTGGATTATTACTGGAGCAAAACTTGCTAGTTAGCAAGTGAGTTCTTGGAGTCAGGAAAGGTACGAATAGCTGAATTGTTTGTATGTATTTTCATTCTAAATCATTATACTTTTTTTCTTATAACAAAAAGATTAAAAAGAGTTGTTTGTGTTAAAATAAGCTAGTCATATGGGAAGTCGACTAACATCAAATTAAATTCTGTTGCAGATCATTCGATGCGAGTGATAATGTCATCTCAGGTATCTCACAGTCAAAGTGTCCTTCCCTTGTTCATGGGTAAAAGCAGAAATATCACCTTTATTCTGGACTTATCTGTGGGGATGAATGCCTTTTTGGGAGCAGTGAAGAATCTCACCATCCAAACCTTAATTACTAAAGCTTCACTCAGAGACTCACTCTTCAACATTATCAGCTTTTCGTACAAGGTAAATTTACAGTGAATCGCTCTGAACTAATGAATGTTGGTTACTTGTAGCTATTCTAAAAAAGTGTTTAAAGTGTATGATAATCGTCCATGCGGCGCTACTGTATCCAAAATTGATGATGCTGTACGTTTAGTTTGAAACAGTTTAAAATCGATTTAATCATAATTTTTGATCTTAAACAGTTGAGTTTATTAAAGTCAGCATGAAACGGAAGCAGCGACTGACTTTTCGTCCCTTTTGTGATGTATATCCAAGAGAAATGGCTTCTCGAACAAGAAAAAATGTAGGGAAGGACTTAATTTTCTACGGAGCCTCTAAAGGGAAAATTATATGGAAGAAAAAATAATAAGTAATGTTTTGTGTTCCCCAAGTAACATTGCATTCGCTCGCAAAACCTTTGGGTACCACCAAGAAACTTAACGTTCGCTCGCAAAACATTTTGAGCTCTTCACGAAGTTTCTCGGCAGAACGCAAACATTTTTGTGAGGGAATGCAAAGTTTCTTGGAGGAACTCAAAACATTTGTGTGCAAACACAAAATCATTAAAACATTTTCCTTCACCATGTCCCTTTAGGAGCTCCGTAATTTTGTCCACCAGGAATTGATTTATGATTGGATTGATGTGGTTTGCTATTGGTCGATCTCATGTGCGTGACAGGTTGTTTTGCCCAGCCCTCGCACCAGGAGGGCTGGGCAAGTTATATTCAAGTTATTTTGATTAAAGATTAGGGCTGCACAGCAATATTCCATTAAAAATAATATATATTTCATTAGGCAACACCATGGTCCTCTCACATGATGCCCTGCACTCCTGATGTAGTCTATGAAGCCTTGAGTTGGATCCACACATTACAGACGAGTCCTGGCAGAGACCTTCACACAGCACTAGCTTTGGCATTCTCTGACCCTGCCTGTCAGTCAGTACATTTGGTGACCAGCGGTCTCCCAGACAACCCTACACAATGCTTAGGTTCATTATCAACCCTGGTGACACGCCCTGTGCATACATTTTACATATCTGACGAGACTCCCATGAACACTGACATATCAGACTTCTTGCAGTGCATTACCTCCACCACTAGAGGAAGCTGTTATGTCATGTCTCCTAACTCAGCTGGCGTTGTGGACCAGGTAAGAAGTTTTACACTGCAGTTTGTATGGTGATGACTGACCACCACTTATACTAGCCATCCTTTATTAGTTAATCAGATATGTGTCACTATCTAATGTTTTATAATATATCAGCTCCGTTTGTTGCATTCAACCGATGACCACCTGATCCAAAATCCATCATACTCAGAGGATCCAAGGCACTCAGTGGACTTCTATCAGGTCCCATACTACAACATCACAAGCTGTGTCTGTTCTGCACCATACTGGTATGCATTCTAATTTAACTGGAAATGGGGAAAGGAATACAAACAATACATAATTATATTGTGGGAAATGTATATCTTTACAGGTGTTCGCCTATGAATCCTTTTAGTACAGTATCATGTGTATCTGGAAGGATAATGCGAGGTGCTGAGCTTTTTTCCGGCTGTCGTGTGTTAGCCAAGAAAGAGATAGACGGGTTTTACTACCTGGGGACAATCATACATCAGGTACTGAGGGGGAAAACCAAAACATCATCATCTAACAGTCACTAGTTTTGGGGTCTGTATGCTTTTTAATGTTTCTGAAAGATTTTTTTTATTTTGATTAAAATCTATTTAAAATAAATCTTTAATATTTTAAAAGTACTGTAATTCATTCCTGTGATGGCAAAGCTGAATTTTTCAGTCTTCAGTGTCACATGATTATTCATGTTGATTTCCACCAGAAACATTTCTTATTACCAATGTTGAAAACAATGTTGTGCTGGTTAATATTTTAGTGATACACATAATACTTTTTTTTAAAAATTTGACAAATGGAAAGTTCAGAAGAAGTTAAAATATAAATATTTTAAAATTATTAAAGTATTTACCATCACTTTTGAAAATGTTGTCATTATGTTCCACACCTGTATGAGTTTTTTTCTTCTTCTGTTGAACACAAAAGAAGATATTTAAAAGAAAAATTGTTGGTAACCAGACAGTTGACGGTAGCCATTGACTTCCATAGTAAAAAAAAAATACTGTGGAAGTCAATGAGTGCCATCAACTATGTTTTTTTTTTTTTAAAGGTAGTTTATCTTTAAATATAGTCAGCTCTTTAATTCAAAATCAATTGAAATTTTACTTCAAATATAGATTTATAATCATAGTTTGTTAAACATTTAAACATTTCTTTCTGTCTCAATAGGGCAGAGGAAATCTTTATATGGTGGAGTTTGATAAGTTTGGACCTAAAGGAAATACATTTAAAGAAACATTAAATACAGTTCAGCCAACCTGCCAACCTGATATAGTTAATCTACCCAGTGCACATGGGCACAGTGTAGTACCAGGGGATACTGTTTTAGCACCATGGGAGCCCGATCTGAGAAGATATGGGCCTGGAAGAGTCGTCTCTGGTATGGAGCTAAGATATCCACTGAAAAGTAAGATTTTTTTTTTGTTACCTGTATTTTAAACCTGTATAACTGAATAAACCCAGAGGGATTTGCTCAGATCTGTTGTCTCATTAAAGGTGATGAAGGTCTTTTGGGACTTCAGGTTCTCTTCTGGAACGGGATGACAATGCATGTCCCCAAAGAGCTTGCAGTACGGATTCCAGCCTCTCAGCATGAGCAAATCATCAAAGACCTTCAGCATTATTCATTCAGGCCATGTTGCTACAGGGTTTCCCACTGCAGCACCATGAATTGTCTCGAGTTGCCATGTCACCGGTGCAACCACCACAGTCCGTCCTCCATTCCGCTGCTCTGCCGTCCAGTCAAGAGATGCTGGCCAATGTTCATGTCAACTCCCCTACTGAGCAACCAGAGGAGAGATGAGCTAGAAAGGAAGATTGATCTCCAACTGAAAGAACTACAGAGCTCTCAACAGACACAAGTGCCTTCATCTTCCTCCACCTCATCATCTGACTCCGATGAGAACGAGAAGGATACTGCAGCTGAAAAATACAGGCCTTTGGGGCCAGAACTAGTGAGCCGCTCAATAAACACAGAGATTTCTTGCATGAGAAAGCCATACACTCAACCGGAGTCCAGACCAGCCTGGAGACACTGGAAAAGTGGTTCTGCAGAACCACAGCATAGGCAACCGGGTAATGATGAATATTTACAATATAGCTGTCTGACAAAATGGACAAATACAATACGTTACAAATACTGATCATGATCTGATATAGTATATTTGCATATACACTACCATTCAAAAGTTTGGGGCCAGTATCTTTTTTCAGAAAGGATGCTGTTTTTTTTACTTTATATTTAAAGTCCTGAACAAATTGTATTGTGGTTTGCACAAAAATATGTTTTCAACAGAATTTCTTGAGCACCAAATCAGCATATTTGAATGATTTCTAAAGGATCATGTGGCCCTTGGTGAGAGTAGGAGACATCTTTCAAAAACATTTACAAACCCCGAACGGTAGTATGGCAGAAAAGTGTGCAGACAAAATGTCATTTAGAACAATTTGGTCTAAATACAAGTGCCAGAAAAAAAAGGATTTATATTGTCTTTCACAATCACAACAGATTTCATTTGTACTGACTGAGTGTTCTTGGTATTTCAGGAAGAGCAATCAGGTCTCCAAATATAACCCATTCTTGGCCAAGAGACACTGGGCATTCTGGGAGCTCTACAGATAACTCTATGATGACCAATCACAGCTCTTTATTTAAACTGGTTCGTGAATCACCTAAACGAGGAGTCAATATGAGAGACATATTTGGATCAACCAAATCAAAGTCATCACCATCACCACTATCAGTAGCATTACAGCATCTGTAGCATCACACAAGGCCAAATATACGGATACTAGTTCCACAGCAAAAGTTTAAGTGTTTGAATACAAGTAATTGAATACAATTGAATACAAAATACTGTTAAGTAGAATCTTGCAAAAGTTTATTAATACACATCATCTGTAAGAGGTATAACCAAAGAAAAATTAAATGTACATTTTTGTCTTGCTGTATAATCTCATTATGGCTTATATGCCTCAAAATAAATTCATGATTTAAAAAAATGGATAAATAAATATTCCTGAGTATTAAAAAAATAACACTTGTGAACACTCAAACAGAAATCAACAAGAGTCAGTGCATTTCAAATGTTAGTGCAAGTCCTCAATTAAGGCATTTAATTTCACCCTTAGTTCAAAGATGAAATGTAAGGCTCATGCTTTCTCCTGCGTTGATGTGGACAGTTTTCGTCTCTGGCCTTGTGTCCTGCATTGCTGCTGTGATGGTATAGGTTCCTGGAGACACTTCAATAAGGAAATCCTCTGGTTCTGATGAACCCTTCAATAAAATATGTAGATGAACCAGTAGATGAAGTTGATTTGCAGAGCAAATGTAGTAACTCTGGCCTGATTAAAATATCTGCACAAAAATCAACTTTTGTACTATGCCTTTACGGTTCAAATTCATATACAATATGACCAAAAAAGTTATTTTGGCTAGAGTTAAAGGAGAGGAATTAAACACTATGCAACTTTTCCGTCCGCTAGAGGGCATCTGTTCAAAACAAAGGCGTAGTTTGATGACCTCAAGTTTGAGCGCAGAATCTTGGGACATGTGGTCTTCACCTCAAAGCCAGTGGAAAAGAATCGGGATAGGACTCGGGCGGAAATCATGTTCATGGATGCGATTATTAACGTTACTGTATATGAAGCAGAGCAGGGGCGAGTGCTGTGGGAGCTGAGTAAGGCCGCCGGAGCGATTGTTACACAAAACATACTTCTCGCGAGCAACAGGACTTTTATTATGAAGGGACACAGCCGCCGGCGCAATCTCTGCTTTTCCGGTCATGAGTATGAGGTAACGCAGATCTGTTCATTATATTAGATACATTTAAGTGTGTTTAAAATTATGTTATGACGTTACTCTATGCGTTTGCTCGGCGGCTGCTGTGACACTTGTTCACACTCCAGTGAGTAAAGCTTTTCTGAAAAATAAAATCGGCAACGAGGGTAACGCAGATATGACGCAAATGACAGGCGACTCCCTCACACGTCCCGGTTCATTGGTAAAAATAGCGATTTTCTCACAATTTACGAATAGTTGGGATTTGGGACATTGTAAGAACTCAACAGAACAAAATATATAACATTGGCCAGGTGGTTTTTGGATATTTGACTGCAAAAATCATTCATAGTGTACCTTTAATACTTACATTGTCACGTTTGATGGCTGCCATAGCGTTCTGTGTCTGTTTCCTCAACATCTGCTGTGAATGGTAGCGACAGATGTGTTCTCGCTCACTGGGCTGATCCAGGTGCACAGTCTTATAAAACTTCTGTTAAAGAAACACAGGCTGTTTCTTCTAATTCCTATCTCAACACAGCTAAAGTAAATGAATGAATAATGCTTTTTTTTCCACCTGGCACTGTCTTGTAGTTTCAGACATGTACTCCACTATTGTAGCAAAAGTATGGTCCAAGTTTGAATGGGAAATGCCTCTCTGTAACACAGGACAAAAAGAATAAGTGATGTTATTTATTTAGTGACCTAACTAATGGGAATTGAATATGTGCTCACTTCCGAGTCTCTCTCATAGCGATTGAACATGGGTGATGGTCTTGGTCTTGCACTTGAGCTGCTAACAGACCGCCTTTTTGCCTTTTCCAACACCTCCTGTCCGAGTTTAGACGAACGGCGCAGAGAAGACTCCAGCCAGGATTCACAGGCCATGTACACAAGCGTCCTGGACTGCACTTGAATTGATATGACCAATATTAGGCCCAATGATTCTCACAACAATTACGTCATAATACGAAAAGCTATTTGCAGCAGAGCAGAGAAAACTATGCTGCGATTTAGAAGCGGAAGTAGCCTATTCAATTTTTCTCCAAACTTTTAAGCGCATGGCAAACATATAAACATACACTTAGAAAATGTTACATAATTTTAAACGCAAAACTTACGACCAAATGGCGCCCAAAATATTAGCTGTTCGTTGAAATCTACAAACTGTTTGCCGCATTTAGTCTAATACCTGTCAAACTGTTGCCGCTGTATGTTGTCAATTGTTAGTGATGGGTGTGTCACTAAAGTGAAAGTTCAAATGCATTTCCTCCTCTCCCACGCGTTGCTGGGAAATGGAGTCTTTTGTCCGTGGTTTAAATGCGACATGTCAAGAATACCAATATTACTTTAGGGGGAGAGCGGGGACGGATCCTTCAGTTTCTCAGAGACTTTTTGTATTGGAAAGCCAAAATGATCTGTCAGCTACCCACCCACACCACTGTAACATGCGTAGGCTACATATGATAATATACATGTTGCAACTGACCTAAAGAGGTCATAAAGAGGGGAAAATTCTTCAACATCATTTAGCTATTTCTTTATTTTATTTGTGCACAGACAAATAATGCTGTGCCTTCATAAAGACAAAGACTATAGTAGCCTAGGCCTAAAATAAAAACATATTTTCAAGTAGGCTAACACCCATGTTTTGGTTAATCATTACAATAAATTTGAACTATAAACTATTTCTTAATCAAAATCATGACACTGAAAATCACTGATATAATTTTGTATAAGGGACAGTTGTCAAAGTTGCAACTACCTACACTGACAGCCATGATACAACTTGCTATGCTAGCTTGACACAAATTGATACCTATGCATTTTAGAAGCTAAAAAAAACACTGATAAAAATTAAATTATATGACTTTATAATGCTTGACGCAAACAGTTCAGACAGTATTACAAAACCGTACTTTTGAAAATGAAAAAATAAAATGCCCTCATGTCCTCACTTTTCCCCATGTCCTCACTTTTCAAAATGCTTATAAATCACACAGGATGAGGTTTTTTCACAGAAAGTAAACTGTGCAGTCTCCTGTGATGGGTAGGTTTAGGGGCATGGGCAGTGTAGGGGGATAGAAAATATGGTTTGTACAGTATAAAATGCATTACGCCTATGGAATGTCCCCACATTTCACAAAACAAACATGTGTGTGTGTGTGTGTGTGTGTGTGTGTGTGTACATACATACACCCCCAGGTGTGTCCACAACATTGAATCTGGCCCCCTTCAAAAAAGTTTGGACACCCCTGATGTATGAAGCGATTTAGTAGTTTTGGGGCATTTTGAATGTGACATGAACTGCTGTGCCAAGCTGAAAGTTGGTAAGGAGAACTGTGTGAAGAGTATAAAAAGTGACTTACGTATTGAGCAATGGATCCTAGCAATTGTTTAAAAAATCATCATTGATATAGGCCAATGACTCTATTATTAGTTCCTTCTTTTTAGTGTCTGGATATCAGAGAAATGTCAAAGTATCTCTTAAAAGACAGAGAAGTTTTCACCAAATATTTTAATGCATGGAAGCATTTTAAAGGTTTTTTTATTTATTTATTTTATTTTATTTTGTTTAGCATTTTAAAGCTTAAAGGATTATAGGGCAGATGCTTAGTAATTATTTGACATCCATGCCCAGTCATAGATTAACAGGACATGTGACATGTGAGTAACTCAGCATACTGCATCAACAACAAGTAAAGAATTAGTGTTCAATACTTAAAAAAAAAAAAAAGATGCAACAAACTCACTGAATGCAGCTGAAAACATGGGAAGCTGTTATTTGATTGTGTCTCTGGGAACACATCTATCATGTGGCTGCATGCTCTGTGATTTATCAAACATTCATGAAGCATTTTACAGGAAGACAGACCATAGATGGGGGGAAAAAAAGAAAAAGGAACTGCATTGAATGCATATCCTTAATACTGATATATATATATATATATATATCGTGAAACTGTTACCACGGTTTCAGTGTTATGCAGTGAGGAAACCTCCCAATAGCATCCTTCACTTCCCACACAGTCTAACAGGCTCTCTGCACTGAGATTGAAACCCACTCTGCTCATCCAAATGAACAGAATTCATTCAACCATACTGGTGTTGGGTCCACGTGCCATCCATAAACACCATCTGCTGCAACGTTCTGTTTATACACACGTTTATTGTGCTTCGGGGTGCACAAGAAATTGTGACATTTCAACATATTGATTTGAATATAAAAATATATATTATACGCTGTGTCTTCAGATTGTTTGTTCTCTTTTCACTCTCTCTGCAGATATGTACAGAGGCTCACATGCATATAGCCACATGCCCTGATTCACCCTCCAGTGTCCCAAGAGAGTGAGAGAGAGAGAGAGAGAGAGAGAGAGAGAGAGAGAGATAGTGTGAGAGAGCGTGCACGAGTTACTGGAGAGATGAGATCGGGGATTTAAGAGTGCACAAAATTACATACACACGTGCACTTCATGTTATGTAAGAGCCTTGACTGCCTCACTGTATGCTGTAGGATAACAGTAGCAGTGAGCGGACAGGCAGAGCAGATGCTGTGTACACACACAAGGAAGCCTACGCTTAATACAGCAGGAGAAACAGAGAAGGAGCTGCCATTTTTAGGAGCTATGGGCATAAGCTTGGATGAGCTTGGATATTCACAGACACATTTAGGAAAAGAAGCTATTTGTGATATTCCTTCACATGGCACTATGAATGGATTATAATCAGTGATGTTTAGCTTGCTTCGCGGAGTATTGTGATCACCTCAGGACATATCTGCTGTTTTGATATTTGTGCTGTGGCCCCTGGGGGCCTTTGATCATGATGTCAGTGTGGTCTTTGTTTTGGGTTGTGTGTGGACTGGTGTTGTGGTTTCCACACTCATGCAGCCTCAGTGAGTCACATTCTACTCATGACTACCTCTGATCCAACCACTGAAGAGCAATCAATCAATCCAGAACACCAGACTGAACCTACAGATCCACCCAGCAACAACACAGGTAAGAACAATTGACAGACAGTGTGGGATAGGGAGACAGAGAGTTTGGGATAGACAGACAGTGTGGGATAGAGAGACACACAGAGAGTGTGGGATAGACAGACAGTGTGGGATATATAAACAGAGTGAGATAGACAGACAGACAGTGTGGGATAGACAGACACAGACAGAAAGTGTGGGATAGACAGACAGAGACAGACAGTTTGGGATAGACTGACTGACAGACAGTGTGGGATAGACAGACAGAGATAGACAGTTTGGGATAGACAGACAGTGGGATAGATAGACAGAGTGGGATAGACAGACAGTGTGGGACAGACAGACAGTGTGGGATAGATAGATATACAGACAGACAGACAGACAGACAGAGAATGACAGACAGTGTGGGATAGACAGACAGACTGTGGAATAGACAGACAGACAGTGTGTGATAGACAGACAGACATGGGACAGACTGATAGTTTGAAATAGACAGACAGACAGACTAGATAGACAGACAGACAGTGTGGGATAGATAGATAGATAGATAGATAGATAGATAGATAGATAGATAGATAGATAGATAGATAGATAGATAGATAGATAGATAGATAGATAGATAGATAGATAGATAGACAGACAGTGTAGGATAGATAGATAGATAGATAGATAGATAGATAGATAGATAGATAGATAGATAGATAGATAGATAGATAGATGGATGGATGGATGGATGGATGGATGGATGGATGGATGGATGGATGGATGGATGGATGGATGGATGGATGGATGGATGGATAGATAGATAGATAGATAGATAGATAGATAGATAGATAGATAGATAGATAGATAGATAGATAGATAGATAGATAGATAGATAGATAGATAGATAGACAGACAGTTTAGGATAGATAGATAGATAGATAGATAGATAGATAGATAGATAGATAGATAGATAGATAGATAGATAGATAGATAGATAGATAGATAGATAGATAGATAGATAGATAGATAGATAGATAGATAGATAGATGCTATGGTGTGTTAGGCTACAAAAACTTCACACCCTGTGTTGTGTGTGTACTGATTGTGTGGTTTTCACATATTCACACAGCCTCAGTGAGACCCAATTTGCTCATGACCACCTCTGATCCAACCACTGACGAGCAATCAATCAATCCAGAACATCAGACTGAACCTACAGATCCACCCAGCAACAACAAATGTAAGAACAATTGACAGACAGACAGACAGACAGATATGCAACTGCAGATATATTGATAAAAACTGATAAAACATTAAGCTATTCAATTCTGGGATTTAACCATCAGGTCATAATATTCTAAGTTATAGGTTCTCACATGGCTCATGATAGCAAATGTATATATTATATTATGTATTTATAATATTGAATATCTGTGGTTTCTCCAAACTCAGCCTCAGTGAGCTCCATTATGCTCATGACCACCTCTGATGCAAGTAATGCAGCACAATCTACCACTCCAAAACATCAGAACGACGCTACAAATTCACCCATCAATAACAATACAGGTGAGAACAACTAGATCGATAGATAGATATTGCAATGGATTCAGAGCAATGATCAAAACATAGACGGAGATTGAGTCCATCAACACCCCCAAAGCTTCACATATGTTTCCCTTTCACTGGGTTCATTCAGTAACATTTGGCAGTTTTGATTTATATGCTGTTTAATGTTGATGATCGCGTTCATACTATAATATGCATAATAGCGCCCCCTAATATATAATAGTGAAAACATGCATGGGTATCCTGAAAAATTCAGTCTATGCCGGGAAAGAGTAAAGTAATTTGAAGTAAATTCCTGTGTACACTATCAGTGGACAAGCCTACACCAAAATTCAGATACTCAGAATTAGGAACATCTGTCTTCTTTATAAATCAATATTTTCAAACAATGTAAAATTATGTAAGACAGTATGTAATAGGCTACTCAATCAAAAGAGTAAACACAACTACAAGTCAAGTATAACCTACTTAGAATACTTTTTTTATGAAAGTAAGTATACACCAAATATACTTAGACTTTTCTGTCAGTAAGTCAAGTATACTTGAGTACAATTTTAAGTATTTCTGAGAAGTAGCCTACATAAAAAGTAGGCTGAAAGTATACTTTCTTATTTTTTATTTAAAATAAGTATAGTAATAGCACACTGAATAAACTTCTTGAATCTAATCTAATCTAATATAGACATATATATAGATAAGACTTTAAGCACTTAACACTTTTAGCACAATTTTTCCTCACCTGTGCTCAATTAAGTCTGACATATCAGCAGATGGCCTAAGTGCACTTTCAGAGGTTTTTGATGATAGAAAAACCGTGTGGAATTAATCAATATTTGATAAGGGCCTTATCTTTATTTATTCAGTTGCTACTCCAGAAACAGGGAGAAACCGGAGGGAGGAGGAGTATTTGATAGTGAGCTGTGATGGGAAAACAGTGACTGATATGCTGGCACAGATTCAAAGAAACATACTCACATAACACCATGCAAATAGAAGACAGACATTACACACTGATGAAAATTCACTGTGGTTCACCACAGGATGATGCGTGAGATGTCTCAATGCAAAAGAAAAACACGTCTGCAGCAAGATATGCATGTGGCAGAAAAAAAAACCTATAACATATGCAAAACAACTGGAATGATACAATCGTTCTCCACAGAAGGTTTCATGATGACCCATTTACTGGATTTGAAAAGAATTCCAGGCCTGTGTCACGAGTCAATTTACACAGTTTAACACATCACAAAATATTCAAAGTCTTTGCTTTGATCATATCCATATCTGTCTATCCTTGTGTTCCTACAGGGCTTGCGTGTATTTCTGTGCTTCCCCCACGACGGGGATCATACTATGTGGAGCACGGCACAGGGGTGTCTGTGGGCTCTATGCTTGTGTTCTGGTGTAAGGAGGGCTACCAGCTGGTTGGCCATGAGAAAATCACATGCATCCTCCACGCAGGCGTCCCCCGATGGAGCAGCTACCTGCCCGTCTGTGAGAGTAGGGCAGCCATTCAATTTCTTTTCATATTTATTTTCTCCAAATGTAAGAACATTTCTGAATAAAAAATCTGTAAGGTTGTGTTTAGAAATAAAACATCTAAAGAATATTTACAGATTTTCTCTGTTTTAATATAACTGGCCACCATATCTGGTGAAACCAACACTATTTTTTTTTTAAAGATATTCCCCGGCCAAATGACCAAGGACTTCACATTGCTTTACTAGTGTCTGTAGTGAGCGGAGGGGTCATCCTTGTCATGACTGTGTGCTTCATCGTCTGCTGTTGTCAAGAGCGCATGAGCAAAAAGAAGGAAAAGCATCGGATGGGTAGAAGCAGGTTAGTCACTTTAGTAATTAAAATAACCTTAAAGATTACATTTTTTATTTAAATTCATCAAAATAATTTAAAATGTGCAGTGTCTTTCAATAAAATAAACAAATATGATCCATAGAAAGTACAGTATGTGGACACTTTGGCTACACTTAAAGATGAATGTGTACATTTAATTGCATTACATATCAAATTATCAAATCAAGTGTCATTTATTTTAAATAAAGAAAAATATCTTGAATATGTTTGTCTTAAATTTTAAAAAAGTAAGGCATTTTACAAAAATTAGTTTGTAAGTTTTTAAAGGTGCAGTATGCAATCTCCCAAATCGTTGTTGAACACTTGTTGGTATTTGAAATCAACCCAAACAAATCCACCCCTCTCTTCATTGCGCCGTCTCCAAAATTCACAAACACTTTACCTCCCGCTCTGAACAAGGACGCTAAACACCGCATTCTCTAACATAAGTTGCCAGCGCACCTCTTGAGGGTTTACCTGCACAGCTCTCACTAGCTTTACACAGGAGTGGTTGTTTATATATAATAGCAGAAGCAAAGAAAAGTAAAGCTTCATGAAAAATAAAGCGAAGATGATGAACGAACGACAAGGAAGCACAAAAAATGAACAAACCGTACACGAGGGTAAATACAAGCAAGAGTTGGTTGTTAGTCGCCGGCAGCACAGCAGCTCCAGACAAACAATGACACTTTAAACTGTCCTGTTGCTATAGCTAGCATTACAACAACAGCATTTCTTGGTTCTGTGAAACCACAACTCGCGAAGGGAGCAGAAATAGAGCAACCTCGGTGTCTGCTTTCAGGCCTTCCCGCTGAGGTCTCTCTAGTGCTGGAAAGCTTTTTGTAACATTAATGCGGGTCCTAAATCTCTTGCCTGGTTATAACCCTTCTTTTTCCAGTGAGATTTTCTCTTTTGTATTGTCTCTCATCTAATTTTCAACCGTCTTTCTTTAAATCTACCTTTTGCACACTCTGCAACGTTTTTTGTATTTTCATTTTTTTTTTAAATGTATGTACATTTATAACACTACTAATTTGTATTTTTATTACTTTTGCATCAAATTACAAAAAAACAACTAACCTGCTTTGAGGGTGTTTCTAATACAGCGTCTATGGGAGTGATGGTAAAAATTTAATCTCTTTTCACTGCTGTTATCAATCTCACACAATGTTTTCCTTTTTTTTGAAAGTTGTGAAACCACTATTGCTGCGTTTTTCTTTTGCTATTTGAGTAAATCGGGACCAAAAAAAAAAAAAGATGTATTCTCTCATTCACCACTAAGTTAAGTTAACCCAACTATGACGACTTCCGCTCTGAGAAGCCTGGAAATGTGAAAAGGGTCTATTTTAACAATCGCTTACTGCACCTTTAAATTAAGACAAAATTAAGACTATCTGGACACTTTCTTGTTGTCAAACATTAGAGAACTGACTTCATTCATCTATTAAAACTTACTTAAATACTTGGTTAAATGAATTCAAAACAAAAGGTTTGTACTGAGAAAAGGTCTACCATCATTCTTTTTTCCCCACAGATTCCATTTGGTTGATGTTTTGAATATAATGCAATGAAATGAATACATTTAATCATACATTAAGTGTGGTTTATGTGTTAAAAAAGTCTCCAGATCCCTGATAATCACCTGTTTGTGCAAGAGTTTTTGAAATACATAGGCTTAGTAAATGTACACTGTTTTAAAGTTAGAACGATGTACTAAAATGTTTTAAAGGTGCACTGTGTAAATTATAGCCGCATTCTAGCGGTGAGGTTGCATATTCCCTCCCTTCCGGAGCACTTAGAGAAGCTACGGTGACGGCACAGGAAAAAAGATGTTGTCGTCTGAGACAGCAGAGAGTAGCTAGCGCTGTGTAGAGCAATTTGTCCGTTTAGGGCTACTGTAGAAACATGGCGGCGCAAACCCACAGTGTATGTAAATAGAAATGGCTCATTCCAATAAAAACTTAACGGTTCATTATGTACAGCCTTTATACACCACAGGAAAACATATCGTTATGTATATTATATTGCATTCAATAGATACTCATAATATAACACATTGCACCTTTACAATCATAATCATAATACTTTACAAACAATCATAATACTAAATGTGTTGGTACTGTCTTTGTTCACCTTCAGGAGAAGAGAAACACGGAGCTCTAGGTCTCGGAGGAGCCCGTCCTGGCTGGAGAGAGAACAGCTAGACTGGGAGGCATTCCCCCCGCCTAAACTCTTCAGCCTGTCCCAGCGTCTTGACCGGCCGCTGCCTCCTGGAAGTCCTGTTTATTCAGAGGTCATCAGAGCCTATGAGAACAGAGGGTATGAGAGGTAAGGGAAATCATATTTGCTTCTTTAGCTAATTTTCTCCCCACAGAGACTCACAGTACACCTACGACAGCAATAGGCCTCTTACGTGTATATAAACCCACAACCCTAGCCCACTTGCTACAGCCACACCACATGTTCTTCTATTATGTAATATGTGGGAGGATGTGTAAAGCCATAAGACATATAAGAAGTGTTTCAGTTTCTATGATTTTCTACACAGGAGTCAAGAGAGTCTGCTGAGAAGCCCCAATGCCACATACCCTACATACCACGCCAACAGCCAAATCTACCCAGCCCTTGTTTTCCAGAGGGTTCAAACTGAGCCAAGCCCCTCCACTTCTTCTACCACCCCAGTTTACGTACAGATTTCTACACCTCCCAAAAACAATACCCCACACGCTCCTTCCGTCACCCACCCATAGACTTGTCTCAACCGTGATGCAACCATTAGTCAACTTTCTCATCAGCAGCACTGAATGTGGCCAAGACCATACAAACAACCCTGCACATCCGTGGTGGACAGATTTACCGGGTCGGCGTAACAAGCACTTTAATATTTTCAATGTTGATGATATCTTTTAATATTTGCTAAATTGTAAATATACCTGGACCTGGTTGTTCTTGTCAGATCTCTAACTGATAGCACTAAAGATACCTAATTTAACCAAACTGTAAATAGATGTTTTAATGATATTGTAAGAAAATAAGACCAAATTCTTTTTCTTGTTTTTTGTTGCACATAATAATTAGCTTGAGGTGGCCAACTACCAACCATTTGTATTATATCATATTCATAATGTGTTGTAAAACAGCAGTTTTGATTAGAATCAATACATTTGTTAACTTAAAATCCAGCTGTAAAACTTGCACTTTAAACACACCGATTAATTTTTAATAAATTGTTGGGTCTATCTGTTTTTCTTGTTCCCTTTTTTGAGTCCAGATGCCCTAGTCTATTTGGGTAAAATTTGCTATATGGGTTTTTCGTAAAAAATTCTCCCATTTACATTGGCTGGTGGACACTATGTGTTCAATGATCCAGCACAGAAATTCAAATCATTTTACTGAATTTACATTGACACAACAGAACAAGAACTGATATATATAAGATCTGTCAAGAAGAGAGAAGGAAAAGGACAACGATAAAATTGATCTCATAGCCAGAAACGGTCAGTTTATATGTCTTTCAGTAACACTTTCACAACTTATTTTATTATATCTTTTTTATAGATTTAAATGTATATGTATTATTTGTGTGTGTCTATAGACAAATAAAGGTTTGGGGTCAGTAAGATTTTTTAAATAAAATAAATTATCACTTTTTTTCAACAGGGATACATTAAATTGATCAAATTAAATAGTTTAGAATGATTTCTGAAGGATCATGTGACACTGACTAAAATATATTTAAATGACAATATTTCATTATATGACTGTTTTAAGATAAGAGTTTAAAGGTGCAATATGTAAGATTTTTTGATTAAGATATCCAGAAAAACAAGAACAATATTATATATTTTGCATGTTTTGTACTTACATTATCCCAGATGTTTCCAAGAACCGTGTCCGTGCGTCTCCTATCAGTGACATCATACCCGCGTTACCCTCGATTTCTGGTTTTATTCTGTAGAAACAATGGAAGCACCAAAGACAAGGGAACAACTGTTAGGGGACATTTATAGACAGAAAACGAATTATTGTACAGTAATACAGCATTTCTCCATCATATATGTTTTAAAATTAATTGCATGCCATGTAGCAACACAATCCATCCAGCATTTATTAATATGATGTTCTAATATTGATCTAGCTTACTGCAGTGTGCAACAAGTGTCTCATAGCAGCCACAGTGCGAATGCACAGAGTAACGTTATGACATAATTTTCAATAGTCAAATGTATCTAAAATGATCAAACAGCGCTGCGTTACCCCACATATGCTTGACTGGAAGAAACGGAAGCGGCGACTGTGGCATAATAAAAGCTCCGCTGCTATCGCCATGCGTCACACTCGTCTCTCATTAGCAATCGCTTCAGACCTCGTTCAGATCCCACAGCACTCGGTCCTACTCTGCTTCATACTACAGTAACGTTTATAATCTCATCCATGAACATGATTTCTGCCTGTGCCCTGTACCGATTATTTTCCACCGGCTGTAGAGGTGAAGACGACAACATCCAAGAATCCACGTTCAATCTCGGAGTCATCAAGCTGCACCTTTGTTTTGAATAGGCGACATCTAGTGGCGAAAAACTACATAGTGCGCTGTGTATTTTTGCATTACCTTGTTTTTGTACTACAAGAAATGTTCTTTGTTTTTTTTACAGTTCTCAATCAACATGCCGAATAGCACATCAAATGAAACCAATACACACACAATTTACAGTAATATCAGCAGCAGCAATTTTCCATTGCTGTTTCTTGCCATTGTGGATCAGTGCAATGAAAAAGATTTGTCCTTTGTTCGATTGCCTGTGGAAATCTTAACTCTCGTGGTTGGCCTCCCAACTAATGTGGCTCTACTATGGCTGCTGCTGAGGGGTGGGAAAGCTTTGTCACCTTCTGAAGTTTTGGGGTTCAATCTCGCCGTGGTGAACATACTCTTCTGCGTCAGTCTTCCTCTTGATATGTACATTTCTCTGAGTGAACGCACTGGGACACTTCTCCTAGTTACTGAGGCCATCTCTATCCTCAACATAATCGGCTGTCCTTTCCTCTTGACCAGTATGTGTGTGGAACGCTACTTGGCCGCAGCACATGCAGTCCTCTACATGAAACTAGGAAGTAAATGGGAGTATCGTGGTGTCTGCATGGCTCTAATCTGGATCTTAACTTTAGGCATTGCGGTGATTTCCTACCAAGAAAGGCTCCCTAAAATAGCTCTGTACTTGTCAATGATGCTTGATGTTTTCTTTCTTATAATGCTGGCATGTCTAATGGGCATTGTGTGTGTACTCTGCAAAAAAGGTCCAGGTGAAGGGCAAACTGGTGGAAGAGGTGGGTCAACCATTAAAAACAGAGCACTAAAGAACACTTTAATGATTTTAATCCCAACGGCTGTAATCTACGCACCTCTCGTGGCTATATCCCCTTACATACTCACACTTAAGGATGATAATGAAGTTAGTGACTCACAATGTTTGGTCTTGAATCTGATGCATACCTTCCCCAGTCTTGGAGCCTGTATCGGGCCTGTGTTTTACAAGTCCCGTGCAAAACAACTACCCTGCTTGAAGAAGAATGCTGAAAATGAACAAACAACTATTCAAGAGCAACAGCATCCCAAGTGAAGCTTCCATTATGGCCTATTCATCTGATATACGTGACCCTGGACCACAAAACCAGTAATAAGTCGCATGGGTATATTTGTGGCAAGAACATTGTATGGGTCAAAATGATACATTTTTCTTTTATGTCAAAAATCATTTGGATATTAAGTAAAGATCATGTTCCATGAAGATATTTTGTAAATTTCCTACTGTAAATATATTAAAAAAATGTATTAGTAGTAGTAATACGCATTGCTAAGGACTTGATTTGGAGAACTTTAAAGGCGATTTTCTCAATATTTTGATTTATCATAACAAACCATACATCAATGGACAGCTTATTCAGCTTTCAGATGATGTATGCATCTCAATTTCAAAAAGTTGACCCATATGACTGGTTTTGTGGTCCAGGGTCACATATGACATGATGACATAAAAATCCTTCTGTTAGATTGGTACATTGAAAATAATTTATAATACTAATAACTCAAATCTTTAATCTTTAAAATCTGTTTATTGCTTGTGACTTTTAGTTTTTACTGATATAATGTATAAACATTACATGATTATGTATAAACATTACATGATTATGTATAAACATTACATGATTATGTATAAACATTACATGATTATGTAAAACGATTATTCGATAATATTCATAATGTTTCAACTTGGTGACAATATATGTCTGTCCTTTTGTTTTTACAGTCAAACCTCAAAGAAACATTTTTGCAATCAATTAGTCTAGGCTATTTTATCCTTTGTATTAGTGGTAGTAAGTTTGTTAGTATATGCAATTTTATTTGAACATATTTAGTAATATAGGCCTACAATAAATGTAAATTAATAAATATTAAAACCTATAAATATTACACATAATATACTAAATATTATATCAGGGGCACATCAGCACATTTGCTGAAAAGCATGCAAGATCAGTGTTGGCGCCCCTCATCATCAATAAATAAATAATAATAAATAAATACAAATTGTAATTGTTTTTCATTGTTTTGACCCATGTAACACCCTTTTAAGACCACAAATAAAATAATCAGTGCTTAGGTTTAACTGTATTCAGGTACAGATAATAATCAGTACAGTAACACTAATAATTAAATAGTATAGACTAATCCTTGTTAAAGCTACATTCAGTCAAGATCAGTGAGTGATTTTCTTTTTGTATTTTGTTGTTTGATTAGCGTTAATAACAGACAACAGCAGGAATATAAAAGCTCCACTAAATCAAGGCGTCATCAAGCTACACCTTTGTTTTGATTGAGTGACCTCTAGTGGCGAAACATTACATATTGTGGCTTTAAAGGGATAGTTCACCCCAAAATGAAAATTCTGTCATTAATTACTCACCCTCGTGTCTTTCCAAGCCCGTAAGACCTTCGTTCATCTTCTGAACACAAATTAAGATATTTTTGATGAAATCCGAGAGCTCTCAGGCCCCTCCATAGACAGCTATTTAATTAACACTTTAAAGGTCCAGAAAAGCAGTAAAGACATCGTTAAAAAAAGTCAATTCGACTCCAGTGGTTGAACCTTAATTTTATGAAGTGACGAGAATACTTTCTGTGTGCAAAAACAAACAAAAATAATGACTAAACAACTTTGTTCGGGCCAGTCTCCTACGCTGCTTGCGTTGCGTAAATACTGTGCAGCTCCTGCGCATGCGTCTTGGTAGTTCTCGACAGCGCTGCACTATTTACACAAAATGCGTAGGAGACTGGTACAGACCAGAATGAAATAGTTGAATAAAGGCATTATTTTTGTTTGTTTTTGCGCACAAAAAGTATTCTTGTCGCTTTATAAAATGAAGGTTGAACCACTTGAGTCACATGGATTATTTTAACAATGATTTTACTGCCTTTCTGGGCCTCGAAAGTGTTAATTAAATAACTTAGCTGTCTATGGAGGGGCCTGAGAGCTCTCGGATTTCATCAAAAGTATCTTCATTTGTGTTTCGAAGATGAACGAAGGTCTAACAGGTTTGGAATGACATGAGGGTGAGAAATTAATGACAGAATTTTCATTTTTGGATTAACTTTCCCTTTAAGTAGCCTACAGACAGGGGTGTGCTTACTTGTAAAGGTTCAATATGATTTAAAGGTTCAATTAAAACATGAAAATGTTTACAAATATTAACAAATGTACAGCTTTCTTGTTTTTCAGACTTAAAACTGTTTTTAGGTATTGAACTACCACTTTTAAAACATAAGCTTATTTCTCCCATACTTAGTTATGCTAAATGTAGCTTATATAAATAATAGCTATTCAAAACATGTCATTACAATAGAACAAAACATTTTCAAAACACAGTTGAAAGCTGTGCATGACGTCCCTAATAAATGAACAGAAATCTGAATGGGAAAACTCCACAAAAATGAAAGCAGCAACACTTCCGTGTACGTCACAGGGAAACTGAAGTTCGTTCGTGCGACTCAAACCCTACGGAGTGGCTGACTGAAGTTTCCCGGTAAGTTATGTTGTGTATGCGTTAAGTTGTGTATGTTGTAAGATATGATTAAGACCACATTGCTTTGACATTCATTCATAGTATTATATGTGGTCCGATAACAGAATTATATCAAAGTGCATTTTGCATTGAGATTTGATGTTAGAGGAACTAAGTTACTAGATATGATCACTGACGTCGTGTAAAGAGTCTGCTTTATAACTCCTACACTATGCAAGCTGGAACAGTGCAGTTAAACTCTTTTTAGACATTAAATTAAGTTCACATTTCTTGTTTTTAATTTGACATTGAGTGTTTTACATTTACGTTGCGTAAGTTGTGACAAGCACAAGTATAATTTCCTTTATCCAAACAGCAAAATTAAGGGGTTGTTTTACACGATGGAAGGTCTTTCATCTTCAATAACACATAGCGATGAATATCGACTGCTTGAAACATACTGCCAGAGGAGAGGGCCAAGCACCAGACTGAAGCAAAGTGCCTGTATGTATAGTCTGGAGGCACCAACAGGTCAGACCAGACAGAGATACTGTACTTGAGAACTTTGTCTCTCTTTCGGATTTTATCATAACATTTATTGTCATTTGAATGTCATTGTCTGTAACAAAAACAGGTGGTGAAAAATATGGTAATGTGGCTGAAAAGCTGACCCAGATTGTAGACAGCGGACTTCTCGCTGACGGTGGAATAGAGGCAGATTCTGGTAAAGTGTACTGTTAAACAAGTCGGAAATATAATCTTACATAACAATTGATTAGATTGTAATTGTGCTCTTTCCTTATTTTTATAGAAGATAACACAGATGTTGTAGAGCAGATTGTTGACTTACTGAAGAAATCAGGGGATGACTTAAATCAGAAGGTAATCATCATTATCTCTGTTCAGTCATAAAATCATGTTCTGCTCTTAAATGTCTTATCTGCTTTCTCAGATTGAGAAGAACCATGAGCTTTTAGGATACCTGCGGAGTACTTTATCTTACGAATTGTTTGAAAAACTGACCACATCCTTTGTCAGAAGTGTGGTACCAGAATATCCTCAGAGCAGGAACAAACATGAGGAGATCGCTCTGACCTTTGAGGTCACCAGCAGACTCAGAGCCCTGGACCTTCACCCCATGAATAGGGTCATGGGCTTTGGAGCTCAGTACCTGCAAAAGAACTTCGCTCCCTGGGTTAAGCAGCACGGTGGTTGGGTGAGTTGCACCACTTACATTTAATATCACAAGTTCCACAAAGCTTGATAAATACTGTTGAAAAATATTGTAACAAATAAACCAGTTAACTAGAAATGAATGCAGCTTACTAAATAAAATAATTACAATAACGTGCAATACACTAATTATGTCACATTTGATTCACTATAGGAGAAAGCCTTTAATGACGACGATGAGGTACATTGACAAGATTGACTGTGAAATGAATGGTTAGTCTTCTTATTAGTTATGATAAAAGAAGAAGGATTTTTTTCAAGCATTATTTTTAAATTTATATATGTACTTGCAAATGATTATACATTTATTGTCAGTTAATTAAATGTGTTCTTAACACATTGCTGCACACTTTTAAAATACAAACCAAAATATAATGCTAAAATATAATGCTTTATTGATTGATAAGTTGGCTTGGCAGCAACAAACAAAGCAAGCATCACAAACATACTCTTTACAAATACAGTATGGCATTGGAATCAGAACAGTGCTTAGTTTTGTTTTTTTATTATTATATATATGTATGTACAGGTCCTTCTAAAAAAAATTAGCATATTGTGATAAAAGTTCATTATTTTCCATAATGTAATGATAAAAATTTAACTTTCATATATTTTAGATTCATTGCACACCAACTGAAATATTTCAGGTCTTTTATTGTTTTAATACTGATGATTTTGGCATACAGCTCATGAAAACTATTCAAAAAAAAAAATAGCATATTTCATCCGACCAATAAAAGAAAAGTGTTTTTAATACAAAAAGTCAACCTTCAAATAATTATGTTCAGTTATGCACTCAATACTTGGTCGAGAATCCTTTTGCAGAAATGACTGCTTCAAAGCGCCGTGGCATGGAGGCAATCAGCCTGTGGCACTGCTGAGGTGTTATGGAGGCCCAGGATGCTTCGATAGCGGCCTTAAGCTCATCCAGAATGGTGGGTCTTGCATCTCTCAACTTTCTCTTCACAATATCCCACAGATTCTCTATGGGGTTCAAGTCAGGAGAGTTGGCAGGCCAATTGAGCACAGTAATACCATGGTCAGTAAACCATTTACCAGTGGTTTTGCACTGTGAGCAGGTGCCAGGTCGTGCTGAAAAACAAAATCTTCATTTCCATAAAGCTTTTCAGCAGATGGAAGCATGAAGTGCTCCAAAATCTCCTGATAGCTAGCGGCATTGACCCTGCTCTTGATAAAACACAGTGGACCAACACCAGCAGCTGACATGGCATCCCAGACCATCACTGACTGTGGGTACTTGACACTGGATGTCAGGCATTTTGGCATTTCCTTCTCCCCAGTCTTCCTCCAGACTCTGGCACCTTGATTTCTGAATGACATGCAAAATTTGAGCGACAGTCCAATGCTGCTTCTCTGTAGCCCAGGTCAGGCGCTTCTGCCGCTGTTTCTGGTTCAAAAGTGGCTTGACCTGGGGAATGCAGCACCTGTAGCCCATTTCCTGCACACGCCTGTGCACGATGGCTCTGGATGTTTCTACTCCAGACTCAGTCCACTGCTTCTGCAGGTCCCCTAAGGTCTGGAATCGGTCCTTCTCCACAATCTTCCTCAGGGTCCGGTCACCTCTTCTCGCAGGAGCGCTTTTTGCCACACTTTTTCCTTCCCACAGACTTCCCACTGAGGTGCCTTGATACAGCACTCTGGGAACAGCCTATTCGTTCAGAAATGTCTTTCTGTGTCTTACCCTCTCGTTTGAGGGTGTCAATGATGGCCTTCTGGACAGCAGTCAGGTCAGCAGTCTTACCCATGATTGCGGTTTTGAGTAATGAACCAGGCTGGGAGTTTTTAAAAGCCTCAGGAATCTTTTGCAGGTGTTTAGAGTTAATTAGTTGATTCAGATGATTAGGTTAATAGCTCGTTTAGAGAACCTTTTCATGATATGCAAATTTTTTGAGATAGGAATTTTGGGTTTTCATGAGCTGTATGCCAAAATCATCAGTATTAAAACAATAAAAGACCTGAAATATTTCAGTTGGTGTGCAATGAATCTAAAATATATGAAAGTTAAATTTGTATCATTACATTATGGAAAATAATGAACTTTTATCACAATATGATAATTTTTTTAGAAGGATCTGTATATGCTGCAGTGCATACAGCAGTATGAAGTTGAAATAAAAACACATAAATCTGTTATAAATTCTGTCTTAAGCACAACATTAGGCACAAAGAGGCAAAGACTAGATCAATTCTAAATCGGTTCTTTTCCTTTGTTGTTCCTCTAGTGTCTTAATATAGGGATGTAATATCATGTCACAATATATTGCAATACAAAAATGGAACAATATGTATCGTGGATTGTGATCTGTATTGTTTATAGTTCCCCCAAAATGAAAATTACGGTGAGAGTTTTAGTGTCAGTACTACATTAAACTACTTTACATAATGTTGAATATAATGTATAATAATGCAATGGGGGAATATTTGTGGGTCCTGATCATGCCAAATGTCTTGTTATCAGTAAAAAATGGATAAAACATAGTTTTAAATATATCTAGTCAGTGAAAGAGAGTGTAAGCATATTTTCGTCTTCAGAATCATGATTTTTTTTTTTTTTCTAGTGTCACCACTGTCTTGTGCATTGGGTTTCCAGCACCAATTCCAAATTATGTAATACCTAATATAACATTTGAATCTCAGTAAATGTTTTGTTAACCTTTTACCATATGTCTTGGAGTATCGCAATAATATCATTGTGAGTTCAGTATCGTGATATGTATCGAATGGTGACATGAGGGTATGGTCTCACCCCTATCTTAATACATTGTAGCGATGTATACATTGGTTGCAATATTTTACACCTTAATTTATGTGACATACATCCTTATAGCAAGACTGATGGATTTTTAGCCCAGATAATCAACATCACTGCAAATGTTACAGTATTAATGTAAATTGAATGTAATCATGTGAAACAGTTGTATTTGTATTCTACAATGAAGCACTGGTGACTCTTGTTTGGCTAGATACCGAGATACTTGTTCATTTTTCCCAGGGCATCACAGACAGTGGTCAGGTCACTGCGTAGATCTTGAACCACGTTCTCAATGCTCCTGGTATCCTTCAATAAATCAATGCTCTGGGTGTATGGGTTGTAGTAGACCGAAAAAGGCCTCTTTATTGTTTTAGCAAATTCCCTGTTAAGAAGAAAAAAGGTATTATAACAATGACATGCATTTATTTGATTAAATTGACAGAGCAAATGTGTCTCTAACACAGATCAAATTGTATGATGTATTTTGTTCATGACTGAGTGGATGTATATCTACCTCATTTTCTCTTTTGCCTCTTCAAAACTCTCAGAGACAAAATAAACGTCTTGAAATGTTGTAATGAGGCACTCCTGGTAGCATGTGGTTTTGGGGTCAAACATCTTCACTTTTGCTTTGTCAGAAAGCGCATGCTGCATGACCAAAGAGGATTATATATTAAATCAACTATTAACTTGACATTTGAATACTTGAAGTGTTTATGTATTAACATAGGGCTTCATACCCTTAGCTCTCCAATAGAAGACAGTAGACCTGCTCCATATGCTCTTAACTGACCGTCCTGTTTGCACAGCCCAAACTCAATAGTGAAGAAATAGCACTGGAAAAAAGCAGAGTGGTTTATTGCATAATGAGCATGTTGCCTTTGGAAGCAAGATTATCTACAAGTTCCTTCAAGGCAAGCCCTTATGAGATGTACCACCAAAAACGTTATACCCCTTATTGTGTCTCAGAGTCTGCCATAGAGAGCCACTGATCAGATTTCAATGCAAATGCAGACGACTCAACACCATAGATCAAACTTAACGCTACAAAAAAAAACTTCAGTGACCTTTTCATTTCTGTATCTAGATAGGAACCTGGCAATCAAGCTGCAGATGACATTTAAGAATTCAATAAGCTGCTGTCGCACTTACTGTTGCCAGCTTCTGCACATCCTCATCAGAAGCGCCCAGAGAAGCAAGGCCGATCTCCTGAGAAAACTGAGCAAACTTTGGATCGGCCAGGAGTGGTACATGACCCAGCAGTTCATGACAGGTGTCTCTGAAGACATGAAAACAGTTTACAGATGAGAAGCGATGATGAAAAATTAAGTTCTCTACAAAAAAAGTAGCTTTTTCTCACGGTTCTGGTGTGTAGAGAGGGTCTGTGCTGTGACGTATATACTGAGTGCAATTGAACACTCGATAGGCCAGACCGGCCAGGAAGTCTCGTGGTGACAGATATCCAGCCACAGGTCGTACGATAAACCCTGACCTCTCTGCAAAGGTCACAACCCAAACCTCCACATTAAAGAGTGTTGACTTAGAATGAGTGCAATTAATAATGCAAGTAGATAGATGTGATTTTCACACTTTTTTTCTTTTACCTCGTAAGAACAGAGACACATCTTCCAGCTGTGGGATGTTGTCCTCTCTGTACCCACAATGCTTTGTGAGAAGAGGGAGGTTTTTCAAGTACTCGCGGCAGGCATGAGTTGGATAGAGTTTTGTAAGCTCTCTGAAAACGACTCCCCATGTCCTCACTTCCTCTGGTGTGTACTCTATTCGTGGGATGGGCTGCCCACTGATAAACAAAAGATATTCTGATTCATTTTAAGCCAGAAATGGAAACAAAATTGACTGTAATTTCACATAGTCAATACTAGGACTACTACTCTAACTGCAGTTTCATGTCATTTCCATTTATGTAACTGTATAATGCTATCTATTTTTAGTGTTGTAAGTGTATGTTTGCACCATGTTCTAACAGTTTAGCTACAAGAACCCAATAGCAAAATCAACTACACCAGAATATAAACTATTATAATCTATACTAACAATTTATAGTTCATTGCAACCTCCACAAAGTACTTCCTCCTCTGCCGATACACCTTGTCTTTGAATCCCTGCAAAAGAGAACAGAATCACTTTACTCTAATAAGGTCCAATTTGTTAACATCAGTTAAAGTTGGAACAGAAGTTGCGGTAGTCTTTTCTTCCCTATTGTGATGTATATTCCTAGTGAAACTGCTTTTCGAGCAAAAAAAAAAACCTAGGAAAAATTCCGCCTGCTGAAAAAGTCATCAAGAGAAGAGCTGCCGTTTGACAACACATTTAGAAAAAAAAGATGTGCACAGATAAATCATTTATAATAAACAATGTAATATTCAAATATAAAAAATTTAAATATACTATTATTCATTGTTAACCCATGTTAATCAACTTTAAATGTTAATGTAATGTATAGAAATTCACATTAACCATAATTAATTAATGATGTAAAAGTATTGTTAACTCTAAACATTTAACATATTTACTCACCGGATGGTCAGCATCCAGTTCTGAGCCGTACATTAGCACTCTATGCGAACATTGGTCTAGCTCTGAGATCTTTTGGGGAAACCATGGTATTCCTTCTCCATCTGGCAATCCTCCCAAAACGCACACACAGTCCAAACAGTCTGGAATAAAGAGCCAGATGAATCAGTAACAATATCACAGAGAAATCCCAATCACACTGGCAATTCTACCACAGAGAACGTACCAGTCTCCGAAGACCACACTTGCTGAGGTGTGTTATATGAGATAATGTTGACGTGGTCTTTCAGGTGCTGCACCAGCTCATTGAACTCTTTTTTTGTGCAGTTGCACTCTGCATATATCTCCACCTCATTGGCGACTTTCTTGGATCTGCGAGACTCAATGTGGGCCAAATTCACATGTTTCTCCTTTAAACATACAAGCAAACAGAACGGCAGGATGCCCCTTTGGTTTCATTTCCACTGTCTTATTCAAAACGTACTGTTATTAAACAAGTACTCTGCATTAGATTCCTTTATCAAAGTGATGAGGTGTTCACTTACCTGAAAGAGTCTTAGTGCTTTCACCAGACAGCCCACTTCATTCTTCAGAGAGAAAATCACTGCTAATTTCCCAAGGTCATAGGTGGATTTCTGTTCCTCTTTGTCAGGTCTTTCATCTATCCGATTAAAGGATGTCCTGCGGAGCTGCTTGGAGGTGTTGTTTAGTCAATATAAAACTCTTAAGATGCAGAAATGGGTTAAGATAAACGGTTATTTTTAAAAGTAATTTAAGTAGGTTAAATTACATGTGTTAAGCACACAAGAGTGGCAATTAACCTCAAAAAGAGAGATAAATTGACCAACTTTTTGCCATAACATTGCATCACTGTGCCCACTTTCAGCTGCCAAAGCTCTCAGGCAGTATATTTATGAATTTGATAAAATATTTAATTGTATTTGCATCTGCATCCAGAATCACCAATAGACACTACATTTTCCATTGTAAATTAATGATTTATGCATGTTGCTAGTTAAAAAACACACAAAAGTGACTTAAGCAACTTAATATTTATTTGAAAATATATATACATTTATACTGAAATCACAGTTTCCTTATAAACAAATATTATGGCAATTTGACTATATGGAATGTGGCGCCCAAAATGGGATCCATCAAATAGTTCAGTACTCACCATTGAGGTTGCGAGATGTTGTTGGTCATACATTGCTGAATCCAAAGATAGTCCTCGCCGAGCCCAGTATTTGCTGGAGAACATCATCATAGCAGGTTGCATCTTCGGAACTGCTTCTTGACCCCTCTTCCTAAGTAGCCCAACAGGTGATTTAGGGGCTGTCTGGGGCCCCTTCGGATTAGCTTGTAGTTCAGAGGACATAGTTACTGTCTCTTGAGATGTCTTATTTCCCTGCATTTCGTATGGCGAAGGTCCTGTTGTCTCAGACGATTTTTCTGTAAGCTGTCCCTTGGAGATCACAAGGAGCTCTTTGCATGTGCCACAGTACCTGACACTCCTCCCCCGTCAGAATCAGAGCTGGGATTATATACTGTGACGAATGACGTTGAGAAGGGCCACTCTCACACGGGGTAGGCTATCACTCATATTGGCTTTTGAAGGGACGGCTCTTCCATTAGGAAATGTCGACTCGCCCAAGACCTGATTGAAGTGGATAAGCTCATCTCACCCTCTAGAAGAAATGAATCTAGAGCAAAGTCATTCAGATTTCAAGATTTCCATTTTACGGCTGAAAGGAGAAGAGGGGGAGGACATCACCCATCATTTTTGTAAGATACAAATACCTTTGTACGGTGTATACTTCAGGATTTAAAAACATGTTCAGTGAAGAAAGCAAGATAAATAAGAGTGTTGGTGTGATTAGAGAAATCATTTCCATTAAGTATGAACCTAAATGCCAGCATTATTTAAGTAAACGTCATTGCCAGCAGAAACTGCTTTCCGAGCACCTTTGAGGACAGATGCATATTGTTTATGGGTTTTTGGCAAAAACATGTTTGTCACTGCTCGATGCTGTGGTTTCTTTAATGAAAGGGAGCTAGACGAGAGATAACATTACTGTGGTGAGCTGGGAGCTATCAGCTTCCTCTGAGGCAATTTCCTGTGGAACAGGAAATGAAAGAGATGGAAGTTGATTCCATTTGGCTTTGTTGTAGACTGTGGTTATGAGTGGATAAAAGACATTTCATCATCAATCAATATTTTCGCCGTCTCTCCATCTCATCTGCAAATGTCATAGCAGGCCGACTGAACCAAGGCTACTGACTTTGAATAATCTCAAGCCACAGTTGGCAGTTTGAACTATTGCCTTTAGGTTACGTAACCAAGCAAATTTTCTCCTTTACTATCATTAAGAAAGGTAAATTGTTTTGTTTTTGTGTGTCTTTGCAAATTTGATCTAAGGTGACCACCTAATTACAAAGTACTGTTACCTAATTAAATCTCAAGTTATGCAACACATTAACTAATGTAATATTACATAACCCAAAATGGCTCTCTTAATTGGACAAAGACAGACAACAGCAGGTGTAATGAACATGTATGATACATTTTGGGTTAAGGGTTATTTAAAAAGATTGAGTTCCACCACTGCTTAACACTTACCAGTTTTAAAAAGCTGAAATATAACTCACAGACTAATGGAAGGAAGACAGATTTTAATTTGAATCTGAATTATTTAGGAAAAGGGCAAACCGATAAGAACAAAAAATATATATAATATTTAACAATGGATACCCCACCTCTGAAACATTATGAAAACTCTCTCTATACAGTGAGAAGGAATGATTATTTCAATGAAAGACATTATGGTACAAGATATTACAAAAATAATGCTTTAGGATCCTTTTGGATCCTAGTTTTACATTCATATATTTTCTCTGGGATTTTTTTTTTCTTTTACAATGTGGCATTTGGTAGCAAATATCTACATGACACCCAACAGTGTTCATCTTGCTGGAATACAGGGGCTATAAAATCTGTACTATACATCATGTAGTGTTGTACACTAGGAAATGAAGGCTACTTTGCAGCCGTTGTGTGTTGTTTCTTTTAGATGGCTGTGGCCGTTGGTGACGACGTGATCTTGTCTGTGTGAAAATCTTGGTGAGGTTTGAGGTGACTCAAGTATTCCATATTCACTGGTTTCTAATGCTGCAGAGGGTTCAGTGACTGTGTTCAGACCCAGAATCTCACTCACTGAATGGGGCAAGTCCTTAGAGGGAATCAGAAGAGATTCAAAACTTGTATTACCAGGACAAAACAAACATTTTATTGAGATTTGTTTTTTTAAATATTACATCAAATACCTTACTATCTGCAATCATGTATATGACATACCTTACAATTCTTTATCTGCATACAGATAGATTCAGATTTGCTAAGGATTTCTTCAATGTCCAGTTTCATGGAGAGTTCATTTATATGCTGTGAAGAAAACATATCAATAGGTGAACCATTTTTCTTACAACCTAATTTATGTATATTACAAGATATAGATACATATACTACTATTCAAACGTTAAAGGTGCTCAAGAAACATTTCTTCTTATAATCAATGTTGAAATGTTGAATTTTTGTGGAAACCATGATTTTTTTTTCCCAGGATTTTTTAATTAATAGAAAGTTTAAACGCATTTGCAGTATTTATTAAAACAAACGTCTTTATTGTCATGCATTCTTTGCTGAATAAATTAATTACATTAATACATTACACGTATTACAGTAATTATCTTTTTAAAGAAATAAATCTAATGCTAACCTTCAGGATTTCATTGAATCCATATTTTCTGTCCATAATTTTTTGCTTCTCTGAGTCTAAAATGGCACAGCACACCAGAAGGTGAAAGTTTTGGCAAGGCAGTCTGGTCCACATAACCTGAATAAAAAATATAAATATTAAATCAAATGCCAATATCCCAAATAAGAAGCTTAATCAAAATATCACAGACAGTAGCTGCAGTGTACTGATAAACAAAGAAATGGACCGATGGGAAAAAAGAAAAAGTTATTACACACCTCCCAAAGGCGAAGGACGTCCTGAAAATGTAGCTCTCTCTTGAATCGAATCAATAACCAGCGAAAACAGAAATATAAGTACCCAGAATCCTGTGCCTCTGTGAAAACACAAACACAGAAGTAAACACAATGCCAACTGATGATCACAAAATCCTGTGAAGTCAACATTAATGAAAAAGACTATTTCTAATGTCTTCTTCTGGGTATCTTACCTAGGTAGTTCCAGAAGGCCAGGTCTAGCAGCCGAAGCAATGTGCTGAGCTGAATCAGTTGGGTCTTCATGCCTTGCATCTGCTCTTCGAAGTTTTCATGCTGCAACAAACATTTTTTTTAAAATTACTTAAAGAGGTCCTACTAAGCATTTACATTTTTTAAACTTAGAAACCATTTTACTACGGTTTGGGGGGGTTAGTGGTTAGTTTTTTCCAACAATGCATCATACAGTGGTATGGCGAGTTGAATCATTGTACGAGAAACACACAGAACGTTACTGACAGACTGGTAAAAGAGGTGCTGCTACAATGTAAAATATATAGAAAATAATGTCTATTTTGAACATTCAAGCATGAAAACTTATTCTAGTAAACCCCAAAAACAAAATCAAGACTTTAAAAAAGGGCATAACAGACCCCCTTTAAAAAAAAAATTAAACATTCTCCAATATTGGCTTAATATGCAGAGACAACTACAAGTAAACCATTTGTAGGATGACTAATTTAGCCCATTTAAAGTGTTTGGCCACAACAGCGATAGCGTGAGGACAGAATCATGCTTTATTGATGCAGCCAAATCTTCTCAAACACAACAAACCCAGGAGTGCTAAAGAGAGATGTGCTGTAACAAACACACTGCATTACCATTTCATCCATGAAGGAAACAAAGCACCAGAAGGCATCCACTTCATTCTCCATCACAAAAAGGATGGGAGAGAGCAGGTCACTCATGCCCTGCACGTACCCTGTAGGAACAGGAAACTGGGTAAATATAAGCAATGCTCCATTGTTAAGCACTTAGTGAAATTAAAATGTGCAATTAAAGGGATAGTTCACCCAAAAATGTAAATTCTGTCATTTACTCACCCTCAAGTTGTTCCAAATCTGTATGAATGTATTTCTTCTGCTGAACACAAATTAAGATATTTTAAAGAATATGGGTTACCAAACTGTTGATCGGCCGCACTGACTTCCATATATCCAATATCCAATATCTTCTTTTGTGTTCAGCAGACGAACAAAATTAATACAGGTTTGGAACAACTTGAGGGAAAGTAAATTATGACAATTTTCATTTTGGGGAACTATCCCTTTAAAATCACATTGACATACAGTAAAGCATTTAGGAGATTTGTGAAAACATGTAGTATACACAACAATAGTTTATTTTTTATTAAGAGAAGTTGCACTGAACAATGATTCAAACACATGTAATCACTTGCCTAAGTCGAAGTCGTACATGCAGTACGTCATCAAGATGTCATGTAGTAAAATCAAGCCAGGGTTGTCCAGGCCTTCGTAAAACTTGTTATTGCGGTCGGTTCGGTTCACATCTTTTTCTAAAAAGATTTAATAGCCACAAACTGAGCTTCACCCAGGTAGAGAAAAGGTACATGGGAATATATTTTGATAACATTAAAAAAAAAACCCACGAAGAATAAAACTTGCAATGTAATTAAAGACATACCAATCAGGCTCCTGTAATCTCGTAACCTCGAGTTTCTCCTTTCCTGCTCCTCGCTTACTGACTTCCACTGGAGCTTCATTCTGAAGTATTCATCACTGATGAGAGAACACATGATCTTATGTATGCAAGCTTTAATCAAATGCTGTCAGTTCTCTGAGGGAAACATGCGTACGTTTTACTCTTTTGCAGGAGCTTCCTTTCTTCATGAGTGCTGTTCCATGGAAAATAGCCCAGCAAAAACTTCCAAGCCTCTTTTCTCACTGCGTGACAAAGACCCTGTTGAGATCAAAACAACACAAGCAGCCTTGATGACTCGCATCTTCTGAAACATTTATAAATAGGTCTACAAACAAGTTTAAACAGGTCTGTTCTAAGTGAGAGAATTTGGACAAGAGGTCACAGGAAAAATGAGACACTGCAAAAGCTTGTCTCAGACTCAATTCATTTCCAAATCAAGTTCAAATTGAAAATATACAATTTTTTGTTTAACTTTGCATTATCAAAGAATCCTGAAAAAATATTTTTGAAATAAAAATTTTCTACTTAATATTTTTGTGGAAATCATGATACAACTGTTTTCGACATTGATAACAAGAAATGTTTCTTGAGCACCAAATCAGCATATTAGAATGATTTCTGAAGGAATGCATGACGCTGAAGACAGGAGTAAATTGAGCTTCGCCATTGCAGGAAAGAAAAAAAAACATAATTTTAAAAAATATATTAAAATACATAAAAACAATTATTTTAAATTGTAACTATTACACAAAATAATTTTTCATCAAATAAATCTGCCTTGGTAAACATAAGACGTCTTTCAAAAACATTTTAAAGCTGCGGTCTGTAAGTTTTGCATCTTTGTCGCCATCTCTGTTTGAAACCTGCAATTGCAGTTATTTGCAGAATTGTCATTATTCGAGGGTTGTGCATCAACACTAGCGGCAGCAAATGTAAAATACAATCACATTGTGTATAGAGTCGGTGGGTGGGCTTAACAATGTCGGCAGAGTTGCAACGGTTCCGTGTGAATTTCCTGCTACTTCCATGCAAACAAATAACGGCACTGAAGTAATTCTTTAAAAAGTAAGATGTGTTCGGAGTTTTGCTGACCGGATATGGCAAAAGTTAATCTATCAACTAGCGCCGCTGGTGGGAAAACGCATGAGACTCAGCCACAACCCGCTTGTGATTGTTGTCTCACCACTGCACTCTGGTTGGTTGTAGCAATATCCTATTGCGTGCAGAGGGAATTTGAAAGACAACTGTTTATCCTGCTCCTCGGATTGAGCCCTGCCAATGGGGCGTTCTCAGACTGAGGAGTATGTGTGGGTGTCAGTCACCCCACCAGTTTGGATACCGTACATCGGAATCACCGATTCTACGTCTTGGAAGTATGACCAAAATAAGAATTTTCACCAGAACAATGTCATCTGAACAAACTAAGTAACATGTCTGCCACTTTTATTCTGACCAACTGAGGAAAAAAAGCAAAAAAGACTGCCGAAGACATAAGCAACAGACATAGGATATCCTGTGGAACAGAATTTACATTAATGAGCTACAGTAAGATATTCAAAGCAATACCATACCCCTTTAAATATGACATCCTTTATGTGAGGTACATTGGTCATTCTTCCCTCTGAGTCCTGGTACTTTTCCCATTCTTCCATTGTTACCGGCCCCTTCCTTTGCACCTCTGGCCTCGGTCCCAGATCAAGCTGGAACACACACACACACACAAACAAACCAAATCAATTTAGCATAACAATACTTTTGTACAGAATGCCTCATGTCGGCTGTCTGTGTCCAGACTCAATTAAGTCAAAGTTAAGGCTGAAATTAGATCTGCACTCACTCTGGTGATGACTTCAAATCCAGGCTCTTCCTGCTGGTTAATCTCTAGTCCGGGAATGAGTTCTCCCAATAGATCTGCCACCTCTTCAGCAGGCCGCTGCTGACACTCTAATTCAGGCGCCCGAAATGCGTCAAAGAGGTAGTTAGTGACTTTGGAGAAGCCACCCAGCGTTGTTGTATAAGGATCTTTCTTGAATTTCTGTTTAAAGGCGATTGTGAAAATGTTGTGAAGACTACTATTAATCTATCACATAAATTAATATTTTTATAGTAAAGATCAATGCATGGATGGCTACAGTATAAACCACATACCTGAACAAAGTTATAGTTTGTGTCATCCAGAAGATTCTCAAAGGACTGCGAGAAGGCTTTGCTATAAGAGCTGACAATCAAGATACTTTCATCATCTGGACTCCTTTGAAAGACAGAGAAAACTATATTAAGCTTCATTGTATAGTCTTAATAAAGTAATAACATCAATATTTTTTTTTATTATGCAAGCAAAGATTGTGGCACTATTTACACGTGACAAATACAAAATAACCAAGGCAAACATACATATCAACAGTCAACATTACAAGTCTATTCTGATAAATTGTGTATATATATATATATTTGTGTGTGTGTGTGTGTGTGTGTATCTGGTTGTGAGAGTAGAAGCATATAAGCAAAGGAACATCTAGAAATATATAACAGACATAAAAATAGTAAAAACATATGACATCACTGGTCATATCGATCTGTGGTTTGAATGACGGGAGAAGCAGAGTCAACAAAGCCTAGCCTATGTTTCATTACGGAGTCTAAGATAAGAACTTTAATAACAGCTATCTTTTCCTCGGCAGTGCTGAATTCAGCATGCTTACGGGCGGATTTAATCTGGTGTGATATTTAACGCAAGGGAGAGGAGTGTCTTCCTGTCCCTTTCATAAAGCCTTAACTCTAAACGAACAGCTGCTGTTCGACCTTACATGAATCACGCCCACGGCCTCTTGCCACAGAACAAATGCAAGACTTCCTCAAAAGGTGCTGAGATCTCGTTTGCATGCAGATTGAGTTACATTTTGATGTTTTCTGTTTTAAACGAGGAAGTTTGGATGAATAATTCTGATTGTGAATTGCCTGTGGTATTTAGTGCATTAAAAGGTCAGGGTTCAAGTTTCAGATAAGAACAAGAAGAAAGAGTATTAAGCCGTATTCATTCAGAGGAAGACATCTGACGCTACACATATGTTATGTAAAAGCCAATATGCTAATGTTTTCAGGAAACAAAGGAAGACATAAGCTGCAGCCCAATTTGCATACTTGTGCCCTATTCTATGCCACTTTTTTGGTATAAATTAGGGATGCACCGATGGGATTTTTTATTTAACTATTTAACTATTGGCCAATTCCAATACTGATATTTGTCACTTGCTCACTCATTTTAACTTTAATCCTTAAAATGTATTAGTGTTTTGATTGTATTAAATTAGAAAGTTCATCAGTATTTTTGAGTAATAATGTTGAGTTGAATGTTGTCTAATGATACACTAGACAGTGGAGTACATAGTGCATAGTATGTCATTTAGGACTCAACTGTAGCTTCACCAGAAGAAAAACATATTTAATACATATTTTATCACATTTCCAGCTATAATAAGAGTGTAGTATTACCCATTTAATTGATTTTACCATAATTAAAATCATTCCATGGATCGTACCCTAAAAAGACAATACTCGCAGAGAAATTATTAAATAAGTGCAGGTTGTGCAGCACTGCTTATATAATGTATTTAAAACCATTTAAGTCTGTAACTCATGACTACAATCTACTGGTATAATGCTGTAATTTAAAAAGCATCAAGTAATCATTTTTATTTATTTATTTTAATTTAAAAAATAATGTATATCTTGCACAAACAATAATATTACAATAAAATATTGCACAATATTTGGCCAACAATTAGGCTTGACTCATCTAAATAAAATCATCCCACACTGCACTTACTCGTTGATCTGAACGGCTTTACTCAGGCTATCCAGGAATGCTGTGCTCCCTCCCTGGTGGAAATGAATAGCTGGCAGTGATGTGCCATCCTTCAAGCGGAAAATGATGTATGACCAGCCCTCACATTTGACTGTGATAGACCTGAGGTCACACACATTAAAAGAGAAGGCCCACTTGTTCCGGTCATTTGCGTGGTTTGATCCACCTGTGACAAAAAATAATAGGCTTGGTTACTTTTACAGATTCTTCTGGTTTTCGAAAATAAATGGACCGTAGACTAAATTTACTGGCTGATGCATGAGTTAGCTTGCTGAAATTTACTGTTAGGTACTGGGAAAAGTGATAGATACAAAGTGATTTGATACAAAAGAGGTTTTTCAGCAACATTTGACTTAATTGTTTTACCATCTCCATGTGTGTGGGTTTTTCTCCGGAATGAGACAGCATTGATCATGTCCCACTCGGTTTCATAGCTCAGCTGATGGTCAACAGGACGATGAGGGTTGTCTTCTGAACTCTGAGTCCATTCCACCACTGAGCTGGAGTCCTTCACACAATCATACAATCAGGTTATCCATCCTAATTCAGAAAACTATTCAGAATCATAAAATACTAGTACAGGGCACAGAAGAGAGATTTTAACTAGAGACCAACCAATTAGGTTTTTCTATTGCCGATGCCGATTTTTAAAGGTCAGGGGCAGCCGATGGCCGATATGTGCAGCCGATTTTTAGGTTTTTTCTAAGTTTTTTTAAAGTTTTCACCTTTATTTGCATGCTTAAATGTCACACTAATAATAAGTGGATGCACAACATTTCTAAACTTAATTTATTGAACACTGACTTTAACCATCTCTCGAATCTTAATTTTGTGAACTGCACGGCATTAAAATAAAATATTTTCCCAAAGTTAACCAAACAAATCAATAAACTGACTAAGTTTTAATGATAAACATGGCCATAAATGCCATTCCCATTCTATTAAATGCCACTGCAGTGTTTGGGAGAGCTGATGCTTTCTCCACCCCACGCTCAGAGGGAAATTCTCTGACTCCGATACAGGAAAAATAAAACAGAACTTATAACATTGGGGCTAATGTTTTGGAAGCAAGCTGCTGATAGTTTTCAACAACAGTCCCTAAAGTTAACTGCAAGCATTGTAGCATTATGCCAGTTCCAGACAGTTCCACCACACCAATCACATGGGGCTGCCCGCAGACGTGCCTGACTTTAAATCGGTGCTACTAAACACGGATAACGGCCGATGCCAATATTTAAAAAAATGTCAAATATCGGCCCGATATATCGCCCCACCTCTAATTTAAACATGTATATGCAAACTCTCACAGATGAAACGGTTAACAAACCTTGCAAGCACACAGTATGTTTGAGGGATCTGAATCATCCAGGGGTTTATATTCCACAAGGGTTTCACCATCCTATAGTTAAAGAAGAAGAAAAATATATATTGGGAAAGATTGTTAGATGGCTGTGATTTTTAATTCTTTAGATATTGATGGCTGTGATTTTTACGAAAGCAGGCAGTTCTCAGATATTTATACTACCATTGAAAAGTATGGAATAAGTGTGGATTTGTTCGAAAGAAATTAATAATTTTATTCTGAAAGGATTCATTAAATTGAACAAAAGTGACAGTAAAGATATGTATAATGTTATAAAAGATTTCTATTTAAAATAAAATAAAAGTTCTTTTGAACTTTGTACATCAAAAAATCATGTACATGGTTTCTACAATAAAATTAAGCAAACAAAATGTTTTCAACTGATAACAAGAAATGTTTCCTGAGCACCAAATCAGCATATTAGAATTATTTCTAAAGGATCATGTTACACTGAAGACTATAGTAAAATACATATATATTTAAAACAATTTATTATTTAAAACAATAATTATATTTCACAAAATTACTGCTTTATATATCAAATAAATGCAGCCGTGGTAATCATAAGTCTTCTTTCAAAAATACATAACCCATATATTTTTTTAATGATCCCACGCTTTTTTAACTGTCCTAACAATGACACAAGAATGTGGTATAACAGCTTAAGTCACGTTGACCCAGTACAGGTAAAATTTAAAGGAATCATAACAATCCTAAAAAACACACTAGTTTAATGGAGTTAACTAGTTAACTGAGGATCAGAAGCAGGCCACGCCTAAACCAATCACCTGACTTCTCAAAACCTTCTTATATCAGGCCACCCCCTACAGTTCTGTTTGTCTCGTTCTCTCTAACCCTCCCTTCGTCCCTCTCTCTCTCCCTCATCCATTCAACCATCTTTACCATCCATCTTTACCATGTATCGGTGGGTCCTAATCACTTACATTTAACTAAGATGATCCCCCCACCCCCCACACACACACTCTGAGTCTCCTGGCCACCAACACCAGACACCCAGATTAGCCTGACTACCATCCCTTTCTCCCTTCCTCTTCATCCTCTCCAATTCATCCCTAACTTCTTCAAAAAATAATTCTCCAACATTCTGTACGTGGTCCTTGCCAGTGAAATATAAATAATATAATGACTGACAACCTTACCTTATCAACAATCCTGAGGAACCCAGATATTAAATCCTGATCCTCAGATTCATCTGGAGATGAGTGAATGAAGACTCCCTCGTGTTCAAACACCACCTGCAAACACAAAAAACATGTAATAACAAACCAAAGCCAAACACATAATGCTCTCTAAATAGGACATTAAAAACAATCAAGATCCAGTTAGTCTGCAGCCTGAGGCCTGAACTTAAGTGAAGAAACTGACAGCTCCTGTCATATGACACAAACAACATTCTTGCAGACTACCCAAAAAATAAATTACATAGCCCACCCGTTTCTGTCCGCATTCAGTATAACATTCTCCAAATGTCTTCATGGACTTGCTCCCCATTATGTATCTGAACTTCTGCACTATAATTCTCCCTCTCGCTCTCTCCGGTCATCTGACTTTAAAACTGCTTACTGTACCTCGTTTTCGTCTTTCAACAATGCGTGGTAGATCATTCAGTGCTGTGGTTCTGAAACTCTGGTATTCTCTTCCTCTTTCTCTTCGTGACATTGCTACAATATTCTCATTTAAATCACAACTAAAAACGTATATTTTCTTAAAGTATTTCCAACCCTCCTCTGTTTAGTGTTCAGCGGTTTAGTTACTGTATATTTGTGCGTGTATATGTATATCTATGTACTATAATGAGGCTTATGTTTGCTGCTGTGTATATTATTTTCTTGTACAGTGACCTTGATCTTGAGAAAGGCTCTTCATAAATAAAAATTGCACTCGGAAAACAACTATGGAATAAACTATGGGACTATGTGCAATGCTCAGCTCTCCTATATTCTCATACTGAATTTGTGTGGTAGTGTTAGGTAGCTGTAAGTGTATTTATTGCCACTCAACCATCAAAACATAATGGTGGCCAAGGTATTTGCTCGTGTGTCTAACAGACACGAGAAAACAATACACACGAACATTTGATAATGTAGAGCCAATAAAGAGTTCATAAATAGAAAATAAAATTAATATTTAAAGCTAGTTTCCTTATGGACTGAATTCACCGGACTCAGTAGATAAACAGTCAGTAATCTAGCTCAAAACATCTTGACAAACCTGCCAGCCAGCCAGCTCATGACTCAACACCAGTTAAAGTACAGACACAACTCAGATTATTTGTTTTTAGAGTCCAGACGCCCCAAATACGATCGATATTGCCGTCGTGGTGCTATTGGCAACGGACACGCTACTTCTAACGTCCGTGTTTTATGCAGTTTGATCAGCTGTATGTCAGTGTGGTTGACTGCTAGCAACCAGGCTAACTGTTGCTAAACAGCAGTTCCCCAGACCAGTGTATCATCTATTTCCCAGCACCGACAGTTGAAAAAGCAAGTCAAACTGAATATCTACACCACAACCCACGGAAAACCGTTGGTAAAATTGAGCTATTTGTCTTTTTGACCGTGTATTGACTTATAAAGCAACATGCTCAGTACCTTGGGAGGAGTTGTGGCCGCCATGTCGACTGCTAAATAGACGACGTAGCACCGCTCACGTGCCTGTCAGCGATCCACAACAACACTGACGAGTCATTTTCCGCATGGCCAACGCTGCGCACGCGCACTAACATCTTATTTTAATGAATTTTCAAGTTACAAGATGTGTATACATCCATATATGAATACTAATCGAATACATATACGTCTTACATCTTACAAACCCTTCATGTCACTATTACACCAGTTATTCTTTTCAATTTTCGCTTTAAAGAAAGTAAGAAATGTCAATCTGATTCCACTACAATGATCTACGAACAATCTATGAAAAAAAAAAGATTAATTTGATCGTCAGAAATACTCGCAAACGCAATATACCCAATATAACGATTTTTACTTTGGCTTTTGGTTTTTATTATTATTATTATTTATTGTTGTTTTGTTGTTCTATATTTGTTGGTACAGTTACATGTGAGTTCGTTTTGGCATGAATACAATTAAAAATAAATAAATAAACACATTAAATAAATAAATAAACACAACTGAAGAAAGTCAGACCTTTTTTATTACTATTATTCATTTTTAATTACTGCTGGTTAAACATTGAAATGAAATTTTTTTATGCCCATCAAAGACAAAACTCTAGAAAACTACTAGAAAAACAGACAGTAGCGGGTAGCTAAAACAATTGCATTTGTAAATAGAAAATTTGCCAAGTATCATAAACAGATTAACGATGTACTGGGAAATTGGAATTGTGATAAAGAAAAGTAAGGTGTGTTAATACATTCTGGCATTTTTTTCTTTTTTTCTGAGAGATATACATAAATCATTCCAAAAGGCTTTAACACAAAAAAAGATGTATAATTGTCTCTTCTGCATTACAGAAAGTGCATTTATCTTCAATATTTTGGATATACTTATTTAGTATACTATTACAGGGGTAACATAAATGTAATATTTTAAATGTAACTTATTTTATGTTGTTATTAAATGTGTGGAAGAGACCAGACCAAGAAAGTCAGAACTTAGCCAAGAGAGGCTTGAATCGACTGAGCAATTCAGACCTCGATTGCCCTCTAGTGGTTCACACAACAATGGGACTTTTATTTTGAAATGAAATGTCTTCCAACTGGCGGGAACTCGTGTGTCAGGTCGGTAGATTATGCCAAAACTACGGGCTTGACAAGTGAGTGGACTTACTTGTGTTTTATATATTTGTACATTGATGTAAACAGTCATTTGGGGGTGTAATATTTGACTTGTTTTGACAACGTTTCAGATGAGAAGGTCGACAAAACAGGAAGAATTGTGTGAATTCCGACACCGAGGAATCTGATTTAACAGTTAGAATGGTTCAGATAGTCATCTCAAGGTTGGTGTGAAAGCCAAGTTTTTACAGATCATGATCAAAAAGTGCTCGCTGGAAATGTTTGTCGGTATGTTCTGCAGTAATGCTGGTGAAGGTCCAGTTGAATGGATGCTGGTGGAGCTGCAGGGAGAAATTGTGTCCAGACAGAATACTGGACTAGCAGGAAATCTGATGGGGGACCTGCATTACACTAAAGAGGTTTGTCTTTCTCTAATAATTGGGCACATTTCAGCCCAAAATCAAAAGAAACAATAAGAAACTATATATATATATATATTTGTAAGTGTTTTTATTCTCTACTATTTGAAAGAGTGATTTAAGTAAATATGAAAACTGATCAAAGTTATAAAAACAGTTTTATACCCTTTTTACCTATGGTCAATTCTTGATTTGTCCTCTCTTCAAGGGAGTACCAGTCCTTATTGTCGGACACCACATCCTCTATGGAAAACAAGTCAAACTGGAGAAGCCCTTTGCTGTTCTGATGAAACACTCTGGACTCCCTCAGGATGCAGAAGAAACTATGGAAACCAACCAAGAGAAACCAACATCTTACACAGTCTCCGCCCTCATCAAAAAAAAGCTCATCTTTAAAACCCGACCCAAACCTATCATCACTAATGTGCCGAAGAAAGTATAACTTATGTCTAGGTATCAGAGACTCGACTGATCAGCACAATGTTCTAGATTTGTAACCATGTGTGGTTTGGAATGGTGGATTGATTAGTATCTTAGTGCTTTTGTGCTTATTGTTGTGTGTTTATTGACACATACATATTGTAGGTATGAAATGCAAGTAATAGACCTCAAGAGAATGAAAAAGAATGCTCACTTTTGAATGGAAGTTTATTGTATCAAAACATCAGTTACAATTGTATGCAAAAATAATTATGAGGGAAATGTCAAACTTTAAAGAATCCCTTCTTACATACAGCAGAATGTACATAATTATGTCAAACAAATATGTAAAATTCACATGAGGTTAAAAGACCATGGTATCTGTTTCTAGGTATTGTCCACTGTAGATGTACAGGTTAGCTCTGACACTGAGACTAAATGGTGCCGTTTCATCAACATGTGATTTAATTCTGTGAGTAGTAGACATAAGCTGCCAGTGGCAATCTGTAAAACAACTGCATTTTGGTTAAAAACACATAACCTCTCCCATTATGGATTATGAATACTGTAATTTATAATTCCCTAATCTGTACAGTGTTATTAAAATAACTTAACATTTTCCATAAAATAAAGTTTCCTAGGAAAATGCTGATATGTGTCAGAATTCTTGCATGTTTAAAATATCTTTGAATTTGACTTTACAAAAATATATATTACTTTACAATATACTTGAAGTGACTTATTTAACCAGTGAAAACTAGGTTTATATAAGCTTTACCATCTTAAGATGAATGTACTGGTACTGTGCCTGGCAGACAGCAGAGCAAGAACTTTGTTCACTGTATATTGCTTAAACCAAATTTGTATTTTTTTTAATGTTGTTTTATTCATTTTTAAGCCCCATAATCAGTGGGATTTCTGTTCCTGAGGAGCATGTCAATGATCAAAAGTTTGGCACCCAGTCTACAAATGAATTGCATAAAATCTTAAAACACACAAATGTGAACAATGAGATTGCAAGTTTGATTGTAAACAAATGAGAGTTCAGGTTTCATAATTGAATTGCGTTATCAGAGTCATCATCGTAATGTTGCAGCCTCAGAGGATGCTGCAGTCCACAGCAGTTCACTGTTAAGACACAGTTATCGCACATGTAACGCACAATGGGCAAATGTTTCATAAACTTAGAGCTCCTCTCTAAAATTATCCATGCACACTGTCCTCAGTGTTTATATCTCTGCCGGAGTTTAATGTGTGTTTTGGGGGGTAGGGAGCAAAAAAAGTTAGCGTTGCCATTCATAGAGAACTGCTACCGAATTAAGTCTAATTGTTGCACTAGGAGGGCTGAGGGTGGGAAAAAAGCTGGAATGGAAATCCAATCTATACCATTGTTCCATATCTTTAAAACCACCTAAATTTTGCATGCCATAGATATACAGTTCATTTGATTCATATGTATTTCTCTAGCTAACTTACCATTTTATTTAAACTAATAGGAACCATAAGGAAAGGGTCTGGTTGGGGTTGCCAGTTTCTGATACTTATGTATTTTTCATAAATAATCTGGGGAGGTTGTAGAACAGCAGTAAATATATTGACATCACATGCCTCCAAGGTGAAAAACAAACAATGAAACGTAACTAAATACTTAACCTCAATTGGAAATTACAATAAAAAACGCAAAGTCTAATTAAACAAATTAGGGTGTAAAGTTTTAGGCAGCATAACTGGACATACATTTGAAAATAACACTTTTTATGCCTTGAAGTTATGCACAGAATCTCCTCAAATCAATATTTTCAGGATTGGGGGAAAACTAATAGTTTAATTATCATTATGTTAGTTACAACTCTTGTTCCATTTTTTATTTATTTATTATATACAGTATTGTTCAAAATAATAGCAGTACAATGTGACTAACCAGAATAATCAAGGTTTTTAGTATATTTTTTTATTGCTACGTGGCAAACAAGTTACCAGTAGGTTCAGTAGATTCTCAGAAAACAAACAAGACCCAGCATTCATGATATGCACGCTCTTAAGGCCGTGCAATTGGGCAATTAGTTGAATTAGTTGAAAGGGGTGTGTTCAAAAAAATAGCAGTGTGGCATTCAATCACTGAGGTCATCAATTTTGTGAAGAAACAGGTGTGAATCAGGTGGCCCCTATTTAAGGATGAAGCCAACACTTGTTGAACATGCATTTGAAAGCTGAGGAAAATGGGTCGTTCAAGACATTGTTCAGAAGAACAGCGTACTTTGATTAAAAAGTTGATTGGAGAGGGGAAAACCTATAAAGAGGTGCAAAAAATCATAGGCTGTTCAGCTAAAATGATCTCCAATGCCATAAAAGAGAGCAAAACCAGAGAGACGTGGAAGAAAACGGAAGACAACCATCAAAATGGATAGAAGAATAACCAGAATGGCAAAGGCTCAGCCAATGATCACCTCCAGGATGACCAAAGACAGTCTGGAGTTACCTGTAAGTACTGTGACAGTTAGAAGACGTCTGTGTGAAGCTAATCTATTTTCAAGAATCCCCCGCTAAGTCCCTCTGTTAAAAAAAAGGCATGTGCAGAAGAGAACTGGCCTAAAGAGAAATGGAGGAACATTTTGTGGACTGATGAGAGTAAAATTGTTCTTTTTAGGTCCAAGGCACAGGCAGTTTGTGAGACGACCCCAAACTCTGAATTCAAGCCACAGTACACAGTGAAGACAGTGAAGCATGGAGGTGCAAGCATCATGATATGGGCATGTTTCTCCTACTATGGTGTTGGGCCTATTTATTGCTTACCAGGGATCATGGATCAGTTTGCATATGTTAAAATACTTGAAGAGGTCATGTTGCCCTATGCTGAAGAGGACATGCCCTTGAAATGGTTGTTTCAACAAGACAATGACCCAAAACACACTAGTAAACGGGCAAAGTCTTGGTTCCAAACCAACAAAATTAATGTTATGGAGTGGGCAGCCCAATCTCCAGACCTTAATCCAATTGAGAACTTGTGGGGTGATATCAAAAATGCTGTTTCTGAAGCAAAACCAAGAAATGTGAATGAATTGTGGAATGTTGTTCATGGAGTGGAATAACAGCTGAGAGGTGCCACAAGTTGGTTGACTCCATGCCACACAGATGTCAAGCAGTTTTAAAAAACTGTAGTCATACAACTAAATATTAGTTTAGTGATTCACAGGATTGCTAAATCCCAGAAAAAAAAAATGTTTGTACAAAATAGTTTTGAGTTTGTACAGTCAAAGGTAGACACTGCTATTTTTTTGAACACATCCCTTTCAACTAATACCCCAATTGCACAGCCTTAAGAGCGTGCATATCATGAATGCTGGGTCTTGTTTGTTTTCTGAGAATCTACTGAACCTACTGGTAACTTGTTTGCCACGTAGCAATAAAAAATATACTAAAAACCTTGATTATTCTGGTTAGTCACATTGTACTGCTATTATTTTAAACAATACTGTACTTCTACCAAGATTTTCTTAGGTAAAAATGAGAATATGGTAAAAATAGGAATCCCAGGTAAAACTTTGCTAATTTTTCTACCCAAACATGCTGACACAAAACATTCTAGATGCTAGAGAAAATACTCTTTGGCTCTAGAACTGGATGTTATTTGAAAAATCTTGAACTGTAAACTTGTAGCCTACAGTATAGTAAATCTTTGTGGAGTATCATAAAACTCTAATTTAAATGCAGTTTGCACATGTTCTATGACGTTATAACCACAAAAGTCTCGAAAGCACCATCATTTCTAATGATGAAATATAATATTATGCTGGATTGTCAGAATAAAGACATTAAAAATACTGACTGTGTTTGGAGAGTAAGACCAGGTAAGTGTCTTATGCAAGTTTCTTTAAGTTTTGGCACACACCTCTCTAACCTTGACAGTACACATTCTGTATAATTATAAGTTCAAGCACCAATATAAACTTTTAACTTAATATGACCGTATCAGTTTAACTAATTAACTTACCACTCTCACACTAACCTTTGGCTCTACTTTTTGTGCCCACCTTGGCAGGCGTCTCCTCAGTGTGTGCTTTATAATCACAAGAAGCACCATTCCTGATTTTAACACATGTAAATCATAGCTCTTGACTATGTCCAAAAGCTCTCATGTAGCCATAGCTAACAACGTAGCTAACATAGTTAAAATAACTAATAACCAACAGTCTTGGACCTACACATGATCCATTATTATAACCAGGATTGCAGCACCAGGTAAAGACTGGGTCATTTCAAATGAGCCTTGACAGCATGTAGAGATCTTTTGAAAAGACTATGCTAGGCTTCGGCATAGGATAGGTGGTACTGTTCCTCTCTTTTGTTACAGCGCTTGGCCACTATGGCCAGGTAGAGCACCAGAAGTATGAGCCAGTAACAGGCATAGAGGATGGTGCCCGCAATGAGAAGAGCCTTCTCAGTCTCACTGAAGGGTTCTTGCACCTCGCAGTAAATGGTGTAAACCACGCCACCGAGCAGTATGGCCGTCCACACGGTCACAGGCACAGCTCCAATAAGGTTTACCACTATCTTTTTCCTGCCTGATGTGCCCCAACCTGCTTTGTTAATAGTCAACAGGGCAAAGATCTTGGCAGGCAGCAAACTTGACATGTAGAGTAGTGAGTACAGTGACATGAAGATCATGACAAGGCTGCCCCGCAGGAAGCAGGCATAGGTGGCCTTCACCATGCCCACCAGCTGCACCGTCAGCAAGAACAGCAAGATGTTCCACAATCGACCTCGGTAGAACAGATGGATAACTGTAGCCACCAGAAAGAAGGGGAAGAACCCGGTGACCACAGATTCATAGGTCATCCAGAGGCTGTGCTTGTGGAACCAAAGCGCATTGTACAGCCACTCTCGAAAGTAAGACTTGCTCCAGCGGGTCTGCTGGTTGAGCCAGCGCAGGTATTGCGTTGGGGTCTCGGTCTGACATTGTGAGCGTGCCGTGAACTTGGTTTTGTAGCCGAAGCTGAGGACGCGGTTGGTGAGGTGCCGATCATCACCGAAGCTGCACTTGCTTCCTAGGAAGGTCTGGTGGTACCAGGGCTCCAGGAACTGTTGGAGGAGAGAGTTGCGGTACATTCCCAGAGGTCCACTGATGCACTGCACACATCCAAAGTAAGACTGGCAGGCCCTCTCTATGTTGAACGCCATCCAGTAGCGGACACTGCTTAGAAAGGAGATCCAGGAGTCGTACTTGTTCAGAATCTGAAAGAGACAATGAAATAACTCTAATCTTTAGCCGCGTTTCCACCGCAGGAACTTTCCCCAGGAACTAGGGACTTTGGGGTGGTACTTGGTGTTTTTCAAATGAAGTTCAACCTCAGAAAATCCCTGCTTGCGAGGTAGTAGTTCAGGAACTTTTGAGGGTGGGACTTGGGCGCTGAACATACTGATTGGTTGACTTCACGCAGCATTTTGATTGGTTGCCTTAATGCAGCATTTTATTTCAACCACCATTTTTAAACATCTGTTGCGATGCGTGCAGTAAGAGTTGTTTGCTATTTGAATCAACAATGGAAATTTAAAAAAATACAACAGATAGACGACAACTAGGTTCAGGCTTTATTAAGCTTATATGCGGAGGAAAAAATCCAGTGGGAAATGGAAAGTCGCGCGCAGTCCTACATCCCTGGACTAATTTGCCTAATCTTCACAGTACTTCACAGTACAACAGGTCTGGGGAATTCCTGGGACAAATTGTTCCGTCTAATTTCAGTAGAAACTCTGCTTTAGAAGAAGAACCGGACTGAAAAACTTGTTTGTTGAAAGATACACAAAAATGTTGCTGCATATTTAAAACTAAAATAGGCAAATGTCTCACCTGAACATCTCCTCCCACCCCACCCACTTCCAGGTCCTCCTCTAGAACTTTCAGCATCTCAATGGTGCATGCTGGATCAAGTACAGTGTCTGAATCACATACCTGCAAAACCAAGAGATGTATACAATGATTTAAAATGCTTCTCTGCAACTTTACCTCATATCTAGTTGCACCATCGACATAGGCTTCACAGATGTTTCAAGGTCATTCTTTGTTTCTGAAGATATCAGTCATATTCTGAAACAATGAAAAGTTGATGACAGCACACAGGTGTGTTCAGGACTTCGGTGAAGGCAAGTAATAAGTCAGATCTTTGACCTCAATGCTGCATGGATTCATATTACAGTGAAATTGAGGGATGGGGTGATGGCAGACTATGAAGAGTGACATTAAATTGTAGGCTCAAAAATATAAAATACCATGTTTTTTACAGTCAAAGTCATTTAGCCACCCAAGAGCAACAATTCAGTCTTGAATAGATGCTGATTATTCCTATTATTTGTAGGGGTACTTGTTTTATTATTGTGTTAACATTTATTCATGCAGTACTTTTTAATTTTATTGAATTTTTAGGTTGTTAATGGTGTCTAGACTTACTTGTATGTAATCCACAGTATCTCCCAGTGCTTTGAAGGCTGTATACATCACCTCTCTCTTGCCGCCCCATTCCTGCATGATGCAGGAGTAACGGCAGCTCCGCACCACCCTGGCCACACGTGCAGCCTCCTCGGCATGCAACGAGCCTTTCCCTCCTCCCCCATCCCCGTCGCTATGGTAATTCCCCTTCCATACCACACAGCCTGTCTGCTCCACTCCCCCCATCACCTCCTGGAAGATGTCCATCATATAGGAATCCTCTTGGCGATTCCCATCCACCACCAGCACCACTTTAAGCCCGGGAAAAGAAATGCGGCGAATGCTCCGCAGGCACTTGCGAAGGTAGTCCGGATCTTCCTGATAGGCTGCGATGCAGAGGGCCACGGTGCGCCGCAGGTGCTGAGGTCTGGAGGGGCCGCGCATTTGTCGGTGCTCCAGATAGGCGAAGAGGCTCTGCAGGAGGAGGTGGAGGGACAGAAAGGCACCGTACAGGCCAAAAGACAGGTGGTGCTGCTCGGTGTGGATGAACTGGTAGCCAGTCACATACGCCAGTAGGATAGCAAAAAGCACCACTGCTGCAAATAGGGTGGTGATGAAGATCCGCACCGCAGTGCCAAATCGAGAGGGCATCTAAAGAAGGACAAAAAGAGATATTATAACTAAGCCCAATTTCCTATTTTCCCCCCTCTCACCAGTAGCTATTTCTTTTTACTGGAATGGTTTTGAAAAAGCACAATTCAAAAATAGCAAATATCATAGTAAATAGAGACAGACACAGAGGAAGATCTAATATGTTTTAGTAATAAGAATTTCATTTGAACTAAAATTAAAGTGTATCTTACGATGACATGAACTAGACCTAATTCGCCCTAAAATCAAAAGGAAAAAAAGAGAAAGAAATAAACATAAAGTAACAACAGAAATGAATAGAAGTAGATAAAAAGGTCGATTTTTAGGACAATAAATATTTTTTGCAATTACACATTTACCTCCAAAATCTCATTAATTGTAATCCCCAATGTAATTATTCCCATTTATTTTTCTTATTAAATTATATTTAATAAAATAATCTTGTATAAACATAATTTTCTTTTTAATATAAAATCAGAATAAATTAAAGACAGTACAACCATGATGTTTACAGTATCTACTTTTTAAATAATATGCCATTATGTTTGCATTATGGTAATGAGAATGGGATTTGTTTTACATTATGTAAAGATCATTTTGGAGAACTTCTAACAAAAAAAAAAATCTAACTTTGCCTTCATTTTCTTGATATGAGATATGAAAAATGCTTGATTTTCGACAGGCTTTGTGAGATTACCCCATTAACAGAAGGGGTCAAAAGAATAATGATTACATTTATTTTATTTATTATAAATAAATGCACTGTAAAAAGTGATCAGTTGACTTACCAAAAAAAAGTGAGGAAATAAGTTGCCTTAAAATTATTAAGTAATAAATGTAAGTTGACGAGTGCACATAACTTTTTTTTTTTCAATTTCGCATGAAGTTTATTTACTTCATTTTAAGGCAACAAATTTCCTAACTGTTTAAGTCTACTGATCTCTTTTTACAGTGTGGCAACAACTGACATTGTGACAACATTAGAACACGCAAACCTCATGTGAAACTCTCTCTCTCAGTCACTCTCTCTTTGTCATTCTCTCAGGTTAATGACTTTAATTAAAGTCTAGGCCGAGTTTGGCAGGTAATCAGTGGCAACCAGACTAAGGAACAATCCCCCCCTTTCATTCATTCACTTGCCTCCCTCTCATGGAAGAAAGAGCCGCTTCACTCAGTGCCCTTATATCATAACAGCCACCGCTATGGAGAAGAGTGGCAGAAATAACGCTGACTTCCACTGAAGTGGTTGTTGATTTTTCTATCACAGTAACTGACTGTTCCCACAGTTATTTACAGCTGTGCCTGACCACTACCTAACTGTTTTACATCATATAATTTCAAGAAATACATAACTATTCCTTTCATATTAGCAATTTGGGTTTTACATTCCATGCAATAAGCAATGTATCTGAAGTTAGAACTGCCATAAATCCTAAACATTGCATGTGCACTATAATGGATTTTTTTCCCCTTTTTTGCGTTATCCTACACACCTTCTTGTGATGTGAACAAAGACAACATTTACCCTGAGGGTGAGATAGAGACAGCAGGCAGACCCTGAGTTTTATGTTTGACCCTAATTAGAGGGAATATTCCTCCGGAGGCTAGTTAGCTCAAAGGGACGGGTATGAAGAAGGGCCCCATGTCATACTCAACAAGACACCAACCATCACTCAGTCCCCAAACAAACCCAATAACATACGTGTGATGAAAGGTATAAAGATGTTCACACTGCAGCCTTTGATCACTTGGTAGGATTGTTAAGTCAACTCAAGATGCACATCCAAGAAAAGTGGCATATGCATTTATAGGTATCACACAATGTGATCTATAACGCATTTAACCTTTAAAATAACTATTCAGGACAATAGAACATCACAATGATAATATCTGCATGCTGCATTGCACCCCTGCATGTCAGAGTATATGTCAGTATCTAACCTAATGACCGAAGATGAGTATTATTTCAACTTTTCATAAATAAAAGAGGTCAGAGGTCAATAGTTACTCACTGTTGTCATGATGAGATATTCACAGCCTGGGCGAAGATCAATCCATGAGAGCTCAATACTATCAGATCCTTATTTTGCTTTTAATAATTCTATTCCATAAGCTTCCCAGTGATTTAAGGAGAAGATGCAGGACGTTGTTCTCAGGTCTCTTGTGAGTGATGGTAGGGATGATCATGGGTAATCATGCATTCTCTCAGCCTAGACATAAGCAGGTGGTCACAGATGAAACCGAAGTAGACAGGATCCAAAAGCGCTGCATGAAGTCACAGGTGCATTGCGGGTTGGTAAGGGTGAAAGCCTCTTGCCCCGTGAATTCTCAGGTGTGGAACAGATAGAATGAGGACTTTGGATGCAAGACAGGACACTGACAATGGGAGGAGGTGGGAGAGGAATGAAGGGGGGCTGGGAATCACCAGGACCGAAGAGGGAGGGCAGCAGGTGAGAGGAAGTGAGATGAATGGCTGGAAGGCAGAGCATGATGTGTTTGGGTGAATTAAGAATATAACAGTACACTATGCTAATATGTATTATGATAATAATGATCAACTGAAGTAATGATCTATTGAAACTCCCAGATATTCATTCTCCTGTCATGTGATTGGTGTCACAGCTCTTCAACTAAAAGTCTTGGTTTGTAATAGACTCCATTTTTTCATGCCAATGATGTGGTGCTTTTTTGTGCACCAATCTATTCTCTTAAGTTTTTCAAAAAAATACATTAAAAATTGAATTCATACAAAAATGTAAATGACTTAAATACATCTCATCAATTTCTTGTATTTTGATACTTTTGATGGTAAAAAATGTGTAGGCAGTGTAACTTAATGCAAATAATAAAACAAAATAAACTAAAATATAAAAAATAAAATAAATAATAAAATAAATTTTGATATTCTAGGAACAATGTTAAAAATCTAAATATTAAAAAAGTAATATTTTATTTTATTTTAAAATATGATTAATATATTAAAATAATTTATTTCAAATATCATTGATATTTGAAATATTTCATCTGCCAAATAAAGGTCATTGTGGCATAACCAACATTCAGGAAGCTGTTTCGTTGTCACATAAAAAGAATATCAACCAACCAAAGATTACATTAAATCCAAGACTTTGTTGTTTAAAACTAAGTTTTTAAAATAAAATTTAGAAATAAACAAGTAAAGAAATGAATCCAACCTTACTTTTTAATAATTAAATGCTCACATTTATAAAGAACTGATTTAACAATTGTGAAGTAAGATAATACCAATACAAATCTAAATACTTTATAAAACACATCCTCCCTCCTATTTTGGTCTCTAGGAAACACTTTTGAAACTCACTAGACCCTTGTGTTGTCAACGTATGATGAAATGGAAAGCTAAACCGACGTCATTAAAACAAATTCTGAAGCGGTCCTGTTTTATTCCGTCCTGCTGCCCACTTTTAGTTACTTAGCCTCAGGGCACTAGCAAGGGTGCCAAGAAACCGAGGGCCATTCTTAATTCACTAGGACTAATATTGTTATTACTAAAAACACACATATATGGATCTTAAAAATCATCAATTCACAGATTCTCTCAAGTTCTACACACAACCATTTATTTTAAGTTGCTTAGTGCAGTATTTCTAGAGCCTCACACACACAAAAAGCTTACAGTAGCCTATTTGTACAAAAAAACCCCACACCTACCCAACCTAAAATTCCATACTTTGATTCGCTCTCAATTTTGTCCATTACGCACACATACATTCAACCACACAATGATCATATGACAGAGCTCTTGTGCAGCATGCTTTCATTATCCACTCACACAATAAATAGGCATTAGATTAATTTAATGTCTCTTACCTTCCCAGCCCCGCAGCTGTGACGGTGGTCTCTCTCTCTCTTTCTCTCTCTCGTGGAGTCGGTGTGTGTGCAAGTGTGTCAGCCAGGCGTCTGCTCCGCTCCTCTCCACCACAGTGGAGCACAGCACCGTCCTTGTTCAGCCTCCTGCTCACACTACATCTTTATTCCAGCCACACTTAATTCAGGAGATCCCTTATCCAAAAATACAGCACCATCGCCCTCCTCCTCCTCTGCTTCCCTCCCCTTCTTTTTGTGTCTCTCCCTCACTCTCCTCCTGGAGAGTCCCGAGGCATGAAGACCCCTGATATCAGCCCTGAACTAAGTTCTCACCTGGCGCGAGGAGGACGGTGGTCCGCCCGTGGACCTCATGCCTCTGTGTCAGTGCTTTACTGCAGTGGCATCGTTCTGCAGTGCAGCCGAAATCCTTCAAGGTCCCTTCTCTGTGCTTTTCCCCCCTGCTCTGCAGTGCAGCCAGTCTTCAACAAAACTCTGGACTGTTTGAGCAGGCACCCTCTTCTCTTGGCTACACACACAACCTCTCAATGCATCCTTTATTGGGTTATTTATTTATCTATCACCCCTCCCTGCACCCCTCCTGCTGGCAGCCTGCAGGTCCAACACCGGCTGATGAAGAGATCTGCGAGAGAAAGAAGAGAAGGATAGACTGCAGCAGGCTCGGACATAATCAATATCCACGGCATCTCCAAACATTCCTATCTCAGTTGCGTCTTCTTCTGGCACCCAATGAAAACTTGCTCTGTTTTCGGAACGACCCCTCCGAAATTCACCAGCCAGGTAAAACATGCTCACGCCCTTTCTCTTCCCGGCTCTGCTGCATGGCAGGAAGAGTAATTAGCGTAATGGCTCTTTCATGGCTGGGTAGCAGCCGTGGGAAGGTTATTATGGGGTTTGCAGGGAAGGAAGGCAAAAGTGTGACTCTCCACTAGATAGCTCCATCGGCCTGGCTTCAGTGCTACGCAGTGGCGTCACTGATTTACCCCTTACTGTGGGAACGTCCTTGGATTTTAACCAGAGAAGCAATTATCAGAGACACCTCAAGAACCTTGTGAGGTTCCTTTGCAGAAACACAGAGAAAAAGTTTATGTCTTCCAACTGGGCAGCAGGCCACTACACAGCAGTTATATTAGCCAACACTTCCTGAATAGGGGTTGAAATACAGGTGCAATGAACATGATGACTTGTCAAAACATGGATTTTAAAATGGATCCATTTTGCTATTGTGCCATATAAACTGTCAAACGACTTAATAAAGTCGCTGTTTGGATTTAAATTTCAAATGCTTTAAAGGGTTAGTTCACCCAAAAATAAAAATGCTGTCATTGATTACTCATCCTCATGTTGTTCCAAACCCGTAAGACACAAATCTTCGGAACACAAATGAAGATATATTTTTTTGAATTGTCCATGTGACTCCAGCTGTTCAACCTTAATATTATGAAGTTATGAGAATGCTTCTTGTGTGCAAAAACAAACAAAAGAACGACTTTATTCAACAGTTATTTCTATCCTGTGTCAGGCTCTTACGCTGTTGACGTAACGCAAACAGTGCAGCGCTTCCAGAACACCGGCTTACCATTGGCCGCCGCTGTTCACGTGAGCACCACAATGCATGAGCACGAGTCGTTTAGCCGTAGAACTAGGAAATGATGCACTGTTTACTCTACGAAAACAGCGTAAGAGTCTGACAGAGACATGAAGAAATGGTTGAATAATGTCATTATTTTTGTTTGTTTTTTTGCGCATAAAAAGTATTCTTGTCACTTTATAAAATGAAGGTTGAACCAATGGAGTCACATGGACTATTTTAATAATGTCTTTCCTAGGCATTGAAAGTGTTGATTAAATAGCTGTCTATGGAGGGATATCAGAGAGCTCTCGGATTTCATCAAAAATATATTCATTTGTGTTCCGAAGATGAACGAAGCTCTTACAGTTTTAATGACAGAATTTTTAATTTTTGGGTGAACTATTCCTTCAAGAGTCTATGACTGGATCATTATTGCAGTGATTATTATGTTTCTAGCATGTTATGTTTGGTAACAAGACACATCATGTCCATATTCCAGGATGACAATGTCAAGATTCATCAGGCTCAAATTGTGAAAGACTGGTTGGGAGGGAGCATGAATAATCATTTTCACGTAAGAATTTGCACTTTGATCTTTGACAAAAATTGATGGAAATAAATGTTGTGATGTAATTTCCATCAAGAGGTGCATACATTTTTGGTCAATTCTGATATCGACAATGCAAGAGTCCAGCACTCTGTAAAGTCTCCTCCAGCACATCCCAAAGACTTTCAATGAATGGACATGAAGCCAATTCATGCATGAAATTGATTCTTCATGCTCCCTCCCAACCAGTCTTTCACAATTTGAGCCTGATGAATCTTGACATTGTCATCCTGGAATATGGACATGTGTCTTCCTAAGAAATTAAAAGCTACACACTCCAGCAAATTACGGCTGGAAGAACTGTTCACAATCATAATAAGCTAGAAACATAATTACTGCAATAATGATCCAATCATTGACTATCAAGGATTTGCCGATTTAAATCCAAACAGCAACTTTTTTTGGCTGTGCAGTGTACATAACGGGCAACAGCTTTGCTAAGTGATTGCAATTTTTCTTTCAGGCGTAATCTTATTCACACACATGTATAGAGTAACTACTCTATGCATGAATAATAATCTCTTAGACAGTACCACAAAATAATCAAATTCAACATTAGTTTACTAAAACACACTGAAGAGAGCTAAAAACATTAGTATTTTTCACTTTTGTGATCAATAAATGCAGTGAAGGAAATCTTTGATTCTTAAGTATGATTGATCTTGATGCAATGATCACAAAATAATTCACACTAAAATGTTTTTTTTTTTTATGTTGTTGGTGCTAGCACAAAGTTTACCAAACTATCTCTGATTTTTTTTGTCTTGTTTGTTATTCAGATGTTTAGAAATTATATTTATCCTGGTTTCTCTTTTTTTCCCTCAAAGTTTCTGAAAATAGAAAATGCATTGTGAAATCTAAATTGGTCATATAACTTAATTTTCTGAATGTACTGGTCTTATTGTGAATGGTTCATCTGTGCATGTTATTCCAAAGTAAAACATGTCTATCTCTGTAATCCTTAAATAAAGTGTATTTGGGTACAATTTAGATATTGTTTTAACAAACTCTCATTCAGTCTGGCTCCATTCTGTTATTAAATACCCACAATCCCTGTCCTACATTTTTCTTGCTTTACTCAGAAATCCTTAAAAGGGCCGTTTACTCAAAAATTCTGTCAACATTTTCTCACCCTACCCTTTCCAAATCTGTGTGACTTTCTTTGTCTGTGAAACGCAACAGAAGATATTTTGAAGAATGTTGGTAACCAAACAGTTTTGGTGACCATTGACTTCCATTTTATGGAAGAAAAAAAAAGAAATTTCTCAAATATCTTCTTTTACATGCCACAGTGGAAAGAAAATCATACAAGTTTGAAACAATACGAGGGTGAGAAAATCATAGTAACATAATAAAATCATACATAGTAACTTTCATTTTTGGGCGAACAATCCCTTTAATATTACAGAAGTACAATCTGTTACAAACAGCAATTCATATTGACTTTAATACATACTATACACATACAATGAGATTATCTGCTATTTTTAGCAGATTAATGTTTGATTCACCTCCATTACCTTACAGCACATGAGGCAGACAGGAAACTAACCCAGATGTTCGGACATGTGCTTACACTTATATTACCTCTAAAACAGTCCTAACACAGGGAAAAAGAAACCGTTAACAACAGCATACTATAAACACATTAGACCAGCTTTGGAAAAATAAGCACTCTTTATTTTATTTAAGAGACACCTCATGACCAAGCTATCATTTTATGAGTTAGCATAAATGCTAACATTTGTATTTATATGGTATTTAACCAGTTCTACTTCAGGGCAGACCCAATGGGGTCAGGGTGCCATAGAGACGGTAAACATGAATGGAAAGTTTTAGTATTGTGAAGTAGGAGGAATTTTAAGAGAATGACTAATTGTCCTGTCATATCGTACAATGATGTCATGACCTAGCCCGTCTTTATATGTACCACAAACATTCAATAAAAAGCAAACAGGCATTTTATCACCAGCCCCGAGAGGAAACCAGCTACTACAGGGCCCTTTATACAGATATGTCTTGTGCTTTTGGTGCCCTCTAACCTCAGTGTCCCAGATAACAAAAGGCACAAAGCTAGTTTATCAATGGCAAGACAGGTTTTTGGGTTTGAGAATGGAAATATGGGTGTGAAAAATTATTATGGAAAATAAAAAAAAAGCTATAACTCTTGGAGCACTTTCAAGGAAGTACCACAATCTTTTTCTCAAGTTTTTGCTGAGGGAAGATGAACCTCCTCATGACATCATCCAGCTCCTCCAGAGCGAGTTGAGCATGGAGGACAGCCACATCATCTGGGTCCGACCGCATCACCCACTTCAGAGCCCGATACAGCTCCAATAAAACATCTCCAAGAACCTGAAAAAGACAAAGGGGAGACACAAAGCACTTAGTAAGCAGATGTACTGTTTTACTGTACAACTGAAAGCCAGAAAAAAAACAAGGAAGAGAAAATAATGAGTACACCGTATGTCTCTTGAGGCAGGTGGTCTCTTGACCTTCTCCCTCACAGCAGGAGAACGCTTTTGTGAACAGTCAGCTGTTTTAGACTCACACTAAGAGGACACCAGGCGTTGCAACTTATGGTTTACCTGGACAAGCCGTCTCATTACTCACTGCAACAGCTGTACGGAGTAACAATCGTTCCTCTTACCAGAAGGACCTCTGTCAAGCTCCATCCTGGGAAACTCAACAGACGGCGATGACAGATATGACTTTGCACCCGGACCAATGCCAAGGTGCAGGCAAGGGACAGCACCGTCTGAATCTGAGTCTAGTAAAACCTGTCCTATAAAGTACATGTGCAAATATTTCAAGGGTCAGGGTACTATCTAAGGTGGACATTGGTGCTGTAAATCAGGGGGTCAAAAGTATAAAAGGTCATTTGCTGCAGCAGTGACCAGTTCGGTCTGCTCTGAGGTCATGGGATCAGTTCAAGTGTGTTTATAGAGGGAGCTTGCGATGTATTTTATGTGGACAGACGTAAAGTTTTGCAAAGTGAAGTAGTAAAAGGACAAAGCAGAAGATCTGGCATCCTGACACTTTGTATCAACCTCTCTACAAAAATAAATATATCAATACTTCTCTAAAAGAATCTTATTACAAAAAATATTAAACTACTTCAAATAAACTATTTTGAGGAAAACTATTTAGAAGATATAAAACTGTATTATTTATTGTTAAAAAAAATGTACACACTTATTATCTTATACTTACTATAACCACACTGGAAAAATATGCCAAATAATCTTTAACCCTTGATTATGTCATCATCTCATTGCATAGAAATACATTTGATAAAGGAAATAAGCGGTATCAATGATCAAGTATCTCTCTTTCATGCAATGTTTGACAGTCTTGTGATTCATGCTCCATTATATTTAAAATATGTTTAAAAAATGTTGACAGGAATAAAATTATCACACTGCATTAAGGGAGAACAGATCTGTAGTCTGTAAGGTTGGAATGTCAATCAGCTGCCAGTCTGCTGACATCAAAAGAACATTTTTATCAATAAAATGTACACATTTCAGTCAATGGTGTGATTCATATATCAAAGACTCTATGTAAGCTGTTACACACCTCTGATTGGTTAATGTAGTTACAGCTGTAACTCTGAACTTGTGATACATAAAACTTTATTGAAGGTTTCTCAAAAAGTTAAACTTAACTCAGCCTGCACTGTTCACGTTATGGACATCAATGATTTTTTGTTTGACCCGGTGGGCACTTTACCAGGTAAAATGTACCATAGTACTTTTCAACAATGTCTTGGCAACACTCTACCATAGCAGGGACAAATTTTGCATGAGTAAGGACCACCTATTTTTCTGAATATCTACAAAAGTTATCATATGGTTTGGATCTAATAATTTTATATTCATCATGCACCAAATGATCTGCAGCAGCTATAGTCGGAAATGAAAGGCATTGCTGGGAAAGTGATCATAGCCGTGGGAACAAGAGTGTCTGCTGAGAGTGATGATTAGACAGAGCATCGGTTGTCTTACACTGCAGATGACCTCTAAATAAGAGAGTAGAAAATTACAGCTGCTGCTCATCAGTCCAGATGCTGGAAGAATTCCTCCCACTAAACACGTGCGTTGATCAAGACACCAGATCGGAAGACCTAACAACCTACTCCATGTCCTCACACACAAAACACAGACATAACCTCAAAGAACGTCTTGTTTTCAGAATTTACCAGAAAAAAGTGGATGCCTTTTCACACGAATACACTCAGTGATTGGACTTTCACCTTTAGAGAAATATTTCTGGTAAATGGTGTTAAAGGATAGCATCTGTGGCATACCTTGATTTTGTTTAAACTGATCAACTGACCAATGAAGGTGACTGTTAACACCTTTATAATGTTACAAAAGATTTCCATTTCAAATAAATGCTGTTCTTCTGAACGCTCTCTATTAATCAAAGAATCCTGAAAATATGCACCACTGTTTCCACAGAAATATTAAGTAGCAAAGCGGTTTTCAACAGGGATAATAATAACAAATGTTACTTGAGCTCCAAATCAGCATCTTAGAATGATTTCTGAAGGATCATGTGACACTGAAGACTGGAGTAATGATGCTGAACATTCAGCTTTGCCATCCCAGGAATAAATGACCTTTTAAAATATATTATAATAGAAATACAAAATAATTTAAATTAAAGATTAAATTAAAATAATACTGAATAATTAATTACTTTTAAGTCCTTTAAAAAAAGCTAAACACTTTACAATAAGGTCTCATTCGTTAACATTAGTTTATTTATAAACTAAAATTAACTAACAACGAGCAATACATTTGTTACAGTATTTATCGTTAACATTAGTTAATAAAATATAACTGCTCATCTTAGTTTATTAGTTAGTGCAAGTTTAACAAACACAACTTTGATTTTAATAATGTATTAGTAAATGTTGATATTAATTTAACATCAACTAAGATTAATACATGCTGTAGAAGTACTGTTCTTTCTTAGTTTGTGTTAACTAATGAAACCTTATTGTAAAGTCTTAACAAAATGCTTTTCATATTCCTTTTAATTCCTACCACTGGACAAGTTTTCATGTTTAATTGATCACACATATTTAAAAACACTCACCTGAGTGGTTTTATCACTGAGGCCTCTAAGGACCAAAGCAATAACGTGGACGGCAGCCCTTCGAACCTCTGCTTCTCTGTCCGTCTTTATCAGGGCGGTGAGACACGTGCTCAGCTGCAGGAACCACACAAACAGAGGTCAAAAACAAAGGATGTGCGCAGGACGCAGAGATCTGCAATGCTGCACTAGTTGATCTTAATGTCAATGTAGCGGGTCGATTGATGCCTGTACACATGCACACGGGTTTGCAGAAGGCTGATGGTCAAGACGGTCTAGAACGGCCTGTTGCAGTGCTCTTTCATGAATAAGCAGGTCAGTTAGTCACTCTGACAGAGATGCTTATTCATGAAGATCTCTAGACCACTGCCGCAGCTCAGCCACTTACAGTAGATTTTCTCAGCGACTGTATGCACAAGCACTGAAAAATAAACAAACTGCTTTCCAACGGCAAGGCGTCACACATTTCACATATTGGCATAAGTATCAAAGAATACTAGACTTGTATTTCCTGAAGGAAACATCAATGCTTGCAAGGCAGCAAAAGTACAACGCTAAAGTCTCAGGTAAGCTTTTAGGCTTTGATTTTACATAAAATACTGTTGACATAACTCTCCAGATGTCCCATTTTGATCCACAGGCTCTAAAACTGATTTGATCTGGGTATATTTTAGTTATGAATGTGCATTTCACTTACATATAAAAGAAAGAACTAATTAATAAAATAACCAGCTCGTTTGTATAGTGAATTGTGCTGAACAAATACATTTGCATCAGCCACTGAAAATAGGCTTAGAGTAAAAGATTGATCTTGGGATTTTAAGAATCAATATGGCGAGTTCTCAATTAAACGAAAAGCAACATTTTTTCCCAACCTTTAGAACGCTTCTTGTTTTCTATTGGCTGTGTACGAGAATCAACATAATGCAAAACCAACACATTCTGTCACTTTTACAGGCAGCTATAAATGATTAAGTAACTACAACAAAAAAGGCTAATCACAATTCAGTATGCAAATGAATTAAAGAAAGAAAAAAAAGCAAGTATGCAAATATTATGGAGTCACCGATTAACATTATAAAAAAGAATATTTTCATTTATAGATCTATTATGCAAGCCTTTAAATAAATTTGAGCATACACAATCAATTGCTTAACTGACCAAGTTTAGGTTCATCCACTAGCACTAGCAGAAACCCTGATCTCAGCTATAGTAGTAGTATTCTTGCGTAGAGAGATGTGCATGTGTACACACACACACAGCTGTGCCAAGTAAAGAGAACGATGACATCAGACTAGAAGCCTTGGAGATCTTAAAAAGAACTAATTACAGACTAAACAACGCGCAGACTCAGCTTTTCATCAGCTTGTCTGGTTGTCTTAACTTTTAGGTTTTGAGTACTAGAGTGGTACTACCTCTTGTGCCAGTGGTCCGAGGGAAAAGTTGAGACGTTGACAGAGTTCACCCAAATTAGAGAGGCTGCTGGCACGCACACTACTGTCCTCGTCTCGTGTGCCACTCAGGAACACACCAATCAGAGGGCGACCATAGTGTGGGGCAAGGTCACCTAAAAGAAACATTTTTATTATTTATTTGTACAGATATTTAGACATATAAATACATACACTACTGTTCAAACTTTTGGAATAATTAACAAGGCTCCATTTATTTGATTATTTGATATTATTACAATTTAAAAGAACTGTTTTTTTTATGCAGATTTGGTGCTAAATTACTATTAATGGTTCTTACATTAACAAAGTTTAAAAAAGTTTTTACAGCATAATATTTTTATGGAATTTGTGATATGTTTAATATGTTTTTTTTTTTCAGGATTCTTTGATGAAATAAAAAAACAGCCTTTATTTGATAAAAAAAAATTTTTTTTTAATTTAAAGAGGTCCTATTATGCCCATTTTTACAAGATGTAAAATAAGTCTCTGATAGTGTGTATGCGAAGTTTTAGCTCAAAATACCCCACAGATAATTTTTTTAAATCACCCTGTTTAAGGGTGAGCAAAAACACGCAGTTGTTGTTTGTGTCCCTTTAAATGCAAATGAGCTGCTGCTCCCGGCCCCCTTTCTAGAAGAGAGTGGAGCTTCAAGAGCTCGTGTTAGCAGCTGATTACCTCACGCAGATGCACTGAAAATGTCAGAAACTGTTCAGCCTTTTATGTTCAAACCGGAGTCAGACGAGGATGGAGAGATTCAAGAAGAAGTGACAACATGTAGAATGCAAGTATGCAGCAGGGCATTTCTGAATGGTTAGTTGATTAATTTATGTAGCTGACGTGGACTTAACTATCTTCAAGTCACCGATTAGCATATTCTGTCATGATAATCTATAAATCGCTAGTGTGGGAACTGTTTTAAGATCCACAAGAGCCAGAGAATATATGCTGCGTGAAGAGAACAGTTTAAATACAGTTATAACTTATGTTGTCACCTTTTTTTATGACATGCTATTGCATTTGTGCAATTGTGCAGACTCCTAAATGTGCTCTACTACAACAACTTATCCTCTTTTCTAAAGCAGCCCAACATGACCTCACCCCCTTTGTTGCATGTTCCCAAGGGCCGGGTTTATGTACATTTTAGGGTTGTGATGTCACCAACCCGAGAAGAAGCTCTTTGTAGTTCCTTCCAGTTTGTTGTAGTCCTTATAAATCTCCCTTTGGATTGAACTTTGAGCGTTGTTGAGCTTTGCAGACATTTATGCTCAAACAGCAACATTACACACTAACTAAAGTTAAAAAAGTGATTAATGCATTCTTGATGAAGAAAAGTATTAATTTTAATTAACTTAATTCACCAAAAACTTTTGAATGGTAGTGTATCACAGATTCCACATAAATACTAAGCAGCACAACGGTTTTCAACATTGTTAATATTAAATGTTTCTTGGGCACCAAATCAACATACCGGTATTAAAATGATTTCAGATCATGTGACACTGAAGACAAAAATAATGGCAAATGTAAATGCAGCTTTGTCATTACAGGAATTAACTACATTTTGAAATATTACAATTTAAAAGAACTGTTTTCTATTTTAATATATTATTTCACAATATTACTGTTTTAATGTATTCTTTATCAAATAAATATAACCTTGGTGACCAAAAGAAACTACTTTCAACAACATTAAAAATCTTAATTATTCCAAACTTTTGAGCTGTGTAGTGTATAAAGAGATACACACTTAAATAATACAAATTAAACTCGGATTCTTCTTAATATCACATGTACAGTGCAAGGAATGAGAGCTCCAGCCTGAACAAACAATGAAAAAAAACACACACACACACACACACACACACACACACACACACACACACACACACACACACACACACACACACACACACACACACACACACACACACACACACACACACACACACACACACACACACACACACACACACACACACACAAAGCTGAAGTCACCACTCCTCTTCCAATCTCTCCATCTCAGTGTGAAAGTCTGAGAAAGTCCAAAGCAAATATCTACAGCATGAGCAAAGTCACTAAACTGGGATTTTAGATTAAAAAAAAAATTCCTTCTCACACTAACAGGTATTAGTGTAAGAGGAATTGACATTCTTTACGGGTAATAAAAAAAAGAATAAAACTAGATAAAGCAATTAAAATGCCTGCCAGGTGGGTCCGGAGGGATTTGTTCCCCACAGCTGATTTTTCTGGCCCCGTTTGAAATATCATTCAATATATGTATAAAACCTTCCAGAATCCATGTGCCAGGACCTATTCAGACATGAATGTCCACTTGTTCAGCTGACCAATCCTCCAAACGGATCAAAAGAGTTTTAATGGCTATTGTGGACTAGATCTACGAGAAAAAAATGGATGTCTGATGGGAGGGAAAAAGAAAAAGGGCAAGAAAAAGTGTAACACACTCTTTGATCCTGTGCTTCTTGTTAACTGTGGCCATCTGTCTCAGCAGCTTATTAGTGATTATAAGTGACATTTAATTGGAAACCAATGGCACACTTATGCAGGAAAAGGATTTATTTAATTACGCATCGGATGTGTAGATTACTAAACAGCATGTTGTGGATAGATATTAAGTTATCACAAAATCAAGGATTTAAGGATTGAAATGAATGTCATTAGATAATACTCAAGGGTTGAAAATGTAAATTGAGCTCAAGTGTGCGATGTGAAGTGTGTGATGCCCCCTGCTGTGTGCGAAGGCGCTATGAATGTGACAGAGAGCTGTGAGACTCATTGTGCGGTTTCACTGGACTGTAGCAGCTGTTGGGCTTTTTCAGAGCTCGGTCTGTTAGCGTTAAGGAGTCGGGCCAAGACGTCATGCCTCAGACCCAGACTGAATGGTCTCGAGACACAATGAATAACCGCACACTTGTGTTGGGGACACGGCACTGCACAGATCTGACAAACAGATCCTGAAATGGAGCATGTCTATTAAAAGAAAGTGTTTTAAAGGAAGAAATACAGAAAGAAAGAAATATGAAAAAGAAAGAAAGTCTACAGTCAGTGACTGTGCTCACCCATGGCCCTGCAGGCTCTCATTAAAACCTCGCCCACTTTGAGGCGTGTCTCTAGGGAGCGCTCTCTTTTGGGGGGACCGACAGTTGCCCCAGTCTGATACTCTCCCAGCAGTCTCTGCAGAATCTGCTCAGGAAAAGAGTCAGCCAACACCGCCAACCCTGAAACAGAAAAAAAGAAACAACAGCTCTGAATAAAGACTAAAACTCTGGCAGACCCCTTTAAAGACACAAGGAATAAAAAGCACCACAGGCTTCCAGAGCATTAAAATCTTAACTTAGCTATTCCCCAAAGGTTGAGAAGGTTTTGACCATTCATGGACAAAAGGTGAGATAACATTGGCCGCAAATAGAGCTGGTTTAGTTAATCAAAATATAGCACCACAAATCTGTCTGTTGGCCCAGATACAACGTCCTTGTAGATTCCAAAGCTGGTCCTAAAATAACCTGACACTCATATACAAAGGAAAATCCTCCACAAATGCAGATCAATATACCCTAACGTTCAGAAGTTTGGGATAAGGATGAATTTATGTTTTTTGAAAAAATAAGGTAAAAACAGTAATATTGTGAAATATTCTAACAATTTAAAATAACTGTGTCATTGTGTCGCCTGTCGATTACGTCATATCCGCGTTACCCACAATTTTACTCGCGTAGAAACCATGGAAACACCAAAGACACTTTAATATATTATGTGTTTTATTAGACAGGTGAGCAACTGTATGGATATACCTTTATCGGTTTTGTCTTATTCTCTTGATTTATCACGAGTGACATGTTCGGACAAAACACTATTTTGTCAAGTGTCTAACATAGCATAATCAGAAAGAGCTTTATTTGTAGTAACAGTAATACAGCAATTTCTCAACAATACAATGTTTTAATTGCATGCCATTTAGCAACACAAGTCATCTTTTATTAATATATTATAATATCCATCTAGCTTACTGCAGTGTGCAACTAGTATCTTATACCAGACACCGAGCAAATGCACATATTAATGTTAACATAACTTTCAACACACTCCAATGTATTTTTAGTATGATTGTTTTGAACAGCACTAAAACAGCACTGCATTACCCCACAACCGTGACCTGTAGTAGTAATTCAGCACTTGCTGAATTTAAGTGATTTAAACCTAACTGTAACAATTTTCAAGTTCAGGGTAGAAGGAGGTGGACGTTAAACGTAACTTTAATAGTAAAATAAACATACACACCTAAACGAAAGGAGCAGCAGCGCAACTGCACCATATAAGCGTAATAAAAACAGCACTGTAAAATGGCCCGGCCCTACTTCATACGTTAATATCATCAATAAACATGAGCCTCGTCAGGTTTTTTTCCATCAGCTGTGGAGGTGAAGAAGACAACTCCTATGATTCCAAGCTCATTCATGGCATCATCAAGCTACGCCTTTGTCATTGGTTTGAATAAGCGACCTCTAGCGGAGAAGCGTACATAATGTGCCTTTAAGAATGATTAACGTGGGGGCTGAACACATATTGTAAAGTGTTGAGGTAAAGCTGACAGTGAGTTCAGCTGGCAAAGTAATCAGGTCAATGTAATGTCCGTGTTTTATACTTACAACAACCAAGTCATTCAACCAGTCAAAACCAAGCTGTTCTATAAACGTACCATTACAACTACAAATAAATCTAAATTTTATTTGAATTTCTAAAAAACCCTCAATAGTAATTAAAATAAATAAATAAGCAAAAGCAGGTGTGATTGTGATATTTTGTTGTATTTAAGGAGTTTAGGCTGTTTTCTTTCTTGGACTAATGAATGAATTACCTTGAATAGCAGACAGATACACAAAGGAGTCTTCATGTTCCAGGTTTTCCAGAAAAAGCTGTAACACATTGAAATAATTCACTGAAAGCTGAGAAAAGAATTAGAGCAGAGTTAATTAATTCCTTAGTCTAATTATCGCTGACAGTTTTTCAGCTCTCAGCGCGTTTACAGTAATGCAAATTAAAACGTGTCTATGGCCTGCGGTTTTAAAAGATTTAAATGAGTTCACGTGAGGTGAAGTGGGATGACTTCAGAGTGAATAAAAGAGTAAGTGAATATTAATACAACAGATAAGACATTTATGTGTTAAGAACTCTGACACACAGATACAAATAAATATTTAAAACATACAGAACGAATCAAAAGAAAAAAATGAACTTCTCTGAGATACACGTTAATGGATTACTGTGTGGGTGTTAGGTCACTATTAGTGTGATGCTCTGTGCCTGTGTTTATGTGTGAATTAGTTGTATTTATAAAGCGTTGGACACAGAAGAGGCTCTTATTACAGAGAATATTAGATGAGACATTGCAGAAAGCCGCTCATCATAACTAGATCCCACGAGAGTCTTCAAACACCCTCAAGCAAGAGATTTTACACACCAAACATCCCACCTCATTTATAAAACATGGTCTAGACCCTCACCCACCCTCAACACTAGCACACAGGAGAAAGAGGAACACTGGAAGTCACTGGCCCATATAAACAATGTCACCCAGGGAAGAAGAGTCTATGCAAATCCCCGGAGATGCGCATGTGACACCGGCTCATCAGAGAGAATAATGCATATTGGAAAGTAAGTGTTTATCAGATATATAATGATCGCCTGCATCAAAGTGCAATGACAACAGTGTTTTGGGGGCCTAAAAAAATTCTAACTTTTGAAATCGGTTTCAAAGGGCAAGTTTTTAAAGTCTCTGTTTAAACTTCAAAAATGCTATTTTGTGAAAACGGTGACATCATGAGCATGCGTATTATGTGTTTAGTCTATAGGCGCATATTGTTTCATTACATACTGGCATGCATGATACAGAATTTGTAGTCGTTTTTGCGGATCCATGTGAACAGGGATTGTTTCGACAATGTTGTCATTTGTATGCGAAAAACGCAAAAGGAAAAACTTTTCTGTTTTTAGTACATCATTGTTGTGTAAATGTACCTTACCAGCCATTAAGAATAAACAGTGATAGGTAAAATGGAAATAATACGCAGGAATTAGAGTGATACAAAAAGATCATATAAAAATTATTTAATTGTATTAATTATACAAAAAGAAATTAAAATAAATATTTAAATATGTCACCTTTAACAATAATAATAATGCCTAGAAATAATGGTAATATTTTAGAATTATAATATGGCAGCGGTACAAATAAGGATATATTCTATTTACACTAGTTATATTTATACTTATAAACAGTGCAGATACTATTTGCACCTCAGTATAGTTGTACATTAAAGAGTATGCAATAATAACAGAATGTATATGATTATATATTTGTTAGAATTATTAAATGAATATTGGGACAACAAAACCCTCCTTGAACCGATAAACCGATAAACACACGTTAGACCCTTTATTTTGCATATTTTCTTGAAAATAAATGCATTTCCGATCTGATATGTAATGGGAAAAGGGATTAGAGAGAGTTCTGCAAAAGGTGGATTCGAACCTTGGGTCGATTTGCATAAAAACTTTCTGCCGTGCTTTAGCCCTATACTACTGCTGCTGTTCTAGTGTCTTCCATCCTTTTGTCTAGCCCAACCAGATGTCAGTGGGTGGAGTTAGTGCAAACAGCACTGACAACAAGGCAGGATATTTGCACTTAGTGTAAATAGACACTCTGTTATAATATATATAGTATTTATATTTACAATGCATTTGGCAGATGCTTTTATAATTATCAAAACTATATTACAAATATATATAACTATATAACAAAATATTTATGTGTTCCCTGGAAATACTATATGTATCTATTATAAAAGTTTATCATATGTAGCAATAATGTAGCAATTCAAGTCACTGCTCACACAGAATTATTTTAAAACCAAGCAGCTTTCTGTTGATCAAAACAGCTGCATGACCAACATGAACACGAGCAAAAAAATCTCTCGATTATGCAAATTCCTAGTGAAATTACTAGATTTCACCTGCAAATTTTCTGTAAATGTGACTACTTTCATTACTTAATAAAAAAATAATAATTTTTAATTCATACCAAGCCATTTTATCTGCTTTAACTTACATATATAGATACATACACATCTATATACTCACTGTTAGTAGTTTCTCCTTGTTCTGCAATGCCTCCTTGTCTCCATCTCTAACAGTGCGGGTCAGTGAACGCAGTGCTACGGCTCGTGTGGGCACATCTGGGTCACAGGCTTCCAGCAGGCACTCCGAGAAAGCTTTACTGCGCAAGGCCTCAGAAATCCCAGGATTGGGTATTCTTCCAGCTGTATGAAAGTCTTTAACTTTGGACGTTACACTAGGGTCTGTTGAATGTTTGGGATGTGAGATTGACTGTGAGGGGACCTGGGGTCTGGCTGGGAGAGAGTTTGAACTGTGGCCAGCAGGTTGAGCAGGACTGTGCTGGCTGGCTGTTTTAGGGACAGTTGTAGGGCGATAAGCCCCATGTGTGGCAATAGTGGCCCTCAGATCGGACGCTAGGCCCTGGATGACTGCCTCTTGGTGCTGCTGGGAAATCTGTTCAAGGTGGGGCAGCAGTGCAGCCATTGATGAATAATCATCTGCAGTGAGCTGAAAGAAGATATACACAGGTACAAATTGGAAGGTAATAAATAACTCTAAAAAAAAATTCTAACGTCAAGAAATGGGTCTATAAATAATGGCTGTAAATTGATTAAAACTTTTAATCACACTAATTACATAACATGCTGATTAATCAATAACAATAAACTGCATATAAATATTGATACTACCTTCCTCAAATAAATATATAAATGTATGTTTTTAAGTGTTGTGTGGGCACCAGGAAGACCAGTGGTGGTCGGGCATAGCTAATGGGGATCCAAATAAAAAAATAAATAAAACAAACTAATTTTTTACCAATTTTAAACAAATGTTTAGGTCAGAAAAATGGCATTTTTAATAACTATACAAAAAAAGAACCCTTTGGTTAAAGTATGCCGCACTGCAGGATTAATATGCAATATGTTAACTACCCATAAACACAGCAAACAGCTTTTTACTAGGAGAACTTCTAGAGTGAGCAAAGGAAAGAAGCAAAATGTATAATAATACACTACCTCTGCAGCTCCAGAGAGTAGAGTGGCCACAAGCCCGATTCCCATACTGAGAGTCTGACTCTCCACTGGGCTGTCAGAGCCACGCTCCAGACTAAGACATGCTCTCTGCAGCATGGATGCTATGAACCCAACCACCTGTACGAGAGAGAGAGAGAGAGAGAGAGAGAGAGTAAAGTAACACTGCTGATATAACACAACTTTTCTCAGCCATAAGAGGCTCATACATACACGGGCCTTAATAACAGTCAGAGTAAGATATTCTTTGTTGTGAGTTAAATGGAACAGATCTGGCCAGAGGATGATGTGCTCTATTTTTAGATGGCCCGTGTTTATCTTTTTAAAACCTCAGTTAAATGAAAGTATAAAAGACTAAATGATAAAAAGCTTAAAAGAGTTTCAAGGTTAGAATTAAAACTCAAATTCCCTAATGCACTCAGGAAAAGAGAGAACCATTTACTGTTTAAATAATGTCGAATGAATGATTTCTTCTATATCACACCTGAGTGGGTTTGGAGAGCAGCAGTGTGTGTGGAAGACCCTCACACATGATGGCCAGTGCCTGTAGCAGAGCAAGTCTCTGTCCGTGTCCACCTGCACGCCCCAGCAGATGCTGCTCTAACTCCAGCAGGGTCATAGATGAGGTGTTCACTTCCTGCTCAACCTCATCCTGCTCAGCAGCCACAGCTGTTAAATCCTGGAAACAGCCCAAAACAGACACACAATGAAAAAATATGATCTCAGCATCCACTTTCAATTTCAAGCCACTTTCACAACTGCAAAAGCCAATTTTGTTTGGAAAATCTGGGAAGGAAATGTCCAAATCTTTAGGAAAGCTTAAGATTGTTAATTCTTAAAGTCTAAAAGTTATTTTTAATACTCTACTCTACATTATGAAGCATTGGTGAGTCCTCAAACAGTGCTTAAAAACAATTCTGGACATTCATTAACCTTATTTGCTATAGACATTGTTGAGCTACATCAGAAACTGTCAGAGGTCAGCACCTGGAGCAGCAGTAGGAAAAACTCTCCAGGCAGGTCACTGTCTTTCATCTCTTCCAATAACTGCACCAGACACTGCACTCTCCACTGCTCACCAGAGACCTTCTCATATAGTGCATCATCTTCATCACTGTAAAAACACACAGAAAAAGAGCCAGTTAATAATTGTACATCAATTCGGCATAGCATTATGACCACCTTCCTAATATTGTGTTGGTCCCCCTTTTACTGCCAAAACAGCCCTGACCCGTCGAGGCAAGGTGTCCTGAAGGTGTGCTGTGGTATCTGGCACCAAGATGTCAGCAGCAGATCCTTTAAGTCCTTTAAGTTGCGAGGTGGTGCCTCCATGGATCGGATTTGTTTGTTTAACACATCCTACAGATGCTCGATTGGATTGAGATCTGGGGAATTTGGAGGCCAAGTCAACACCTCAAACTCGCTGTGCTCTTCAAACCATTCATGAACCATTTTGGCTTTTTGGTAGGGTGCATTATCCTGATGAACAATGCTTAGGTAGGTGGTACGTGTAAAAGTAACATCCATACGGATGGCAGGAACCAAGTTTTCCCAGCATAACATTGCATCCCCCACATGCATCAATGAGCCTTGGCCGCCGATGACCCTGTCGCTGGTTCACCACCCCTTTTTTGGACCACTTTTGATAGACACTGACCACTGCAGACCGGGAACATCCCCACCAAGAGCTGCAGTTTTGGAGATGCTCTGACCCCCCATCAAAATTTTGCTCTTGTCAAACTCAAACTCAATCTCAAATCCTTACGCTTTCCCATTTTTCCTGCTTCTAACACATCAACTTTGGGGTCAAAATGTTTACTTGCTTCCTTTTATATCCCACTCACTAACAGGTGCCGTGATGAAGAGATGATCAGAGTTATTCACTTCACCTGTCTACGACTTTAATCAGCATTGTCTTCTCTTCCGATTTTTCCGAATCCGCTGCTGGCGTAAGACGCTGCTGATGTGTTATCTGGCTTCCATGTAGTCTGAGGGAGACGCACACTTTGCGTCTTACGTCAGCAGCGTCACTGTGGACTCGTGAATGCGGATTCAAACAAACGCGGAAGAGAATACAATGCTGGATAAAGTCGTAGTTTTTGTTATTTATGGACCAAAATGTATTGTCGATGCTTCAAAAGAGTCAAACTAACCCACTGATGTCACATGGACTACTTTGATGATGTTTTTCATACCTTACTTCCTACCTTTCTGGACACGGACTGTAGAGTGAGCATTCACTTTCAATTGAAGGACAGAAGGCTCTCGGACTAAATCTAAAATATCTATAATATCTATTATTAATATATAATAATAAAATAAGTAATGCTTAATTTAATGAGACAAATAAGGTGCACACAAAATTACTGGAAACAAAATTTTACACAATTTCATCACTAAACACTTAAAAACATACACAGTCCATGTTAAGGCTCTCGGCTTGCTTTAAAATGAACAAAAGGGTGATCTAGCTCAGGGGTTTTCAAAATGTATCATGCCAAGGACCCCCAAATATGATGATCCTTTATGAGGGACCACTTTCTAAAATCCACCTATTTTTATGCATGAAAAAAATAAATAAACTAGAAGATAAATAGTAAGTGTGACATTATTAATTTAACATATTGTTTCCCAACTTAAATCAGCTATTCTTAATGTTGGATGTATTAACATGTAGAAGAAAATGTTCAATTAAAAATTATGTGTATAAGCAACTTTCACAATAAATGTATGTAAGCAGCTTACGTACTGTGTTAATGCAACCCCAGTGAGCAAGATAAAGGGGACTATTGAGAAAAATAAAAAGCGAACATACACAATTCTGGAAAGTATGTTACCGGCAAGAAAGAAGAGAAACATTTAGAAATGGAATTGTTAGAATGTTCAGTAGACTTTATAAATTGTATTATTCGCTGGAATTTTCTGGGGACCCCTTAGAACCTTCTGGGGACCCCTGGGGGTTTGAAAGTTTGAAAACCCCTGATTTAGCTAATCGATTTTGCCGATTAGACCATAGGCCGATAAGCTCACAATGACAAAATACTAGCTGGTAAATCAGACAAATATACCACTACTTCCCACAAAACATTGTATAATTATTGTAGGGTTCTCATTTAATAATACCTGATAAGCTCTCTCACTGTAAGTCTGGCCCCTCCTTCACTGCCAGGTGAGAACTGAAAGCCGTGTTTGACTCCGCCCACTTCTCCCAGCAGTCCACACAAGCGTTTCAGCAGCGAAAGTGATGCCGAGCGCTCTGAGTGAGACAGGCACCATATCAAAATCTCCTGACAGGATGTACTGTAGGAAACAACCATGTTTAGTCTTTTCCAAACATGATTATTACAAATACTTCATATTCCAAATGCAAACTGACCGTAAATTAGAGACTTTTTTGTTATAAAGAAAGACTGACCGTAAATGAGAGACATTCTGTTTGGTGAAGCAAAAGAGATTGAATAGTGTTGAGATGACATCCGTTAGAGCTTTCAGCAGCACTTCTGATGGATTATTACCCACTACACAAATCTAAACAGAATGTAATAACATTCTTATGTAAATGATTATATTTTAGTTTCATATAATATTGATGATATGGAGCATTAGATAATAGCTTGGCTTACTTTATATATATCCTCAATACAGCGAGTCAGCTCCCACTCCTCCACTGCATCCTGGGATAGGTCATCTCCTGCAAAAGCTTATCAGTTAATTTTGTAACGCTCAAAAGAGTATATGCAACTTGATTCAGCTTTTCCACACAACCTAAATTAAATCAGCCAAATATAAAAATCTAAACTGCAGTCACCTAACAAATACTAACCGGTTCCCTGTGCGCAGCGATGAAGGGGGGAGAGAAGAGGAAAGAGCAGGAATCGCTGCGCTAACTCAGGCCGATCTTGCACCATGGTGAGCGCCGCCCTGGTGGCCACTCTCTGGAACTGCTGTGCAGTCAGCTTGTCTTTGAAATGCAGAAGATCCAGAACCTAAATCCAGTGATATACATTCTATGATTAGTACATTTTAAAAATTATCTATAGGTTTTTAGGTAACAGATGGCAATGAATGAAAAGATGGCTTTTGTTATTATATGACTATTAGTATCTTTTGCAAACCAAATAAAACTCAAAATAACCATTATAGCAATAATCTCACTATTTTGACTGTAATGAGAGAACATTACTTTACCTGTGAACACACTTGACTGTAATAGCTCTCCTCAGAGACGGACTGCTGAGGACAGGCAGCAAGAATCTTGGCCACAGCGTCACATTTCCTCCAGTCAGAGTCGCCACCTGCTGGTCAGCAATGTGAAACACAGGTAAACATGACAGAAGAGCACATGCTGAACATTCATAGCTGTCATAAGCAACAGAATGATTTCCCATGGCATGATAAACCTATTGGAAACACATTGGGAATTTTGTTATGTCCTGGATGAACATACACATTTTTCCACCATCATTCAAAAAATGGCGATTGCATAACCTGACCGAACCTTCTGAACCCGTGCTGTTTATAGAAAATGCAAAACATTTGCTCACTCATTGACAAAGTCTCTCCATCAGTCCTAATTTTAGACATAAAAGGTTTGTTTCCATCACAGTCTGCTGCTTTTTGGGGTTAATTAAATGTAATATTCCAGGCAACAGAACACAGTTCCAGGATGTTGCATTTTATATATGTTTTTGGAAAACTAAACAAAACAACAAAAGCATGAACACAGGTTGCAAGGTATTTATACATGTATTTGTATTCACATACTTGCATGAATACTAAAAATTGAACATAACGCATAAAACACAAATAGGTACCAATGTTAAAGTATCAGTAATGAAATTAATGGCAGAACATGCATTTAAAAGGTAAACTGTTTAATGCTAGTAAATATATCAGTTTAAGCTTGCATTACTGAAAGACAGATTTTAAAAGAGGTTTTGAGGTTAGTAACAAAATATGGCTGATATTATGCTCTTTTGTATAATATTAATAAATGATAGCAAATAAGCTAAAAATATTTGAGATATATTTGATAGCTTAAAATATTATAGAACAGAAAACATGTATTTTCCACTGACAAGGCATTCAGTAAACTTTGGAACTGACACTAGATAGATGGTCTTGTAAACTTGATTCTATTCCATTCTAAATCTTTTCAGATATTCAAACAAATTCCGATGTTTCTCTGAACCCATCATCTGTACTCTTTGCTAAATTGAGCCTTACCTCCGGTGCCCTCTAAGATGGCCCTCACCACTGCCTGGACTCCTTGTGGTTGCATTAACCTGTCAGACAGCAACTGTCCACACAGGCGCCTCAGCCATGGGGGAGCTTGGGCTAGAGCCTTACCTCCCCCTCCAGCACATCCGCCTCTGGAACCTGAAGATGCCTACAAAAGTGTGACAGAGTACATCACAGCAAACAGAGGACATGTCTTAGTTATACAAATATTAACACATCAGATGGTATTGAGAAAGATAGTGGGCAACACACACCTGTTTAGGACCTCCTTGGAGAACAAGCAGCTCTTTGATGACGATTGGCTGATACACTTTTCCAAGAAGACTGTGGAGTCCTTCTTTGCAGGTCTTGCGCTCCTCTACCGTTAGTCCCTGTGGTAGATGAGAATGGCTGAAATAGTTTAACATTTAGCTTGGGCCAATATGAAACTCGAAAGACACTTAATAAATTAATTTTCATTTCATTCTTTATTATTGTATAAGGATTTTAAAAAAATTTTTTTTAGAAAGAATTCAAGATACAAAATATTGAGAATAACTAGAAAAGTGTTATTTTAGCATAATTGATATACTATTAAAGTATTATTGGCAATAATTATTGTTTAATAAATGCTGTAGAATTATTGTTCATTAATTCATGTTAACTAAAGTAGTAAAACTGAACTAATTAAGCCTTATTGCAAAGATACCTTACTATTTATTAATATTTTGAACAAGCTTTTATTTTTATATTTTCAGTTTAATTTAAGTTTTAGTTTAATTTAAGTTTAGTTTAATTTTTATTTTATAATGTGTTTTGTTATTTTTCAGTTGGTGGCCAAGGCAAAAACAAACAAAAAATATTTATTCATATTAATATTTTATTTTAAATCAGCTTCATTTCAATTAACAATAATGAACTATATATAGTTATTTTCCATGCCTGGAACAATATTAAATTTCCATGCTAATTGCAGGTTTTCCATGACTTTGGGAACCCAAGACTAAATTTAAGACCACTAGTATAATGTAGTCAAATTGTAATTTTTATTTTATTATGTGTTTTTGTCATTTTTCAGTTGGCGGCCAAAGCAAAAAACAATATATATATATATATATATATATATATATATATATATATATATATATATATATATATATATATATATATATATATATATATATATATATATATAGCATTTTAATATATAGCATGATATATATTTAATATTTTAAATCAGCTTTATTTCAATGAACAATAATGAACATGTATATAGTTCATGGAAAGTTAATATATATTAACTTTTCCATGCCTGGAATAATATTACATTTCTGTGCTAATTCCAGGTTTTCCATGACTTTGGGAACTCCAGACTAAATTTAAGACCACTAGTATAATGTAGTCAAACTGGATTAAATATTGCTTTGATATTAGTATATTTTTACCTTATTGCTCTTTGAACCGTCACCTTCCGGCCTCTGGGGTCGATAAGCTAACTGACACAGAGCTGCCATGATGTCGCCCAGGTGGCGTGTAAACACAGGAGTTGCTAGCGATGACAGTGCAGACACCTCCAGGAGCACGTTAGTGGTGATAAGTAGGCGACGTTCCCCTGCAGGTGCCACATCGTGTCGGACTGCCCCCTCCACTGCTGCCCCAAAGGCTGACCTCAGCCCCAGTGCCACCCCTACACCAGGAGCTAAATATGGGCAGAGACCCAGTGTGACCACAAACTGCAGCACAGTACCCAGTGTCTTTTGTTGGGCCACACTGAGAACATCTGGGGGAAGTGGTGGAGCTGCTTCAGGGGTTGCAGGATTTGGTGCAGCATGAATCTGGTGAAAGGCTTCCACAAGGTGGTTGAGGTGACGTGCCAGGCAGAGCAGTAAGAGAAGACATTCCTGAACAAAGCTCCAAGTTAGGTCATCAGTATCACTGTAAAACCATGTGAAGTCTCTCCTGACCTCCTCCAGAAGTTGTCGGGCTTCTTCCAGCTCTTCGTCTGCAGACATGCGCTCCCGAAGCTCTGACAGGTTTCTCTGGAGAGCCGACACAAGTGCTGTCTGTGTGCTTTGTCCATCGCACAACTGAGCCTCTGGAAAAGAGTAAGCGTTCATCAACGCATGCCATCACTAACATATTTGCAGAACAACACACAAACCTGCACGAGTTTCTTCTGTGAATGAGGCATGTTTGCCAGAATGAGTCACCATTCATTGTAGTTTAAAATATATACATCGAAAGTGTAAGCTTAGGCTATCAGGACATAACATGTTTTGTGTTTCACGAAATAAAGAAAGTAATGCGGTTTCGGAACAACATGAGGGTGAATTCATGACGACTGATACTATTACATCAACGCATGTTATGAAATAACATGACCCTGGTTATATTTTCATTCTTACCTCGAAGAGGTTTCGTTAATATACTGAGAGACTTTATTAGTACTGTGATCATTTTACTCCTCCACACTGCAATGTGTTGTCTACAAAAACTTGTCGCAAAGCTTTAACGTAACTGTGGTTGAAATTAATGAGAACGGTTTCAAAATAAAAGTCCCACAAAATAAAAGCTAGACTCACTCAAATAAATATTGCAATGACAATAATTTATAAATCATTTAATCAATCTTAATGGTAAGTAGGCATAATGTAAACATTTGTCTATCTCTGCGTAAAGGCACTAAAACTTTAATTTAACTTTTTTTATATATATTGGGGGTGAAATATGATGAAACAATGGATGAAGATCAGTATAGAGTTTATTCAACATAATACCATTTGGACAATTTGCAAGGTTCAAGAAAAAAAAACATTCTAATACATTTTATTGTTATCACTGAAACAAACGTAATATAACTATTCCTGTCATTGACAGAGTTATAAAAGGACAGCTATAGGCACAAGAGACAATTAAAGAGCACACATTTAAATAAATTATATAAAAGTTAAATAAATAGTTAATAAGTTATTATTATGTAAATAAATAATGTCTAAATAAAGTAGTGTTTAACAATAATACAAACACATCTTCCTTTCAAGAAAGACTATGTTGGTTTATAAACATGTGACACATGCAACCTTTTTAGCTTATTCATATAAGCATATCAAACAATTTAAGTACCTTATCAAAAAAATGCATTTTAAAACAAACACGACATGGTACATGAGACACGTCTCTACAAGTTTGGTGTATATTGTCCTCTCTTACTGTTGAGGGACCACACAGGTACAGGCCACAGTCACTAGCACATTTTCAAACTCTATAGAGTATTTGGTTGGGTCTAATGGGCAAGGGACCTTCCTCAGGAATAAACGAGATTTCTTCACGGGCACAGAGTTGTAGGTCATGTTTTCAACCCCGTTAATGATGCATCCATCACACAAACACTTCGCTTCCTCATATGATTTGGGGTACATATCTGGCACGTGCACAATGCTGAAAATACAACAGACAGAAAGGCATGAGACTTGTAGAAGGTCACTAAATTTGGTGAAATTCAATATATATGACAAACACAACAGTTTTATTTTATGATTTAGTATTGATATTTGAACACTACAAAACCAGACTCATAACAACTCTGCCCACTTTAACTGTTTTCCCCCTATCATTTTCATTACAGGGATAAATAAAGCCAAATAAAGCACACGGGGCATTGTATGAGTGTGCATAATATGAAATAAATGAATGTTTGAGATTATAGTGAGGCTGGTACGATTAGGTCATTAGCAATGCTTCACTGCTGAACAGGGTTCTGATTTCTCTGGTGATATTAAACTAAAGGGTTAGTTCACCCAAAAATGAAATTCTGTCATTAATCAGGCTACTCACCCTCATGTCGTTGCTGTTGACGTAGTAAAAACAGTGCAGGGCTTTGTCAGAACGCCGGCTTACCATTGGCTGACGCTGTGAGCACCACAACGCATCCATGTGATGCTGACGCAGGAGCTAGCCAATGGTGAGCCGACGTTCTGCCGTGAAACTCAGAAGTGCTGCACTGTTTACACGTCAACAGCGTAGGAGACTGACTCGGAAGAGACGAGATTGTTGAATAAAGTCGTTATTTTTGTTTGCCTTTTGCGCAAAAAAAGTGTTCTCGACGCTTCATAAAAATAAGCTTGAACCACTGTAGTCACATGGACTATTTAAACAATATCTTTCCTACCTTTCTGGACCTTGAAAATGGTAATTAAATTGCTGTCTATGGAGGGTCAGAGAGCTCTCGGGTTACATCTAAAACATCTTCATTTTGACAGAATTTTCATTTTTGGGCGAACTGTCCCTTTAAATAGGTTGTGGAAAGAGCTGTATCTACCTTGTCTCCCAGGGGGACAGTGAGCGTTCACTCTTGTGTGGTGAAGACGGATCGGCGTCCACGCAGGAGTCCGCCGAATGACTTCTGGGCTTCGGATGCAGGTGTGTGGCTTCACTGGCGCGTGTAAGCATCGCGCTAAGTAACTTGGTGTGTGCCTTGCTGAAGCATCCCATATTTCCTTCCACGATGTTTTCCGACAAAAATAAAAATATTCCAAAAAACAGTGGGAACTGCAAGGTAAAGAATAAAGAAATACAATAAGCAGGGTGCAACATCAATTTCTTTGTGAAGAAAATATTTCATAGGTTAAGATGACGTACTACTTTGTAAAACATATATCTACTTAAAACATTTTTCTACTTACCATCCTAATTTGTTTAGACATTATCGATACTCGTTCAGAGTGATATGATCAACTTCAAAGCTCAGATTGGCCTCAGGACTGTTATGGCCTTGCAAAGCTTACGCATATATTTATACTATACTCACCTGCTGTCCATCACCCAGGGAAAATCCGAGTCTATGAGGAAATAGTAATAAATATTTACTTCCGTGCTTCCTCTTTCATATGAAGCGCTATTTACACAAAGCATCTTGAAAAAATCCTTTAGACCTTCACTTTTTTTTTTATCTATTCATTAGTAGTCAGTCTGTAAAATGTCAGTTATTACTCAAAAGAACAATTTGAACTTTTAAATATGAATAATATGAATGAGAAAGTGGGAGTGTTTCTGCTCTCTTTGACAAGAAAACTATTTCATTCATTAAACGCAGTACTTCAGTCATTTATAGTTATACATTTCTTTGATAGGATAGGGGAGATACAAGTCATAAACTTATTAAAAAAAACAAAAAAAAAACATCCTTTAATAATTATCTCCATTAATATTACTCACAAGCAGTGATGCAAGACATGTGTGTCACATAAAACATTTGACAAACTTACCCTGCATTTCTCTGAGGTTAAATATAACATCATTAATAGGTATCACCAATATTCAGATGGAGAAAATTTCCCTCTTTTTGAGCATTTGTGTGACCTTTTCAAATCCCTGGAACAGTGAATGTGGAGAGAAATTGTGGGAGCCCCCTAGATGTTTTGGACGTGACAAAAGAGCCCTCGATAACAGGTCATTCATTAACTAAAATGAGCTTTGATAGCAGTTTTCTGTGGGGTTGCCATCATGGGACAAGACCAAGTGAATTTCCCAACAGCATGATCAGCCACTCACAACAACATCTCCCCAGGAGTCCCCTAAGCTTCATGTATGAATTCTATACATTCTACGAAGAATGTGAAACTGATGATTCAATCACACAATGACATGACATCAACATTTAGAAACTATAATAATTAGCATTTTTCTATTAGTCTGAAATAACTAGTATTCAGAGCAGATTGGACATTTAGCCTAATATGTATTAAATATTCTAATATTTATTAATGAACCATTTCATTTTGAAATATTTGTAGTCAACTTTTTACTACTTCTGATTCGACCCGACCCATTTTTAAAAATGTAACACCATGCCAGCTACCACAGTCATGGCGAGTAAAAATTAGATATAAAAAGTTTATCTTTGATTTTAAAACTAAATCTGGCCTTACTTCATAAGAAATCTTTTCATAAGTCAACTGAACAGTAGAGAGTCAAGACATCACAGTCCATTAAAATATGCATCAGCGATAAAGGATTCGAGCAAGAGGGGCATAAAGGGGCATCACCCATTAACAAAACCAAATTGGTTAGTCTGGAGTGACCTATTCGAGAGCAAGTGTATAATGTTGTCCACCAACCATAGGATTGATTTAGTAAAGTTTATCTATCACGCCGATCCAATTCGGCTTGCCATTGTTTAATATAAGGATTTATAATAGGTTTGAGATCTGAAGGTGGATCATTTTTTTAAGCTCCCAATATTTTGAAGCATTTTATATTGTATTCAGCTCACTGCACTGACACTAGAGCACCACAGTAAAAGCACGAAACACAATGGCTTAATCATTTTAAATGACTCATGAAAGAATGTGGGTGCAGAGTATGAGAGATTATTTAACTCTTACAACTGGTGACGTAAAATTTACAAAGGAAGATGAATAATGTTCCAACCCTGTCAATGGATGATCTCACTAATTTGCTTTAGGTGTTGATACTATGCTGCAGACGGAGGACTGTGGAACAACAAACAGAACCAAGTAATCAAAAAAAAAAGCACACAAACCGATGATGGAGATGTGCGCGTGCTCTGCAGAAACAAAGACCTTCTTTTGCACACAGCCGGGGAAAGCCTTCCATTAGATGTTATCTTTCCATCAAAGAGGAAATCAACAGGTGTATTCTCTTTATCAAAATAGTTTATTTAGAAGCTTTTTTCTGTCACAAAAAGCAAGACGGAATTATTCCTTATCTCCAGGTGTCCCCATTGCAACCTTTTACACTTTCAACTAAAAATGAGGGACAAATAAAATGCAGGTTTTCACTTGAAAAGCTAGGTGGGGGGGGATGAGGGGAACAATGCAGAATCTTAAAAAAGCAATACTTCACATCACTGTCATTGGTTCTCTAGAATCATACACTAAGCAACGGGTATTGTGTCATCTGGCTTTGTAGTTGTACATGGTGAAAAACAGTAATGGCTAAACACGTGGCGGCGGATAGACAAATTCATTGGTTAAGGTGGACTTTTGAAACGGTAAAGGCTCTGAAAACGCAGTTCTAGATTCTTCGAGCAGGACCGACATTGAATGTGCAGATGGGTCCAGGATGGTCCAAACATCTTAAGTATACACCTGTCCACCGTAACTCGCCCCATAAAATAACAGGATTGAGGAAAAAGCAAATAGAATATGAGGGAGAAGGGATTGTGGCAGGATGAAGAGCAAAAATGAGCACTGAATGTACAGGGTTTTTTTATCTTTGAGACACTACAAGTAAACATTCCATTCTCCTGCGAAAACAAACAAGTGAACAGCGCCACTTATCAACTTTATCACATCGATATAAAATCTAGACAACCTCTCTCTGAGGGCAAAACAAGCAGAAATGTAACTGCAGTCTCTTTTCCCTAGGACATTTATGTGATACGTCCTTGGAGTTCAGAACGGCAACCATTTCACCATTTCTGGCATACACTGGGCAAAAACGGATGTCCCAGAAGTTGGATGACACCAGGTTTATTATTTCCCAGGGATTTTTGCCCTTTTGCGGGCTATGGCGTCCTCGACAGCCTTTAGCTGTTTTAGCAGCTCCTCGCGGCGAGAAAGGGTGCTGCTCGGCTTGCCCGAGCCAGAACTAGAAGCGGAGCCAGAACCGGATCCAGGCCCGGTCGCAGGAGGTTTGCCTGCAGACACGGCAGCAGGGCCTTTCCCAGAAGACTTAGGTGGAGGAGATAGAGGACGCTTCCTGGAGAGGGGAAAACAAAAAGTATTGACAAAACATTTGTGAACATGGGATATTTTTTTTAAGTCTTTAGTATTAGTCACACAATGATATAGCTTTTTGTTATAAAACACCTTGATCCACCATACACATAAAAAGGAACTAAAGCCGACAAAACATGGGAATTTTTTTTTTTAGATAAAAGCTATACAAATAGCTCGCAGTCACTCTCAATATATCTATACGTTGCACGTTATCTATACTAACAGACCATATCAAAGGGAAATTTATAGTTCTCATGCGAACAAATCAAATGAATAAATTTATATACAAGCAAAAAGAAAAATTCAAACAAGAACATATCAATTGACGGAAATCACCACATATTTGTAGGGATATTCAGAAGAGAGTGACAAAAGAAAGTGGAAGTGGGTACCTTTCTCCTTGTGGTGGCATGGGTCGAGGACCCTGACCTTTGGGCCGATCCATTCTAGGAGACAGCGGGGGTCGCCCGGGCATTCTCCTATCTCGACCTATGGAGAGATCAGAGAGTGGTGCTTGAGGAACTGAGAGAGCAGATTGCGCTGAGGTGCACCTCTGATTTCTGGACATCTTTTGAGCAAAGACCTTAAGCACAACCGTATCCGCTCTGATATCAGATTTCTAGAGGGGTTTTCTGATGGACAGTAAATGTGCCATGTTGTGTTGTTTACCTCTGTCAGGTGACATCGCTATCCTCTTGCTGAGAGGCGAAGGGGGTCGCTCTTTATCGGCAGGAAAGTACCTTTTCCTATTGCCTCTGTCGGTTTGTTGCTGGCCAAAGAGGAATAAAGAAGTCATTTATCCATCATGCACTTCTACACACCTGTTTGAACGTGAAAGCACCTTCCCCATTTACCTTGTTTAGCAGGGTGAGTTTGATGTCCTTGTGAGAGCCGTATCCTCCTGGAGGACCCATTGGCGGCGGGTGCATGGGGTGACCTCTGTTCCCAGATCTAGGCATGCCAGAGCTGGTTTTAGGGGGGAGACCGGAGGGGTCCACTCGTTTCCGCTCATCTCTGAAAGGCTCGTCTTTCTTTGGCGGTTTTCCTTGAAAGGACACCACACAAAAAATATTATTGATATACGATTATAACAGTTTTTACTATTTTGAATTATTTTTATATTTATATTTTTGTTTAAGTTTATTGTTTTAATGTGCTTCTCATTTGTATTACTTTTTAATATTTCGGTTACACTTAATTTTAAGGTGACATAGTTACACTGTAATTACTTGAAGTACTGAGTAATATTTATTAACTGAATGTACTTACTATAGAGTTATAATTTACTTATTACTATAGTAAATGCATGTATTAACGTGTAACTGTCACCTTAAAAAAGTGTTACCAATATATCTACTTAGCTTTAATTGATTTTTATTTTGGTTTTAGTTGTTTTAGTACTTCAGTAGCACGTCACAATGAGGTTTCATTCATGAATGCATTAGTTAATATGAAATTAATTATTTTTATAGATAGTTTTCTAATATTTACATTTTATTTAAGTTTTAATTTACAATAACTATAAAATTATATTTATGGCTTATTGCGACTGAGCCACAGTACCTCTGTCTTTGTTGGGAACCCTGTCCCGTGGAGGGCCCCTTTCCTTGCGTGCATGGCCTGGAGTGGGTGACCGGGAGCTGGCGGAGGACACAGGGCTGGCCAGGTCAGCGTACATGTCATCAGAGTCAGCACTCCTGACCGAGCTGCTGCTGGAGGAGGCGGAGGATACAGATGACACGCTACTAACCGACAGAGACCTGCAAAACCGCAGACATTCTGTGATACCATGATATTTACATATGATCTTTTCAATGAAGAGGATTTTTGTTTTTAAGTTGGACTCTACTGTCTGTGTGCATAACATACCTAGATTTGTGCGATCCGGAACGGGACCGGGAGAGTGAGGCAGAGGAGGAATGGGATTTTGAGCTGGAGCCAGAATAACTGCTGCCACTTACACTGCCACTCACTGTTCGCCTGCAGGAGAAACAGACAGGAAGCGAGAGAGAAATGTTGGTCACGCACTGGAGACAGAATTAGTGTGGTTAATTGGTGCAGTTTGCAAACAAACCAGTTCTCACAGGTTACAGATTTGGTTCAGTCTGATGAATACATCATCAAATTAACTGTTCTGAATCAACTATCTGATAATGAAGCAAGAGCTCTTATGTACATTATTTATATTATATATATATACCCGTTTCTGGTCTGTGTCCCTTGGTAAGAGATGGCTTTGATTTTAATAGCAATTTTAAAAATTACTTTGTAAAATATATGCTTTGTATATGTATGTTTAGTTGCTTTAGAGTAAACAGACTTCAGGCTTCTGCAATAATCTGTCAATTAAAAAGAAACCAAACTTAGCATTCATGAATTACAACCATTAAGGTTATATATTCTCAAAAAGGGTGGTGACAGGTTAATGTTCATTCAGACATTAGAGAATTTCTGTAATCATTACAAATATGCAAGTAAAAAATCCAAAGCAAAAGGAATAACATACACCTGTGCACCCGTGTCACATTTGATGTTTTTCTGCTTGACAACCGAGAATGTTCCTCTGCAATTTTTTAAATGGAAGCCAGTTCTCATAAATAAAATGAATCTCGAGAGAGTATGTCACAGCAAAATGGTAACAGACACTACAGACTTCCTTTAAATAAACACGATTTTAGCACACATACATTTTATTATTTTTTATTATATACACTACCACTATTCAGGAGTTGAAGCGTGAAAAAGTAAATAGTAACTGTTTTGTCCATATTCTTTGAATTTGCTAGGGCAGCCCCCAAGGTTGCAGAAAAAAAAACCTTGTGGCGAAGTCACGTAGTCCGTGAGGAACAGATCTGCCTTTGTAAAAAAAAGACCAAAAACAGGATGCGCTTTCTGCTGTCTCTGTGAACTTGAGGTCAAAAAATAAACCAAAACTCATTCAGACATGAGAAACGTATCTATGAAACGACAAGCAATTGTCAACCAAGTGGAAAGCAATACTCAGATCATGTAATTCGTATGAAAATGCGCATATAGGCGTCCACTTCTGCGGAGATGACGAGTCAGCATTGTTGACTTAATCTCTGCAGCCGAAAACGTTATCAAGAAAGTATTCAAATGCATAGACAGTCACCTTGCTGTTTTTAACGACACGTCATAATTACTACTTTTGCCGGTGCGGCAAACTGTGGTAATGTGCGCTTGAGCGCTGATTGGGCTTTACAGTCCCTGACAAAAGTCGTGTCGCTTATCTATTTTGTAGAAACACCTGCTATTAACCTGATTTTTAATTCATCAATTGGTGTTAGAAATAGCTCATATGAAAAGCTAAAACCCTCCCAAATGATGTTTAATGCACTGAAATAAATTAGTTTCACTGAAAAAAGATTTATCATTTAATTAAGACAGAAAGGTCAACTTTTGGCAAGACAAAAGTTTTGTCGCCTATACAGAAATTGAACAAATTTACTGCAAATACAAAAATATCTTGTATGACTTCCATGAGCTTGAAGGACTGCATCCATGCGGTTTGGCAAGGACTCATACAATTTATTGATGAAGTCATCAGGAATAGCAAAGAAAGCAGTCTTGCATGCCTCCCAGAGTTCATCAATATTCTTGGTTTCGTCTTCCATGCTTCCTCTTTCATCCTACCCCACATATGCTCAATGATGTTCATGTCTGGTGACTGGGCTGGCCAATCCTGGAGCATCTTGATCTTCTTCGCCTTGAGGAACTTTGATGTGGAGATGGAAGTATGCGATGGAGCACCATCCTGCTGCAGAATTCGGCCCCTTTTATGGTTGGGAATATAAGAGGTATAAGATTTCTTGGTATTTTAGACTATTGAAGTTGCCTTCCACCCTGCCGATCTCTCGCACACCCCCATACTGGATGTAACCCAAGACCATGATTTTTTCGCCACCAAACTTCACTGTTTTCTGGGTAAATCTCAGATCCATGCGTGCTCTAGTAGGCCTCCTGCAATATTTGCAGCAACTGTGGTGTAATTCAATCTGAAAAATCCACCTTCTGCCACTTTTCCAGCGTCCATCCTTTTAGCAGGCTGTGGGCTTTGGCAAATGCCACACGTTTTTTCAATTGTCTTTTGTTTAGTGCTGGCTTCTGGGCACTGATTCAACCATGGAGGCCATTTCGAGACAGAATCCGACAAACTGTTCTGGTTGACACGGACTTAAGGTGATCAGGTCTTGTGGAGCTCTGCTGCAGTGGAAAATGGGCTGGCCTTGGATTTTTCGAGCCAACAAACGGTCCTCTTGAGCAGTTGTCTTGCAGGGTCTGCCTGACCTGGATTTGTCATAAACGTCTCCAGTCTCTTCAAATCTTTTTTTTTATCCTCTGTAATTGATGCTGAGACACTTTGAAGGTGTCTGCCACATCAGCAGTGGATCTGGTCTTCAGCCTCTTGATAATCAAAACTTTAGTCTGAGGGTGAATCTTAGGCATGTTTGCAGAGGTCTAGTTGCAGTTGATGTGAAGGTCTAGTGTACTGGGGTTCTTTTTATACACACCTGAGATATAATTGATCCATTATTAGTCACAGGTGAAGCTCATATGACAAGGCGACAACACTTATGTCTTTGCAAAAATTTACTCAATGGGCTTTACCAAGCTGTGAATATTAGAATATTTTTTGACAGTTTCATTTTGCACTGAAACAATTATTACAAAAGCTGTTGGGATTAAAATGAGCAATTTCTTGTAAAAAAATCTTGTTAAGAAATATATTTCAGCGGCACTTCAGTTCAATTTGTACACAAGACTTTTGTCAGGGACTATATATATATGAAAGTGTTTGTATGTATAATATATATATATACACATACAGATAATATATATATATATATATATATATATATATATATATATATATATATATATATATATATATATATATATATATATATATATATATATATAAAGCCTCATTATTATGATTAATTAATATATAATTAATATACATTTGACAAATTTTTCACATGCCCCCCAAAATTCAAAATGACAGCTTGGACAATCCAAACATGAATCCCAACATGTGAGCTGCATAATGAGGTAGCAAGTAAATTCTCAACATAACACGTCCCTAACAGACATCTTCCTAATAGTGCAGATTGTTCAATTGGCTATTTCTTTTGTGAGTGTTAATTTTTTTGCCAAAGGAGAATAAGGCAAAAAATATATTGTAGACATGGCCAATTAAACACCTACCAACCACAATACCCAACTGCAGAGCAAGAACCTAGAAGTTTTGCATGGGCAAGCACCAGCCACATATCCAGATGTATCCGATGTGTTCTAAATGCCAACTGCATCTGGCCAAATGACATAATGATAGTTATGATAGCTATGACAAATTAACAAAAGCTTCTTTGTGCTGAGGTATCAGAACCAGCGGGACAGGAGATTTTCCTGAACACCCACACAGGGTATTCCACATCCACAGTGAAACTTCACTCTCACTGCTAGAGATCACTGAACCGTGTCACATGCTTCTTCCGTGTGCTGAAAAGCGGCCTTTCTTAACCCTCACTATCTCTCTCACACACACAAACAAAAACATAGAGATGCCGTGTTCAGCCTATAAGGTAACATATGCAAATACACTCAACACACAAAATGTCAAACACACACAAAAAACAAAAAAACAAGCACACTAATCAAGATAAAAACAAAATCTCCAGCTCTTATGATGATGCAATCTTAAATAAAGAACCTTAAATAAAAATTCCACTATTTATTACTAACCCTCATGTAAATTAAAATAAATAAAAACAAAACGAATGTATTAATAAATGAACGTTATAGGGGTTTTGCAACAAGATACAAAATGACACAACTACTAATAAATAGTACAAAAATAAATGTAATGGCGTCAAAATCCCAGTCTAAAGGTCCTTGCACACGGAGATCGAAATTCTCATCCGAAATTCACACGTGTTAAAAAATCGTTTTCACACTGCCTCTGAAACTTTTGTCGCTAATAAAAAAAATTTAACCGGGTTCGATTTTCTGCGTTTTTCGCATCCGATTCTGTAGCAAGCATTTTGAGAGGGGTTTTGACAATTCAGAGCCACCGGATTCGTCACCGGACTCAGTGTGCAAAGACCTTAATTTAGTCTGCTTTTTTTTGTCTCATTTTAGAACTTGACAATTCCACTCCTTATGTGTGTCACCTCTCGTGTTTAACAAAATAAAAAAAGGTGTAAAGGTTTGGAATAGTGCGGTCAACTTAGATACAATCCCTTGAAAAATATCAATATATTCAATACCATTTTTCGATACCACAGGGAAAACTGTCATATATGTATTTAACCATTTAAAGGGTTACTTTAGCGATTTAGCATATGGCTTTGTATCAGTAGACACCCGGGAGTATATTCGAACGATCGTGCACTTTTTAATTTGACGCACAAATAATTACAGAACATTCATTTTTGGGTGGACGATCCTTGTAAATGTCCATAAAACAACTTTGCAAAGAGCGATAGTTTATGTTAGTGGCAGAATGAACATGTAAAGTGTGCTGTACCTGCGAGGTGGGTTGTGCTGTTGACGTTCTTTCTTACGTCCTTCTCTCGTGTTTGGGGGTTCTCTCGGTTCTCTGGGTGCAGGAGGTCTTCCAGGTGGACGAGGATTGGGGGGCTTTCCTGTCTCCGCTATTGGCTTGGGTGGTTTCCCCGGCTGTTCAGGCAACGAGGGGCTGGGCATAATTTTGGGAGGTCCTTTCTCCCTGCGAGGAGGGGGCAGTGCACCTGGCTTCAACGGGTGGCTAAATGAAAATATATTATTTTCACATGGATGCAGTGAGTAAACAAGGGGGTCCAGTTCTGACAACTACAGATAGAAACAGCCAAAATGCTAAGCCTCAGTGTTATTGATTTAACTGGCTGGGTTGATATAGATTTGAAGTACACCGCTGTTCAAAAGTTTGGGGATTCTTAAAAGTTTCTGAAAATCATCTGGTATGCTCACTCAAGTATCAATTTGTTTAATTTATTAAACAAATATAGTAAAAACAGTAATATTGTGAAATATTACTACAATTTAAAATAGCCTTGAATGTTATGGAGCATTCATTCATTTTTAGTTTCGCAAAAAAAAAATCTTAAAAAGAAATTAAGACAACCATAAATGTTAGCATTGTAATTTTACTGTTCTGTAAAATTACAATGCTAACATTTACGGTTGTTTTACTTTCTTTGCTTTCAACCACTGAGCTTTTATTTTGGCAGAAAACATAGGGAGTTTTCCGAAACTCTTTGTTGACAAAAGATTTATAAATGATTCTCATTATGAATTTGAGGAAGATGAATGTTGCGTGTTGCATTCCCAAATGCAAATTATAAGAGACTCAAACTCACAGCACTTGCAGAGCAGCCTTTACTGTGAAACGAAACTAAAAATGAACAAATGCTACACTGAATGAATGCTCCAGAAACATTCAAGTGCATCAGACTACATTTATATAATTACAACAGGGATTTGATGATTGCACTAAGCCATATCACATTCTCACAACTATGCATTGTCAAAATTCAACCGTAACAGCGGTTCAACTCCAATTTTTACTTGCATTTGCTGCTTTGAATGTGTGTATTTACCCTTTCACTGCAACAGGAGGCTGCTCAGCTTTGTTTTTATTAGTGTTTCTTTGTGCCGAGGGGGTTGGTGAGGGCGAGGAAGAGAAGGATCGCGATCTAGATAATGGGAAATAAAGCGATCAATAAAAGCAAACGTTCACAGCAAAAACCAGCCATTCATAAATGTGATACACCGAATGTACTGAAAGTCATTAAATTAGCATGACAAATCATCATATCTTGCCTAGAGCGGCTTCCACTGAAAGAGCTGTGCTGAGAGGAGTGACTCGAGTAGGAACTCATTGATGAAGACCGTGAACGAGATCGGGAATGGGAAGAGCCAGAACCCGTGAACGATGAAGAACGGGATGAAGACCTGGAAAATTGGAGAAGTGGATGAATAAAAGCACCACCCCTCTCCTTAAAGAGTTAGTTCCCCCAAAAATGTATTAATTTATTTACATTCCAAATCTGTATGACTTACGGTATTCTGTTTGTTCACAAAAGACATTTCTGAAATTATTTAATTAGATTTTGCCCATATAATGAAAATCAGTGGGGTCCAAGTGTCTTTCATTGTATGTACAAAAAAATATATCTTTCTAAATATCTTATATGTTCCACAAGAAGGAAAGCCAGACATGTTTGGAACGACATGAGGGCAAATGTAAATGATCATTTGATTAAATATTTTTGTTTAACTATCCCTTTAGCTAATAAGAAAACTCTTATCTTACCTAGACGAATTGGAAAGAGAAACTGAAGATCCAGAGGGCCTATGTCGCCTACGGCCACGCGGAGGGGAACCCATGAGACCAGGTCTTCTCCTAGGGGATTTAGACCTGCGCCAGGGGTCCTTCCATTCATCTGGCCTCTTGGGCAGTGGCACCATCTCCTTCTTAGTTGGTGGCTCCAATGGCCCTCTGAAAAAAAAAAAAACTTAATGAAAACTTAATGAAAACCAGGTTGACTTTCCACATTCTCATTGTGTCATTGACATGATAAAGTTGGCACAGATTTATCATCACCTCACTGAGACTCAACTGAAGTATAAGTCTTCCTTAAGAAAAAATCTGTTCCATTTCCTGAAAAACAATAGAAAACCCCCCAAAATATGCATGCCAATGGTTGTTATGAAACAATACCATAATGTAAACAATATAGGTTATTATAAGACGGCAAATGTTACAGAGACATTTCCAAACTAAACTATTTCTCATAAAATTACAGAAAACTCATGACAGTTCAGCAAATGACAGTTTTTACTGACAGTTTATCAAAGCAATTTTGGATGGACATGAAAGCAGCAGACTATAATCTCTTCACTGACTTTGGAAGCCATCCAACTATTCATCAGGAAGCAAGAGCTGCCAACAAGCTTCTCATAAGAAGCGTCAAATGTCTATTCATTCATATTGGTTTATGGGACAGTCTTATATAAGTCTTTGTAATAAAAAGTACATGCAAGACTTTCCCATTTGTTACCACACAGCGGACCTAGAAATCTAACTTAGTCAGCTATTATTCAAAAACAATTTATTAGCTCTATGATTTAGTATTATATTTCTATCATTGGTAACTTTAGCCAACTTAATTTAGTGCTCTCATGTCCCATGTGTTTTTTGGTAATTAAATAATAACCACTGATCTTACTATGTAATTTACCACTTCTATGGATAACACTGAAGCAAATGTAACATGTCTGAGTTTTAGTTGGCTACCATCCAATCACCATATCAGAAAAGGGAGATGATATCAATGATATAAAAACACTACCTCATATTTCCTGCACACTTCCTGCTCTGCAGACCAAGTAAACATTTGTTTTCTGGCAACTAGATATCTAGCTTTCAATCTTAAGTGTCTTACTTCCCACAGAAGAGCGGGAAGATGTCCCCAGTGCTTCCGTTGAAAGAAATAACCGTTAATAATATTTGTAAAGTTATGCCTTAAAAATGTTTGGTTATTGGCTTGTAGTTAGCAGGGTTAGGAATAGAAAATCGATTCAAAGAGGACATTTCTGCATGCGCGTTGTTTTCACATTCAACGCGCGCACAGGAGCCACCTCTTCTATAATACACGGACCATATCAGTTCCATTTCACTACGCCAAATGAGATCAGTTTTTTTAAAAAGGCCCTAAAATCACAAACATGTTTTTACAGTGTTTTGAATATCTCATGCACACTTTCGAAGTTTCCAATGTTGGCAGCTCCGTTATAGCATATTGGGAGCGTTATACTTTGCTGTAGATAAAAAAATAAATAATAATAGTTAAAACAAAAACTCAAATATAATCACCTTTAAATAACTTTTTCTAAATAAATAAAGCAGTCATTTTTATTTTGTTATAAAGTGGAGACCTTGGGACTCTAAAAAGAAAGAAAAAAGGGTAGACGATATAATCGGATATTGCGATATTTAAGGCGATTATCGATAAAATATTTTTTACATATCGCCCAACTAGGGCTGTCGATATTGCGATTACAGTTTAATATGCCGTTTTTTAAAGCTCTTTATCTTCTGTATTATTCAACAAAGATGAGCAATAAATCATTCTATAGTAATGGTGGAATCTTTAAGCACATCATGATCCGATTCTGGGAGGAATAATCTGATTCCAAAACAATTCTTGAACATTTTTCTTATTAATCTTACTAGTAAAACTTAAAACAAAAAAACGTTATAATACATGTCATAAGTACATTTTAAAATAATTACAGGAGATCTGCATTCTCACTGATCTATTATGAAATATTAGATGTGGTTTGTCCTGTCTGTTTGATAATTTGAGATATTACTGACTGTGTTTACATACATTTTGCGTCATAAAAGCATTTTGAGATGCGCAAAGATGCATGCGCTCTTCACAAAGCGCGGTGTGAGCATTTGAAACTGAAAGCCTTCTGTCAGTGACTTAACTATTTTTAATATAAGCACACTGCATTCCAAACAACATAAATTAGGGCTCCATAGAGCATTTGTAAGGAAAATACTTACAGACGAGAACACACACACACACACAAACACACAGTAAGCGTAACATCAAGCAAAGTGCAAGTTTCTCACAGTGCATATCCAGTGCAATGAATCCTTGAATGTCACTGTAATTCGCTTCAAACTTTCCAAACGTTATGAAAGATTATTTTTTGGTTTGAGTGGTGTGTGTGGGAGGAAATGGAAGCAAGCAGAATACAGTGTTTCTAAAACACACGCAGCGCCATTGTGCACCTGCAGTTAAAATCTAAGTTCAGAATTGACCCAGAATCACTGGAGAGAGAATCTTTGCTCCCACCCCTATTGTATAGTATGACCAACACAATATTAGATCGATTAAACAGTTTTTTCCTTGCCAAGTTATTGATTCTTCTGCAGACTGCTTTACTCTCGCGTGTCATGTAACCAGAGTGTAAATAGCAGCCTTTGTGGTTACAAAATCGTGTTTTCATATTGCGATATTATCACAAATGCAATAAATCACTACTCTCCAATAATCTCATGTGGATGTTCATGTGGGTATTCATAACTTGAGCTGTGCTAAATCACAGTCAGAAAAGTTCTGGTTCAGAGTTCCAGACCATTAAATGCAGTAAGCAAACTTTAGCGGTCACATCGCCTGACCAGCTGGCCCTCCAGTAATCCCATTTACAAGTTTAATTTCTCTGGATATTCCTGCACTATTTCACAAAAGCAGTTAAGGCAAAAATTAAAGGATGGGAGTTTTTTTAAAAAGTTAATCATTAATCCCTGGGTTAATTGAAGATGATTACATTACAGCATTAGTTAAACTAAGGGCATTCCACATGTACACTTAAAGTGTGCCTTTAAATGACTAACGTGATCTAGCCTAGGACCTGGAATGTCCTTCTAGATGACGTCAAAGTAAACAAACCTGAGGCAGACTAAGTATTGCAGAGTACCTAAAAATAGAATGAAGCAGAGCTATTTTTAGATGTGGAATCTGAGCTCACTTTCCTGTTTGTACAGAAAAAAAGGAAGAACATTATTCCGTGAAGAAATACTTGATGCAGAGCAGTAACATGGTAAATCCCCCAAAAAACAATACAAACAAAAAAATCGAATTAAGTAACAGTAAGAGGGGAGGCAAATCCTTAGTAATATGGAATGTGAATGCTATTCATGAAGACTTCCAATTGACAATAAGGATAAACATGTTTATAGGCAAGGGTTTTATGGCAATTTGTTAAATGATTACACATATACACCATCGCTCAAAAGATTGGGGTCTCAAATATATATATTTTATTTTTTGAAAGAAGTCTCTTATGTTCACTGTAAGGATGAAAATCAACATAGACTTTTGCCGAATTTATATATAATCGGAGTGGATACGTCTGCTAACTGTCACAACTTTATTATGGAGGGGGAATTTGTACTAATAGTTGAAGTTGCACTTCGCTTGTGCGCGTTACGCTCCATCTTGGAGCGCACGCACAGGTGGCTGCCTAGGGAACAGTAGACTGATATGGATGGTAAGTTTAAGTTTGGCTTTGGGAGGAACGAAAGCACCCCGCTGTGAAGGAAAGGAAGGTGCGCTGGATGGAATGCGGCAGCAGCACAATAATGGCTTCATCTTATCTTGTTTTCATAATTGTTGAAGCCAAAAGTGATTAATTGATTTCACCTAAAAATTCACACTTTTTTGTTCATGCATTTATGCTATTCTGGTCAAATATTTTGATGTATTGTAACATGCCTGCAGACAAAAATAGACTCATGAAATTGATCCCTGCAGAGAACATCAGAGGATATGTAAATGTTCAAGACTGAAGTCATTGCATTGTTTCCTTTTCACAGGAACCCGTTTGCTTGTAACCCAACCTTCAGAAGATGATGAAACTTTCAGACACACCTCTTTGAGCAAGTTATAAAGGTGTGCTGTACTAAAATCAGACTCACACAGTAAGAAAGCATTGAGGAAAAACATGATGTAACAATGCAGCTCAGCATATCACGCAGGCTTACGTAAATAAATAAGTAACCTACAATTCAACCTACAAGTACAATTACACACTACCTATCAAAAGTCAGCTTGGTAAGATTTCGTAATGTTTTTGAAAAGTCACTAGCCCTCAACAAGGCTGCATTTAAATGACTGAAAAATACAGTAAAACAGATATAGTGTGAAAGATTTTACAATTTAAAATAGTCACTTTCTATTTTAAAACTGAATTTTCAGGATCATTAGTACAGTCTTCAGCGTCACATATAATATATGGATTTAGTGCTCAATAAACATTTATTATCAATGTTAAAAACAGTTGTGCTGCTTGATATTTTTGTGGAAGTAAAAATGGATGCCTTTTCCAGGATTATTTTATAAATACAGTTAAATGAACTAAAAAAAACAATATATTTGGAACATTATAAAGGTCTAATGTCATGTTTGATCAATTCAATGCATTCTTTGCTAAACAAGTTAGCCTGGCGTGGCCATACTCAATTCTAGTCAGAATATGAGTCTGATACCGCTCCATTGAGCTTTGATTATGGGGCGTGTTTCAACCGAGCCAGGAAAGACCTCAATTGGATAGACCCAGAACCAATCAGAGCAACAGAGCGACGCGTAACGTTAGTTGTCAAATGTCAACAGAACTCAACTGCACTGTGTTGCCAAGTCTGTGTTTTTCTCCATGTCCGCAGGTTGAAGTGACCCCAATTATGTGATTATATAAACCCAGGAATGCGAATTTTAGCAGGCAACCATGCCAAAATAACTAAATATTTTGCCAACCAAACGCCATTTTTTTCCGGAGATCCCCCCGGAAAGTTATTGTTTTGGGCTATAGTTTTGACTAGCAACTGTGCGAGACATTGCAAAAAAACGTCGCAACCCTGTCTGCACGCGCGCTGGATTAAGTAACGTTACAAGAAAAAGATGAGTGTAAACGATCTTTGCCAGTATTGTAATAAAAGAATTTAAGGATACACAGAGTACTTACCAACACGATCATCGTTTCTGAGAGATATAGTGAAGGTGAATGCATATACGAACAAGTTCTCCGTTTAGGATAAGAGCAAATTCAACCCAAAGAGCATTCGATGATGTGGATGATTACGTTACTGTTTATCATCCGTCCATCATCGTCTAAAACCCGCCCTGACAATTTCATTGGTCCGAACAGTTTCTGTTCGGGCATAATAACTCCTCTATGGATCGAGGCCAGACCGAATTGCCCAAGCAAAAAAATGTGTGGGCGGGGCTAAATTCGGCTGGCATCCAGGCTATAATCAAGTATTATTTTACAAAAAAGAAAAATCGAACTGTAGGCTAGATTAGCATCTCTCATTTTAAACCACGTTATTACTTTATGAACATTACACACGCATGAACTATACATTTTGTCAATGCATTATGAGGAGAAAAATTACAGCTCCAAAAATTTTCTAAACGTGAGCACACGCAAGAATTACCACAATATTTCATCATCATCGCTCTGTGAGGGCATGTGTCAAATGGCCCCAGGTGTGCTTATCTCATTAAAACCAGCATGCTGTCATAAGGATGTGACTTCAAGTGATTGAATTGTTCATTGACGTCATATTTCATAGTGTGAGGATGTGAATGTTATGCTAAATCAGAAAGTTCCTCAAAAAGGTTCAGGCTATAAGCCACAGTTAACAGGTTAGAAGCTGCATCATCTGACAAGCTAAGCCTTTCCAAAAATCACTAACAAATTAAGACCCTGGAAAATGCCATTCTAACAAAAGGAGAGAGACAACACTTCTTGTTCGTATGTGTCAAAATAATGTAATAAAACATCCGGAAAAGCAAAGGTGCAGGTCCGTCCCGAGCATGTGGTCGGGCCCAGTATGAGTTAGAGGAAGCGGGATCAGACGGATCAATTGATTGCCCCTAAAAATACACTTTTTCCTTGTTAGCGCATTTTTGCTATTCTGGACAAATTTTTCATGTATTGCTTCATACCAGCAGATAAAATTTGACTCATGAAATTGATCTCTGCAGAGAACAGAGGAGGATATGTTAAATGTTTAGGACGGAAATCATTGCATTGTTTCATTATCACAGGAATCGGTTGCTTTGAAAACACAGGTGTAACCCAACCTTCAGAAGATGATGAAACTTTCAGACACACCTCTTTGAGCAAGTTATAAAGGTGTGCTGTACTAAAATCAGACTCACACAGTAAGAAAGCATTTAGGAACAATGTAACTGCAGCTCAGCAGATCACACAGGCTTACGTAAATAAATAAGAAACCTACAATACAAATTACAATTTAGGGCTGGGCGATATCTAAAAATAAATTCTCTCTCGATATTGTCAACATTTTTACGATATTCGATATATATCTCGATATGTTTGCAATTGCTTTTAAATAAATAAATAAAAGATGTATTTTGCCCCTCTTAAAAAGAAAAAAATTTAGATAGAACTATTTAGAACCAAATTAAATACAACATGTTTAAGTTTACTGAACAGGTCGGGATGACCAAAATCTTAAATCATGATACGAGTAATTTTATTTTATTTTTTTAAATGTACATTTATAAATTACAATTTATATTTTGAATTTGATACATATTTTTTTAAACATAAGCAAAACATGCAAATTACAAACAATATGACAAAAACAGTGCTTTATTTTCAGCTACAGTGGGTCTATTTAACAGTAGCAAGTCAAGAAATAGACGCAAAAATCAAATGTATATTAAAAAAACTGCTCAGTCTTCACTCTAAAAATTAACTATAGGCTACACTGATTCTTAATAAATATATCAAAGTTGTTTAGCCAAGCATGGGGTGGTTTTCTATTTTTCATTGTTGTTTGATAAACATTAAATCACACTGAATATGAGGTCCGGCCCTTTAAGACCTCCACGGACCAAATTCATTGTAACACACGATTTCTCACTCAACTCTGTACGTCGTTCACTAAAGACAAACACTACTGTGTTTACCTGAATACTCGCCAGGACGTGCATTTTTACATTTGTTTGACCACTGAAACAATAATCCATGAAAGAACTGAATCGCGATCGTGTGTTGTCTGAAAGGCATGTGCGCACGCTTCAGGTCAGAGTCCGGCAGTGCGTGCACGTCCCGCGCTATTATTTCTCTCATCCGCTAATATTCAATATATCGCCCAGCCCTAATACAATTATACACTACCGATCATAAGTCGGGTTGGTAAGATTTTGTGATTCTTTTGAGAAGTCACTGGTGCTCAAGGCTGCATTTAATTGATCGAAAATACAGTAAAAACAGAAATAAATATTGTGAAATATTACAATTTAAAATAAACACTATTTTAATACATTTTTAAATATGTTATGAAAAAATTTAAGGAGCCATTACTTGTCTTCAGTCAAATGTTCCTTCGGAAATCATTCTAATATGCTGATATGGTTCCCCCCCAAAAAATTTTAGCCTGGTTAATCACACCTCAGCTGTGGAATAGTGGGAGTGTGGGGGACGAGGATAGAAAAGAGAACTGCAACACTCATTATTCAGACAAATTAATATTACATTATGAGTGGAGAAAAATAATGGTCTACACTATTGTCTTCTGTGTATCAGATGTCAACAGAACTCAACGCGTGACATCGCGTTAATGATCAGACATACCGCTGTATCAGAATAATGGTGGTTTATATTTGGAGCAGGAGAGTATGTGAAATATGTCTGTAAAAACCTGATACATGCTCGCTCCTCTCTGGATATGACCACATTTGACAGTGTTGTTAAACTCATCACGGCATCCCGCGCAGAAACCGCTCTCATACATCTTGCAAAATAACATTTTCCATGTGTTGGAATTGAAACTCCAGTTCTGACCTCATTGTGGGGAAAATACAAACAACATTTTTTGTGCTACTATACTGAGAAACATACACTTACGACACGCATATCTGAACACAAAGCTGAACAGGCAGAGGTGAACAAACACCACCAAACTGGTCTTGTCACATTTGAGTTCTCCGCTGTAATGCGAAATGAGTCTATTCTCATGAATAACACAGAGAAACCGATGACTTAAAAGCATACCCTCCAGCCACAGCAGTAAATCACTACTCCGAATGAACACATACCTCACTTTTCATGACATTGGTTGCCTCATTAATAAACATGAGTGCTATTGTTTTTATTGACCTGCAACCCATACATATCGGTTAAAAAGGCACAATACGTAATATTTTTGGATTAAAATATCCAAAAACCACTAGAACAATGTTATTTTGTTGACTTGAGTACTTGAATTATTCCAAATGTTTAAATCCAGAGAAATAAGCGATTTGAACCAGGACACAGACCGTCCGTGCATCGTCTATCAATGACATTGATACAAGCAGAAGCGGTCGCTGGCGGCATAATAAAAGCCTTTGTTTTGAAAAATCGATTTCTAGCGGCGAAAAATTACATATTGTAGTTTTAACATTCATGACACTTTAAATAGATTTTTTTTTTAAATAAATGTTAAAAATTTTACTGACACTTTGATCAATATAATGCAACCCTCACATGAATGAAAGTAGTTTTTTTTTATAAATACAAGCTACCTGAAACCAAACTTTTGAACGGTAGTAGTGAAACACATTTTTGTGAGTCTAGTCTGTACTGTGGCTTATTCTTCATACTCATGAAGATAATCCATAGACAAAAAGGAGTAAGAATAAATTTGTATCAATTTTACATTCTACCAAATTTTTGGCACAGAAAAATGGTTCCTAATAAGATGGTGATCAATGACGGTCAATGGTGACGGTAATAAGACGGTCAACATACATTAAGAAGAAGAATTTTGAATATGCCAGAAAAGTAAACCACTAAAGGTGTACATTTTGACAGAACTAACTGCATCAACAAGTTCTGTATACTATAGATAAACTCTCTGACACCACTCATGTTTACAAAGAACATCTGAATGAAAATATCATATTTCATCACTTTCAACCTTGATATCGATTTATCACCTTTGTGACGTACAATGATGAATCCTACAAAGACAACATGAAAAATGACGCAGAAGCACAATTCCAGTATTGCAAGAGCTGTCTGACAAAAAGAGTCACACAAACAATATAACCTGTTTTATTGCATACTTAACCATTCTGTGCTATAAATAGGAAAACAAACAAGTTGTGCCTCGATTTTTCACCTCCATTTATTTTATTCTTGGCTTAGCACAGTTTCAGTTCCCTTCACATTTCTCTTTTCTCCTCCACAGGTGAAAAAATGTTTAAGTACACAAGAAAACGTGACAATGAAAGAAAGCGTAGAGTACATCTACATGCAAAGTGGTGAAAACCACAGAGTAACTGCCAATTCAACAATCAATTGTGGAATGTCACATGCAGCCGAATGATACAGATTAAGGAGAAGCAGAACAATAGATCAATACAAAACAATGAAGGGGGCGACACAGAGGAATATACCAGACACCAACACAATGGAAAAGAGAACCAGGATCAATTCCTCTTCTGGCCTCTCCACATGTTTGGACAATCCTGATTCCATAAAAATACATTTCCATTTAAAAAACAAAAATCTCCAACATAAAGACATACTTCAAAGTAAACATAATTAAAAATATTTTGATTATGACTGAATTTTTAAAAAAATATTGGAAAAAGCATGTAGTGCAACAAAAACAATGACAATTAACACTTTTTAATTGCCAAATGGATTGTTATACTGTAGACCATGACATATTGAAACATTTTCATAATTATTTATTGACTGTTTCATTCTGCCAATATAATGTTATATTTAATTACATTTATTTAAGATAATGCAAACACTTGGGAGAAAATAGAAAATCTGAAGTGTGTCAATATATTGGATCTGTGCATTTGGTCTTAAAGTGACAGCAGGCTAATATACCTGCAGCTGTCAGTGTCATTAATGTTAATCAAACAACAAAAGCATCAGTATAGTTTTATTTAATGCCATGTCAGCATCTGTGACTGTCTCAAACAAAAAAATAAACTGATTTAATAACTTGAGTAGCTTTAATAAATATCAATGTATATTTACTTCAATGTTTATTTACTTCATATAGTTAACTACGGTGGCCCAGTAGTGCACAACACAACACAACGAAATTCATAAATTCACAACACAATGAAATCAAGCCACAACCCACAACTAGGGGTGGCACAGTTCACAAAACCACGGTTCGGTTCGTATCACGGTTTTAGAGTCACCGTTTTCGTTCTTGTTCTTTTAATCGTTATCACTCCAGAAATGTTCTTCAGCATATGATATAGCTTAATTATCCACAATTTAGGATACAGTATTAAAAAAAATTGTTATATCATGTAGAAGTGGTTTCTTAACCGACTTTCTACTGCTTACGCTGTCCACCGAGTCTGACACATTGGCGGAACATTTTTCATGTTAATCATGTCAATTTTGATCAGAACAATGCACTGTGGCTTTAATTCAGCGTGAGCAGCTTTTTGCCCAAACTTCAAAGCCTGTTAAAATTATTAAAACTACAAGCATCTCTTAACTTTAATGTTACATTTATCATGTGAACTACTTATATAAAGCATGTTATATGAATGTGTGTTTGGGACAGAGGGGAACACCAGACGCATTTGCAGCAGATATATGTTGCCCATCATAAATCAAAGAGACAGACAGGGGTCGGAGGAGAACACTGGAAAATGTGACAGAATGGACAATATTCGTCTGTATTTGCAATACACGAGCCGGGGTTCAGCACTCCATACGCAGTGCTTCTGCCCTGACACTGCTTGCACGTGCGGTGGTGAAGCCGACGCTATACGACGCTGGCGCATCCTCCAACCCCGGGCAGCCTTCCTTATCTCTCCCACTTGCCATTCCTACACGTGACATGACCTGCAGCACTATACTTTTACTGTCTTTTACTGTATGTCCACACACCTCTTATTTTGTGCGAAAAGGACACCCACTGTCTGGGGTAACATACGGGCATGAGGCTACATTGTGCATTTGTCGAACCGTGTGACGCACACGGCCCTAACCGAGACAAGTGAACTGAACCGGTTCGGATGTTTTTTCATGTACCGTGCAACCCATAGCCACAACACAACAGAAATGCTTAGCAGTTCACTTTTAACATAAAAAGAGATAAGAAATTCCAAAGTGTTCGGAACTTGTTCTTGTTCTTATGAAACTGGAACCATATCGACTCGCCCGGATGAGCCCAGAATGGTTACCCAATGAGAACCGTTTGGCCCGGCGGTGGAAAAGCGGCTTGAGGAGGAGGGCTCCAATTAAAATATTTTTTATTTTACTCAAATTTGAGAATTTTGTTTTTTTTCTTAAATCGTGACCCCAAGAATCAATTTTAATTGCATCGTGAGATTCTAAAAGATTCCCACTCATAATTTCTTCTGTTAAACACCTAACTGAAAATATTCTATACTTGTATCTCAGCTTTATTGTATTTGTCCTATTGTTGATTTAAATTTGAATAACTGAAATAAAACAAAAAAACAAAAAACGATTATATATATTGTTAGTAGGGTTGTGCCGATGGACGATGATGGCTGACCAACATCACGATGGAGCGCCACTGTTGCGAGTGCGAGTGCAAATAAAATTGAGAGTATAACTGAAGCATATATGCTATTTTAAATACTGTAGTCTATGCCAGATATATAGCCTACATTTTTAAATAATCCATTTTTTAAGAATGCGTGTTTATTTTAGCACTTCTGTCGGTGAAACAACACACTACAGCCTGTAAAACATTTAAACGATTATCAGTTAATAATGGTAACATAAAGATTAAGACAATTTAATATTAGTTTAAAAAAAAAAGTTTTATTTCCCCGCAAAGATGCATCAGCTTTGAGATGAATGTGGGACACGAGCTGACACCTTCTCGAATATCTTCGTCTTCATGTTTTCTCATGATGTTGCAAAGCAACACGTGTTATAAAACATTTGAAGAGCAAATTTTATCTTCCACAGGGTCAAGACATTTATGTTTGATTATGCACTGCCAGAGAAAACAAAATTAAAATCGGCGGTGTGTGTGTGAATTGCGCTATTCAAATAAACTTGACACGCCAAGTCTAATAAGAACAAACTGTGTTAAATAAAATTGGAAGTAAAAAAGGTATTCGTCCTACATTGTTTTTTTCTTCTTCACCACTGTAAAGCATGTGAATGGGTAGGCTATAATAGACTTAATTATAAGTAAACGAAAGGAAGAAACGTTTACAATTCCCTGCGAAAATGAGTGTGACGCGAGTGAAGATTTATGAAAAGAAACGTGATGTCCAGTGGGATAAAATGGACTAACTGTTAGCCTTTTGGTTATGCCTTTTGTTAAAGTTCACGGAAATCGAAAAATCGGATACCAACATATTTGAAAAGCTGACAAATCTTTAATTGGGCTCAGCCTCCCTCTCTCATTCGGCATGAATCCTTATGTTTCCATGGCTGCGATGTAACTGCGAATTTATTTCCTTTGAAAACAAAGCTTTGTGCTTCACTCCTGTGGTAATATATTCACGTACAACAGCATTCACATACAAAACACGGGATAATAACGAAATTATAGTTTTAAATAGAAAATAGTATTTATGTAAGGAGGTATATTAAAATAAAAAGTGCACAACTCTTTACTTAGTTTCCCCTCACGTGCAACCTAGCCGGGTGAGTCCTTATTTGGGTTAGCAAAATAAGGAAATAGAAAATAGTATTCATGTAAAGAGATAGTAAAATACAGATATAGTAAATTATATTTTTTATTTAAAAAATAAATAAAAACAACGATATCGTCCATCGCGATGTTTTACTGTAAACATCGTCAACTGCCAATTTAGGGGACATCGCCCAACCTTAATTGTTGGTCAGTTAGTCAAATGTGGTACTAAGGTACAGTTTCAGTTATGAAATGGTGTTGCATTTCCATTATTGCCATTTCAAATGTCAATTTCCTTAAACGAATCAGTCAGTATCTTAAACCCTAAAACAGTTGAGTAGCGATGACCCAATATTATGAAGACACACACAAAAAAACTTGCCTTGACAAATTAGGTAAAGCCTAAAATGGTGATCATGCACACCTTTCAACGTCACAGGGAGTGAGCACACTCCTCTCTTCTTCACCACGCCTGGGAAATGGTTCACACAGTGAACATCCAGGTTTAATGATTTCCTTCCTTCATTCCTTTGACAAGCCAAAAAAATTCCCTAATTTCATGATCACGTGCTTGCTACTATAATGAATGTTCAACATCATTTACGTCAGGTCCTTTTAAGACATAATAGATGAAACTTTCACCTGTGTTGCAGGTAATACAAAGCTATGTAATAATATTTCCAAATTCATGCAACATTTACTAGTTGCAGAGGCTTCATTTCCACACTGTATTGACAAGTTTCATGAGGATATTATATGGGAAAAAAAACTCTTACAACATACACTGCATATGTTGCACAATAACACACATGAAACTAAATTTCTGCTAATTGGCGAACCTGAGAGCAAACTTTAAAATGATATAGATCAGTGGTTGAGACACGCTTTGATCTCGCAGCCATGTGGTCACATGGTTCATAGAGCTCTCAATAGTTCCAATAGTACATCTCCACTGTAATGGGGTTCAATGCTGGAACTACTGGTCGCTCCGTGACACACTTTACTTCCACATTACTCAGTTCCTATGGAAGTCTATGGGAGTCCCGTAACTTTGTTTTTCAACGGCTCTGGCTGCGAGGTAACATTTAATTGCGAGCCTATTATTTATTTTGTAAATAAAATGTTGTGCTTCACTCCTGTCATAATATCATAATAAAACAGCATTCACATACAAAAAAAAATTGTTTGGCCGGCCACTACCGATGCTATTCAGCCTCTACCACCGGATGTCACGTTCACCAGCACAGATCTAGACCACCGCGGTGGTAAAAAGCTGCCACCGTCACAGCCCTATTCAACATTACATATAATTGAAAGCTATCAATTGTAACATTTAATAGGCTTTAAATAAAAATTATATTTATTCAAGTGTTCTATTCAATCATCAACCAGATTCAGATGTGTGTGCGCGTACTCATCTGTAACAACGCACGCGGCGCATCGCAAATATGGAGTTCTCTTTCAAGTCTTGCGCTTGAACGGACAAATTCACATACAAAAATACGTCAACATGCCCGTCTTGGCGATTAAGACTTAAACAGTCAATAAAGACGTTTGTTCATGTGTGACAGACAGTGTGTGCATTATTTCTTAAAGGGAAAGAAGCCTTTTCATTCTTTGTTTTTAATGTTAATCAAACAACATATGACAAAGAAATCACTCTCTACTCTTGACTGAATAGCTTTTGTAACTTCAATAATGATTGATCCTTATTTAATTTATACAGTGAATATTATAATATGCAATGCTATTTTATATTTGATTACTTTATTACATTCCTGTACTTGGAAAACCTGAAAAGTACTGTTTATTTTATAAGCATATTTGCTCTATTGTATGTATTTCTGCTGTTGCTTTTGATTATTTGTTCTTATTTTGTTTATTTTTATTTGACAATTGTCCTAATTACCCTGAACATAGCATATACGAACCGTAATGAAACTGTGACCGTAAAACAGTGATAGAAACCGAACCGTGAGTAATTTGACCCGTTCTACCACATCTGACACACATCCTATTTTTAACTCTTTGCGTTCATTTAACACTTAACTCATTAAAGACTATTCTTACGAGGATACTCAACAAAATGAGAATTTTGGCCCGTTCAAGTGTGAAAGGGAACAGTGCGGTTGATAAACTTCGATATAGGTTTATAAATGATTTACCTTACAAATCTGATTAAATGGAGCACATTGCTTTCCAGATGAACATTACATAAGCAACCAAAACTCACTAAAATATAAATATAGATAAATATATATAATATATAATATATATATAATAATACACCAATCAGGCATAACATTATGATAACCTTATTAATATTGTGATCGTTCCCCTTTTGCTGCCAAAACAGCCCTGACCCGTCGAGGCATGGACTCCACTAGACTCCTGAAGGTGTGCTGTGGTATCTGGCACCAAGATGTTAGCAGCAGATCCTTTAAGACCTGTAAGTTGCGAGGTGGTGCCTCCATGGATTGGACTTCTTTGTTCAGCACATCCTACAGATGCTCGATAGGATTGAGATCTGGGGAATTTGGAGGCCTAGTCAACACCTCAAACTCGTTGTTGTGCTCAAACCATTCTTGAACCATTTTTGCTTTGTGGTAGGGCGCATTATCCTGCTGAAAGAGGCCACAGGGAATTCCATCATGAAAGGGTGTACATGGTCTGCAACAATGCTTAGGCAGGTGGTACGTGTCAAAGTAACTTCCGCATGGATTGCAGGACCCAAGGTTTCCCAGCAGAAAATTTGCCTTCTTCCCATAGTGCATCCCGGTGCCATGTGTTCCCAGGTAAGCGACACACACACCCGGCCATCCATGTGATGTTAAAGAAAATGTGATTCATCAGACCAGGCCACCTTCTTCCATTGCTCTGTGGTCCAGTTCTGATGTTCAAAATGTTCACTTGCTGCCTAATATATCCCACCCACTAACAGTTGCTGATATGAAGAGATAATCAGTGTTATTCACTTCACCATAATGTAATGCCTGATCGGTGTATTTATTTATATATTATAATAATCTTTGTCTCCGCACAACATACAAAAAAATAGGAGAAAGTATTTTAACAATGAAAAATTACACACTTCAGTTTTAATGAACAAAAGGTAGTGTGTACTTTTTCACTTTCAAATGAGCTCAGTGGAACTGAAACTCCATGTTTAAAGACACAGGGGCAAAAATTATGATCATGCATTTTTCAAGTTTACAGAAATGATGTAAGTTACATGAAATTTGAGACACAACAGCGTTCTTTGAAGTCAAACAAACTGTGTAGGTGTGAATCTCTCCCTACCTTGCCTGTTAAATGACTCCATGCAAGTATCATGGGACAGATTCATGCATTTAACAGTCTCCCCCTGCGGAATTCTGATAACATGAGTGATTTATTCAAGTGAGCCGGAAATTTGTTGCGTGGGATCTTGGCTTAATTAATGAAATGTGAATCTTTTTTTTTTTTATCCAGGAAAAATGAGAGCTGACATGACGTAGAAGGTCAAAGGAACAGCACTGGTGTGGCCATGTGATATGAATCTCCAGGAAATTTCCCATAAAGTGGCTATAATCAAATATGCAATCTGAGTCTGTGGTTAAGTGAATACAGTGATAAAGAAATTACTGTGAGGGGAAATAAACCCAACTTGAAAAGACTATTGTTATAATGTCAGGAAATACCAAAATGCCTGAATACTTAAAATGCGTATTCAACTGACAACTGCAACTTATTGCAAGTAATCAAATAGAATAAAAGTCACCCTGCAGTGCTTTCCACAAAGTAAATATTTAATATAAATGTTAATTCGGGCCAACGCTGTGTTTTAAAATTCATTTCATGATTTTTTGTGTTACATTTTAAGAATACTTTTTCCATCAACCAGTTAAAATGCACAACACGCTATATGCTGCGTCAGAGATATGCACACTCTTATGTACAAGCCCAACACAGATGAGAAGCGTATGGCGGAACGAGTGAATGAAGACGCGCTGAATGAAAATGCAAATTCACTCTCTGACAGCAAATGGCACTGATGGAACAGCAGAAATGCAGCTGTTACTCTGATAACACCATACTGCGATTCTTTCTGTTTCCGAACAGTATGTTTTTAACAGCCATTCAGATTTTTGCATTCGCAATTGTGGTGTTCATCACAGCGCCAAATACTTAAGTATAGACTTAACAGGCTATTTATTTTCAAACAAACATTATTACATATTTAATCTGGATTACAACATGCCTTAGATCTTGATTGAAGATTTTCTGATTTTGCCAATCTAACGGAAAGAAAGCCGCATGCGTCTTGCAGAAGAACATTGTAGCCGGAGCTACTTCGGTTCTTTTTGTGTCTATGACAAGCCACGCAGGTACTGGGCGGCTCCGTAGTGGTTGGCATGGCATCCTACTCACTCATATCAATATATACACTATAGTCTTAATATAAACACTTATTATAGGCGTACCATACCATAGGATAAGACAAGAACACGGTTTGAAAGATGGTTTTATGATGTACTTGCTCATATACATTTTGAACCAAAAAAAGGTACATACTGCACCTTCAACAAAGAAGAATAACCTATTTAAGAAATGTAGCTATTGCTCACTACATATTGTTTGTTTAAATTTAACACCATTTTAGCAGAGGCTATTTACATGGCAAACACAAGGTCAATATCACAATCCCTCATTATATATTGTAAAGTGTTACGTTGTTTTCATTCTTTTGCATTACATTTGCTTATTTTATACATTTGCATATTGCTTTATTGTTTTTAAATGTGCAGAGTTCTTTTTGTTATAATAAAGTTATTAAACCTGTTGTAGTATGCCAACTTTTTTTTAATATTATCGTCACAATCATTAAGTCCATCCAGCAAGACCAACAGAGAACAAAATTGTCCCCTCTTGATGAACTGGTAGGAGAAGCCAGTGTGGATTTTTTCTCATATGTAATAAAAATGACTTGTGCCTCAGAGCGAGCAGACGAAATGGAATAAACTCAGTCATGTCATCTTGCTTTCGTAACCGAATGTCTGCTGTTTAGGAATGCAGTCGTGTAAGACAGTTCTGGGAGGTAATTAACAACTTTGATGATAGACTTTGGCTAAGGCATTTCAGAATGACCAAACCAACACTTCAGACGCTGTGCAACAAGATCAGTCCACTGGTTAGTTCAGTTAAATCATCCCATCAATTTGTGAGCTTACAGCACGCACACTGAACAGACTCTTTTAAAATTGAAAATGACGGTCAAATATTCCCTCTAAAAAAACACGAATATTCGAACTATTCGAACATCTAGTTTTTGTCAATAACAGGACAAATTAATACAAAGAGACATAACTACTTGTATAGGTAGTCTATTTAAGTTTAAACATATTTGACAACGTATTACCTACACAAAAACAAGTAAATCAACTATTGGCCAAGACCGCAAACCTCACTCTCTCACCCTCACCCTTTTTTGTAACAGGGCGTGTGACTCCGCATCCGAAGATGAACGAGTTCTAGGCGAATATAGCCGAGCATGACGTCTCATCACACCAGCACCCAGTTTGCACATAAAAATGAGGTGCTTATATTTACAAAATGAGCCTACAAAAGCAGAAATAAGCCCTTTTAAATAAAGATCCATGTTTAATCAAAAAAATAATAATAAATAAAATCACGAAACTAAAATGTTTAGTGAAATTAGGAAATATTTAAGAAATCGTTCATTTAGTTGTATACATGGGTGCTTATATTTTGTTCTCATGTCACAAGTAGTAATGTCAAGGTTTACGGAGTTTTACTTGATTCTTTTGTAGTGTGGTTTTTGGTGAAGTGTACTAAAATAAATATCATCATCTGTGTACATTAGCCAACTTATTCTCGACGCTTTTTCCTGATGGTTTATAGAACAATTATTCTGAGTCGCCCTCTGTCGTTTCAAAGAAAAGCACAACGGCTAGCGCATCAAGTATAAACGCCTCGTCCGTTTGAGGAGGAGCGCACGCAGTCAGCGGAGGCTCACGCTGTGGAGCCAATTGAAAGTATAAACAAGACTGAGCTAGCACGGCCACTCGCAAAGCAGACAGCCACGCCTCTACTACCGCGGCCATTTTTTTAAAATTCAAATATTAATTTTCACCTTCGAAATTTGTTTTTTAAAAACTATTCTAATATAAATTAAAATTTAGATTCTGACCAACTTAAATGCCTCTGATTGGCCCCTGCGTTCACACACTCAACAAACACTGTAATTTGGCTATCAAGCTCAATGTTGCAAAAACATTTAAATAGAAACCTTTGATGCTTACGCATGGGAGCATTTGAAAGCAGCCGGCTATCAGCAGGTACCGTATTGGCCCAGTACTCTGTACTGCAGAAAAGTCGGTACCATTAAATATTTTAATTTTTAAGGGTGCTTTCAGCCTTCCACACTGGCAGTTTAGTTTAGTTGCTCCTTGAACAGTGGCGCGACTGAATGTGAAAGCGATGACTTGTATTAATTTCAATAAAACACATGTAAGGGATAATCGTGTTGATGATTTACCTTGGATACAAGCAAGAGTGAGCCTGCAGTGTAATCGCCCATAGCCAGTGCAATCTGGCTGGCAAATAAATGGCAACCCACTGTCTCATCTAAAGATTCTATTTGCAAGCAGCAGAAAGCCAACTTCATGCAACGCACATACAGTAAACCCAACTGTCGTTTACTCTGCTGCACATTATTCATAGTTTTCATGTGACGTCAGACCCTCATAGGAACACCCACCTGGCAATATATTGACCGCGTTCTGTTTCCTATCCTGTGCCGTGCAGAATCAAATTAAGTGTGAAACCAGACCAACAATGCTGGGAGCACCGGGAACAAATCGCACTCGGACTGTTTTTATCGTTTTTTCATACTGAAACATTTTGACAGAGCGCCTTGATCCATATATAAGTCGTTTTTTGAAAAAATGAAAGGCTTTTAAGTGCACCTTATAGTGCGGAAAATACAGTAGCTTATTTGAATAGAAACTTGAAGAGACAAAGAGATTAACATGCAAAACAATAACCACAGTTTGTGTCAATTACATTTGAATTTGATCCTACCACAACAACAGACCAGCATACAAAAAAGGGATGCTCTCTGAATTTACAACGCAGCAGTCTTTGTGAATGATTGTATAAAAAACAATAAATTAAGTTTTACACCTTCACAAAATACAGCTATTAGTTCTAATTCAGGTGCACTCGTTGCATCAGACTTTAAGAGAGACTAAAAACGTATATCCCCAAAAGATGCATAGCAGCCAGGCAATCAAACTGTAACAGGTGATTTTAATGCGCAATCTGCATCAAAATTAGACTTTGTTCCATCTAAGACTGTAGGAAGCTTGAAACTGACCTGGGTGGCATGTTTGTGGGCGAACGTGGTTTGAGTGGCTTCTCCTTCTCATCCTTTTTCTCCCGTGGCTCTCTGGGAGGCCGCTCTCTTGGCCTTCCCTCCTTTTCATCCCGTTTCAGACGATCTCTCTCCCATTCCTCCTTCCTTCGGCGGCTCTCTTTTTCCCGTTCCCGCTCTCTCTCCCTTTCCCGTTCTCTCTGCCTGCGCTCCCTCTCACGGTGGTCTCTCTCATGCTCCCGTTCCCTCTCCCGGTGGCGCTCGCGTGGATCTCGCTCACGTTCTCGGTCCTGAAGCACAAAAAGATAACGTTTTTCAGTTGTACAAATACAGGTACACAGCTCTCAGGAATACTTAATTCTGCTCAAATGCAGCACTGAACAGTCAACTATTTTTGTATTATACACAATTTTGGTGTTAAATTTGGCCAACACATCATATTAAAAGATAATTAACATTGCATGTTAGTTTTGTGCTAAAAGCCCCTTGGAAGAAATAACAAAACAACAAGTAAAACAAATGAAAACTACATCAGTATGTACTCACAGGGTAGTACGGCAGTGGGGTCTCTGTGTACTGCACTCTGAAATTCTCATATTGGCCTCCACGCCAAAAAGCTTCCATCTCATAATCGTAGTACGGGTCACCATATGGCTCACTACCACAAAAACGGTTGTTAAAATTACAGTTGGGAAGAGGGTTTAACTGAAAAGTGAGGATAGGGGTGGGCGATATGACCAAAGTCTTATATCATGATAGAAGTAATTTTATTTCACAATCATGCGATCGTGTGTGTACATACATATATATATATATATAGAGAGAGAGTTGTTTTTGCTTTAAATAAGTTATGATATAAAAACATTTGGAACCACTGAAATGTCATAATTCTTACCACCATTCTCAATTTAAAAATAAAAAAAAAAACACTAGCATAAAACTCTCAAGCTTACTGAAGACAAGTAAACTGATAAAGACAGAGCAAAGAATACAAAGTACAATAGAACAGACACAAAAGAAATAGACCAACCTGAAAAACCTCAAGTACTAGAAATAAATACTCCATAAATTGTAAAAAGAAATCAAGTCTTTACTGTGTAATTTCAATATACAGTTATTCTTATTAATTATTACAGTTACAAACGTGATTCAGCCAAGAGCAGTGACAGATTTTCTTTTCTTTGCTGTTGTTATTAATGTTAATCAAACAACATCGGGTAAATTTGGATGCGTTCACGGATCCACAATACTCATGTGTTTTCTTTCCCAATAGTTACTCAAGTACTTTTATCAGCAGCGACTTCATGTGCGTGCATCTCTCAGAGAGCGAAACAAGTTGTCTTTCGCTGCTTGTTGCAAATCTCCCGTTTTTAAACCGCAATGCTTAAAATCACATGTAAATAGGCTTTTTCGTGACTGCATAGCACAGCAATGTTACTGCGATAGAGACAATGGTCCAAATTCTGTACCGGTTGGTAAATTTCTACTGGTTAATCAGGTCTACTGGTATATCGCCAACCCCTAAGTGAGAGGGTACAAGTTAAAATCAGGTGGGTTACACTTTGTATTGAAGGGAAGCATTTCATTTATGGTACTCACCCATATCCTGGATCTCTGAACTCAATATCACTGCAATGCAGAGAGAGAAAAAGGGTCAAAATTAGAGTATGGGTATATAGACTACATGTCCATGAGCTTTTTTTTTTATCAACAAGAAAAATGCAAGTAAAAATTTACATTAATATGTAAAGTAACATTATATATTTTAGGTGCAGTGACAGGCCATCATTTAGCCATTTGATACGGTCCTACAGTGTGATGTGCTCAAAAAAAAAAAAACTATAATGCATAATAACTGTAAAAGAATGAGCAAAATAGTTTAAGATGAATGACTATTAACCATAGGTATTTAACAAACTACCAACATTTTAAATGTAAGTAAGTTCACCCAAAAATGAAACAATTGCCATTTACTCATGAAGTTTCAGGTATTTTAAATGAAATCTGAGTGATTTTAGTCCCTTGATTGACAGTCAACACAACTACCTCTTTGATGCTTCAAAAGGTTCATTGAGATAGTAAAACAAATCCATATTCATTTATTGGTTTACCTGAATAAAATCCTTAATTTAATCTTCATCACAAAAAAATTATGTCTCTTCAAAAAAATTGGACTAAACCACTCAATTCATACCAATCTCTTTAGGAACTTTCTGAAGCATCAAATAGGTATTTGTGTGTAGTTGAGTAACTTACAAAATTTTAATTTTTTGGTAAACTAACCCTTTAATGAAGCAGCCGACATTTATCAGTGACCATAACAAGTGGAAGAGATCACACTAACAAGTTACTGATAAGTTATGATTTCTTACCCAGCATCTCTGATCTCTCTGGTTATACGATAGCCACGTTCCCTGAAGAAGTCATTTTCTTTGTCGAAGTCTCGATCATCTTCACCTATGGTTACGGTAAAACGTTTTTCCTCAAAATCTGGTTCCTGCTCTTTACGTATGGTGGCTTTCTTCAACACCTAAAATAAAAGCAGAGTTTTTTGAGTTGGAAAAGTTTGATTCAACTGGAAACTTACCATGTCTTTCATACATAATGAAAATATCATACTTAGCATTAGCGTATCAAAATACATATATTACGTTATCTCAGTTACAAAGCTAAACACACTAAAGACTCATTTGACTTCCACCCAGGAAAAAAAAAACAGTATATTACTTACCTAGACATGGTCCATTTTATATTGTTGCCATAAAGAACCAAAAAAAGTAAGGTGGTAAAAACGTACCTCTTTGGCATGTCTAAGGCCTCTTTCCCAGGCACTCTCAACCGGAGGATCTAGAGGAGGTGGAGGGGGAGGCAACTCTTCCACAGCAGGGGTTCCCTGGAAGAAGATTCAAATGTGGAGTTGAAATTCAAACTTCATTTTTTATTCAGCAAGAAACAACATAGTAGAAAATGAATTAAAAAGGATGCATACCCAGGGGTTAGCAGGCATGAGGGGATGAGGTCCTCCTCCTCCTGGAGGAGCTCCGTTAGGAGAGAAGGGGTCTGGCTTGGAGATGAGGGAGTAATTGCCTTTATCATTGACTCCTGGATGGATGAACCTACAGATCATGCCCCAGGTGCAGTTACCTGTCGGAGACCAAATAGAGGCCATTATGATATTTAAATTACAATTATTTTAAAGCATTAACATCTAAAAGGTCTGCTGTTTTGCAGGATTTGCCCGGTAGATAAATTTGCTCACAGGAAAGATACTGTATTCAATTGCTCCCCCTGCTGTTGTAATTTGGGCATACAAAGAACAAACTAAATGCATATGACATGAATCTCAAACTTAAACAACTTTCCTTGATGATAAAAGGCTTTCTTTTATTACTTCAGGCTACATAAAACCAAAACAAAAAACTTAGACTATACTAAAAAAGTGTGTCAAAGTTAGTTCAGATATCAGCTGAAAGACACAAAAAAACCCTCAAATCTTTACTGACGCAGAAGAGGCTCTCTGTGAACAAACACCAAAAATGTGTGCACAGAATGCCTAAAATGTGTGCACAGCTTCAGATGGCATCGGACAAAAACACACCATTATGACAAAATTCACGTTTTGTTGAGCATCTTTGTAAGCACATTCTTAAATGAGTTAAGTGTTAAACACATGCAAAGAGAAAATAGGATGTGTCAGACCAGGTCAGATGTCGGTCAGGTGCGTCAGGTCTTAAAGTGGCAGCAGCCTAATAAACATACAGTTTCAAAAAATGTTCACCCTGGCAGGAGTTTTCAAAAACATTTGGTTTCAGCATCTGGATACTGCGTTTGCCTGTGGACAAACGGCTTTAGGATAAAAATGTAGTTGGCCGAATAAATGTATTATGAATAACACTGCCATTGTGAGAATAAAACCTAATTAATAAAAAGCTACTGTAGTCTGATTATGAGCATTTTAAAATGTATTATAATTACAAGTACTTAATTTTTGGAATTTGATTACACAATCCAGATTACATGTAATCAGTTAATACCCAGGATTTAAACGGCATGGTTGTTGGTGCCAGATAGGCTGGCCTGAGTATTTCAGAAACTGCTGAACTACTGAGATATTCACACACAATCATCTTTAGGGTTAACAGACAATAGGCTGAAAAAGAAAAAAATATCCAGTAAGCGGCAGTTCTGGTGGTAAAATGCCTTGCCAGGAGAATGGTCAGACTGGTTCAAGCTGATAGAGGCAACAGTAACTGAAATAACCTCTCATATGCAGAGGAGCATCTCTGAATGCACAACATGTTGAACCTTGAAGCAGATGAGCTACAACAGCAGAAGAACACACTGGTGGCTCTCCTGTCAGATAGGTACAGTAAACCGAGGCTAAAATTCTCACAGGCTCAGCAAAATTAGACAATAGAAGATTGGAAAAAATATAAGGCTCTAATGGGGCTTGATTTCTGCTGCCACATTCAGATGGTAGGATCAGAATTTGGTGTAAACAACATGAAAGCATGGCCTGCCTTGTATCAACGGTTCAGGCTGGTGGTGGTATAATGATGTGGAGGATATTTTATTGGCACACTTTTACCCCCTTCATACCAATTGAGCATTGTTTAAAGGCCACAGCCTACTTGAGTATTGTTGCTGACCATGTCAATCCCTTTATGAACACAGTGTACCCATCTTATGATGGCTACTTCCAGCAGGATGTCACAAAGCTCAAAATCATCTCAAACTGGTTTCTTGAACATGACAGTAAGTTCACTATACTCATGACCTCCACAGGCACGAGATCTCAATCCAACAGATCTCCTTTGCGATGTGGTGGTATGGGAGATTCACATCATGAATGTGCAGCTGACAAATTTGAGGCAACTACATGATGCTATCACGAATATTCCGGAACCTTGTTGAATTCATCCCACAACGAATTAAAGTAGTTCTGAAGGCAAAACGGGTTCCAGCCCGGTAATAGCAAGGTGTACCTAATAAAGTGGCCAGTGAGTATAAGTGAGTGAGTGAATGAATGTGTCTACCTTTCATGAAAAACCTGCAGATGGGTCGGGGTCTGATCTTTCTGTCCATGGGGTCCTTAACCTCCCCTTCTTCAAGGTCATCATCCTGACATGAACAGGAAAAAACACCTCTTACAGTAGCAATTAATAATGACTGGTTATTGATGTTACTGTTTTAATCCAAATCCAGGGCAACTGATTTACTCTACCATTCAATCTTTTGGGGTCAGTAAGATTTTTAATGACTCAGCAAGTATGCATTCAATTGATCAAAAGTGACAGGTGACTTGTTCACAGTGTCACAAAAGATTAATATTTCAAATAATTCCTATTTTACGATATTTTCATAAAAGAAATCTAAAAAAGTTATTAGTTTCCACAAAAATATTAAGCAGCACAACTGATAAAGAATAAATGTTTAGCATCAAATCAACATCTTAGACTGATTTCTGAAGGATCATGTGACACTGAAGACTGGAGTAATGATGATTAAAATTCAGCTTTGCCATCACAGGAATTAATTACATTTGAAAATATACTAAAATAGAAGTTATTTTAAATGGAAATAATATTCCAAAATATTGATGTTTTAAATGGATAAATAGAGCCATGGTGAATGCGTCCAAAACTTTTGAAGAGTAGTTTATTACATAATTAGTATATTAGGTGATCACTTCATATAGAGCAGGGGTGTCCAAACTCGGTCCTGGAGGGCCGCTGTCCTGCAGAGTTTAGCTCCAGCTTGCCTCAACACACCTGCTGGAAGTTTCTAGTATGCTTAGTAAGACCTTGATTAGCTGGTTCAGCTGTGTTTCATTGGGGTTGGAGCTAAACTCTGCAGGACACTGGCCCTCCAGGAGCAGGCTTGGACACCCCTGATATAGAGAGTGCTTTAGCAGCAGTGTGTCATTTTTTGGATTCTAGAAACAAAATTGATTCAATGGCTCCCTCTACTGTTATGGCCAGGCCAAACAACAGACACAAAAAAATCTGTGCATTATGCAAAACAAACTACCACAAATGTTGCATAAAAACTCTACTTGAATGCAAAATTTTCATCATGAAAAACATTAAAACTGTGATAACTTGCTCTGTGAACTGAGATTGAACAGCTTCTATAATCATATGATAATCACAAATGATTCCAAAATACTTACATCTATTTCTCCTTCATCAATCTCTCCATCATCTTCCTCTTTCTTTTTATCACGGAACGAATCCCTCCTGCCTCCCTCCCTTGAGTCCTCAGATTTTCTCAGCGGTGTGTCTTTATCTGGAGGCAGAATTGGTTTTCTTTCCTTTTTCTTCCGTCTCCTCTCCTCCTCTTCATCATCCTCTTCCTCCTCTTCTCCATCCTCCCCAGCGGGACCCTTCTCTGCATCGTCCTCCTCAGGAGCAGCAGCGCTAATCTCTTCTGGAACCTCCTCGTCATAATCCAGCTCATGTTCATCCAGATCTCTGGATACAGAAGATTCATCCTTTAACTCACTCACTACAATCGCCGCCCTCCTCCGCCGCCTCCTCTCTTCTTCCTCATCATCCTCTTCCTCAAGCTCTGCACGGCCAAGACCAGGCTTGGTGGTTGCCTCATCCTCCTCGTCTCGTTCCTCCTCCACTGGGGTGAAAGGTCGCTCGTGTTCTGGGCCGGGTGATTCAGGATCCGGTGATCTCGGCGTCTCAAGGATTTCTTCTTCCTCTTCCTCCTCCTCCTCAAGGCTAGCATTCTGCCTGCTTCCTCGGATCGTCAAACCAAGGTCTTGTTGGTGGACATCTTCTCTCTCCTCCCTGTCTATCTTGTAGTCTTCCAGGTCTGAAACATCCTCTGGATCTTCTCCGACAGCAGCTACTCCAACCTCAAAATCTGAGTCTCCTCCTCCCTCCTGTACATCATTTTCATCATCATTCAAAAGCTCACTGTCTGACACTCCCTTGTCTATGTCTGCTGGGGACTCGGGCGACTCCAGCAGCTCGTTGTCAGAGAGACCCTTCTCCTCTTCCTCAGGAGATTGTGGGGACTGGGTGGGGCTCTCAGGCGTATCCATCAGCAAGAACTCTGCATCAGACATTTAATAAAAGCCAAACATTTAATTAAACAAAAATGCAAACGTATCAGACATATTCAAAACAGTCTTCCTAAGTTAAGAAACGGTTTACCAACTCTCTACAGCAGACTTGCTAAAATAATACCTAACATATTAGTGGGTATACACACACATATATATATATATATATATATATATATATATATATATATATATATATATATATATATATATATATATATATATATATATATAGGTAGAATCTAAACATAACACAATGAACTATACCAAAGCAACAGCTGTGACAAGAACACAAGGGGCTGTGCTTACTGACACTATTGAAAACACTTATAAAACAACTTTAGTAAATACATATTTGGAATGTATTTTTTAAATTAATATTACCTTGCATTTGACAAATGCTTTAAAATAATGTTAAAAACCAGTTGGCTCCTAAAACCATCCAACAAACAAAAATAACGACAGTGTTAATGCTTTGGCTATCTGACGGTTGACTTAATAATAAATATAAAACAATTTATAAACAGAACCATTTCTATTGTCAACATATTAAAAAATTATCATTTGTAAAATTACTAAAAAAAATAAAAAGCTTTACTGCGGTAGATATCCTATAGGCCTATGCTAAACTGGCTTTCAGAATACTTGTCATTATATATATTTTTGAATAACAGTAGTGGCTAACACAAAGTTAAATTACTAGTGTTATTTAGCTGAAAATTTTAATTACCATGATCATTATATGTAAGGGTAGTCATGCATAAATATAGCTTATTAAACGAATTAAATACCTTTCTAGTTCTTCCACAATAATAACACCTCTATTAGCCTGCTAACGTAAAATAGCTTAACCGCATTCAAACTTTTAAAAACTTTCCATACCACACAAAGGCCAATCAATGAATCATCTGGAACTTGTTTACCTTCTCAGATTTAAGGCAATGGATTCATGAGAGGGAGACCGACACATGTCTTACTAGCCGCTTTATCTTTAACGGGAGAGCTCGTTGATGGCGATGCGGCTAACAGGCCCGAATCCTGCCCGCAGACAAGAAAATGACACCATTTCCGACATTTCCCGAACGACCGCGCTGATTAAACGCCGATACTTGATCTTAAATAACACATACGTTACTTTCTAAATCTAAATTCACGAGTTACGGCGTTGCACGATGTTTCTTCGATGCACAATGGCTACTATCTCATGCAACAATAAAGCGTTCCCTCCTGCACAACACACGGACATCGCGTATTAAAACACATTCGGTCACCTTTCAAACCAGAGTCTCGAGAGACAGGGTCTCAGTGTAGGGAGTCACCCGGTCTCTTTCCTTTGGGTGACTGTGTTCAAACAATGAACGATCTGTCTGGAGTTCTTATTTTTCTCTACCGGAGAAATTCATAAACCCTGCACGACACAGTGAGAGCGGCCATTACCCAGACGTCATCAAAGCTCGACACATTTTTTTTTCATTGAATAGATTTCACAAACAAGTAACATAAATGAAGACGTTATTAAATGATAACTTGGAGACAATGAAACATTTTAAGTATACAATACACAAAAATATACTGAGGCATAGCATGCACACAGGAACAAAATGACATAGAAATGTATAGAATAAATTAAATAAAATGAGAAAAATTTGGTTTAAAGTCACCATAAAAAAATAAATGAACAACTTATTTTTTAAAATATTGCAGTATTTATTGTAAATGATTTATCCATGCACATCATTATTTCACAAACAATTCATATTTAAAGTCACCAACAAAGCAAAACTGATTATTCTTATTTGTTTGTATACATATTGCAGTATTTATTAGCTATAAATTATTTATCCATATTGTTTTTTTTTTTTGCTTTTGTTTTTTTATCATATCTTTCCTTCCCATCTGCAGCAACTTCTCTGATGAGGGCGGGAAAACCTTTCACTCACATGAGATCAGGCAATAGCAAACCACAACAATTTAGACAAAATCATATCCCACCCAACATTTTTTCTTGTTCGAGCTTGATATGTCTGACGTCACCGTTCCTGGGTCCAAACGCTCTATCAGATGCCAAAATCAAACAACAAATGGTGTGCTGTAAAACTACCAGAGAAATCCTGATCCTAACATTTATCTTCATACCAAAATCCCAGATGGCCAGACAGTGATTATTTTTTCTGTTTCACAGTGATCTTTTATGTGAGCAGTGTGCACCATGAGATCACCTTAAGTGTGGCCTACATTAAATGTAATATAATATGAATAGGCACATATTGCTGTTGAGTATTCTCACTTGAAACGAGTGAAGGCTTGGACCTGGATATGGTATTCTATAACAACGTAAAGGTAGGGTTGGCAATATGTTTAATAAACCCTTTTTATTGGTTGAAACTCTCCACATCCTGATACTAATTAATAATTGAAGTGATCTAAATATTAAAACATGTATTATAATATGAAGTCACAGGACCAAAAAAATGTTTGTCCAATCATTACATTCGGTCCGAAAGCAATGATACCATGTCCGTCAACATGTATTTCCAAACCTCTGACAGAGTGCAATGGGTCATTTTACTCTGAGAACTATGCCCACTGGAGGGACACGTAATTGGCAACAGGATATGCTAAAACTGACATTTGATTTGACTTACCGTGACAAAATGTTTACTGCACACATAGGCATACTGAGTATCTGGATCCTACAATTTACCCATTCTTCCTGCTGATGCTTTACGTCTTATTGCCTGTATCCACTTTCCACTGTCTCCTTAAATGCTTGTTTTTTGGGGGTCGACAGTGTATAAAGACTTAGTTTTGGGGGGTGGGGGGCAGGTTTAGCTTGTTTGCTGTACACCCTGTCACATAGCAGCTTTTAGACATTGTTCTGTTTTTTGTTATAAGTCAGAAATGACAAGGGGGCCACTTCACACAATACAAAGTCAACCAGTGTGGGTGTGGCCTAAATGCACTCTCTCTCTATAAAGTCACCAAGCGCCACACAGCAGCCGCTTTTTACAGTTTGTGCTGAACCAAAACAACGATGTCTATGCCATGTTCACGCCATGTCTAAATTACGAGATGGCAACTCGTGACGTTCTACCTGGAGCTCGTCCTCAGACTCGGATTTATGCTCTTCTCTGGCAACACTATCAACACCAAAATGAATCTGTAGCAGTCAAGTGGTACAGCTCGAGCTCTGTAAGTTGTTTACGTTCATTATTATTGTAATGTTGTGTGCTTGAGACATGGGGTAAATTAACGGCACCTCGTGCCGCTTTGCAGACGCTGCTGTGTGCGTATGTATTTTAAAGGAGGCGTGGCTTTGGAGACGCTCCTGAAGTGAGGGTGGGATCTAATGCTTTCAAACGGGTGTAGCACAAAATCCCTGGCCCTATGCATAGGCAGTCCTGATGGGCCCCCATGTTCCATGTTAAAATATATTCCAGACTTTTCAAGGGCCCTCTCTGCCCTTGGAGCCCTGGTAATCAGTACTGGTTTTACCCCCAGTCCGACTGCCCCTGCTTTCAAAGCTAGCTTGCTATTGCTAGCCTGTCCGAATTTGTCTACCCAACCTTTAACAAGCGGACAGGGAAGAAAAGATTATCACAACTTCCATTTCATGCTTTCAAGACATGAATCCATGTCTTGTCAACACAATGGGTAAATTCAGGGGGATTAGGGACACTTTTTGCCATGGAGATTACAATACCCTACTAAAAATAATAGAAAAGATTTTGTGGATGTGTGCATGTGTATATCATGTGAGTGTATATCAGAACATTTTTCAAAAGTGGCCACTAATCTTTTACTTTCTTAGTTTAGCTTAGTGAACTTGGTGTGCATATGATCTTTATAGCACATTGTGCCTCGAATCACTCTCAAGATACACGCACAGCGGGCTCTTCCACTAGGGGACGCTATTGTAATGAAGGCATTTACAGTTAAGAAGACTTACAGTTACAAGAGTGCATTTACTAGCGCTTCTGTACAAGATCAGATTATTTGCTCGTCATGTCATATACATATCAGTGCATTTTGTTTTTTCATCAGGGGTTTACAGCCGACGCTGCATGAGAGCTGTTTTGGTTCCACACTACAAGAATGATGTCTGGTAAGAGACGCTTATTCTCTATCTTTAGAAGTTATCGATGTCAGTTTCCATAATACGTGAATTTTAAATGATTTTCTTTTTGTATAGCCTAACTCCGTTCCTAAAAGTGTTTTAGAGACAATTTTATTCATTCATACATTTATATATTATTGATATAATATGTAGTTTTAGCTTGTATATTGTAAGCATTTTCTAAGACAAAATGAGCTATACAACACTGAAAGTTCAATTATCTAATATAAAGCGGCTCGGATAGAAGAACGCGTAGCCTAATTCGATAATATAATTGAACCTTTAATTTATTGTGATATAAACAAGCAGAGCATGTTTTTGAGGTTCACATAATCTTCATGTCGCCAAAATGTTTTGCGAAATTAATGTTGCTTAAAAAAATTTGCAAAACACAAAGAGTTATTCGTTTATACGACGTCAGGAGTATTAAGGAAAAATCTACTTTCCTGTTAAGAGAGACGAAGATTCTTACACTAACACTCGGCTGTCTACCTAAACCTAGTGTGCTCTCTATCTAGACATCTTTTTTAGGCATTTGGTGTTTTAGGAATTAGCCTTTGGCGCCCCAAAATGCTGTCTAGTTAGGCAGCACGGGTTGTGATACACAGACGTGCTGTTTGCCTTAGAGCACTTTCTACTGATTTATGATTCTGGTAGTGATACAGTCAATTAGGAGAGCTACAAATGTGAATGACAGCCCATTTCATAGCAGCACGCCTGACTCTCACCATGAATAAAAATCTCTGAATCAAGCTCAAAGAAAGAAATATCCTTTATTTGTGATAGTAGGGCATTGTAGTGCTTCTATTGAAAACCTCTATTTTTTTATTTATACATAATAATTATTATTATTAAAATATAACTTTATAATCTTAAGATTTTTTTCTTCAATTTCAAACATGTCCATCTGAAAAGAATGTTTTTTTTAATTTCTTGCAAACACTGCATGTAAGCATAAAGACACTCCTCTCCTGTTGACATGCATAGAAACCGCAGAGCTCCATATTTGCATTACCAGAGCTGTAATAATGGAATATGAAATAGAGTAAGATGAAGTCCGAGCAGGGTTTTGCAGGGTTGGGAAGTCGGGATTGAGTTAAATTACTTTTCACATCGTGTCCACCTCAATTTATTAGGGAAGCCCCGAGAGGCAGTGCAATCTTATTTACAAGGCAAAGAGACAGCTGAAAAGAGCAACAGATGTCTGGATTTTTCAAGCTTCTGTATACCACATTTTTGCCTCATTTAGTGGCTTTAATGGATTTCATTACACTATTTTCAGACCAGAATTAATGCTCAAATATGTTGTCAAAGAATATTGTTTGGTAAACATTGTATTCTTGCATTATGATGTGCATACAACAGAGATTTACACTATTTGCAGTCTTTTGTGCAATATAGCCTACTCTGAAAAACAGCTATTGAGGTTATTTGTAAGATCATTCAATGCACAGAATAAAAACATAGAGGTTGCATTTGATTTAAATATCCTTGGCAATTAAACATGCCATTTGCCATAACAGCTGTGTGGCTTTAAGTCTCTATGTGATTTCCCCTACTTATCGCTGTGCACCACTTAAAATGTCTCATTTGAATAATTAAAAGCTTCTCGTCCTGTCTCAATAATGTTCAGAGGAAGTCTCCTAAAATCCTTACTAGAACAAGTGTTAAGGGAATATTTGTAAAGAGAACAAATAGGAAGTCTGTGTTAGTCTGCATCATGTTATTTTAATATGTGATGCTCCCAGCTCGGTGTACTTCTGCGTTCAGCCTTATATTTTTGTTCCAGATGAAATGGACTGTTATTTAGCAATTAACAGACGGCTATGAAATTCTTTTAACAGTGATTGAGACTTGCTTTTTCCCTGCTGACTTTTATTCCAGGGTGATCAATTGGATGGACGATTGCATTAACGTGAGGGAAAAATTGACTCTGGATTTCAATGTGACGCTTTTAATGGAAGGATACTGTTACAGATTAACACAGAAGAAATAATGGGTTGCGGTCAGCAGAGGAACATCATTATGCGGTTAAGGCCAAGAAAATTAAACAAGATACTTAATAAGAGAAAAGACCATCAATAAAAGCTGGAACTGAATAGATAAACACATTTCTCATACCTTCTTCAATGTTTTGAATATCAAACAGATTCTATTCTGATTTCTTGCTTTTCCACCAATTTGATATCTGCCTGTTCCTTCACATCTTATATGTAAATTCACACCAAGAGGACTAATCATGCCAGAAAATGTGAGCTCCAGAATGGACACTCCCACCAACATCTCCCTGGTGGGGCCTGGGGACGCTGTGTCCGAGTCCCTGGAGTATAAGACTGTATCTGTGTTCCTGGTGCTGCTGGTGTGTGGCGTGGGCATAGTGGGAAATATCATGGTCGTTCTGGTGGTTCTTACCACACGCCACATGCGTACACCCACCAACTGCTATCTGGTGAGCCTGGCGGTGGCGGACCTGATGGTTCTGGTGGCTGCGGGTCTGCCGAACATCTCAGAGAGCCTGATGGCCACCTGGGTGTATGGGCATGCTGGGTGCCTGGGCATCACCTACTTTCAGTACCTTGGCATTAACGCGTCCTCCTGTTCAATCACAGCTTTCACTGTGGAGAGGTAAGACCTAAGATGAAATGAAGTATCATAAAACTGAATGAAAACTTTTGAATATACTGCAAGTGAAATATTATGAAGATAATTTGAAACCCCATTATGAATACTTATAGTATTTGTGGCTTATTACTTATGTGTTGGGTATACAAACAAATGTACCTTTTTTTACTTCAAAATTATATGAAACCTAGTTTCCACTGGAAATTAATAGAAAAATACAGAGCACATTTTTGGGGTACAATCTAAAAATCTAAATATAATAATATAATGTATATATGACATTATATACTATATATATATATATATATATATATATATATATATATATATATATATATATATATATATATATATATACACACACACATATATAGGACTGTGTTTTTCCCTATTTGCCTCTTTATATATATATATATATATCTTTATATATGTATCCCAAACCTAAGCATTGTTGCAGACCATGTACACCCTTTCATGGAAACGGTGTACCCTGGTGGCTGAGGCTTCTTTCAGCAGGATAATGCGCCCTGCCACAAAGCAAAAATGGTTCAGGAATGGTTTGAGAAGCACTACAATAAGTTTGAGGTGTTGACTTAGACTCCAATTCCCCAGATCTCAATCCAATCGAGATCTCAATCAGATCTCAATCAATCTCAATCCAATCTGAACAAACAAGTCTGCTCCATGGAGGCCCCACCTCGCAACTTATAGGACTTAAAGGATCTGTCAGATCTTGGTGCCAGATACCACAGCACACCTTCAGGGGTCTAGAGAAGTCCATGCCTCGACAGGTCAGGGCTGTTTGGGCAGAAAAAGCAGGACCAACACAATATTAGGAAGGTGGTCATAATGTTATGCCTGATCGGTGTATATATACAGGCATCTAGTGGTTAGACAATAGTATTACAAATTATTTTCTTTATTTCATGCATTAGATGGCAACAATCTGCCATTCATTCAAATAGTCCTACCCTTGCTCTATTTTAAAATTTAAACACTGTTAATTGAAAATAGTATGAAATATATTTCTAATATTTGTATTATTTTAACACAGGTGTGACCCCTAAAAGAGAAACAGGCCTACCAGAGGGTTAAATATATTTAATCACATAATAAACATTTCTATTATCTCTTTGTTCCACAGATACATCGCTATATGTCACCCAATGAGGGCACAAACTATCTGCACGGTATCCAGAGCCAAACGCATCATTGCCGGGGTGTGGGTTTTCACCTGTGTCTACTGTATGCTCTGGCTCTTCCTGGTGGACATCCAGGTGAACCCTGACGGCCGTGTTCAGTGTGGCTACCGCGTCTCTCGAGACCTCTATCTGCCCATTTACCTTATCGACTTCGCCATCTTCTACGTTATCCCGCTGCTTCTGGCCATTGCTCTTTATGGTCTCATCGCCCGAATCCTTTACCTGAATCCTCTGCCCCACCCACCAGACTCGGGCACCATAACCGCTCCCACTCTCAGGAGGAGCTGCAAAGAACCGGCAGATGCGAAAGCAGGTCGTCAGGGACGGCCAAAGAGTGCGCTTTCTTCCCGGAAACAGGTAGGTGTGTGTGTGTGTGTCTGCATAAGTTTGTTTTTAGACAATTCTGCATTTTTGATATCCACTGAGATTGCAGTCGAGGGCAAACGAGGGGCAGTTCTCTTCTCCTGTACCGTGCCTTATGATCATTATCTCATTTTTGTTTTTTGAAAGGTCAGATCTTTTTTTCTGAGAAGAATGTTTCACTCTACTAAATGTCAGTTTGTGGGAAGAAGAGTGTGTTGATATTTTCCTGATGCAGCTTAAAATAGAGTTTAAAAGTAAGTTATTTGGCAAAATTTTGAAAATCAAGTCAAGATTTTAATTTTTTTATTTGATTGCATTTTAATTCGTACAAGCCAAAGTGCCTAACTTTGCACAGTAATAAAAAAAGAGACAATCATTTTTAAACCTAGTTGCCATTAGTGGCCATCTAGCATCAGCGTGTGGCAGTGTTTCCTGCACGCAACAACAAACACAGCGCAAGCCTTTGTGTCCGATTCGTGAACATGAGTCCTAGGCACTAATTATTTTTGATGATTCGGTCAAAATGATTCACTGCTTCAAATTCGCTCATTAATCAGGTTTGAACCAGATCTGTAGCAGCCGTTATTAAATGGATAGTATACCCCCCAAATTCATTACTTACTCACCCTGAGTTTCTTTCTTCTGTTGAACACAAAAGAAGATATTTGAAAGAATGTCGGTAACCAGACAGTTGACGGCACCCATTGACTTCCATAGTAGGGGAAAAATCCTATGGAAGTCAATGGGAGCCATCAACTGTCTGGTTACCGACATTCTTTCAAATATCTTCTTTTGTGTTCAACAGAAGAAAGAAACTCACACAGGTTTTGAACAACTTGAGGTTTCATTTTTGGGTGAACTATCCCTTTAAGTTCACTACTGAACCATGAGTCATTTTTCAGCTATGTCCAATGAACCAGAAACCATACTGTGATGTATATTTTTACAAGACTTACAGCAGTCTATTTATTGACTTGTTGTTTATATGACGCTGGGTAATTTAAGATGCAGAGTTTTCTGCAGTGAGCTCGTTCCAATATTGTACATTTGAGTGTAAGAAAAAGTCTGTTTGGGTGATACACTTTTTACTGATAATATCAAAATGGAATTTATACTAAATGTTCGTGTCTGAAACACTGTATACAGCACAATAATATATCTGCACACCTACTTTTGTGCAAACAAACTCATATATGGATGAGGACCAAACATCTGAGCTCATTTTTTATTATGTGAAAGGGTACATAATGGCCGAATATCATCATAAAGCAGATCATTATGATCTATCTCATCAGAAGAGAGGCATTAGGGGCTATCACTGACAGTGTACAGTTTTGGGTCTACATTACCATCACTGCATATCTATGTTGTGACACTGGAATAATGGGCTCCTCTGTGATAGACATTACAGATGTGATCTATGCATGCAAGTAATGAAAATGTTTTTTATGGTTTTAGTTTTAGTTCACTATAAAAACCCTGCATGATATACAGATGTACTTATTGTAGTCCAGAGACTTTATTGATAGTTTAGACTTCATTTGGAGTGTCAAACAGGGGAGAACAGATATTATCATGAAATTCAGGCACAACAGGTGTTTACCGCAAGTGCACTTACTAAATGATCAATAAATTGACAACGTGTTTTTACATTATTACTTCAACTTATCAAAATAAGTTAAGCCATTTTAAAATTTATTTTTTTTACGTTATACAAAGATATACAGATATACTTATTGTAGTCCTGAGACTTTAATGATATTTCATAGTTTATTTGGGTTGTCAAACAGGTAAAAACAGATAAGATCATGAAATTCAGACCATTCGGTGACCTTGCGGGCACGTGTCCCTGCGACTGCATATACCGTGAGTGCACTTATGTGGAGATGCTCGCGTGCGCTTCAGATCAAAATCTTGAAGATTCAAGAGGGCCCCACTCGAGTGGAACATTTGCATAATATGATTTGTGATGTTCACTCAAGTATGCTTAATACTCCTGGAGATTATGCTCTTTGAGGTTATAAGAGCGGCTCCCTTTCTTTCGCTTTTGTACCTCGGTTACGGTGCACCTCCAGCCCTTTGATCACTTCATCTGCAAATTTCATAAAGTTCAATACGATTCAAGATGCCTGTACCACCACAGTGGTTGAGTGAAGTTATCTCTCCTATGAATCTGATAAAGTCATCACTACAGTAGAGGCTCCCCTTTATTTAACCTAATCATGAGTAGCAGCCTGCTTTGTTTGTGCTGTGTTAAGGCCTTGTTTTCCATTGATAAGCAATCACAATAACCAGATATTCCAAATACATATTCAAATTGTCACTGCCAGTCATGCAGTCATTATCTCCTGCTTTGTTAATTAAATGAGCTCCTCCCAGCCTCACACAGCTTCAATTAGATGCTTTGTTGTGCAGACAATTTTGTCATTATTATTGAAGGTGTCCGTCACCGGTTGTCTATCTCCAGCATGAGACAATAAGTAAGCTCGAAACCCCAGAGGACTCCCAGTGAATGTTAATGGGAGGAATTTTGATAGTTATTTGTCGCTTGAACTAAGTGAGGAGACACTAGGGAGGACTGCTTTGTTTTCTATGACAGTCAAAACATGGTGTGGATATATTCCATCCTTCTCACAGGGGTTCACCAGTGTCTGTTACTGACGCAAAGATGATGTCTGTGTGTCTCTGTCTCGTTGTCTCTCTCTCGCTCTCATGCTCTCTACCGATCCCTCTGTATTCATGCCATGATCAATAATGTAATATGTAATTGTTTCTTTTTGAGATTTAGATAAGGATAAATTCATTTTTAACTGCAATTCAAAGCACTCTGTCTAAGCCATTTTCTCTATATATACTGTACACAGACATGGAAATATTGCGTTGATGTCATGCATAATTTTTATTGATAAAGTACATGTGTTTTCCTGCATTTAATGCACAAATATATGTTTTCTTTTGATCTACTGAACATCGTTGCTGCAAATTTTCATAACTTAAATGTGTAACATTGCCATGGTAACTATATCTAGCTAACTAACATAGATGTTTTTGATGTGTGAAAATTATTAATAGATTACACTGTTTTCCAATACATATGTTTATGAATTTATAAGTTACATTATATGAATTTATGAGTTACATTATAGCTAGCTTAAATTATTTGTTGTAGCTCGTTTTTCTGTCCTAAAACATAACATTTATTAAACAATAAATATGTATGTTATACTTCATATGCTACAGTATATCTTATTGTAAAGTCTTGTATGCTACCAAAGTAGCATGTTTGAATAAATTCAGGAAAACAGTAATTTGTAATACATTTTTAGCAGAATTTTTTCCTCCAGGCTTCAGTGCCACATAATGCTTCAGAAATCATTCTAATATGCTGATTTGGTGCTCAAGAAAAATGTCTTATGATTTTCAGCCATAAAAACAGTTGTACTGATTAATGTCTGTTGTGGAAACCGCGACGAATAGAAAGTTCAAAAGAACAGCATTTATTTTCTGACTTCAAACTTTTGAACAGTAATGTAAAAAGAATATGATACAACTAAATAGAACAGAATAGAAATGGCTGAAACATTGCTTTCATCCTTCTCTTTCTGCATTTTGTCTGTCGCCGTTTAAAAACAAACACAGTCTGTGAAATGTCAGGATTTTTATCTTGTTATATGAACCCTGTAACTTGTTACAAGAAAATATTCAAGATTCATAATTAAAAGAAACTATTCAAAGGACTAAGGTTAAATTGGTACTTGAACATCTGTTCACACTATTAACAATTTCCTGTCAATGGCATGAAAAACAGCTTGTTAAAAAATAGTACAATATGTGACCACAAGGAACATGCTTGACATTATGGTTAGAAAAACTGGAAAGGAAGTCTTCTGAATTCATTAGCTTTGAGTAATCAGATTTACTTGCCTTGAAGTTGAATCCCAGCCTGTATGAATTCCATTCTTCTGCTGAACACAAAAGAAGATATTTAGAAGAATATGGGTAACCAAACAGTTGATTTGCTCCATTGTCTTCCATAGTATGGGGAGATGGGGAGGATACTATGGAGCAAGTCAATGGAGCAAATCAACTGTTTGGTTACCCATATTCTTCAAAATATCTTCTTTTGTGTTCAGCAGAAGAAAGCAATTCATACAGGCTTGGAACAACTTGAGGGTGAGTAAATTAAGTTCATTTTTGGGTGAACGTTTGAACTTTAAACTTATTTACATTGTTGTATATGCAATTATAGAAACTTCAAAGAACCAATTTTATAATTTCTCACCTCTTCAGGTCACTAAGATGCTGGCAGTGGTGGTTGTGCTCTTCGCCCTGCTCTGGATGCCGTACAGGACCCTGGTTCTCATTAACTCCTTTGTGCACGCCATACCTGGACGCCTGGTTCCTGCTCTTCTGCAGGATCTGCATTTACGCCAACAGTGCGATCAACCCTGTCGTTTACAACCTGATGTCCCAGAAGTTTCGATCGGCCTTCCGTGGGCTGTACCGCTGCCATAGGGAAGATGTGCACCAGCGGACACTGTCCCTGTTCCAGAGCGGATACAGCCTAGGAAGAGACCCCCGAATCTGCAGCAACACCAACGGCACCAGAGACACACCTAAGAAAATCGTCACTCCTGAGCAGAAACAAAACAAAGGCATGGAGAACAAGAACAATATGGACAAGCTAATTAGCGATAGTGTAAAAAATGAGATTGATCCAAGCATCAACAAAAATGCAGTTGAAAACTGCAACATAGATAAATTGAACACCTCAGTAGACAAGGAGATGCCTACAGTGGAGAACGTGGACATGAGCAAGATTAATGATAATGGGAAAATAATGGAGGAAAGCACTAATACTACTCAGGATATTATCGCTGACATGAGCAACACAGAGCAGACACGGCTAGCCTGCGGTGAATTCATATCCGCGCTGGGAGAAGCTAAACAGAATGACACAGAGCTAAATCACAGCATTGTATAGATCACTCCACTATAGATGTATATATTTCATTGATGTGGCAGGGTTGATCAGTATAAAGCCTGGTTGTTCATTTTCAAACCAGATCTTGAAATCAGGACCTTGTTTGTATGTACTAACAGGCGTCATCCTCTCTAGTGGAGGTGGCAATACTGTAGCCCCTCTCTCCTCATCATTTACAAGTGGAACCATTTGGCTGTCAGCACCAGCATCACATGCCTCCTAGTACTAGAGCTCCAGCTAGGGTTACTTGATTTAAAAAATAAAAAATAAAAAATATATATAGTGATTATTTTGACAAATTATTGAACTATTTATTTTGATTAATGTAGATATAGAATTACATAGAAACATCACCCATCAAAAAAAGACAACTTTCTACACAACTTTCAAAATCTGAACAGATTTTCAAACACTGAATCATACCCTTGCCAACTTGTACATGTTTACATTGCAGTTTTTTCGAACACAGCACAGTCCTGCAGAAACATGCGCCGCATTGCTAGGAGACACATGACAGATGCAAACAATATGTGCTCTATCTTCCGATAGATGACAGAATCATAATCTGAGGCTAAAAAACAGTCTGATTCTGTCATATGCTAAGTGATTTGATGTGAAATCTGGGTAATCAAACTGCCCAAAATCTGCAGACTAGCTATGACTTTCAACAAGCTTTTAAAAGTTGTGTAGTGTATTCCAGCCTTCAACTGTTGCTCTTAGACAGCAATGAGATTACCGTGAATGACCTGGGAAAATACGGTGGGAGCTTTGATTAAAGGGATAGTTTACTCAAAAATGAAAATTATTTACTTACCCTCATGTTGTTCACAACTTGTATGACTTTCTTACTTCTGTAGAACACAAAAGAATATATTTTGAAGTATCATTGTATTCAGTTTTAGTCCATACAATGAAAGTTAATGGGGTCAAAACCACAAATTTCATAGCATAGACTAAACAAATCTTTTTTTGCAAATATAAACAATTACCCTTTAAAGTCATTATGAAATGGAAACGTATCATCTATTTTCTGAACGCATCTTATTGTGAGCAATTCCTCCATGTGTTTTATTATGCCATAACTCAATCCTCCAATGAAATGACTTCTGTCTGGTGATGTATGCAGGACTTCAATCATTTAATCAGTTTAAACCTTGCCCCATTGACTGCAAGATGGCAAGATCTGCCTTCATCCTATACACAACCAACATTTTTCTCTTTTTCGATAATCTTTTTATCTTGGATGTACGTTACAATACGTAAGAAATTAAATGTTGCAACTTTAAGGGTGTTCACACTTGAGTCCTCTTTAAAAGAACCAAATTCTTTCAGTTGACCCAAAAGTGATCCGAGTGGAAAAAAGACTGCACTCAAAACATTTAGGCTCCTTCACTGAAACTACAAACTAGATATTTAATTTAAAACAAATCGCAGCCTTTTAGTAATCACACAAGGCCATATCGTAATTTCGACTTTAATTGAATTACTTGTGCAGCCTTAGCTCCAGGATGTGTCTTCTCTCAACACAAAACTTTTTTGCCCACTTTGTGTCTTCAAGCACAGCAGAATGAGAAACAAACAAACCTCATCCTGCTTTTAAAGCACAGACGCTAAGTTTTCCCATAAAAACATCCAGGATGCTATGGGGCATAAGAGCCATTAAAATGCTTTCGTCCAAAAACAAGCCCAAAGCATCATGACACATTTGTGTTTTCCCACAGACAACACAAGACATTTGCCATTGCTGGATGAATTCCATAGTATGGAGATGTAATGCCTTGCCATTTGTTCCAGCTCAAGTAAACAGAGACGGTTCTGTGTGCCCAGCGGTACGTCTGAGCTTTTTAGACCCCATTTACAACCTTGTGGAAGACGAGCAGAGTCAGGCATCCTTTTGTCAGGTGCAGTTATTTATCTTTTATGTGGAGCGCAAGGAACACCTTTCACACAGAGCAGAGCCGATGTTTTTCTGTTGAAGCAAGCAGACAGTTGTAACCATAAATCATCTATTAACAGAACGTATCCTTCCTGGAGGAGAGCCGTGCTGGAGCTCAAGAGTATTCTCAAAGCACTTTGTCGTTTAGCAAGCGCTATTTTATATTTATGCGGAGACATTACTCAACATTGGTGTAATTATCTGTTATAATTCATAATTTTCTGATTTTGTTAGTTGAAATGTGAACCCTGTGTTGTTATTTTAGTACGACATTAAGCTTTGTTGTTGCTCTGGAGAACAATGCAGCTCGTCACTGAAACATTGTTTTCAAGATAATATGAATATGAGCCGTGCAGACTACAATTCAATTTCTGATATGTTCTGCATCTGTTTTGGGGTTTGCATTTCTTTATATCATTAGTGTTAAGAGACATTTGAAAGAACAAACGTATCATGCTTAGCCTATGAGTTTTTAGACTACGCTTGTGTCTTTTCCATAATGTTTCACAATTGTTAATTGCTGCGCTCTTGTTTCTGTGCCAGCTGTGGATTTCCTCTGCATTCTGATGTTGCGTTCATGCCATGTCGTAATAAAGTGGGGCAGGTATGACGTCACTTCTTAGGCCAATTGGCAGTTAGCATCGCACTGGTTCCCTCGACAAAAACCCAATAGGATTTCCCATAGGCTAACAAAAGTTTATGATACTTACACGTTTTGTCCATCAAGATAATTATCACAGATGAACACAACTTTTATAAATTTTTAAGCCTAAATGCAGTCGCCAGGAGTAAAAAGCTAAAATCGTAATACACCATGGTCCCGCGATTTCAACGTTATCACCACTAAGCTTCAAACAACTCTTTTCCATTTTTATCAACAACAAAAATTCCCAGAACATTTGAGTTAGAATAGTTTATAAGAGCACAAATATGAGCATACTGAGGCTGTAAAAGCGGCCTAGGCGTGACTGAGTGGACCTTTTCAGCGTGAAGGCGTTTAATCTCCTCGACAGCCTCTGTAGTCCCATTTAGCCACTTGTTAGCCACCGCCTTTCTCAAGACACGTACCAGCTTAAAAAAAAATCATGAGTGGGGTAATAATACTGATGTATTTTATGTCGTAAAATAATGTCTAAAAATGTCTTGAGCTTGTGCTCACCACAGACCTTATTTCAGCCATTTAATCAAAACCCCTTTCAAAAAACACATTGACTTTGGGGAGGGAACCGCAAGTGCTAAAATGCTAACTCGCTTCTGCGTTTTGGCCTACAAAAAGTGTCATAACCGCACCACTGAATTACCGTAAATAAGAGATAACACGTGACGCTGTAGGCCTACTTGGAGCTGTTCACGTTCTCGGATTCGGACTTGTACGTTAATTTCTCTTGCACTATTAACTTGAAAATAAATCCGCAGGGGTTGCGTACAAGTCGTATCTCTCAGAAAAGTTGTAATTACAAGTTCTGCGAACATGTGACTGCTTTTTACAAGTCAGAATTGTAATTACAAAATGGCGTGAACACATCTTCGCTTGCCCTGCTTCTCAATGTGCATACTATCCACCCTAAAGAGTATTGAATATTACTAATGTCTCATATTATTTAGGATGGATATGCACATTGAGATGGAGGCTTGGTGTTGCAGAAGTCATTTCCATTTTGGGAGCCTAGAAAGCTTATTATTAGCTGCTATTTATAAATGATCTGTTGTGGAACCCATGGTTGATATTGTGTATTGCGATATGAAGCTTCTATTTGCTTTTGGTTTTAAACCCGTTCTGTGTTTGCTCAGACTGTGATTGCAGAGTTAAAATCCGAGTAATGTGCAAGTGATCTGTGAGCATGTTCAGTTTTCTGCTTATTTTTAAAAACAGATAAAAACATGCATATGAAATCTTACTCATTTCTGGTTTCATTTGGCATCCTATGTGAAAAATTAAAGTTGGATACAAGTGCAGAATTTTAATGAGTTGTTGATTTATTCGTGTTGATGCTGCCACATGTCCTGAAGGAAAAAAAATTACTGGTTGCAGAAAGTCAAGTAATGATAATTTCACATTGCATGGGATCTTGAGCAGTCAATAGCAGCACTGCACTCTGAAGCAAATCATAGGTGTAATCATTTACATATGAATCAATGACAAATAAGGATGATAAAAATGAGAAATTTGCTAACCATCTTTAAAAACAAAAGTTAGAAATTTTGTCTTTGAAATCATACATTTTTCATCTAATTTTTCACGTCTTTAACTTCATGACTTTTATTTTAATATAATGGTAAAAAAAGTAATGAGGGGAGTCTCATTTTATGGTTTTCTTGTCACATGACCACAAAATAACACTACTACAAGAGATATTAATGGCATTTTAAACAACCACAGTTTTTAAAAAGATTTTCAGGTTTACATCAAGACGTTTTTGAAATTGAAGTTAAAGGTGCATTTTTGCATGAAATATTGAATAAAAATAACAGGACTAAACCATGTAGAACCAAAGAGACATTTTTTCTATTATAAAACATTTGCATAGTTTTCTTGTATTCTCTGTCAGTGGATTGCACAGCAATTGGTGCACTTTAAGCGTGGTGTTTATCCTTGCGGGACGTGAGCCACTGGTTGCGTAGTTTCCACCTATAAAGGTCAGCACACACTCAAACACACACTCTCAAAATGCTTCACATTCTCCCTTGTCCAATCGATATGCAAAAGAGGTATATATTCTAACATTTCTAGCAGGCAAAAATAGCGACCATATGATAATGTCTGGCTCAACAAGGAAAGCATTGCAGGTAGCTTGGCAGCTGGTTGCTAAGGTTACATTCTTTTTCACTTCACTTTTGCCTGATTAGATTGGAGGATTGTAGCCGGGGAAGATAAGACGCCCCTGAGAACGGATTTCCGGCCAGGTGCAGTGGTGCCAATCCTGGTGTTGATAAGCCATCTTTTCAAAACTGAGGTGTCATTCAACAAGATGAGGCTGCGTGAGAGTCGTGTTCATCAGCGGCCCTCGCTTTTCCACCATGTGCCCTTGGCCTTCCAAATGCTCAATATTAAAAACTTAATAACACATATCCATTATGAGGGTTAGATCTAAATCGTTTTTTTTTTCTTTCTTTTTTTTCTGTGCCATCTTTTGTTCATTCAGTGCGTGAATCACCCACTTATGAGTAACTGTCAAAAGTCATTTCCATAGAGAGCTGAAAACAGATTTTCTCTCTAAGAGAGAGTGGCGGGCAGGCGAGCCGAAGTGTTGTGCCTTGACGGAGAAGATGGACAGATAAAATTAGATGAGTTCCTCAGAACGGGAAGCAGAAACACTTCATCAGATTTGCTTATCACCGTCTTCTTCTCATTTCAGCTCTCTTCTTTTCTCTCCCTCCGATGGCATTAGTTCACAGATCCAGCTGATGATGTCAGACACCCGTGAACGAATCCTTTCATCACTGAAAGCCACTGCTGAAGACAGATACTTTCTCTTGCAAGAGGAGAAGGCTATGATCTTGACTGCCCACTGCCCATTATATTACATTCATTTTTGTTTTTGAGTCTTGTAAACTATAGAAAGACAGTGCTATATCCTCCTGGGACCCAGGAATAGACTTTTTGTCCGGTGTAGTGGACATTATATTTTAGTGAATTTAGAGAGACCATACATGTCAGAGTTGTAACATTCCGGGCTTTTCAGGGATACCAAATGTTTGGAGGTTTCTACATCTCCTTGGTCTTTAAAAATGTACGACATAAATTTAGTGATTTAGGCCACATCCACACGAAGCCAAAGCTTTCCCTATCCAATCTTTTTTTTCCCCTCGTCTCAAGAAGTATCTGCGTACACACAAAACCACTGAAACCGACTCAAAACGATGCAGTATACATGCCAAACCAGTATGTGGTGCTGTAATTCTACCACAGAAATAATACGTTAAAGACGAAGAAGAAGAGTTGTGGCTAGGGGTACAGCAACAGTCGGAAGTGAGGCAAAATCTCACGATAAAATAACAATAAATAAATTTGCTACTTACCAGATTGTGTAACCCTAAACCTACCCTTACAATAATGCAAATACAGTTAATAAATGACGCAATATTGATGTGCACATGCCCAGTCGCCGTAGCTGTATCCCTTCTAGTCTTAACCATGCGGGACGGGGTGTGATGACATCACCGTTTCACAAAATATACGGATTGGCTGTACACATGAAAATAAAAACGGATAAAACATTTAACATCTGACTTATTATCCAATTGTTTGCCATAAAAAAACATCTGAGGAAAATGTTATGGGGTTTCTAGTCAAAACATGACTTTCTGTTACAAAACAGGGCATTGATTTCATACATGTCCACTGTAGAGAACACCAGGACTTTAATCATGTGTATCAGGCATTTTGGGAGACATCAAGTGAATAGGATAATATATCAATATTCCTATGAAATATTAGTTATTGCCAGTTATTACTCCCATTATTACTATTCTTTTATCATTACATGTTGCCCCAAGAACACATTAAGGTTCCCCTATTATGTTTTTCGAATATTCCATTTCATGTAGTGTGTAATAAAGCTGCTTGTGAATGTAAACATTCTGCAAAGTTGCGAATTAAAAAGTGCACGATGAATAAAGTTCCAAAAAAAAAGAATCGACAATGAACCGCATATACGAGTCGTTTGTGTTTCGAATTCTACTGCGTGACGGTTCTACATCACAAAAAAAGACACGTAATGCCCGCCTATGTTGTACGTTATCCGCCCGTGAAGACTTAATTTTACTGATGACTGCTTCTCAGGATTAGAAAAACACTAATCCATGGACGCTTGGTAGTTCAGACTTGCCAGGGGAGGATACAAGTCCGGTGATTCTGCTAATGGAACATCAGCGTTCTTGATAATGTATATTTGCTTATGTATAACGCTCAGGCTACTCCGGTTATATCTGTATGTATATTTTAGTTAACATTAAAACAAAATATTTCATAAAACAGCACTCTGCCTCTTTTAATTTTCATTAAAAAAACTTAAACATATGAATAGCCACACAAATGTGATTCAGGCAAACAAAATATGTCATAAAACACAACCCTGCCTCTTTTCATTTATATTTAAAAAATATTAAACATTAATATGTGGTTCAGACAATAAGTGTGCAAATATATGATTATCACTGTAATAAAAATAATTATGACATAAAACACAACACAGTCTCTTTTTGTTAAATGTCAGTTTATGTGTGATCAATATGGTCATTAAGTTAAAGGTATAAGAAGCTATACAAGAAATAAAGCAAACAATTCAGTCAAACATACAAAGTAGCACTAGAAGGCCACAATGTTGAAGTTAACTAAATAGCCGAAAAATATAAAGTTATGAAACTTCACTTTGCCCTCAGCCAAAACGATTAGCAAGGAAACAAATTATAGATTCATGAGACCACAGATCGCCTGGTAGATGTACACAAGACGAATAGCTCATATTTAACCACTACAGAGACATCAGAGTCAGCGGCAGACGTCAGAAGGACTGGCTGAGGAAAGGCTACTATCGGCGGGGTTAATGAGAGCTGAGCGCCCGCTGATCGACTGGAGCTCACTACTCTGAAAACGCAAATAGGCACTCTCTTTATAAATAAACCACAGATTTGAGCTTCAAACAACTACATTCTCGGCTGAAAAAGTCTTAAAACTACATTTTGTGACACATTAACAGTAGCATTTTTTTAAAATTACGCTGGGTTTCTTATTCGCTTTGGGCTTGCTGGTTGGTGCGAGATGCATTCTGGGATACTTGCCTGTCTCAAGTCCGCTCTCGATGCATCCTCGATAAAAGGTTTGGATCAAAGACACATCCAGGGATTTGAACTGTACATGGCTAGATGTGAACTTTGAATTGGAACAGTACTTGGGCACCATGACGATTCACAAGTTCACGAGAACGCATATTGAGAAACGGCCTTGCTCTTGAAACATGGGGCAGTTCCCAGTTTATTTGGACCAGCTTGCTCCTCAGAATCACAACCTGTATGTATGATTAATTAATTATTGATTTATATATTTTCTCCTGGGTATTCAAAATATGTAGTTTTGTGTTTTATATTGTGTAGATCTCTCTGGCTAACTGCTAACTCACGACTGAAATACTTCTGCTAAGCAGGGGCCACTATTGGGCCACTATTACTTAACCCTTTCACACGTACGTTCTAAATATTCAGACTGGCAGCCTGGCGTGAGTTTTTTAACGCGACCGTTATTATGAAATGACATGTGTTCTAATTTCCATGGTAACACATCAAACTTGACACGTGATGTTTTATTTTGTATAATTTTTTTATGCAAAATACTTACTGACTAAATTAAATACATGCAAGTGAACTCCTTATGGTTTAAATAATAAAAATAAAAACAAATAAATTATGTGGTTGTTGATCGATAAGTTATCACGGGCTGTGGGCGCGCCGCCATTATATGTTTTCAACACTGACAGGAGTCGGTGCCTGCGGGATTTACAACACAAGATCATCCACTTCTCCTGATATATGTGACACTACGTGAGGGAACAGGGTAGAAAATGATTATGTTAGTTGATCTGTAAAGTTATCACGGGATACATCCGAGCCGCCATTATGTTTACAACGCTGACGGAGCCTGCTGGATTTACAACACAAGATCATCCACTTCTCCTGATATAGGGTGAATACAAGGTGGTTTGGACACTTTTTGGCATTGCGATGACTTGGTAAAAGTGTCCCAATCACCCTGAATTCACCCTATGTGACATTACGTGAGGGAACAGTGTAGAAAATGATTATTGTGTTAGTTAGTTGATCGGTAAAATTATCACGGGCTGTGGGCGTCTGTGCCGCCGTGAACATTAACGTTATATGTTTACAACACTGACATGGAGTCGGAGCCTGCTGGATTTACAACACAAGATCATCCCCTTCCCCTGATATATGTGACACTACGTGAGGGAACAGAGTAGAAAATTGTTGTGTTAGTTGATCGGTAATGTTATCACACGTATGTTTACAACACTGATATCTTGCTGTTATATATATTAGTATGCAATTGCAAACTATATTTAGTTTTTGCTTATATTTTTGTGGTTGTGTAATGTAATTTGACGTGTATAAAACCTAAAATAAACATTAGAAGACACTGAGCTCAGTCAGTCTCTCACTCACTCACTCTTTGGCTCTGCGTCAGTCAGCGCGCTAAAGCAGATTTTAAATTTGAATTTGGCAGTTGATCTCTGAGCGTTCTAATCACACCAGTTTGATCGTACGCACCAGGGACCAGCCTAGATTGATCACACGGGTTTGATCGTACGTGCCAAAGGGTTAAAACTGTGTCTATTAATGCAGATTGTCTGTCGTCCTTACTATTTGTAAAAATAGAAGGAGCAAGATTTGTTTTGCAAACTTTAATGTTACATCAGTCATTCAAGTTAGTGCTCGGCTGACGTATGTTAATATGGTTAATACAGTTTCCACATGTACAGCACAATAAATTAGAAATATACACATCAGTATGTTGATGGACGTACACGTTAATGCTGTGAGGAATTACAGTTGCAACATCTCATAATGTACCTCTGCGTAGGCCTATTACCGAGAAACATTCTGCTCAAGTTGTCGTTGCGATAGAGGTTGGGGTTGAATAAGTTCCTCCAATGTTCAATCATGAGACTCGCGCTCGGATTGAAATGGTAAAATCGACATCATCGTTATTCGTTACTGTCTTTACAGTGTGTACAGTCAATCGCTGAGCTTTAGCAAGCCTCCGGACTGAACTAACTAAAGTTGTATACTGTAAGCGGTAGACCAATCACAACAGACTGGGACATCTGGCCCTTGTCTGACCTTTGATGGATGTAAACCTGTTGTTGAAGACCTCCAAAACAAATTTGGGAAACTTTAAAATAGCATAATAGGAGGACTTTAACATGCATATTAGATACATATACATTGTATTGAAAGGCACTACTCATTTACGATTTTTTTTTATACAACTGGTATCACTACAGTGGACATAGCTTATATGAATAAAATATAGTTTTTCATGTATGTATGTATGTATGTGTGTGTGTATATATATATAGATAGATAGATAGATAGATAGATAGATAGATAGATAGATAGATAGATAGATAGATAGATAGATAGATAGATATACATACACACACACACACACACACACACACACACACACACACACACACACACACACACACACACATCACAAAACTTATTTTTCTGGCTCTCAGGAGGATATATGTTGCTTTCAAGATATAATAGTTATTTCAAAGTAAAGTTCAATCTGTACCATAAATTCTTACTACACATTGCTTTATTTCAATACAAAATGTGTTAATGAAAATATAAGCTAAAAAGATAAGAAAAGCTTTAAAGTAAGTGCAAGTTTTCCCCCCTACTATTTCATACATTTAGTGTAATATCAGGCAATTAGTATAGCAATTTGTCTGTTCAATTGCACTAAGCAGGTGAGAAAAAGACACTATAATTACAATAAAGATATTTTTGGACTGACTTTTTCTTAAGCATGCAGCGCAGTAGAGTCATACTCCATAAATATTTTTCTCATCTTGCAAAACACATAACTTATTTACTGCAAATTAAGGATATTCACTGTCAGTCAAATACAGATGAATCATGTTTTTTTTAAATAAATTTGTCTTTTAAATAATTTAATATAATAATTTAAACTGCACACTGTGCTGATATATCATTACCGAGGAAGGAGAAGCTAATGTCTAGTGGTCTTTTTGGCCGGATGTGCTTGCTTTTATACACAGTTCAAGTTACAAGAAGTTAACACAATATTGCCAGTTTCTTCCTAACCAATAAAAATAGATCCAAACAAAGCCACAACAACATAATATCATCTTTGAATCAGTGTTTTTGTGAATCGGTTATGTGAATGATTCACCACTATTACACAAACAATGCTAACTGAACAGCATTACTGTTGTATAAAATCTAATATGCATTGTAATGTTCATCTCAGTAGACTCATTAAAAGACATTAGACTAATCAGAACTTCCCTAAAAGAGATTTAGATATTCATGAGAAATAATAGTGACATTTGCAGCCCTTTTAAAAAGTATGAAACATGCCCTTTTAAAAAACGACTTACAGTTTTACATCACAGCAAGACTGATAACCTATATATTTTTTTGTGTAACAGTCAGAAACACAAGGAAAGAACCAAAGAAAATGAAATCTATGATTTTGTTTGGTGCTCTTTCAAAGAAACCATATCTGTAGACTGGAGTATCACATGTTCTTGCTCTCACTAAAGTCTTTGCCCTGTCAGATTGCTCGTATCTTTCGGTAGAAAAGCTCAGGATTTGGTGGAAGATCAGACTGTGAGGATAAGCTCTCAGCTAACCATGACACAGATGAAATGATCAAATCTTAGCAAAGGGATAAAGGAGTGAAAGAGACACAGCTCTGAGAATTGTTGAGCTAAAAGTGTCACACACAGAGACATCACACAATAAAAGGATTCGATCTCAGTCTAAAAGGTTCAATTGCTACAGTGAACTGTTGTGACTTCATCTAACAAATGGGTAACCTTTGCTTTCTTTTTATACCCTTCCATTCGCCAGTGATTTAAACATACTGTCTTCAATTAATATATATAAGTACCACTCAGTTCAATGACCACTGCTTCTATTTAGCATTTTACTAAACATAAAGCAATTTTCCTTTAAATATTCTTAAATATTTCTTATTCATTGTATGTCAAAGTTCTCTTTGTCCTACTGAAAATGCTTCTATTTTGCAGGGTTTTTTTCAAAATAACATTCAAATTTTAAAGAACTTTTTTTACCCAAAATTTAATTAACATGAATTTCAGAATGCCTTTAATATTCTTAATTCTTAAAAGTTCATCATTTTTGTGGTAACACTTCACAATAAGGTTCATAAACTAATAATAAACCACACTTCTACAGCATTTATTAATCTTTGTTAATGTTAATTTAAACATTTACTAATACATTACTGAAATCAAAAGTTGTGTTTATTATCATAAGATAATGCACTGTGAAGTAACATGAACAAATAATGAACAGCTATTTTTATTAAATAACATTAACAAATACAGTAACAAATGTTGCTCATGGTTAGTAAAGTGTTACCCATTTCAATCTTTGTTATTGTTAATTTCAACATTTACAAATAACACATTAAAATCAAAAGGTGTATCTGTTATTTTTTTATGAACTTGAGCTAACTACTAATATAAAATCAAAGGGTGTATCTGTTATTATTTTATGAAATTGAGCTAACTAAAAGTGAATAGTTCTATTTTTATTAACTAATTTAGATTAATAAATGTATAGCTTATGGTTAGTTAATTGTAGTGTAAACTTACAGTATATTCCAGGATAATTGCATTACTTTCAGTCATTTCACAGTAGGACTTCTCTTACATGTATCTCAAAAAAATTATGTAAACAAACAATATCATATTGTATTTCTACAGTGAATATAATATTCTATAAAGGTACCCAGCAGTTTCTTGATTCTTGTTGGTTTTATCTGTGCTGCTGAACTTATTTTTGATTTTTGTGCAAGATAGAATTTTCATAAGAAAATGACCCAGCATGCATTTGTTTACTGTACATTTCTGACTACAGTAATTTCTTGTAAAATAATGCTTAAAATTCCTGGCAATTTTGTTTTACAGTGTAACATAATTGGACCTTATTGTAAAGCATTACCATTTTCGTTTGTTTTAAATATTTCCAAATCATTGTTAGTTAACTAATGGGACCTTATTGTACCATTTTACCATTTAGTTTTACCATTTTTTCTTTATTTTATATTTCAAAATCCTAAAACTTAAGGTTAAACTGGAAAAGCATCCCCCATTTTCATTTTGGACCCCAGTGTATGTAAGATTCTTAGACCAATTACAGCAGTGATGATGTCTGTAGGATTCTAAGGAGCTTTATGTTGAGAGTATTCTCCTGTTCTCATTAGCTCTGAAGGCATTCCTGCCCTCCATTAACACTGTGTTTCATGTACAGTATGTCAGTGTGAACAGGCTCTACAAGCCGCTGCTTAATTTGTCTTTTCCAGCCTCCGCAGGGTGCCGAAAGCCAGAGCTGCTTGGCCATGATACTACACCGATCACACAGTGACTGTTTCCTCTATATACGGTGTGTGTGGAGGCGTGTGGGTGTGTTGTTGTGTTTAAACATATGTTCCTTCTTCTGCGGGAAAACATCTACAACCTTTTAGACATTGATAATGTAACCCAGCCGAGGAGTTTGGCGTGAAGTGTGATAGGTTGACGGTGAATGTGCAGGGTGATTACCTCTCCTGTTGTTTAGTGCTTGAGGCGGGGGGAAACTAATTTAATAAAAGAAATGCTGGTCAGTCTTCTCTAATCAGTAATATTGATCAGTTCCCATAATTACAATCAAGGGGGAAAGCTTGCCTTTTTAGCATGTGGACGCAAGTACTTTATCTAACTTCTGACCAAAGGTGTTCCATTCCCTAAGGCTCAAAATGATTCATACATTCAAAGAAACAAATTGCAATGCCAGCATTTGCTTTGCAATTCACTGTTAACAAAGACGCAGTCTCAGATTGCTGAGGGTGAAATGCTAACAGAAATTGTATTCACATTTTGCATACAATCCTCAACAAAAAAGCTGTTTTACAGTAATTCACATACTCATTTACACACAGACACACACACACACACACTTACAGATTTTCTTTTGTGGGGACATTGACTAATTGATGCATTTCATACGCAAAGAAGTGAATGTTTATCGTTAGCTGTATATCATTAGTTGTGCATCATTATCATTATCTCCCTGGGTGCCACAGTGCTTGTGTGATGTCAAACCCCCGCATCTCTTGAAATTGGGCATGTGGGTTTCACAAGTTGCCGTTCGATTGCACTTTTCAAGGAATTTCCCACTTTCAGTGTTGAATGGAAAGTTGCAGAAACAATACAATCTTTCCTGCAAAGAGGAAATGTATGTAAAATGAAATTGAAATGTTTATTTAAATTCCCAAATAATAGACTACACACTACCGTTCAAAAGTTTGGGGTCAGTCAGATTTTTGCTCACCAGGCTTCTCTGTATAGCAATTTATAAAATTATGAACTATTATTTGTCACAAGTGCACCATTATTTGTCTTCCTTCACTGCTGCACTCCCACACTCTAGACTAGACTTCCCAGCATCCCCCCTGGTTCTTAATTATTCATGCCACTGATCATCAGCCAGTCTGATAATTAAAAAACTTTAATTTTTAACTATGTAAAAGTATTTGTTACATAACTGCTCTGAAACATATCCAAACACAGCTTTTATTGGGGCCATCCAAATTCGTAATCCATAAAACAGGCAATAGTTAAAAAGCCCAGAGCAAAGCATCAAGACAATAAAAAGTCTACGGCACAGGTATGCAGTGTAACACCAACAAGACTTAGCAACAAATGATTGAGGCCTAATCTCCAAAAATCTCCATCCACGAGAAAATGCAAAATTACAATTTTCTGTCAGCTTCGTTCACTTTAATGTACACAACAACATAAAAAGCTGATGAACAAACTTAATTTAATGAAGGAAAACTTTTTCATGAAATTGAATTACATTTTTTTCCAGCAAAATCTAATTTGTTTTAAATTATTTGTTGTAATCTTGTTGTATGAACTTAAATTCATTTAGTCAAGACTACTAACAAAATTGTGCCATTCAGGGACGTGCAGAGAGTTCTTCAGAGGCAGGGGCTCAAATGTAAAAAAGGGGCAACATCTAAAAAATAAATAATAATAAATAAATAAACATATATATATATATATATATATATATATATATATATATATATATATATATATATATATATATATATATATATATATATATATGTGTGTGTGTGTGTGTGTGCGTGTTTATATACTACATTTTAAATTTTGTTTTTGCAAGAAGTCTCTTATTCTCATCAAGCCTACATTTATTTAATCAAAAATACAGAAAAAACAGTATAGCCTAATATTGTGAGATATTATTACATGTTCTTTTTAACATTTTATTAATCAAAGAATCTTTCATCTTGAGTATCACAGCAGGTTATAAAAAATATTAAGCAGCACAACTGTTTCCAACATTGACATCAAATCTATGATTAGTGACCCTGAAGACTGGAGTAATGATGATAAATTCAGCTTTGATCACAGGCATACATATACTTTTAATTTTAAAGTATATTAAAATAGAAAACCATTATTATTATAATATTTCACAATTTTGCTGTTTTTGATCAAATAAATGGCTTGATGAGCATAAGAGACTTCTTTCATAATGCTGCATAATTATCAAAAATGATAATAAAGTCCTTTCACGCCACCATTTCACATAATTGGCCTGTAGGTGCCGTCGGCACTTGGGCTTCATTAACTTTGATAGTTTCATCAAATAGTAAACGTGTATCAATATACATGAATACAAGTGGATTTAACACTACTTACATTAATTCGACTTTTGGTGCTGCGTGGTTTTGTGCAGTGCTTTATTTGTTGTCAGGAACATCAGGACGATTGTCAGGATGATCCATTTCGTCAGGAAATCGTTCCCTGTCCATGTCATTTTCAACCGATTTATGAATTAGAACAGAAAATTACCGCTCCACTTCACTTTGTCCAATGGAATCTGAACTTTGCCAGATCACGATTGGTTGGTGTATATGACAAACCTGCATTGACGATTTATGTAAAAATTTAAAATATATAAAATATAGATTTTTTATTAAATCAATACATTAGCTTTGATTATTGATGAAAAAAAATAGTTTTGCTTTGTTTGTGTTTATGCTTTTGTAACCCACGTTACCAAGAGCCCTGTTAATATAAAATATAAAAGGGAATAAAAACTAGCACTCAAATATGTAAAGTCAGTACTTTATTTGAATAGCAATTGAGAAATAGAAAAATAAATAAATAAAATTCATTTGAAAAGTTGATGTTTAAATAAAACACAGTAAAGTTTAGACCAATGAAGAGAGTGTAGACTTAGCCCCGCCCTATGATCGGGACTTTGCGGGAGAGATGTAAGAGAGAGAATGCTCGATGCATGAGAGAAGCTGCAGTTCCAACGCGGTCCTGAAAAAGATAGAAGAAACAGATCAAAAAACACATAAATTAGAGAGTGTGTCAAGAAAAACAGATTTTGAGTGTTCATTGAATGTCGTCGATCGTCACGGCTGGTGCTAGTTCAACTGTTATTGAGAGAGAAACTTCCAGAGGTTGGAGTTTCGCCTGATAAGAAACTTCATAATTAGAAAATTTGAATTCTCTTGGTTGGGTTTTTTTTCTTCCTTTCTTTCCTTTGCTCTCTTTTCCCATTTCTTCTCTTCTATTCTGCTATTTTCCTAATCACTTCATGAGTCGGATGCTGCACGTTTGATGGACACTAGACGAACTCAAAGAGGATTTTGAACCTGTGTTGTCCCTGCTTCACTCCGAGAGTAACTCTTGCAAGCAGGAACTGGCGAGCCATGCCCATATAAGGATCGAGCTACGAGAACCAAGAAACAGAGTGGTATGATTGTGCACACGCTTTTCCTTCGCTTTTCTGACCTGAACTGTGTTGCTCAGAACTAAGTTGCGGAAGAAGGATCTCGTGTAAACAGCATCGAACGTGAGCTGAACTCCAGTGAAACCCTAATCCACATTGGGACTGTATCGTGAGCATTAAGATTGATCCATTGTGATTTATTGCCTACTGACTTTCCACTTTTAATTTCACTGTCCTTTTTGCTAAGCAACAGTCTCCTGGCTGGCTCGCCAACTTTCTGTAACGCGCCTCGCGGCACGAGCACGACCCTCCCTCCCAAACAGTGAATAACGGAAATGAGTGGAAAAGGAATACACTATCTCTAAATTTGGACCAGCGATCAGAAGAATCAGATTCGCTCAAGAGACTGTGTCAGCAACAACGGTAGAAGGAACGACGACAACACTGGCTGCATTAGAAACAGGCAAGTTGTATTAGGCAGATATTAATAATGCAATTATAATAATATCAGAGGTTCAATACATCAGAAACAATAGAGAAAAAAAAAAGAAATAGTGACAAAAAGGGGGCAATGGATAATAAAATAAATATAGGAATGAATGTATTCTTATAATCCTTATATATTTAAATTTCTATTTAGTTTACTTATTATTTATATATTTATTTTTGACCTATTTAGGTTCAAGCTAATAAAATTAACTGAATCTTATTTTCACCTAATAATTCAATTTGTTTCTAATTAGCTTAATATAAAGAACAACTTTGGGTTTGAGTATGAATACAATTTACCCCAAATTACACTTGAAATACTCTTTCACTCTGGCTCTTCAGAAAACAACAACAGAAATAAAATGAAGCAAAATATATATATATATAAAAAAACAAAATATAAAACAAAAGGACAGTGAAATTAAAAGTGGAAAGTCAGTAGGCAATAAATCACAATGGATCAATCTTAATGCTCACGATACAGTCCCAATGTGGATTAGGGTTTCACTGGAGTTCAGCTCACGTTCGATGCTGTTTACACGAGATCCTTCTTCCGCAACTTAGTTCTGAGCAACACAGTTCAGGTCAGAAAAGCGAAGGAAAAGCGTGTGCACAATCATACCACTCTGTTTCTTGGTTCTCGTAGCTCGATCCTTATATGGGCATGGCTCGCCAGTTCCTGCTTGCAAGAGTTACTCTCAGTGAAGCAGGGACAACACAGGTTCAAAATCCTCTTTGAGTTCGTCTAGTGTCCATCAAACGTGCAGCATCCGACTCATGAAGTGATTAGGAAAATAGCAGAATAGAAGAGAAGAAATGGGAAAAGAGAGCAAAGGAAAGAAAGGAAGAAAAAAAACCCAACCAAGAGAATTCAAATTTTCTAATTATGAAGTTTCTTATCAGGCGAAACTCCAACCTCTGGAAGTTTCTCTCTCTTCAATAACAGTTGAACTAGCACCAGCCGTGACGATCGACTGACGACATTCAATGAACACTCAAAATCTGTTTTTCTTGACACACTCTCTAATTTATGTGTTTTTTGATCTGTTTCTTCTATCTTTTCAGGACCGCGTTGGAACTGCAGCTTCTCTCATGCATCGAGCATTCTCTCTCTTACATCTCTCCCGCAAAGTCCCGATCATAGGGCGGGGCTAAGTCTACACTCTCTTCATTGGTCTAAACTTTACTGTGTTTTATTTAAACATCAACTTTTCAAATGAATTTTATTTATTTATTTTTCTATTTCTCAATTGCTATTCAAATAAAGTACTGACTTTACATATTTGAGTGCTAGTTTTTATTCCCTTTTATATTTTATATTAACAGGGCTCTTGGTAACGTGGGTTACACTTTTCTCCCGTAAAGCCACAGACACTCTCTGAAAGAACCATATATGGCTCGAGAGCCGTTCCTAACAGACTGAGGAAAATCAGCCAGTAAAACACTTGCAACCCATAGCAACGGGTTATGGCAACGCCTCCGACTGATATGAAAAAATATACAGAAGTTTTCCGACTTTTGAGCAGTTTGTTAGTATTGGACACATTGTCCTTTTTTATTGACCACAAATATTATAATTGATATTTGTCTGAGGGGGGCACTTTTGATTATTTTTTAAAAAGGGCAGGGGCTCGAGCACCCAAAGCCCCCCTCCCTCTACACGTGCCTGGTGCCATTCCTACTAGATAAAATAGGATAAAGAAGGGTCGAACTGATGAACCAATTTATATTACTTTTATCCTATTCCCTTTCAATCGTGGGCTTTGTATATTCACTATCGTTTAATTAAAACATAAAGGGTCACTAGTAACACTTGGGCATATAAAGTTGTTATATTGTAACTAATGTGATCAGTGCAAAAAAAAAAAAAAAACTTCTTTTACTTTTTTTGTTTTGTTTTGTTTCCAGTCCAAATATCTAAAAACAAAATCTTACATCAAGATGCATTTACTAAACAAGTATGAAAAAAACACCTCAAAATTAGCTAAGTGATTTTTTACTTAAAACAAGCTATAATATCTGCCAATGGGGTAAGAAAAATAATTGTTTTAGCTTGTTTTAAGCAACAACAAAAAAACACTTAATTTTTAGGGTGTTTTTTCTCTCAGAAAACAAGACATAATTCCCTATGCCATTTCACTTGTCTAGTAAATGTATCTTGAATTAAGAATATTTAGATATTTGAACTGGAAACAAGTAAGATACTAAGTAAGAAAATCATTTTTTTTTTCAGTGGTGATTGCTTATTCACACACTATGGTACAATAGCAGCTTACCTGTGTCTTTGAACATTAGTCTCTTCACAACTGGGTCCTGGCTCTCTTTCTGACACTAAATGAAATGTGTTACATTTATTTCTCACCACAAATATCCCCTTTTTACAAAGTTTTCATTACTTTTGTTCAGTTGCATTAATGTATTTGCAAATCATCAGGGATCATATCATTGAGCAGGGCTCTTCATTACTATTAGTTCTTCTGAATGACAATCCTGCCCATTCTGGTGTGTTGGTAACGTTACTGGGCCTATGTCGATAAAAAAAAAACTATTGCGAAATGATCGCCTTTCCATTAACCGATGTTATGCGATTTTTTTTTTTGCTGATAATTCAAAAAATTATGCCACACTTAAGTTAGTAGGTTTATGTGTATCCCAGCCACCGCAATAGCCATTATTTAATGGAAGGAGACGTGTTATTCAAGCATTAATTAAAATAAAAAAAAAAGCGAAATGTTTGAATTTGCATGGTGGTAAGTTTTTAATTTTTAATTTTTTTTTTTTTTACTATTTCGTTATTTTGGCTTGAAATTTTGTTTGTTGAAAATATAAACTGATTTTAGAAATGCTTTTTAAATGAAAAACTTTGCGTTTAATAAACAAAATAAATTTTTGAAATGAAGACGACGTTTGGACGGAGTGCAGCATGCAAAATAATCTGTTCCCATGTTATTATGAGTCTAGGCCCACACAAATAAAAGTAGATAGTTTGTAGTTTATAATTATGTCTTGCACTTATCTGTATGGATAAAAATGACGGAGTACTGGGAGATGTTTCCGCTGTCATAAAGGAAAATATCCATCAGAACGCATCGCGCTGACTGAGGGTTATAGAAAATGTAGCCTATAGTTAGGCTATGTTGAACTATGTAGTCTATAATATTATTTTTTAAATTTCATATGTTGATTATGAAACGTGAGTACAACAACCTTCTATGCAAACCTTGGCAATAGAACTGGACTGCGGTAAAATAGTAAATAAAAAAGTGGGGCTGCTGTGAGTGCAGGAAACCTAGGGACCATCTAGGGAGCATCCATATTTCAACCCAGTGCCATGACAACAACGGCCCTCGCGGCCAAAAAAACATACCGGCCCACCGGGAATTCTCCCGGTGCTCCCGATTAGCCAATCCGGGCCTGGACTGTAGGAACTGTCAAACTAAAATAATGTATTTTATTTATAAAAAATAAAAAAAACAATAGTCAATGCAATACTTGTTTAAATGCTAAGTGTAAAATTTGTAGCACACAAGTAACGATCTTTTAAAAAAAAATAATCACTGGCATTAGCACAGTTACTGTTCATTGAGAACAGCATTGACTTATTTCCAAGCGGCAACCTCCCGCGGTCTCTCTTGAAGGCAATACAGAAGTGACTTAAAGGGGTACTTCAGCGCTGGGAAGATGAATCTGTTTTAAACTCGGTCATTAATAGACAACAATTCCCAGAATGCACTTCCTGCCCGAGGCTGCTCTAGGCACAGCTTACTCGTTTACTTGCCCACCGCGTTCATTTTCATAAAATCAGTTCAGTTAGAGTCTCTACAATTAAAAACTGAACCTGTCTTTTCAATGAGTGAGTCGATTGAATGACACAGCCGTCACGGCACAAACGCAGCAGGATCGGATTACATTCATCACATTGGCTGAGGTAAGCGCGGGATTTGCGGCTGCGGCTGCATTCACAGCGCGGGATCAGTCTGATGCATTTTCAGTTCATGTCTTTGGAAGCTTAACTATCATAGGAATTCATTTGAAAAGTTGAAACACTCACTTTGCTCTCCACCGCTCCGTTTACATGAATCTCCGCAGCTGCCCGAGCTGAGTGCTGTGAGTGCAATGTTTAAAACATGTGGAAATAACGCCCTCTGCTGGCTGTAGTCTTTAGCCTCTGGACAAAAACTCCTCAGATGATGCAAAATAACGATATTTGCGCCATCGGAGGAATTTTTCCAGAAATAAAATACATAATTCTCTTGTCTCAGGGTCATATGAGGGGGGAAAGTACGATAATTCGAATATACTCCTGGGTTTCTACTGATACAAAGCTTAATGCTAATTGCTGAAGTAACCCTTTAAACTGCAGTTCATCCACTGACCACTAGGGACAGGCTCCAGAAGGGAGCAGAATCTCATTGAGCCACATTAAATGCCCAACTTTACAGCAGAAAAAAAGGAGGGTGGGGGTGATTTTTTTTTTATAACTCATTCCTTTACATTATATAAAGCCTTAAAGTTCTGCATAATTAAGGATGTGGCCACTCTTAGTGGCAGGTGGGTAGCCATTTATCTGCTCTCTGTCAGTCATCGCGTCACCTCAGCTCCGCCCACGTCCCGCCTCTTTGCCCATTTTCTATTATCAGGGAGTGACGCGCTGCTAAGATGCCAATGCAGTTCGTCCCTACTCTACGCTTCAAAACTGCTCTTCAGAATCCTATGGGTGACATCACGGACACTACATCCATATTTTTTTACGGTGTATGCTTATTTTACGTATAGCCACCCACAGCCTAATCACAAGGTCTACACTTCAGCATTGCTAATGGTAACTTCAATCCTTCATAAATTCTTTTAAATGTCAAATATAACTGAACATCAAATTTTAATAGGTCTTTCCCTTTACTAAAAAACACATAACACAGCACTTAATTTCAACATTTACTCTCCTGGTCCATCCCTATGCAAAGCATGCTGGGAACTAGAAATACACTGCACAGTTTCAGTCAATGCAACAGAAATAATTAGTCCCAACCCAAATGGTTTAGGTTAACTTAACAGTTTAGAAATTTCAATTTGAAGCTGCAGTCCGTAACTTCTTTTGGTTAAAAATGATACAATATTTTGAGCAAGTAACTTACATAACCAGCCAGCATTCTTACCTTAACCTGATTCACAATGATAAGCTTGTAATAATGTGCTTGAATTTGAGCCATGGATTTCATCGGGATATTCGAGCATGTCTTTGCGTCACGTCTGTATACAAGAATCAGTCCTATGAGATAATTTGCACGGTTTGATGTGATATAAGCGAAACATGATTACATGTAATCACTGTTGGTAGCGTGATTTATTGTAATGCTTTTTTTCCTCAGTCTGTCAGAACAAAAGTGGCAGACACGTTACTTGTTCAGATTCAAGTTACATTTTCCGGTGAAACTTATTAATTTGATCATTCTTCCAAGGCGTAGTATCTGTAATTCCGAAGTAAAGTATCCAAACTAGTGTGGTGACAGCCTACAAATATTACTGTGATGATGCACAACCCACATAAAGATAATCATTTCGCAACTAACTGCAATTCCAGGTTTCAAACAGAGATGGCGACAAAGAGGCAAACCTCATTCGGACGACAGATGGTGCAAATGGCAATTAGGTAAAAAAAAAAAAAAAACCCTGAAAGATTTGTTGTTTCAGCTTATTTTATTAAATAAACTGAACAAACAGCTAGAATATTTTTTCGAGTGTATCCTTGCTGAATAAAAGTATTACTTTCTTTCTCACGGACGGACCCCAAACTTTTGAACGACAGTGTATTTCAAAGTTGAATCTGCTTAATTGGATGCTCCATTATATTGCCACAGCTGCTCATGGCCATTTTTAGAAAAAGAAACCAAATTTGTTATTGGTGAACATCTTGTACTGCGTGTACTTGTCTTGTGCACTTGTACAGAGGTCATTAAATAACATGACCTCTCCTTTCATGGCAAACACTAGTGCACCTACTTCTCTCTCCAAAGGTAGTAACGGTAATGAAATAGCAATTGTTAAAGCTGCTCACCTGTTTTTGAGCTCAAGGTCCACTTGTTTGATGTCCACACTTGAATGATCTGTTTTGGATTACCACGTTGATTACGCTGCCTGGATCACAATAACCACGTTGATGGCAAGACAATGAGTTGTATGGTAATTTTAAATAAAGTGTAGGAAGAATAAAGGACCGTGAGGGTGAGCTGAGAGCCTGTTTTTTTAAATGTGGAGGACACAAGCTTGGGAGATACATGTGCTTTGTCAGACAACAGACGGAGGATGGCACTTCAAACACGCGGGCGCTGTGCTTTGGGGAAGGCGTACACGCACGAATCCAGTAGGCTACAGACAAACACAAAGAGCACTTCACATGTTCACATCAATCGTATGATCTCATACTGTCTGATTATGCAGACATGTTCTCGGTACATTTGCAATAAAAAATATAAGGTACTGAAAGGAATTATTAAGTCTATAGCAATTAAATAACAATGTAGAATATGCCCGTCTCCAGCAGACTAGCACTGAGAGCCCATGTAATATAGCAAAATCATTAAAGGTTAAAAGCATGCTGCCTTTCAGCTTCACAGAAAGACTATTAGAGAAAAATGATGAATTTGAATAGGCCTTCTAGAAGGAATAAAACTTAGAAGACTATTTCCAAGCAGGAGTTTTGTGTGTACCAGAGAAATATTTAAAATATGAGATCAACTCTCGTAACCTAAAAAACAAGGAAGTGTCATTAAATATTAAACTTCTGCTGACAGACAAACAAGAAGGAAATTCAATGCTTCAAACAAACCAACCAAGGGATTTGCACACAAATTACAAAATAATTTGTAGTTGTTAGGAGTAATAAAAAAAATAAAAAAATAAATCATTTTCATATTAATATTCATATTGTAAAAACCCCCATCAAAAATCGTATAAACCGCTCATTTTTTAAACAGCACAGAGCTATTGTGTGGAAAACGGCATGATTTATTCATTAGGTTGTTTTTGTCAAAATAAGTTAGATGTGATTTCTGTCCACCTTCTGTTCCACACTGATTTAGCCACAAGTTGACAAACCGCAAGGGGTGTACAGATTGTGGGGGTGTTTATCGTCATGGCGATAGACAAGGTTACTTTAGTCACGGATTGTGTGCAGGTTAAGAAAACCCCATGTGACATTCTTCTACATGGAGTGACTTGAATGTCAGCTGTACTGTAAGAGGAAATGTAAATTGCTTTTTGTGAATGACAGCAGGTGTAAGAAGACTTCTAGTGCATTGATCATGGGAGACGTTCTGATGATATTTGAGCGATAAAAATTCTACTCTTTGTGATTCTGCCACTAAACAGATCCAAAGTAAACAAATACACATGCACTAAACTGTTAAACCTGCATAGTGTATGGGACCTTGTGAAAGTAGCCATGGAAACAAGTCCAACCTTATATAGTTTTTCACATTTTATCTTTCAAATTGGAACATTTTGCCAGAGAAGTATTTTGTGTGTGTGTGTGTGTGATCAACTCATAAAGAATTAATTGAGTAAATAAAATGACTCACTTAAATCATTACTACTGTTAATTATTAAATTATAAAAAACAATGCACTTTTATAATATTCATACTTAATATATTCATATGCCACCACTATTAATTTTTAATCAGCAAAGAAAATGAATGTTGCGAAGAAAAAAAGGGTTTGGTGAATGAGGCCATCCCTTTGAGAGATGATGAAAATATCAAAACAAGTCAAGTGAGAGTAGTTGTGCATTGAGGAGGCTTGCTGGAAAGCTTCAGGGTTTAGCGTAGTGTGTAACTATTCAAAGGCAGTCACATGCCAGACTGGCTCTATGAATTAAACATGGACAAAACACTGGCACAAAGACAGCTGCATGCCCGTGGAGTGGTGATAACCACGTCTTGAGTAGGAGAACGACCTCCAGAGCCCTTTAGCAGAGCCAGACGGAGAAAAACATCCATCAGTGGCTGGAAGATTGCAGGAAGGATTCATGACAGCACATCAGCAGCTCCTGTTGAGCATTTTCTGCTGACAGAGTCTATAAAGGTGTAGCACGGAAGATTTATAGAAAAATAAATCATAGTGATATAACACCTATTATTATAAAAAAAAACTTGTAATAAACCATGAATATAGTCAATTATCTTTATTAGTTAACAGTTGTATTTATAATTAACAAAAGAAGTTTGTAATGTTAACAGTAATGTTCTGACTTCTCTCTTTATATTTTATTCTGTATATACACTGGTGCAGAATTATTAGGCAAGTTGATTTTCTGATCATATTTATTTTACCGGCACATTTCACCAATTCAAAACCACATTAATCTTAATTACTACTATTAACTTTGTATTTAATCATTTATAAGTGATATATAATTGTTCATGAAGGCTGGAAATGAAAATCCCCTTATATTCAGGTGTGCAGAATTATTTCGGCACATTTTCTTTTACAGATAAAATTAGCCAAAAAAGAGATTCAACTCAGACTGAAAAGTAAAAAATGATTAAATGTCCATGAGAAGGATACAATACTAATGCAATACTAGAAATTGCAGTTAAGGCATGACCATTGGACAGTGAAATACTCATTGGATCAGCAGGGTCAGACAAAAACAGGTGGCGGAGAAAAGACACATCAACTGCAAAAGAATTAAAGTCCATTCCAAAAAAATGGAAAGTCCATTTGTGAAATTTCCTCACTACCAAATATTCCACGGTCAACTGTTAGTGGTATTATAACAAAGTGGAAGCAATTGGAAACAACAGAAACTCAGCCACGAAGTGGTAGGCCACGTAAAAGCACAGCGCGGGGTCAGCGCATGCTGAAGTCACCAACTTTCTGTGGAGTCAACAGTTATAGACCTCCAAACTTTGTGTGGCCTTCAGATTAGCTCAGGAGCATGGAATGGAATGGGTTTCAATGGGTGAGCAGCTGCATCCAAACCTTACATCACCAAGTGCAAAGCAAAGCTTCGGATGCAGTGGTGTAAAGCACGCCACCACTGGACTCTAGAGCAGTGGATACGTGTTCTCTGGAGTTATAAAACACGCTTCTCTGTCTGGCAATCTAATGGACGAGTCTGGGTTTGGCGGTTGCCAGGAGAACAGTACTTGCCTGCATTGTGCCAAGTGTAAAGTTTTGTGGAGGGGGGATAATGGTGTGGGGTTGTTTTTCAGGGTTTGGCTTGGCCCCTTAGTTCCAGTGAAATGAGCTCTTAATGCTTCAGCATATCAAGACATTTTGTACAATTTCATGCTCCCAACTTTGTGGGAACAGTTTGGAGATGGCCACTTCCTGTTCCAAAATGACTACGCACCAGTGCACAAATCAAGGTCCATAAAGACATGGATGAGCGAGTTTGGTGTGGAGGAACTTGACTTCACTTGAGTCCTGACCTCAACCCGATAGAACACCTTTGGGTTGAATTAGAGTGGAGCCAGGCCTGACAAATGCGCTTCTAGAAGAAGGGTAAAAAAACTCCCATAAACACACTCCTAAACCTTGCAAGCCTTCCGAGAAGAGTTGATGCTTTTATAGCAGATAAGGGTGGGCCAACTCCCTATTAAACCCTATGGATTAAGAATGGGATGTCATTAAAGTTCATGTGCATGTAAAGTTGGCAATATAGTGTATATTTTAGTAATATATAGTCGGTACAGAAAGTATTATTGACAGAAAAACACAGAATTGTTGACATTTTTGCAGATTTATTAAACAAGAAAAACTGAAATATCACATGGTTCTAAGTATTCAGACCCTTTGCTGTGACACTCATATATTTAACTCAGGTGCTGTCCATTTCTTATGATCATCCTTGAGATGGTTCTACACCTTCCAGCTGTGATTATACTGATTGGACTTGATTAGGGAAGACACATACATGTCTATATAAGACCTCACAGCTCACAGTGCATTTCAGAGCAGATGAGAATCATGAGGTCAAAGAAACTGCCTGAAGAACTCAGAGACAGAATTGTGGCAAGGTACAAAAAAATTCTGCTACACTTAAGGTTCCTAAGAGCACAGTGGTCTCCATAATCCTTAAATGGAAGACGTTTGGGACGACCAGAACCCTTCCTAGAGGTGGCCTTCCGGCCAAACTGAGCTATCGGGGTAGAAGAGCCTTGGGGAGAGAGGTAAAGAAGAACCCAAAGATCAGTGTGGCTGAGCTCCAGAGATGCAGTCGGGAGATGGGAGAAAGTTGTAGAAAGTCAACCATCACTGTAGCCCTCCACCAGTCGCGGCTTTATGGCAGAGTGGCCCGATGAAGGCCTCTCCCACATGAAACACCTGAAGGACTCCAAGATGGTGAGAAATAAGATTCTTTGGTCTGATGAGACCAAGATAGAACTTTTTGGCCTTAATTCTAAGTGGTATTTGTGGAGAAAACCAGGCACTGCTCATCACCTGTCCAATACAGTCCCAACAGTGAAGCATGGTGGTGGCAGCATCATGCTGTGGGGTTCAGCTTCAGGGATAGGAAGACTGGTTGCACTTGCAATGGAGGGAAAGATGAATGCGGCCAGGTACAGGGATATTCTGGACGAAAACCTTCTCCAGAGGGCTCAAGATCTCAGACTGGGCCAAAGGTTCACCTTCCACCAAGATAATAACCCTAAGCACACAGCTAAAATAACGAAGGAGTGGCTTCACGATAACTCCGTGACTGTTCTTGAATGGCCCAGCCAGAGCCCTGACTTAAACCCAATTGAGCATCTCTGGAGAGACCTGAAAATGGCTGTTCACCAACGTTTACCATCCAACCTGACAGAGCTGGAGAGGATCTGCAAGGAGGAATGGCAGAGGATCCCCAAATCCAGGTGTGAAAAACTTGCTGCATCTTTCCCAAAAAGACTCATGGCTGTATTAGATCAAAAGGGTGCTTCTACTAAATACTGAGCAAATGGCTGAATACTTAGGACCATGTGATATTTCAGTTTTTCTATTGTAACAAATCTGCAAAAATGTCAACAATTCTGTGTTTTTCTGTCAATAATACTTTCTGTACCCACTGTATATATTACTAAAATATACACTATATATGGGGTGCTGTGTGTAAATCAATGAGAAAAAAAAGAACTTAAATGATATTAGTAAATGGCTGCAATATAACAAAGAGTGAAAAATGTAAGGGGGTCTGAATACTTTCCGTACCCACTATGTATAGGCTATAGATTATATTGTGATAATCCAAGTTAGGCCTATACTGGATAATCTTACTGTACATCTGCAAAAAGTGATAAAGAATGATTGACATTGCACTCTGGCATGCTTTTTAATCTCTACTAAAATGTAACTTTTACTTCTAAAGATGTGTTGTGATACTGTTTGCCTGGCTTGACTTTCAAACTATTCCGTTTGCATCATGCTTTCTCCTAAAACAAACTAAACCCAGCATTTTTTAGTGTCTGGCACTTTTTGGGAAGGGAACACACACATCCTTGAATATATGGTTTTCAGGGATTCTCCACAGGCGTAATAGTTTTTATACTGTACAAACTGTATATAATATGTACCCTTAAACTAAACCTACCCATCACAGAGAACGTTTCTAGTTTATTACATAAACTACAGTTAGGTATGTTTTTAAATTAACAAGGACGCAGGTAGTGTCCTCATAAACCATGTTTACATTGTATTAACCATGTCATTATACACATTTGTGTCCTCATAAACCACATATACCTGTACACACACACACACACACACAACCTGTACACACACACACACACACACACAGAGATGAGGTATGACTCACTGTTGTGAATCAAAATAATATCTTCTATAAGATCTATATGACTCAGATCTGTGGGCAGCACAGGTGTACAGTAGTTCCCTTTCAGTCGGTCACGTTCGACGTACGTCGGAACTGACCGACGAATTGGGATCTGCCTTCAGAGACCTATCTGCTTCGAGTGTTTCTAAACGAGCCAATTGACATTGGCATGCGGTTCACGCTCCGCCCGCAACGCGGGTATAAATACGGAAGTGAAACACCGCATACTCGCTTTCTACTTCGGAGCCAAACATTGAGTTTATCCAGTGTTCCTGCGGAGTGTTACGACGACTACGAGTCTACAGAGAAGCTCTTTCCGGCTGGAGTTACGGCACATTGCAGCGGCGGTCGCGAGTCTGTGAAGCAGAAAAACAGCTGTTCTGACAGCTCGCTGGGCGCTGTGTGCTCGCAGTGGGCTTGCACCCTCTAAACCACTGTGAGCAGCGGCCATATCCCCTGTGTGCCTCGGCACGTAAAGAGCGTTTTCCTTCTCTTAAAAGAGCTACACGGTTTGACCCTGCGTCTTTTTCAAGATGTCATTCAAACCGTGTGATTCTGGATGCGGTTGTTTCCTGTCCTCATTTGACGGCCACGATCTCTCTCACATGCAAACAGGTGAGATTGCTTTTGGGTGATTCATGCTCTCAGGAGAGCATGATCACGTCGGCGCGTTGTTCGTCTCACCTTTCGTAAGGGCTCGGCGTTCAGCGCGCCGTGTGCCGTCGGCGCGCCGGCTGACAGCGGGGGTTGTCACGGCAACCCAGCGCGTCAGTCGGCACTCTAGATGCGCGGTCTAGACTATGAAACCTCAAACGGGGTTGAGTCCCTTTGCTTATTCCCCGATCTAGTTTCTTTTCTGGTGCACCAGAAAGGGGCTACTTTGGCTAATAAGCCTGGGTGACCTGAGGATTACAGTGGGGCATCCCCGCCGGGTACATCCCCTCGGGCCCCCACTCCTCTATCGCATCATGGGCATGCTGAGACTTTGTTCGTGGGTGGTTCATGTGCTCTCATGAGAACATGGCCACGTCGGCGCGTTGTTCGTCATGCCCCTTGTGAAAAAGGGGTTTTAACGTTCAGCGCGCCGTGTGCCGTCGAGTCTGGCGGCCACGCCCACTGTCTCTCATGCCTGCTGGCAGCTCAGATGGGACTGCTGGTCCTTTTTTGAAAAAAGAGGGGACCTAATGTCTCATTTGTGGCTCTGGCAGAGGACAGATGTCAACCGCTGCATCGGAGAGAGGGCTGTTATGCGCTGGAGATGATCATGCTGAGTTTCCCCACTATAATAGTGGGTGCTCGTGCTGAATCAGATTCAGGGTTGACAGCCATGCTTTCCCGGGTGGCTGCCGGGATGTGCATCGGTAAAATTTAGCAGTGTGGAACTATTTGGTGCCAAAATATGGAACGCCAAAGGGGCCATAATCTGTATAAGTTTTTCCCTCTCTCACTGCCCTCTGTCCTGCATGCACGGGGGTAGTCCCGACTCAGGGGTTATGCAGGAACTGCGTGTGGTGATAGACCTTGCTCTATGAGTGAGGGAAGTCGCTGCGCGCGCCCTGGGTCAGGCGATGTCCACATTAGTGGTCCAGGAACCTGAGGTTAACTTGGCAGATATGCGTGAGCCCGACACAGTTTGGTTCCTCAACGCCTCTGTCTGTCAGGCTAGCCTCTTCGGCGGCGGCGCTGTCGAGAACTCGCCCAGCAGTTCTCGGTGGCCCGGAAGCAGATGGAGGCAAAACGTCCTGCCCCGACGACTAGCTGCTGCCTCCACCCTGTCGTCGGCTGCAGTGCCTCTGTCTGCTTGTCGCCGAGGGTGCCCCCCCCTGCGTCCGCCTCCGCCCCTGCTAAGCCAAGCAGCAGCCTCCACCCGGACAGCAGGTGGCCGGGCGCAGGGGATGCGCCCAACCCGCCCAGGGTCCCGCAAGTCCACTAGCAAGCCCAAGGACAAGCGGCCCTGGAACGGGTAGCCCAGCGAGATGGGAACTGCTCGGGGGGACGGTGTCCGCACTCCTCTCCCGGGAGGACCGGGGAGAATATTTTTCGTTTCGTCCTGCCGCTGGCTCTCCGGAGTCCAGCGGTACCCACATTCTCAGAGCAGCTTCCTCCCTCGCTGGGCTCCAAGAGGGCCAGGTTGGCAGTGTGCGACGCCCCCGGGCCTTGCCACTCCTTTCCTCCCCTCTTTTCGCCAGGGGGCAGCACCGTGGGCACCGAGGACGCCAACAGGCCTTCTCACCCATGGTCTGCCCCACCCTGGAATATTCGGTCAACACTCCGGGCCGCCCACGGGCCTCCCGAGTCGGGGCTGAATATTCCACCTCTCTGCTTCCGAGCAGTGGGCAGCAGAGTGGGCACTGGGGACGCCACCAGGCCTTCCCACCCACCTCTGTCCAAACCAGGAATGCTCTGGCAACACTCCGGGCCGCCCTCGGGCCTCCCGAGTCGGGCCGGAGCACTCCGCCTCGCTGCCCCTACCCGGGTATGTCTGTGTTGCCGTTGATCCCGCTTGTTCGGTCCCTGGGGCCTGGCTAGGTCTCCCAGGGCGCTCGCTGGCTCATCCGTACCATCAGACTCGGCTACGTGATTCAGTTCACTCACCGGCCTCCCAAGTACAGGGGCATCCTCTTCACCACCGTGTGGAGCAGCGATGCCCATGTCTTGCGGTCAGAGATCGATGTCCTACTGGCGAAGGACGCGGTCGAGCCGGTTCCTCCAGCCGATATGAGGTCAGGGTTTTACAGCCCTTACTTCATTGTGCCCAAGAAAGGTGGTGGGTTAGGACCAGTCTTGGACCTGCGTGTTCTGAATCGGGCCCTACACGAGCCCCATTCAGGATGTGGACGCAAAAACGCATCCTCGAGTGCATCCGTCCCCAAGACTGGTTCGCAGCGATCGACCTGAAGGACATGTACTTTCATGTTCCATTCTCCCGAGCAAGGGGAAGGCATATCAGTACAAGTCCCTGCCCTTCTGGCTGTCCCTGTCGCCCCGCGGCTTCACGAAGGTCGCGGTGGCAGCCATTGTTCCGCTCAGAGAACGCGGCGTTCGGATTCTCAACTACCTCGACGACTGGCTGGTACTGGTCCAGTCTCGGAGCAGTTGTTCGAACGCAGGGACATGGTGCTCCGTCACCTCAGCCTGTTGGGCCTTCGGGTCAACCGAGAGAAGAGCAGACTCTGTCCCACACAGAGGATCTCTTATCTCGGTACGGAGTTGGATTCGGTCAACCGGACTGCTCGCCTCACAGAAGGGCAAGTCCAGGCTGTGCTGAACTGCTTGAATACGTTCAAGGGCAGGACGGCGGTCCCACTGAAAAATTTTCAGAGGCTCCTGGGCATATGGCATCTGCAGCCGCGTAACGCCGCTCAGATTGCTACATATGAGACCGCTTCAGCACTGGCTTCATGGCCGAGTCCCGAGATGGGCGTGGCAGAGCGGCAGGTACCGGGTCCCAGTCACCCCGTACTGCCGCCAAACCTTCAGCCCGTGGCCTCGCCCACGGGTGGAGGGCCACGCACAACGGGCACGCAGTTTTGGGTCTGTGGACGGGCCCCAACCGCGCTTGGCATATCAATTGCCTAGAGTTACTGGCAGCGTCTCGCCCTGGCCCGGTTCAAGAAGCCGCCGGGGCAAGCACGCGTACTGGTCCGTTCGGACAGCACTGCGGCCGTTGCGTACACCAACCGACAGGGTGGTCTACGCTTCCGTTGCATGCTCCGGCTCGCCCGCCATCTCCTCCTGTGGAGTCAGAAGTTTGTGAGGTCACTGCGCCATGCACATCCCAGGTGCGCTGAACCAGACAGCCGACGAGCTCTCGCCAGTCGACACCTCCGGGCGAATGGCGACTCCACCCCGGAGTGTCCAGCTGATATGGGACCACTTCAGGCACAGGTAGTCCTGTTTGCCTTCCCGGACTCGACCCATTGCCAGGGTACTACTCCTGAACGGAGGTACCTTAGGCATAGATGCACTGGCGCACAGCTGGCCCGGGACCTCACGCAAGTGCACGTTCCCCAGTGAGCCTTCTCGCACAGACACTGTGCAAGGACAGGAGGATGAGGAGCAGGTCTTGTTAGTTGCGCCTACTGGCCCAACCGACCTGGTTCCCAGAACTCTCACTCCTCGCGACAGCCCCTCCTTGGCCGATTCCCCTGAGGAGGGACCTTCTTTCTCAGGGGCGGGGCACTCTATGGCACCAGCGTCCAGACCGCTGGAAACTCTATGTCTGGTCCCTGGACGGGACGCGGAGGTTCTAGGTGGCCTACCACAAGCAGTGGTAGACACCATCGCTTCAGCTAGAGCCCTCTACGAGGCGCCTACTCTCTGAAGTGGAACCTGTTAGTCCGAGTGGTGTTCTTCCCGCCGGGAAGACCCCCGAAGGTGTTCGGTTAACGTTGTGCTTTCCTTCCTGCAGGATGGGTTGGATCGAAGGCTGTCTCCTTCCACCCTCAAAGTATACGTCGCAGCAATAGCGGCGTATCACGATGCAGTAGATGGTAAGTCCTTAGGTAAGCACGACTTAATCGTCAGGTTCCTCAGAGGTGCGAGGAGACTAAATCCTCCTCGTCCTACCTCGATACCCTCTTGGGACTTAGCCCTGGTGCTCAGAGCACTTCAGGGTCCTCCATTCGAGCCTTTGCAGTCCGTGGAGCTAAATATTCTGTCCATGAAGACAGTTCTCCTGATTGCATTGGCTTCAATCAAGAGGGTAGGGGACCTGCATGCACTTTCGGTCGACGAATCGTGCCTAGAGTTCGGGCCGGCCAACTCTCACGTGGTCCTGAGACCCCGGCCTGGATACGTGCCCAAGGTTCCTACCACTCCCGTTCGGGACCAGGTGGTGAACCTGCAAGCGCTGCCTTCGGAGGAGGCAGACCCAGCCCTAGCTTTGTTATGTCCCGTCCGCGCTCTGCGCGCTTACATTGACCGGACACAGAGCTTCAGATCCTCACAGCAGCTCTTCATCTGTTACGGAGGCCAGCAGAAGGGAAAGGCTGTCTCCAAGCAGAGGTTAGCCCACTGGATAGTGGATGCTATCGTCTTGGAGTCCCAAGACGTGCCTTGCCCGTTTGGGTTGCGAGCTTACTCAACAAGGAGTGTTGCCTCCTCCTGGGCGTTGGCTCAAGGCGCCGCTGACAGATATATGTAGAGCTGCGGGCTGGGCGACACCTAACACGCTCGCTAGATTCTATAGCCTCCGTAGAGCCGGTATCTTCCGTGTACTCGCCCCAGTGGCCAGTAGCGCTAAGTGCCTGTTCTAGTGTCGGCTTGCATGCGCCACTCCCGCCTCTGGGCCGGATACGCGCCTATTTTGCTCCAGTTGTGTTCCCGGAAACGGCTAACCCTGTGAGTTCCTCCGTCACCCCTTCGATTGTCAGACGTGGCGGCCGCCTGACGCCAGGCCTGCACCCGTATGCTTGTGGAACGTGTGTAGGCTGGGTATCCATATGTAGCGGTCCTCACGGCTACCCCATATGTGTATTCTCCACGGTATCAGCTACCCTAATTGGCTAGCCCGTGTCTTTCCCTCGACAGAGCTCCTCTGTCGCTCCTGGAGGTGCTCTTCCCCCCTGGGACCAGGCTGGAATCACCCCAGGGACTGCCATATGCTGAACTCCCCTGCTAGGTTAGTCCGTATGTGTATTCACCACCTCTCCTTCCATTGAAGGACGTGGCTCCAGTATGCCATCTCCCCGAGACGGGTATGCTTTCCCAGCGTTATCCAATAGTCACGCTGAGTGGGTCTTGCAGGAACAGCAGTGACTGTCCTTCCCTGCCGGGAGCCCTGACTCCCACTCCAACATAGGAGTGGTCCAGCGAGCTCAGGCAGGGCGCTGGAAGGGCCAGCATCCCTGGCGTGTTGGTAGGGATCCCAATTCGTCCGGTCAGTTCCGGCGTCGTCGAACGTGACCGACTGAAAGGAGCGTCTCGATTACGTATGTAACCCTCGTTCCCTGAAGGAGGGAACGGAGACGCACGCCGTCGCCAGGTGCTGTGCTTCCGCTGAAGGACCTGCCACTAGTTTGGCTCCTCAGCAGAAAACGAGTATGCGGTGTTTCACTTCCGTATTTATACCCGCGTTGCGGGCGGAGCGTGAACCGCATGCCAATGTCAATTGGCTCGTTTAGAAACACTCGAAGCAGATAGGTCTCTGAAGGCAGATCCCAATTCGTCGGTCAGTTCCGACGTACGTCTCCGTTCCCTCCTTCAGGGAACGAGGGTTACATACGTAACCGAGACGTTTTGTGTTCTTTATGAAACAAATGTTGCACACTTCTGGTGATTCCTGATGGGAAATGGATTAGCCTTTGCAGTGTGGCAGCAGGGAAGTTGTCACACTTAATCTCACGGTTCAGCTCTTCTCTGGAGGAAATCCTCCTTCTGGCCCCCAGGATATGCTGAGGTGAGAGGAGTGATTGACAGCTGTTGGGGAGCTCAGGGCGCCTCAATTCAACTATAAGTAATCGTAGATCAATGACAACTACTGTCAGTCACCCTAAATTAGGTGTGTTCTCTTCCTCCATTTAGGTAATAACTAGAGAGCCAAGCAGATGCATCAGAAATTTCTCAGAAATGGAAAACGATTAATTGTTAAAAAACCCCTGTGTTGAAAATCAAGTTTTAATGTTGTTTATGTGTCTATGTGGTGTTTTTTATATGCCTTAAGACAAACCATGTGCAAATTCATCGGTCAACAACACCATTATGGAGTCAGAATAGTATCTTTAATAATTCAAGCAAAAAACACAATGCACACAATTTCACATGCATTAAACCAAATTGACGTGCACAAAAAACAATACAAACTGCACATACCTCTGCTTAGCCATGACTTGCACTGTGGTCGAAAGCTGATGACGTAACACCAGGTGAGCCCGCCTGCCCTCACACGATTATGATTGGTCGATCGATAAGATTAAATCTGATTAAGAGTAAAGAGTACAACTGATCCGAGTGGGAGGAGAGCGCTGCCAGGAAAGTCTCAAAAAATACAACCGGAACATTCAAATCTGTGTTCGCGCTGCCGCTTAGCCAGAGAGAGCAGTTATCATGTAGGACGTATGAAACAGCTTCAGAAACCACACAGTTTCGTTATTTCTGTTACAAATAGTCATATTATCACAGAAGTACTGGTATAACAGTTTATAGTTCAGATATAAACAATGATGTCTGGTATTAATCAAAATAGAGCAAATCACCTTTTAAAAGTAATGTGGCACTTCAAATAACGATTGCATCTGTTACATTGTTATGCCACCAGGTGGCGACAAGTGACTTAAAAATGTATTAGTCATTGAATCATTCATTCAAGAAATTTGTTCAAAAATGCAGATGCATCTAGTAATGAAACAAGCGATGTATTTATTATTAATTGAATCATTCATTCAAACCGTATGTTTTAAATAATTAATTCCGATTAATTAAACATTTTAAATAGACTGCAGCAATTAACATGTTGTCCGATACTCTAACAAATTCATGATATTTTGTTTAGGTGTCTGCTCAGAATCGTGATCTTTGTTTGAAAAAAAAAAAAAAAAAGTAAGTTGTAAACATCTGCTGACAGTTGAGAGGGGCAGAAAATACATCTGCTGGGCTCTGTCGCCATTTATCTCTGTGCACCAGAAGCTAGTGTGATAAAATGATGGCTCAGTGCCAGAATCTGATGTTATTACCATCGTTTATGCGCTCTGGTTGTTTTTATGTCTGTATCGAGAGGTCAATCTGGTGGCGCAGGTTTCATTTGAACATTTAGCAACACATCTCTACCCTCCCTGTTTAATGTGTATAGTGAGCCACTGAACTAACATTCATTTTCATTTTCTATGACTAAATATAATGCACACACCCAAAAACCCAGTTCGAAAATGAAAATGCAATGGCATTATACAAAAAAGTTAAATTGCCTGCCATGTTAACCTCAAAACATCACCTACTTCTGGAATTAACTCTCCCCAGCAGCGTGTAATGCATCGTGCTCATGAGTGGTTGTCATGCCAGCAGGTAGATGCCTTGTGGGAGATCATCAACTCTGTGGAGGGGCCAACCTCTTGCTGCTTCATACTGATCTTTAATTGCCCTGTAATTAAATTAAGCCCTGTCAGAGAGTCTACCCAGATTATCTGGGTCATGTGCAATTTTCTTCCGTCTCTTTTGCTGTGTGCAATTGGCTCCACTGAGCACTCAAGCGTGGATAAATATGATGGCAGCAGCCCCTTCCACGTGAGCGGAATGTCCTGCATCTACAACACCTGCTTTTTATGGACTCAGCCTGCCTGGGTTAAATTGGGCCAATGAATAAAATAGTAAGACATGGCTGGAAAGAGAAAGAGGGTGTCAATATGTCGGTCATGTCAGTCAGTTTCAAAAATAAATACAAAACTGAAAGAAAATAAGTTGACAAAAAAATGTAAGCTAATATTTGGTGATAATAGCATAACAAGAGATTTATAAACTATTATTATTGTAGGCGGGTCATTTTTGACTGGGAACATCAGAAGTGGGACTGTGTCATTTTGTAAAACATTTCAAAACAAACTTTGCGGGTAACATTAAAGCACAGTAGTACTTTTTAAATATTTTATTGATTATTGACAAAATTATCCACATTTACTGCTTTTTTCACTTAGAAAACAGATGTGCATAATCTCATATTAATGATGCCTATGATTAATCAGTTCCAAAAAAAAATAATAAACTGTCATAATTGAAAGAAAACAAGTTGACAAAAAAGATTGAATCCAAAATTTGATGACAACGAGAGATTTAAAAGCTATTTTTTGTAGGCTGGTAATTTTTGACAAGGTATCCCAAAAAAGTGCAAAAATGTTGGGAAGTTATACCACCCAGAACGTGGCAATTCCCAGGCAACCATCTAGAACATCCTAGCAACTCTCTAGAAAAACCCTGGAAACCGGTCAGAACACCCTAACATGGTTTTAAAAATCTTGTTATTTTTATAAATGCCTTTGGTGCAGCTAGTAGTGTAGAAATTATATCTGGCACATACGAGTAGTTTCTTGCCTTGTTTTAAATCATGTTCATCATTGTGAGCAACGAAACTGTTACAGACGGAGTGTGTGATGCACATATGCAAGTTAGTTTACGATTGCACTCCTGAGGTTTCTGAAAGAACTTGGTTCTTGTTGCATCTGTGCTCCTGCCAGGGGAAAAGAAACGGCAGTTAAAGCGACCTTTGCCATCAGATTTCTGTTCCAGACGGATCTTTCTCAAAGACCTCTGCAACAGGGGCAACCTCTGACCTCTACCCTTATGTTGTGTTTGGGTAATTTTGACCCAGAGAGAATGTTAGTGAATGTTATCGCATTGGACTAAAACTTACTGACTTTTCTCACACAGGGTATAACTACATTCCAACAATTTTTGGTGATAAATTTTGTACATTTTTGGGAAACCTTGTTACACATAGTGTTCCTGGTCAAAAATGACTGGCCTACAAAAAATAGCTTTTAAACCTCTCGTTGTGACCAAATATTGGATTCAATCTTTTTGTCAACTTGTTTTCTTTCAATTAGTAAAGGATTTGTATTTCTTTTTGGAACTGACTGACCATAGGCATAGAGTTTTATGCACCTCCATTTTTGTCCCTGGTCAAAAACGACCGGCGTACAATGAAATAGCGTATAAATCTCTTGTTATGCTATCTTAATCACCAAATATTGGATTAACTATTTTTCTCAACAGTAAGAAATGTTAAGAAGTTAAAGTAAGCAGAACTTGCAGATTTGAACATTTTAATTGTTCTTAACTTCAAATATTTGAGTAAGCTAATTCATACATTTAAATGAAAGTGATCAACTTAAATATTTTAGTAGGGGAAACTTGGCTATCTTTAACAAGCAAATTCAATAAATGCTACCTTGAAAGTTGATGCTATCAACTTTCCCTTGGGCCTTTGATATATTAAAGGTCATGGTAATATAAGAATATCCTGTATGTTTCAGAGCTTAAAACGTCCTTGTTAGTCAAAGAAAAGCTTTTATTGACACCAGGCCCTGCAACAGCTCTCAAATATATACTGATCAATGACCTAATAGGAGGGGGAAACACCCTCTACAGATAAATGTGTACGCCTGCTTCTGTAGCCCCGCCCACCGACTCGTGGGGCTAAACAGAGCTAATCGCCGAAGATAGCAAGATAATCATTTGTAAACAAGATAGTATTGCATTGTTACAGATTGTATTGATTATGTGTACGTGTCTAATTGAAAAAAACATACCTTAGCACACTGCACAGGCTGGAGAATCCTTTATTTGTTGGTTCATTGCGATTCGGGATCAGACTCTGACATGTATGGGCCAGTGCTAACAAATCCCAATGTCCACAACGAGTCCGCGCGTGTGTTTGCGGTTTGCGCTTATATCCACCTATCGGGCGGGCCAAGTAATAACAAAATAAATCAATTGCGGGTGGATGAGCGATAAATCATTGTGTTTGTTTGATAAATACATCTTGAGAGCCCTGTCAGAGAATCATTCCGGTTGCCAAAAAGTCTCTCATGTGATCTGACAAGGGAACAGAAGTTCATTAAATATGCGAATCTTATCCAATCCTAGCCGTGGGTGTTTACTTCCAAGTCTCCAGTGCAGCACGCCTATCAAAACCGAGTGTGTCTTGAGAGAGCCTCAAAACCAGTGTAGAAAATAGCCTATTATTTATTCATTATGATGTTTTTGAATGTAAAAACCACGCAAATAAGTTGACCTCAGACAACAATATAAAAAAAACCCAGTTCATGAAACCTTTAATATACTGTATATCTGTTCTCAAACTAAGCCAAGCGGCAACCTCCCGCGGTCTCTCTTGAAGCCAATACGGAAGTGACTTAAACTGCAGTTCATCGACTGGCCACTAGGGACAGGCTCCAGAAGGGAGCAAAATCTCATTGAGCCCCGTGTTAAAATGCTTTACAGCAGAATAAAACATGTTTACAGCCCGGTACAAATTCTAGTTTTGGTCTAAACGGTTAGTTTTGCCCTTGATGACAACTCTGAGGGGGGTGAATTTTTTTATAGCGCATTTGTTTACGTTATATTAAACCTTAAAGTTCTGCATAATTAAGGGCGTGGCCACTTTGAGTGGCAGGTGGGTAGCCATTTATCCGCTGTCTGTTAGTCATTGCGTCACCTCAGCTACGCCCACATCCCGCCTCTTTGCCCATTTTCTGTTATCCGTGAGTGACGGTTGATGACGCGCTTCTAAGATGGCGTCGGCCAGCTTGACCATACTTTACGCTTCAAAACTGCTCTGCAGAATCCTATGGGTGACGTCACGGACACTACGTCCATATTTTTATACAGTCTATGAACTAAGCTCATGCTCCACTTGTCACCATGGTAATGAATCAAAACCATCAAAAATGAAACAATTCAGATTACTTAAAATGTGTCAGTTTTGTGAACTAAAAAGAAAATACTATACTCATTCATTCACTCAAGTTCATTTGATTGAACTTGTTTGTTTAAATGAAGTTGGCTCTATTCAAACCAATGAATTATTTTCAATTAATTATCACAACACAACAGTCCCATTTCTTATGATACTGGCTTTCAGAAATCTTGTTTGTATGCTCTGCTGCATTTGTTCATAATGGCATAATGCTTTCTGATCTGTACAAAATAACTGTTTTATTTACATTCATGTCCATGCAATATCTTCCATTGTAGCACGATAGCCCACTATTCAGAGTTTAAAATGTGTGTCACACCACTCTCTCAAACAGTGCAGACAAGAAAACAGCAATAAGAGCGATAAAACCAGCAGTTTTCTGAGTGCTCTATTTTTGAATTGGACTCCAATTATGTTTCTCGCTCTCCACAGAAGATGACTCTCTCAATCGAGTTTTCCTTTTCCGCATGCCCCTCAGCATCCAACACCCCTTTCTGGCTCCATCAAATGGCTCAAAGAGATGCATGAAAAACAAATTCCCTCCATTTAAAAAGAATAGAGAGGACATTGATTTGGGGATTGAGCTGCTTCAACTGAAAAGAGGAGAGACAAAGCATGTGCATTGAATGTGAGTTACTGAAAAGATGGAGGGAAATCGGAGACAGAGACAGCATGCTGATCGATGGATGGGAAAAAGAGAGAAAAAGAGACTGAGAGAGAAAGTGCCTATGATTAGGGGGAGAACAGCAGGTAGAAGGGGTGCCATTCTTTAGTTATCTGAGCGTCAGGGTCACGGTGGCTTTGAAAAATAACTGCACAAATGCACACATATTGTAGCCCTGAATAGTGAGGTGAAAGAGGCAATATAAACCAAATCATTCCTGAAAAATAAGCATCATTGGGTCCTCCAACCAGAATGTTCACCTTTCTCAATATCTTAGATCCCTAAACTATCTCAGCACTATTATGGACAGAAAACATAGCTGTTAGCACTTGAGAACATGTCTCAATTTCCAAACGTCTGACATGTCTGCCAAAGTCTGCCTGACATAAAAACTGCAGCTTATGCTATGAAAATAGCTGATTTTAAAACTTTAAATATACAGCAAGTTCCACCCCGAAAATCTGGGGTTAAAAAAATCTTTAATTTAAATGTGAAAATAAACAAAGTTTTAGTATTTTATGTAATTTTAAACAAAGAAACATTGTGATGGAAACTGAATGAGAAATGTTTAATATTCTGCACTATTTTTAGGCCACTAGTCTAAATAAGCAATTTGAAACATTGAGGTACTTTGTACAAAAGTGTGTGTGAAGCACATGGTACTCTTTGGATTATTTGCGAACCATGCTGAGAACAGTATCATCATGTTTTACACTAACTTGTGGAGCTGATTAAAGAGGTCAAAGGAGAAATATACATATAGAAATATTGTGAATTTTATTTTATTTCAAATGATATGAGCTGGATATTATTAATATACTATACTGTATTTTGTATATTATTTGTATTATTAATATATTATTTTTGTTTTAATAATTTATTCCTGTGATAGCAAAGCTGAATTTTAACTCCAATCTTCAGTCATGTGATCCTTCAGAAATCATTCTAATATGCTGATTTGGTGTTCAAGAAACATTTAATATTATTATGAATGTTAAAAACATTGTGCTGGTTAATATTTTTGTGGAAACCGTGATCATTTTTTCAGGATTCTTTGATGAACAGAGAGTTAAAAAGAACAGCATTTATATAATTTAATGTCTTTACTGTCACTTTTGAATAGTTGAATACACCCTTTCTGAATAAAAGTAATAATTTATTTCAAGAATAAAAACACATTTAGACTCTAAACCTTTGGATGGTAGTGTATATTAGACATTGTGTTTTTGTGCAGATAATATATATATAATGAAAAAGTGTCAATGTAAAAAAAAATTATATGATCAATGTCATGACATCATATGTTTTTACATTGCTTTAATTAATCAAAATAAGTTAAGCAACTTTCAACTTATACAAGATTCAACTAACTTTAAATAACATTTTAAATAAATTAAAGTTGAAGTCCAAATTACTTAAACATCCAAGTTGATTGTACTTAAAAACATTTAACAAATTAACAAAAAGAAGCATTTTCACTTTTCAGACGTTTTGGACCACATTGTATATCACATATTTTACTTGAACTACTGTAACTGATGATCACACAAAAGATGCAGAAAAGGTAGAAAGTTGTGATTTTCTGTCTGTAATGAGAGACAATGGGGGTTGGGTGGAGGAGACTATAGCCAAACTGAAAAATGTTGAGTAATGTGATGTAAACTGATGATATTGTGATTGGCAGGATTAAATAACCCTCCCAATTCTGTCATTTGTTATTCTCTCAGAAAAACAATATTTGTCTATACATTTTTGTGCAAATAGGAAATGTTGATTGTTGAAAAAAAAGTGAGGGCTAATTTTGGTACTCCAGAAAGGAATGCTTGGATTTACCAGTACACATGGCAGATGTCCACAACACACAGTGTAAATCTGCAGTTTCTCATGTTTTTCATCGCTACGTTCCCAAACTTGCCTACTGAAATTTACTGTCTAATAGGGTGACATTAAATATCCTAGACGATAACTCAGAGCTCCAGTCAGCTTTTATTCTGCAGTCTGCATAGTGAATGTCAAAAAATACACTGCATTCAAACGTTTGAGGTCAGTACGATTCTTTTTATGTTCTTGAAATAACTTTTAACCTGGCATACACATAATACACTATCACATTTCAATAATGTAAATTCCTTGTTTGTGTACCTGATTGTTAGGCTGCATAAAAAAATGGAACACTTCCCATAACATCCAACATACTTGCTACATCGTAATAGGAATGGCATCTAGCTGATATTAGTTTGTCTATTCTTAGCCCAAGGTTACCATTGTCAGCCAGATCTGGTCCATATCCAGACCAGATGGTGGACCTGCACCTAGAGATTTCCACAGCAGCCCTGAATTTCAGCGGAGACCATGACAACTAGACGACCCCTAGAGACAGACCACCTGTGAAGACCTCATCGACTAGACAGACATCAGTACAAATCCTCACCAAAGACCAAAGGAACCAGACAAGTCCTCTGCACAGACCCATACGGCCAGCTTAAACTCCTCCTCTCACTGCATGCCGCCGTAATGTATCCCGATCTTCAAGCAGAAGGAACTGGATGAAATATGCTCCATGATATCGATCCACAATCTGACTTGTGATGCAGCCTGGAATCATAACCACATCATGTCTTGTTCATCTGGCCAGGGGAGAACTGTCCCCCTGACTGAGCCTGGTTTCTCCCAAGGTTTTTTTTTTCTCCTTTTTGAATGTTACTAGAGCATAACAGTATTTACATCTGTTGTGTACCCTTAGCTCAGCTAAATTATATACAGGCTAGAGTAAAGCTGAATTTGAACAATGTCTGAAAGTAATGGAGAAAGTCATTAAAAACCTACAACATCATTCCTGCAGATATAAATCCTCACTGACAGAATAACGGGTCTTAGACTCCCGAGGGATCAGAAGTCAAACTCAGTTTAGAAAGGATGTTCTTGAAACTTGAAAATGTCAAAACGAACACAGGCAAACTTGAAGAGCTCGCTCCAAGAGGAAATCCTTGACCTCCCGAGCGCTTTGCACTATTGCAGACAAAGAAACGGCTCTTTATTAATACTTATCCACTTAGAAAATCTGAACCCTCCTCTTCAACAGACACTTTCAGATTGTGAAATACTGTACCATTACAAATATATTGTCATTTATATGAGTTGACTGTCATGTGTTTTATTAAAAGTTTCCCCCCAAGAAACTGCATTCACAAAACTCTTTTATGTTCTCTGCGAATGAACGCAGTTTTTTGTGGGAACGCAAAAGTTTAGCGAAAATGTAAAAGCATTCAAATATATAATTTTTCTCCCATTTCCGTTACATATATTTTTTTCATATTTTTTTTATCACCATGTGCCTTAACTCTTTCCTCCCCAGCGTTTAAAAAAAAAGTTGCCAGGCACCGCCAGGGTTTTTGACCATTTTCACCAAAATGTAAAAGCCACAAATGGAGTAGAAAGAGTTCATCAACACCCCTAATGCTTGCACAGTCCTGTAGCTCGTCCTGGGTCCAGATTTCATTCACTAACATTACATAGTTTTGATTTATATGATGTGTAATGTTGTCAATCACGCTATTTTACATATGCATCTATTTAAATGCCATCGTGTCTTCCTTGCGTGTGTTTTGATCTGGAAATTCAGTACTCATTCAGAAGATTCGTAATAGCGCCCCCTAACGTCGGACAGTGGAAACCTGGAAAATTCCTTCCAATATAGTCCCAAGTTAATAACTGCCTAGGAAATCGCCTAGTCTTAATCTGCATTGCTATTTGCACTCGTTCGTTGTGAATATGCAGGCCACAGTAATTAAGTGTTTGTTTTTTTTTGGGATCACTTTTACTCGGGACATGCTAGCTGGCAACATAGGATTCCATTCATTATGCTAAGCTAAGCTAGCAGCGACCCTGCCAAACTAAAACAATGCATGCACTGAGACAAAAATGCATTTGCCAACATATCTAAATGTAGGAAAGAAGTTGAATAAACCCTATTATGTCTAATACTATGTTATGCATTCTTACTTATTTACAGCTGTTGGTGTAACATGTCTGTCTGTTTAGTTTATCTTTAAGTTGTGTTTTCATCCTGTCACGTGTTCCTTTGTCTTAGTTTCTCACCTCCATGGTTACTCTCATTAGTCAAGTTTAGTTCAGCTGTGTCTAGTTAATTATCTCATTCTCATTTAAGTTCCTCTTGTTCACCCAGTCTTTGTTCTGGTCACCATTATACTAAGTTGTGCTGTTGTCTACCTTTGTTGAGTTTATTTATGATTAAAACACGTTTGGCTTGCATCTCCTGAGTCTTCTGTTCCTGCACACACAACCGTGACAGTTGGATTCTCATGCTAAACATGGCCAAAGTTTCAAAAAATGAGTTGGATTCGTATAAGTTTCTGAAAGGCCCTGTATGAGGTCATAAAGGGTGGAATTCCTTCTATGAGCACTTAAACCGGATGAGGGCATGCGCACATCAACCAGAGCGAGAGCAAGAGCACGTCCATCAACGAGCTTCCTTTGGGTTATGGAAGCCGTCGACAGTCCTATCATTTTGTTTTTAGACCACAAAATTACAAATGTCACTAAAGAAGTGTGTTTTGGTTGTGAGGGAAAGATAACCTTGTTCAGCTTCCCTAAAGAATCCAGCGTTAAGGGAACAGTATGCAGTACGCTGTCTTTTATAAATCTGGGGCCATATTCACAAAACATCTTAAGGCTAAAAGTAGCTCCTAACTTGCTGATTTAGGAGAAATTCCTAAAAAGAATGGGTATGTCAGTCCAAATTTTAGGACTCCTTCATTTTTGCTCTAAGAGTATTTTTTACAAAGCATTTTAGCACTAAAAGCTCCTAAATCCATGAAACACTTTAGGAGTAGTCAAGAGGACTCTTAAGTCACTAAAGCCATATCACTAAACAGTCCTAATGGATGTTGCCGCAATCCACCCAAAGACACTTTACAACATTGAGGCAATAGTGATAATTAATGCGTTTTTAATGAAAAAAAGTCAGATTACCTCTGGTAGCTTAGTTGTTTTTACAAGTTCACACTTACAAATTATTGAATAAAATAAAACAATATAAACGTATTTGATGTGCTGTCCGAAGCGATTGAGGGCTCCGAGCTCGGAATTTAGCCCAAACCCAGAGTTCTGGCCCGTATTGCAGACCGAGAGTGAGGAACGGTATGGCGGAGGGATGCAGAAAACTGTGGAGGTAACACGGTGAGTCGGCCCTCGGCTATGTATAGATACCTCCTCCTCTCACGCTGATTAGATAGACAGTTTGAATGTACTCCACACAAACTCTGTTTATAAAACTTATTTTTCGCTTGAATTCTGCAGTCTCTCGAGATGAAGACATGTTAGAGTCTGACAATTAGCTGAACATATACTAGTTTAATTAGTGACACTTAGCCTACTTTTTTCAAATCTTAATTTGAATATGGCAACATTTCGATCTTTCTTTGAATATGGCAACATTCCTATTTTAAAAATTTATTTGAATACAGAAACATGAAACCTCGTTCAAAAAAATATTTCTATAATTAAATCACTGACAGAGAATCCCTTTTCCCTATCAGCCAATCACTGTGGTCATAGTTAGTAAGGGTGATGACATCATCCATAGCAACGAGGTCAACCCCGCCCTTTACTCTTAGCTTTAGTCTTCTCTCTATTCCTTAGTAAGAGTTGGTATCAGCTGCTTGAATAGGTTTTAAGAGAAAACTCGTAACTAAGAACTTTTACTGCCATTTAGGAGAACTCTTAGTGGTAAGATAAAATGTTTTGTAAATACGGCCCATGATAAAACTAAAGACTCTTTGGAGATATGACGGATGTAATAGGCATTCATGATAGGCACTCTAGGTATTCATGATTAACATGAGATTGGCAGAAACTGCGTGTTACACCCTTTAAAGGGCACCTATTATGCCCCTTTTTACAAGATGTAATATAAGTCTCAGGTGTCCCGAGGGTGTAAAATTCCTAACAGATAATTTAATATTTGAAAATGCCAAGTTTTGGGTTTGTCAGAAACAGTTCGCATGAAAACAGTTGGTTATGTCTGTACAAAAACTACGGAATAATTTTTTTTCTCAATGTTAAGTGGTCTCAGAATTTTTTTTCCATGAGCTGGATATGCTGCCAATATGAATAAAACAACAAAAGATAAACAGAAAATCACTCACTGCTCTTGACTGAATGACAACTGGGCCCAGGGGCTGTCAAGCTCCAACAATGTTAAAAAAAAGTCCATAAAAGAAGTTTATTATGTGTCCGGTAACTGATCACAATACACAATACAGTATATGAATAAAGCGTATGTTGTACCTTCATTTTATTTTATTTTTAGCTTTGCAGGGCCCTTATCATCATTCACTTTCATTGAATGCAAAAGAGCAGCATCAACATCCAAATGACATCATACCTGAGGAAAAAAGGAAATCATACAAATTTGAGTCAACTCGACGGTAAGTAACAGAATTTTCATTTTTGTTTGCACTTTTATTTCAAATCAGCATCCATAATTTATATTAAAAAGATTGCAAATTCATGTTTCATGTGGTCTAACATTCAAAAATCTCAAAGCATAAATCCACTTATATGTTTTGGCTAAATGTCTCTGATATTGTAAAAGGCATTTGAAAACATGTTTGAGGACAAAAAGGAAACAGCAGAAGAACTGTAATTGAATCAGACAATGGATCCTCTGTAGAGCACATGAATGGATAGTTTCTAACACAGTGGCCTGTTGGGAGTCTAAAAAGCTTTGATACAGTTTTTCAAAAATGAACTTGACATGTATCTCCAAATTAATGTAGTTGCTTTCAAAACAATTAACACAGAAAACTAAGCACACTCTTATGTTGGAAAACCAGTTCAATATTCACTGCATAATGAAGCACTAGTAATGCACTTATAAAACACAAATAACATCAAAATTACAGTGCTCTCTGTTGATTTCAACAGAGCCAATTTCATTCGTCATTACTGCAAATAAGTAATTCTGTTATTTGCGATGACTAATAAGCATGTTGTCCACCCACCTATAGGCGCATATTAATAACGCACCCTTTAAATAGGACGAAAAATACTGCACTATTGACTTTAGACCAGGTTTTTGTTGGTCAATGGCGCAGTTGTTTTCAGTTGCCTCAAAATAGCAACGCGCATGAACACACCCCGTTTTCAGACCAAGCGCACAAATGTGCCAGGGGAGCACAAATGTATTTAAACAACGTGGCGCAGGGCGTGAAAATGATAACTGCGTTGTGTTGAAACTAGCAAAAAACACTTGGCCGCGCATGGCGCCGCATTGCGCCAGGTGTATGATAGGGCCCCTTCATTTGTGTTCCGAATATGAACGAAAGTGTTACTGGTTTAAAACAGCATGAGCGTGAGTAAATAATGACAGAAATTAAATTTTTTGTGTGAACTTTTTGAGAAAAGTGACCTGAGTTCTGAGAAATATGTCAAATCGATTGAACTGTAAATGGCCCCCCAAATTTAGAAAAGATGACAAGATGTTTTCAGCCATTTTGGTTAATCACAATTGTTCGCCCAAAAAAGAAAAAATTTGTGATGATTCACTCACCTTTCGCTAAGCCCCGCCCTCCTTAGTTACTGTTGCTACACCTGTCATTCTCCCGCTTATATTTTATATATTTATTCACCCACACTGCTTGATCCACAACAATCTGATGGGGTATTTTGCACTGTGAAATCATTTTCCCCAATAAGAATCCAAAGTAAAGTTACACTGAATTATTTCATGCAAGTTAATCAAAACGCTAACACGCTGAAGGATTTTTCGATGCGGTAGCATGGATCGATAGATATACCGGTAGCTATAATTTTGCGCTACGGTAGGAAAATCTGACAGAACAGCGTCATTTCTCCCCTGGGGTTTAGGTTTGGGGAAGGGAAAAAATTCCACCCCGTCCAAATTTATAGGATACCGGGTATCAGATTTGCACAATCTATAAGCACAATGCTTCGACATATTCCGCTTGCGAAAGCATGGCAGACTTCTGCGCCTAGTTACGGTTGCTAAGCCACGATTGGCCTGTGCGGTTTTCGGGCGTGGCTTAGCGAAGGGTCAATTACAACGACTGGGAACTGATTTGCCTTTTTTGGAAGACTCATGCCCACAATGACTATTTTAAATGGGAAATTTCTACTGAAACAATTCAAAGTTTCTCTTTTTGTGGTTCACATAAATGTAAATGATGACAGAATTTTCAATTTTTGGAGAGCTGTTCCTTTAAGCCCCCTATCAGCTAGAGACCAGCAAAAATACATTCATGACTGCTCAATTGTCTGAGGATGACAAGATCTGAGAGCCTTTGGTCCCTTTATTCTCATACACACTTTTAGACTGACAGTCAAAAAAAAACGACTACTTGTTTAACACATAAACTTATATTGACCTTTAGTGTTCAGATAGTTGTTGCTGAAGTGTGACAGACAAAATGAACAGTCAATGGCAGCCGCCTGCTGGGCCATTGAGCCGTTACCACATGCTGAGTCACTGGGGAAATAGTAGATGGAAAAAAATATTTCAAAATATAATAAAATCTGACACAGGTCCAGACGATGTCTAAACACACAGATCAAGAATACAAAAGTGACACAGAGGCAGGGAAAGGCTCGCTGATGGACAAGCAGGTCCACGGAGATACTGGTAATTTCAATAAAAGGAAGTATACACAAAATGCACAGACTTTATTTAGTCTAAATTATTTTTTATCAAGAGAAATCAGGAGAATGTTGCGGCGATTCTTTTGAGCCTTTGAGGAGCGGGCTTCCGTAATTACAAGCCAGATAATAACCTGTGTGATATTCTCAAATCGTCTTTAATAATGTCTCGTGAGGGAGCGTTGATGAGCTGCAAATGTGCACAAAACTGATGGAGAAATTCCAGAGATGGAAACAGGGATGAAACGAAGCGACTATCGTGAACTTTTCACACGAGGCCGTTCCCAGATTGCATGTCACTCTGCGCCTAATGAAAATGAGTTTTTATCTGTAAGAGCCTCGTTGTCATGGCCTCTTTTTCTCTTCTCCTTTATGTTGTTAATTAGATATTCCACCAACATACTGCAGAGATGTCATTCCTAACGCCCCGGCGAGATATTGGTCATGATTGTGACTCAATATATCGCAACTGTAAGGCTGCAGAATTAGACAGAAAAACATTAATTATGATATGAGTCTTTCAGTGAAAATCACAGCCACTGATAAAATGTATTGTCTGAACTCCTGGGTTGTCAGTGAGTAATACATTCTATTATTTGTATTATCTATATTATCTATAAAACATTATTTTAAAATATACATTATTTATATACATTTCAGTTTATATAGACTATTAATATACATACACATTATTTTGTTACATTATACAGGACATAAAGTAAAGACATTAATCATTTCGATTTGCAGTTTTTCGAACTTTGTATTCATCAAAGAATCACATTTGTGTGTGTGTGTGTGTGTGTATATATATATATATATATGTCACATCTACATTTTTCAGTTGGCCAAACTGAATTTCTGTGAATTGATACAATTTAATTTACAGAAATTACATTTGGCCAACTAAAACAATTAGATGTGTCTAGTGAATGTGAATTTTTTTTAAGTGAGTAAAATTTAGTGATTGCGTATTTAGCAGCATTGCTTTATAATTACAAATACTCATAATCTGTTTATTTTGTATTGTGTATCCTTGATCTTTTTCCACAACTACTGCTCTGTTTTCTGTCATACAAACCGAGCCAAGAAAAAGCACGGTGAAATCATTCCTGCCAGCATACAGCTTCTGCATGTGACCTCGGGTCTCGAACAAATATAACTTGGAGGGCGAGAGAGAGGAGGGGGTAAAAGAAAGTGTGCAAGAAAGAGAGAGGAAGCATCTGTCATGTCTACAGCCAAGAATTTCTTTGAATTCAAAACTGACTTCATAGGATTCCTGTTGAATTGCTCACTCGCCTAGAAGTGAAAGCACATAGTTTTAGAGCGTCATCATCCTTGAAGGCCAATGCAGTTTACCGTCAGCTAAATCTACACTTGAAGTGCTGATCATTCTCAGATTTGCGGTTCATGGCTGACTCATCTTCCCTCAATCAATCTTCACACATCTACTCTCATCCTCCATCTTTAAACCAATTCCAGACTATAAGGACCTTCATGGTACAATTTAGCCATGATTTATGTCGAACTCACATTGCATTCAGCATTTTGCAACTGGTGCACATCAGAATGCAGAATAACACAGCAAAAATCGAGCCAGCAAGTGGATGTTTTTTTAGTGTTTTGATGTCCAAAAAGGGCAATGGCCATTTAGCAATCTTGAAAAGACTTTGTTTTACTTTGTGCCTGAATCATAAAAACAGAATAATAGGCTCTAGTTGATTACAGCTAATATGCAACACATTTGAAAGCTCAACTGAGCTTAATGACAAGATATGCCTTCACCAGCACTGTCATTCTGGAATGAATACTGTGACATTGCTTTACAGCGTATTACCTAAAAAAAAAAAAAGGTAATCCAGATTTTTTTACTTTAAAATAAAATACAGGCAACAGAGCCTAACAGAGACTTGGAAAAAAGAGCCTATTTTCAAAAACAGTGGCATGTTCCTTTAAATAAGGTTGGGAAAAATGTTAGAATTAAAATTACAGGAAATGACTACTGTAAAAACACAGGCAACAGTAATATCCTACTGAAAAGGTGAACATGTATTTATAAGCAAGAACACCCAAAATTGACAAAAATATAGGCATGCATAGTCTTACTCATTTGTATGAGTAAGAAAGTGCAGAAAAAATATACAAACTCAAATTCGGTTATACAGTTAAACAAACTGCAGGTTTAATAATCAGTAATCTTTAAGAACAAATTTGACCTATTTCCTGTTTGCTCCCACCAACTAGCCTAGAACCATCAGGCTGAGTGTCACCGAGAAATATATATCCTGAAAGCCTGTAATAAACACTGAAAGTTGGGAATAAATTATGTATTACCTCTCTTTTTAATGTCTTTATAATCACTCACTTAAGTCAAGTGCCATTCCAGCTTGTTCAGTTTATTGGGCTGTTAGACGATGCGTTAGACATCACAATGTTGAGCCATGTGTTGATGTTGAGATATTTTAAGTGAGCAGAGCGTCAACGGTGCAGATCACGCGCAAGCACTCGGGATGGTTTGTGTTGTGGTAATGATATTTCAGTGCTATATACTCTTAATATACTCTAGTAGTTATCTAAAGCCAAACACGTTTCATTCAAGCCCTTTAAGCTCTGTGCGCTTTCTCTCTTTCTCCACATTAAAAGAGCTTACGCAACCCCCCGATGTCATCATCCATCGCGATGTTCCAGATATTGGTAGAAATTGCATCGCCCAGTAGCCTATTAAACAGAGGAAAGATGTTCCTTTGTGTTTTTCACTTACAGGCTACAATGTTGTCTGAATTATCCCCATTCACACCACACTGGTCCACGAAAATGACTAAGCCGCTGTATTACGCTGCCAGGCCATACTGCGATATATATGTGCCAACTATAGTTGGCAATGTCACTTATAAAGAAACACTTAAACTAATACGCATGCATATGGTCATCGTTGTCACAAATTCAAGTTAACACTGAGACGATTATGGTATCATATTCAGAAACCAGTTTTACAAAAAAGTTTGCATTTTCAGGCCCCCAAAACCCATGTTGTCATGCAAATGAACCCCCAAAATGTCAGCATATGCTGGTTAGGTATGTTTTGAAGCATGGCATCTGGTTTATGTTGGTCCTTAGTTGGTCATGAGCTGGCTTAAGCTGGTCCTGAACTGGTTATAAGTTAGTCCTGAGCTGGAGCTAGTTTCTTAGGACCAGCACTGTATCATGCTTCAAAACCTGCTTCCTAACCAGAATATGCTGGGGGGGTTTCAACAGGGCTGTCATGCAAACGCTCCTAAAAGGACCCAGTTTCAGGGCCAGTTTACCCGACACCATGCTGTCCTGACCCAAACTCCTATATTCACTCTGAAACACCAGTTGGTTCAGCCCCATAGTGCTATTTCTTCAAATATACAAGCCCACAATACATTGCGTACTACAGTACAAAACCCAAAAACATAAATACAGTAGATTAGTGTTGAAAATGGGCTGTAAATTAACAGCAGTTGCTTTCGGTGCAAAATATTGCCCGGAATGCAGTGTGTTCTATACAGCACATTAATGTCTTAATGGGAACGCTATGTTACTGTCAGAATTTGCCTGTTTTTTTACAGCAATTTTTTACAGCGTTGGTATGACTCACTGCCATGGCAACAACATGGGAAAGTGAGAGAGAGGGGCGGGGGTATTTTCTGTATGGGAAAAGGGCAACTTACTGACATTAACGCTGATGATTTCATCAATTTCAGCATTGAGGGGATTAAAACAGGTAATGAAAACATGCAAACCAGGTAATATAACTGCAGGTGCCCTGTGTAGGAGTGAAGGTTTATACCACTGTATACACACAATAATGAGACGTGCCATGATTATGAGTCACAGCTGAGAACGGACATGAGAGCTGAATTCACGTTGAAATAAATCAATGTCATATGAAACTCCAGTAATGACTAAAGCACTTTTTGAAAGTCCTCCCAATAAATAGTGTTCTCAGAAAAGAGGGCATCTGTTCATTTATTTAAAAAGTTTGGAATGTCTTATAATGCTTCACAGTTTTCATTTAGTAGACACTTTTATCTATACATTTATTTATTTTTACCATAGAGTATTTTTGATAGACAGACAGATGTCAAAATGTGCTTTTCGAAGTGAAGACTAAGCAAAGAATTCAAAGACTGTAATCATAATCATCTAATTACTGAATAAAGCATAATCAGCAGATGTAAAGCAAGAGCATAAGATAAAAAGGAATCAGTTGCATTGTTCATGTGAGTTAATTGTATCAATTCAATCACAGCCATAAGTATTTAAGTGGCAACACTTTCAGTCTTTCCAGCCTGTGAGTTCGCATTTGACCCCGATTACTCACTCTGAAGAAGAGACATCCTCGCTGAAAGACGCTCTCATGTAACATGAAGACCCCGAGGTCTTCTGAGACAGGGGAACTCAGCGGGCCTTGCTTAAGGCTGATAATTTTCCAATCAAGCAGTTCAAAGTAAAGCATCTATTGTAGCTCTCAACTAAATTTAGGCTCAGGCCGTTATTATTTTTCTATCTCCTACCTCATTTTTCCACATTTCTAGAGACATTTAACAACCAACACTACTGTAATTGCTTTAAACATGTTTTCCTTCCTTCCACAACATTATAAACACAATATTTGTTTAACAATATTTTTTTTTAGAAAATGCATTGAAATACAGTTTTCTCAGCATTTACAGATATGTCACTAACAGCTCTCACTGGAGCGGCTGCCATGACAATTTATGTGCAATAATTAATCACTAATGATATTCATGAAGGAAAAGAAAAAGAACTGTGAATAATTAGTTAACCTTTCAAAAATCATCCAGCCATCCGTCATAGTTTTTGGAAGGAACAGGCAGATCTGCATACATTATATTGCAAATGAGAAATACAGAACTACTCTGTATTATTTACCTCAAAAAGCCTCTCTGTTAGTGATCAAAGAATCCAAGGACAAACATTTTTTTTCTTAATACTAGAAACCGTATAAATTGGGTTTTTATACACAACTGCCTTTTGTATTTGAGGTCTCTCAAAGATCTCTTTAAAGGAGATTATCATATTTAGTGGCATATAAAAAAGTTTGAAAATCATTGTGATATATGATAAAAAGAAAATTAGCCTGATAACTTTGGAGAATTACAGAGAAAAATATAGCAAATGATATACCATTTTCAAGGACATTAAGGCCATTTATGGGGTAATGGCTTGTGTTTTTCTTCATTTATCGATTTTAATTTAATGAATACATGTAAAAAATCTTAGGCCTGGTTTCACAGACAGGGCTTAGATTAAGCCAGGATTAGGCCTTAGTTCAATTAGGACATTTAAGTAGCTTTTTATAAATGTGCCTTAGAAAAAAACATTACTGGTGTGCATCTTGAAACAAAACAATGACATATTTTAAGGTATGTTAGTGCAGGTTTGCTTTCAGTTAAAACAGCTCAAACATGCATTTTAGCCTTAATTCCCCGATATTATATAATATATCTTTTAAGCACCTTTTTTTGACATCCCATTTAAAGGAGTGATATTATTGTTCAAACTATTTTTTGTCAAAAAAAAGTCTGGGACCATATAGCCTTGTCTGTGAAACCGGGTTGGAAAGAGTTGTGCATTTTAAGCAGAAAAGGGCAGCACTGATATTCATGCTTATTGGCTGTAGGAACATTCAACCCAAATTTAACAAGAATTTTACATATTCTGTTTATCCTTATTAGTTGTATTAACCATGAACTCTGAGGGCAAAGTTTAGCCATTACCCACTACCCATCCTGTCGGAGGTGAGATCAGAGCTCTGTGATCCGATAAATATAGCAACTCTGTGCCTCTAATTGCGCCATCATTTGAGACTCAAACCTGCTCCGTATAAAGCTCTGGACTAACAAGGTCTTTTCTTCAAATGGCGGAAGGCAGACGTTTGTCTAGTGGGGTTGTCTTATGCAGGTCGAACTCTAGTTTATGTTTTAAACACAAGAACACACATTACTCTAATTAACAAAACACTGCCCAAAGCACTCACCAAAAGGCAATCGTAGGATTTTGTAGCACTTACCACCACTCATGATCAGTTAATGTCCACTTAAGTGCAATATTGATTGAGCACAACATACCATCTCCAGTCACCAGGGACTTGTGTCTGTCTGCTGTAGTTTAGCATCCTTTTCTGATTTGTCAAATGTTCTCCTGCTACTATGAACCACCTGAAATGCGGTACAATCCCACATTTAGAGCATGAAGGAAGTCTAGAGCAAAATTAATATAATTCATGAGAAAAAACAATCAGAGCCAATCGCCTCCTGGGCTCAGCAGAATTCGAGGTATTTATGCCTTGCTGGGAAAAACAACTAAATGCAATTTGCTGATTTTGCTGGTTTAGCTGGTCTGTTTTGAGGAGATTTTGGCACTTTTCAGCTGGTCATCGATGGATGGAATGATGTATGGATATTTTTTCAATTATTCCGCATATGCTAAAAAACTGCCAAATGTTGAGTTTGCTCCTGACATTTCTCTTTCAAAACAAGTTTTGTGGAAGCCCTTTTCCCCTAATATTTTGAGATCGAATGTTACAGGGTTTAAAGTCACTGGATAAATGCCTGATGACATCCTTAATCAAACATAATTGCACCACACTTTTTCTGCATTCTTGTGCTTTGTTCCAAGAACAAAATGTTCTCATATGTTTTTCCATAACAGAAAAGTACTGAGAAAAGACTGTAAGAGAAACCAGAGGCCAAAAATAGTTTGAACAATAATATCACTCCTTTAAATGGGATGTCAAAAAAAAAGGTGCTTAAAAGATATATTATATAATATCGGGGAATTAAGGCTTGAACAGAAAGTGAGAGCAAACAAATTTGTGAAGCATTTAAGGAGCTACATTAGAGGGAAAGCATGATATTCTAATGGCAATACCAGAAAGGAAATTCAATATAACTGTAAAAATAGGTTATTATGCAGATTAAACAGAAACATGGTGGCTAATCTATCTAGTAACACATTATTAATAAACAGCAAATCATGGAGACACCTATAGCAGGTTGAAGGTTTCATCTAGAATTGTCAATGAAGTTGCTCTCACTTTCTGTTCAACCTGATATGCTTTGACTTTCCTCCTTTCAAAAATAATGTATCACCTTTCTGACATCACATTCTAAGTGATATTTAAAAAAATATATATATAGATTACAAAAAGTATTTTTGTCCACATGGTTTCTCTTACAGTCTTTTCTCAGTACTTTTCTGTTAAAAAAAAAACTAAAAGTTAGTTGCTTTGGATAAAAGCATCTGCTAAATGCATAATTGTAAATACAGTTGTGGTCAGAATTATCGGCTCCCCTGGTAAATACGATCAAAGATGGCTGTAAAAATAAATCTGCAATGTTTATCCTTTTGATCTTTTATTTAACAATGCGCAAAAATGGAATCTTTCATTGAAGTAAAATGAAAAGTGGGGGGTAAATCAGTTTATGAAATAAATGTTTTTTCTCCAAAACACGTTGGCCATAATTATTGGCACCCTTTTATTAAATACTATTTTCAACCCCCTTTTGCCAGGATAACAGCTCTGAGTCTTCTCCTCTAATGCCAGATGAGTTTGGAGAAACCTGACAAGATATCAGAGATCATTCCTCCATACTGAATCTCTCCAGATCCTTGAGATTCCCGGATCCATGCTGGTGCTTCTTACCTTCAGTTCATCACTCAGCAGAAGCTTAATTTTGTGTTCAGTGACACATTTTTGTGTTGATATTGATGTTTTTTTTTAGATAATTGTCCTGATGGAAGATCCAACCACGGCCCATTATAAGATTTCTAGCAGAGGCAGTCAGGTTTAGAATTTATTTTTATTTTTATTTTTGTAATCTGTTGGTACTAGAATCCATGATGCCATGTATCTAAACAAGATGTCCAGGACCTCCAGCTAAAAAATTGTCCCACAGGATTAAAGATCCAGCAGTATATTTAACCATGGGCATGGGGTACTTTTTAGCCCTCTTTGCACCAAACACATTTGCTGAATTTCTGCCAAAAAGCTCTTTTTTGTTAGTTTCATCTGACCAGAGAACCAGGTCCCTTTTGAAGCTCCATTCATATCTGACAACTAAATATGCTGGAGTTTGGTTTTGGATGAGCCAGGAAGATTTTTCTTGGAACCCTTCCAAACAACATGTGGTGATGTAGAGGTTGTTATATTTTTTAAGGCTTTCTGACCCCATGACTCAACTAATCTCTGCAGTTCTCCATCTGTGATCCTTGGATTCTTTGTCCACACAAACTCTTCTCCTCACCTTGCATTAGGACACCTTAATTATATCCCTGATGGTGGAAATGGGGATTTGAAATGCTTTAGCTATATTTTCTTACAGTCACTTTCTATTTTGTGAAGATCAACAATCTTTTACTGCACATCAGAACTATTCTTTGGTTTTGGTCATTGTGTGGATGATTAAGGGAATTTGGCCTTTCTCTTACCTCATATTTTTACTCCTCATTTAATATCCATCCATCCATCCAGCAGAAAAGTGCCAAAATATCCGCAAAATAGATCAGTCATAGCTAGACAATTTCATGCTCATAGTCACCCTGGTGTACAATTTTTAAATTTTAATGGGAATTTACATCATAGAGATTTTTTTTAGGAGTGCCAATAATTACGGCCAACATGTTTTGGAGAAAACCTACTTTAATTTATTTTACTTCAATGAATGGCTAGATCTTTGCATATTTTTAAATAAAAGATCAAAAGGATAAACATTGCAAATGTATTTTTACAGCCATCATATTAATCATATTTACCAAGGGTGCCAATAATTCTGACCACAACTATATAAGTTGTACTTAAACTTGAGCTTTGTTAACTTAGCACACAGCTCCAGTTCCTACTGTAGAGACATGCCGATGAAGGACTGGAACGATCATAGTGTAACAATAAAAGATCTCTGGCTGAGTGTGAGAGTGTCGTTCTTAAAAGTTTGTGTTGGGCTAATGAGGATGCTGTGAGGAAAGAGTGACTCACAAACGCCCCAGACGGCGTTCAGACACTTTTGACCTTGCCAGCATCTGTTTGAGCACAACATTTCTTTTATAATTGCACCTGATTTTACCTCTTCTTTCTCACTTTGTCAATTGCTGTGAGACCAGGGGGTCAAGGTTTGGCCTTTCAAATCTTGCACGTCTGGGGGCACACGATTGGTTGTATCTTTTTCTAAGAGATGAATCATCTGGTCAGGATAGTGGCTCCTGAAGAGCCCATCATTAAAACCAACATTGTAAGATGTTTGAAAGTAAGGCCTGCTCACCTCTCCTGTAGCATGTCTCTCATCTTAATAAAGCATACCTCTGCATCACTAATAGATGTGGACTTTAATGTCTGCCTGCAGAGAATACATCTAGAACAGAAGAAAGATTAGATAACAAGGAGAGAGGTCAGAACTAGGTAGACAGTACACTCAGATCACTCCTGTGAAGCTCAGATCATTAGTTTATCAATTTTGAGTGGTAAGACACCTGAGGAGTTGATAGCATTTTTGTAGTATGACATATTCATCCATAACGTTCAGAACCTGGGCATCTCGTTATATGAGCTCTTTGAACATTGTGGGAATGCTGCTTGAAAGCATTCATAAGAAAGGATCGTCAGCTATGTGACTCTGATAAAGAACAGCTCATTAGGATTGGAGCTGATTGTGTTGACTCTTTAGTGGTATGTGTGTGTGTGTGTGTGTGTGTCTTAAAACCATAACTATTTGCCTCTACCTCACATCAGTCTTTAGCGCTAACTCTCCATCTTCTCATAATACCAAATAATCATGTCAGTAATGATTAACAAACTTTTCAAAGGTCTACATTTCTGATGATTCACTGTTGCAAATAAAACCACCCTCAAAGTATTTATACACACATACCATCATTTAAAATAGAAGCTCCTCATAATTCAAACTAGCTCTACAATCAAGCTACAGGTTTGAAATATATTAACTACAAGCTAACACAAATTAGCTAATATTAACAATCTGTTTTTTTTTTTTTTTGCAATCATGGCAATACAGTGGATATTTATAGGACACAAAAATGATCTCAATTAGGCACATCAAAGATGCTAAGGACTTTGTTTACACTCAACATTAGAAAACACCATAATGTTCACCATAAGGTTCCCTTTCGATACGGTTCACTCGCATTGCGTTAGTTGTAGGGATGTCACGATACCAAAAATCTAGTAGTCGGTACCGATAGAAATTACAATTATCTCACCAAACTGTATTCAAGTAAAAATAGGCCTACCACAGAAATTGAATAATTAAATATAAAATGACTCTGAATAGTCATAACTGTATAAGTTAAATATAGACTAACCCTTATTTAAGCTTTTCTTTTGCCGTTGATTGACATTAATACAGACAGCCACTAGTAGACAATAGCCTGTCTTAAAGGCTGCTATCACAAAGACCTAATGGACGGAGACGATATGCTGTTAACATTCACATGCCATTCCTAACCAATGCGAATATTAACTGTGTGTGAACTGGAACCTGACATTCTCATGAGAGGCGGCTATGCATGTGGGCGCTTTGGTTAAGTGCGCACTGACTGAAGACCGTCTCTTAGAGAGCGCACAAGTACTTTATAGCATAAAATTGCTTGAATTTATAAACTGGCATGATATAAACAATGTGCGCTACAGTTTTGTATTGCACTGTGCATCTCTCTTGCAGAGCAAAAGCAATGTGGATGAAGCCATTTGAGAGAGACAAAGATGCGTTACCGCTGAATCCCTAACACTGTGAAATTACGTCTCATGTCTCAAGTTTTAAAATTACTGATTTGATTACTGATTTGCTCTGATAATCTGTTTGGGTTCAACCTACAGGCTAAAGTGCATAAATGATCGATACCATCGGTACTATGGTCTACTATAAAAAAACAAGTACCGTCAGGATTTTAAAATGTTTATACCGACTTGGTACCAAAGTATCGGTTCTCGTGACATCCCTAGTTAGTTGCTAACTCGATTAGCTTGTTCATGGAGACGGATTGCTCTCACCTCGCTGCGCTCACTGTCCACACTCCACTGGTGGAGTCGCGGGGCTGAGCAGATCCCACATGTCACGTTCCCTGGTGCTCTTTGCCTGCAAAGACCAGCCCAAACCCAAGGCAGAGCCTGAGGTCAGACAGCGGCAAGCAGTACCCCTACCCAATGTGAAGAGGGGAATCCAGAATTATGCCAAGGCGAATGGGGGCGCTGTGTTTGTCCTTCTTTTTGGACTCTCTCTGGCACCTCGCACATTTATGAAGGGTGTGGACGCGGCCCTCTCCGAAAGAGAGAGTGAGTCCTGAATTATCATGCTGACTGGCTTGTCTTGGTCCAGTAGAAAGATGAACTGTACACACACACAGGTCCCTGCTCCTCAACCATTTGGAAAGCTGGGGTGGATCTGGGGACAATCTCTGCCTACACCAGGGGGGTTGTGCCCTCTGTTCAAGCTGGTGAGGCACCTCCTCCTTTGGGCACAGCACAACCTCTGTTTGGTGGAGGCGGTGCAAGTGCCGGTTGGACTGAACCAAAGGAGGACATGCTGTCCTGGAACAGCGTATCTCCAGGGGAATGGAGATCCCACCCCCAGAATCTTCAGATGATCTGAAGTATCTACGGGCAAGCAGAGGCCAACCTCTTGTTGCTGAAGAGAACTCTGACTGCCAAATATTCTTCTCAAGGGAGAAGGATGCACTAGCCCATAAGAGGCCCAGCTCACGCCTATATGCCTTCCCCCTGTTAGCTCTGCTCCCTCAGGTCATCAGTAGAATCAGGGAGCACAGATGCTGGGTCCTTCTAGTGGCCCCACTCTGGCAGAACCAACCTTGGTTTCCCGAGATGGTGCAGCTGCTGTCAGCAGCCCCTTGGTCAATCCCATCGAGGAGAAACCCCCTTTTCCAAACTTCGGTCCAAGGCAGCAAAGCTTGCGTCCTCTGGTGTACTTATAAGCAAAGGATGCCATAGCGAAAGTTCCAGCAGCCAACTGCGTGTCAAGCTTTTATAGCTGCTACTTTCTCGTACTAAAGAAAGATGGCAGCCTCAGGCCCATCCTCGATCTGAGAGGTCTGAACCGCACTTTAATGAGAAGGCCATTCAGAATTTTGACACTGACACAAATCCTCTTGCAAATGTGACCTGGGGATTGGTTCTTATCAGTTGTCTTATCATGCTTTCATGTCCAGATCACATCACAGATCATTCTTGAGATTCGTGGTTGAGGGGGTGACTTACCAACCTTCTGTCCTTCTGTTTGGACCTCTTGCCGCTGAAGAGAACTCTGACTGCCAAATATTCTTCTCAAGGGAGAAGGATGCACTAGCCCATAAGAGGCCCAGCTCACGCCTATATGCCTTCCCCCTGTTAGCTCTGCTCCCTCTGGTCATCAGGAGAATCAGGGAGCACAGATGCTGGGTCCTTGGTTTCCCGAGATGGTGCAGCTGCTGTCAGCAGCCCCTTGGTCAATCCCACCGAGGAGAAACCCCCTTTCCCAGGTAAAGGGACAATTCGACAACCCCAACTCAAGGTGCGGATTTTCCATTTATTGCCTCTTGACGGGAGCTTTTGTGCCTTCCCCAAAGGTTCATGAACAAGATTTCAGAGGCCAGAGCGCCTTCTACTAGGTATCCCTATACCCTAAAGCCCTTTTGTTGCATCAGTACTTTTAGTTAGTTTCTCCCCAACACTGTGTGATAATTTACCTTTAATTTAATCTACTAAGTGTGAAAATAAAATGCAAGAAGGGCAAGAAAGGCTGGATTAGGCTGGATTATTTTGTTGTTGTTGTTGTTTTTATTGTTAAAGATGCTGAAACAACATTTGAAGAGCATTTCCATGGGCATAGATATGATTGTTCATCTCCACTATTTCTGATAACCCTAAATTATGAAAATGAAAGAAAAAAACCCACTGATGAAATAAGAGATGAGCTCAGCCAAGGCCAGGGGAGGTTGCAGAAAAAGATCTATCACTTGATGTGTTTTGTGGAGTCCAAAGTGGACAGCTATCTGCTTTGGGTACTTCAGGTACAGCAACATCACGAAATATGATTGAAAAGCCATTCAGAACATTCAAATCCGACTCGAGAATACACAGCATCTGAAATTGCATTCATTGACTTTATCTGCATTGCCAGCTGTCACACTAAAGGCTGTGCCATTTTACAGCATTCAAATAACTAAAAAGAAAAAAACCAAACAAGCACTGCTAGATACTAAAAGCATGAATTATGACCACCTAAAGATAATCTGACCTTTATAAACAAGCACTTGATTACATGTGCCACTTGATTAGAATCATCACTGTCTGTTACATGCTGTGCTAAATTGCATTCTCGCACTACAGGTGAGCTTTGTTTTCATATTTCTTTATTGATTGGTGTATTTTGCACAGACAGACTATGTTTTCAGTCTTTGTCTCCTTTCCTAAGGAGATCTATATGGGTCAGAACTACGATAAATGGTGAATACCTTTGAATGTTAAATGAGATTAAAAGCACTGCTACAAGAAAAAACATGTCCGGTTCTTTGGAATTGTCTCTAAAGAGGAGACCTCTGGGTCATTATTTTCTAACCCCTTTTATTTTGTTTTACTGGACTTGCTTGTCTACAGATGAATCAAGTTCAATATGTTTATTTATATTTTATACAAAGTTGCATGCTCATATGCATCACTTGGAATTATTAAAGGACCATTGGCTTCACTTGGTGAAAACAGAACATTTTAACCCTCAAGAATGTATACTACTTATGTATACTACTTTTGGATTATAAACAATAAAGGTTTATTGTACATTCATAAAAATGGAGAAGAGTTTCTCTGTTAGCTCCATGGATGCTGAAGCTAGAGTTCTTGCCTTATGACCTCTGTGCCTCTGCAAGATGCTAAATAACTCAATTCCTACAGGAACTGTGCACCATTATGTAGAAATAGATTACCTTTGAAATACTATTCAACAAAACCTTTTCATTAAATATCATTTTATGGCCATGAAAACTGAAAGGTAAATAAGTGCTTAGCTCCCTCAGGACACAAGTTAAAGAAACCTCATTTTGATGTGACTCAGTTTGTGAAACGTGTTTTTCTTTCTCCTCACATCTTCACCAACAAGTGATAGTAGGCTCAACTGATGACAAATAAAAGCACCAAGCCTTGAAATGATATGAGCTGTCAAGAGGACACAGTAAAATGTTATTCTCTTTTCTTTTTGTTAAAGAGTGAGTAATGAAGTCACAATGAGGATTAATCCACAGGTACAGGCATCCAACTGTCTTTTTAAAGAGTGGGGCGGAATAGCCTTGATACTCAAGGTAAGAAAGGTTCACTTTATTCAGATAATTACAGCTCGTTTTTAACGCATGTGTTGTAAAGAATTTTGCTTCTGGAATGGCTGCATGAGCAGTACCTTTAAATCAATAAGGCTTGACAAAGCCACAACAATAATGGCCAAAGGGGAAATTAAAAATAATTCACCTTGTTCAACAACCTTCAGTCTGTGAAATATTGATGTGAACTTGTTTGTAGGCTGTCTGTAGTGTAGAACAGAACATCATTACAATACTAATACGTGCTTTCTGTTAGCAGGAAGTTGCAGACACAAAGAAGTATAAGGAAGATACCTCAAAGTGTTATTTTGTGTATTAAAAAAGCACTAATTGTAACATTTCAAGGGCCTGAAGTTAGTTTGTGATTTCTGTAATTTTCCATACAACAAAAGTGGATGGATTTTTCTACTGCCAACTTCTTAAAAAAATTAAAAAATAATTCCCCACACAATTATGCACAGCAAAGGGCAAATTAGTCAGTTAAGGGCCTGGTTTCACACGCAGGTTTAAGATTAGGCCATAGTTAGATTAGGAACACACCGACTTTTTGGGACTTTAGCTTATTCACCTTATCCTCAAGTGTTAGATAAGTCCATACATACCATTATCATCTCCGTGCGTGCCATAACTCTGTCTGACACACCCACCGCTAGCCTAGCTTAGTAAAAAGACTGGAGGTAAACAGCTCCATCTAGCCTACTGCTCAATAAGTGACAAAATATCGCCAACATTTTCCTATTTACATGTTGTGATGTGATGTGTATAGTTACATCTTGTACTAAGACCGACAGAAAATGAAAAGTTGCGATTTTCTAGACTGATATGGCTAGGAACTATACTCTCATTCCTGCGTAATAATCAAGAAACTTTGCTGGCGTACCATAGGTGCAGCGGCGCAATGATATTATGAACTTACGTCAAAATAACCAATGTGACAACCTGCTTGCACAGAGAGTATTCTGTGGACTATTTTCAGGCGCTGCGCAGCATAATATCATTACGCAAATGTTGCTGTTATTTTGTCACTTATTCAGCAGTAGGCTAGATGGAGCCGTTTACCTCCAGTCTTTGTGCTAAGCTAGGCTAGCGGTGTGTGCGTCAGACAGAGCTATGGCACGCACTGAGATGAGAATGGTATGTATAGACTAGGGATGCACCGAATCCAGGATTTGGGTTCGGATTCGGCCTAATATTGGGCTTTTTGACAGGGTTCGGTTTCTGCCGAATCTCAGAATTTTTTTCCACCGAACCCGAACCCCATGTGCGCCCCACTGGTCGAACGTAATGACGCCGCCGTTGAAAGTGAAAATGGAACTCATGAACAGAAAACGTGGCAGTAGGCTACTTTAAGTTAAAAAAAAAAGCTACATGTTCAATTTGCAATGCCGATTTGTCTCGTGATGACAAGGACCCTAAACAATTAGCCGCTGTTAAATCATTTGCGTATGAAACATCCGAGAGAATACGAGTTGTGCAGCCTCGGGAAGCGTCTTTCATTTGCTTTCCAGCATTCAGGAGCTTGTACTACTGCTGTATTTTTCTGTCGAAATGGTCCCGCACAGTAAGCTTTTCCATTGCTTCATTTTGCGAGATATATCTGGTTTGTGGTTGCACATGTCGACGCGCTCCGTGAGTGAACAAATAACGCTATACAGCATATTTTTCTTAACCATGCATCAAAAAACAAACAAACAAAAAAGCGTTAAAAACATTTAAACCGTTTAACTGGTAGTATTAATCTGTCAAAGTTCTTACTTTCGGTTAAATGGTCAATATCATCCCTAACGTTACACTGCTGTGGACGTTGTTTACTTCGTTAATGTGTTTACTGTGATGATGGACTGAAGATGGGAGAAGGATTCGGTATTCGGTTTCAGATTTGGCTGAATCTTAACCTGTGGATTCGGTATTCGGCCGAACCCCAAAAATCTGGATTCGGTGCATCCCTAGTATACACTTCTCTAACTCTGGGGGATAAGGTGAATAATCTAAAGTCCCAAAAAGTCAGTGTGTTCCTTTAAGTAGCTTTTATAAAGGTGCCTTAGAAAAAAAAAACCTGATGTTAGTCTGGGACTAGCTTAAGCCTTGTCTGTGAAACCAGTTGAACATGACTGACGTTTTCTAGAGCTTACACATTAAAGCATAGTTTTAGAAGACTTGGAATGGGTCTTTGATTTGCTTTTGGGGAGCTTGACAGTAGAAAAACACCACTTTAGTTGTATGGGAAAAAAGCAGTTTGGATGTTCTTCTAAATAAATATTTTCTTTAGTGTTTCACTAAACAAAGAACAACATACAGTGCTTGAATGACACGAGGGATAGTAAATGGCATAATTTTAACAATCCATTTGATTATAGTTCTCACACACATAAAAGTAAAATATCCCACCTATATAAACATTATGTGTCAACGGTTAAGCCAAAGGGAAAAATGAACATGTCTTGTCATAAAAAAATTGCTATGCAAAGTTCCCAGAAAGCAGTACGTGCGTTGCATCATAGTTTACAAACTACTTGGAGAGAGAAGAGTACGACAAGTTCTCTTGCACTTTGAATGTCCTTCTGGACTCTTTATTTCCCATGCATAGTTTGGACAAGTGTGTAGTGGAACTTTTTGTAGCTGAAATAAAATAAAATAAAAACCCAAAGAAAAAGGTTGACATTCATTATTTTTCCATCAACATTTTTAATTATTCACAAAGTATTTGAATTACCTTTCACTTGTGTTAGAATGCTCTAAATTCACGAGTAAGTCCTTCGGGGATAAGTTTGGACAAGAAAAAGTGCTGTAAAAACATAAATACATACAAAAAAGCTTCTAAAACTAAAACATTCAGCATTTTTGTACAACACAGTGCAATAGAAAAGGGATCTGGAAAGGTAAAAGGTTTTCAGCACTGGTCTTTTGGACTTGCGACAGTCGCTAAATGATAAAACAATGGAATTGTAAACGCCCCTGTATGTGTTCATGACGGTTGCAGCACCGTTTCAAAGCACAACAGCAGAGAGAAATGTTTAACTTTTCTCACTTGCACGCAGATTTTCGTGTTCCTGTTCTTACCGCAGAGATGACTGAGGTTGTTTTTTTTGTAACACAGGAAATGGGAAAACACCACTTGTAACATACACAAAGTCCACATAGTGGGGGAGAGTGACGAGCATCGTGGACATAAGTGACCCGTTGTTTCAGACATAGTGACGAGAGTCTTTGTTAAGGCTTTGCCAAGGTAGCCTGCACAGGAGGATAGATTGCATGACGCTGTTCTTTTCAACATACACGCACATGTAGAGGAGCATAAAACGTCACTGAGTCATCATTGAGAATGCAAAATCGAAAGAGAAGGACAAGAGTGACACTGCGTCGCCAGTTTAAGAAAGAAGCAATACAAGCAATGAGTCCGTTTCGAATTCTCTTGCTTTCAGTGGCCTTCAACATTATTCAACAGTGTGCAAGACATTGATATGAATCTTTTCTATGCTATACTTCATTTTAAGGTTAAAAAGAAAAAAGATCAAACAAACATGCCTTTCTTAGCATGTCCATGACAGTTTGTCAGAGTACAGATGGCACTTTTTCAGCAGGTCAGAAGGGTTTTGGATTTGAAGCAGTGAAGGTTTTGTGTCAGGGACAGAGACATGGTGAGCTGGTGACTAGAGACAGAACAAACATCTTACACTGTTTGAAATCCAAACCCTAAAACCCTACGACAGTCCTTAGATCTGAAATCCAAATCCATCTGATGGAGAATGTCTGTCTGGGAGCCAAGATCAAATACTGAGACAGTATAGCCGCCTTCTCCCGTACTAGACCAACACTTACAGAATTACTTCTAAAGTCCCATTGATCAATGCAAAAAGGTAAAATATGACACATTTCCATATGCAAGAACCAAGAAAATACACCACGCTGAAGATTGAAATGGTTCCTTTTGACAGTATGAAAACAAAAGTATTTCTTTAAAAAGAAACTAGGTAGAATTTAACTCACATGAAATGCATTAGGAATCAAATGATAAATAGTTTCTTCACATTTTTCTTTCATCTTGAACTGGTAACCAGGTAACACAGATTTCAACTGGGTTCCTCAGTTTTTTACTCCATTTTTTTGAGTCAGTGTATTGACAAAAATATGCAGACTGGGTTCTATAGAGACCTCCACTAGGGGTCAGAATTTACCTCAAATCAGCAATTTAGAACGAAAAACAAAAATGGCTCAGACAAACAATCTTTTACAAATATACAATGCCATCATTGATTAGAAGGAACATAAAAACATAGGAGTGATTAAAACCCCATTTTCAAAGCTAATTAAAGGGTTACTTTCCATCAGCAGATTTCTAAACTCAAGAGGTGAAATGAGAAGTCTGCAGGGATGTGGGAATAGGTCAGTGGGGCACATTCTGTGTGCAGGTAGTCTCAACTCTTAGTGTGATTAAAAATTTGACCCATAACATGTAATAAGTTACCATAGTAACAACACCAGATAACATAATCGGCATGAAACCTCTGTATCTGGCTAGTAACAGTCCCGCTATCATGCTCTGTCCAGATCAGGTCGGGCAGTACCGTGATTGGCACTTCTATGCATGAGAGGAATGGCAGAATTGACTAGGTATAGTGCTCACTTGACATGTTCGGCACTGTGAGAGGAACAGTAGTATTTTTTGTGCGCAATGAAAGTGGAGAGGCTGCTGAATTTGATGTTACACAGCCGGCAGTAGCGTGTGTTCCCATTCTGCAAGGGTGAGGCGAGGGGTGTTTTAGGCATGCATGGAGTTGTGTGGGCGTGGTTTATAGCAAGGGCCGCCTTTTCAGGGAGGAGTGTGGGCAATGGGGTGTGGCCTAGCTGCCCAACCTCTCTTAGCCCTTCAGGCACAGGTGATACAGTTACTCCTGTAGGGGAGAGGGCAGGGGGTGCGGCTTTTGGAGAACCAGACCCCACAGACTGGGGTTCTAGTGGGCTTCCATTAAGTACAGGTGAGGAAGGAGAGGTTGCTTCCAACTTGATGCTCCGGCCATTCACACTGTCCTTACGGGGCCGAGGGCTTCGTTTAGGAGGAGTTAGAGGAGCTCCTTCCCGAGGGCTAAGGCTAGGACTGGGACTGACTCCAGCGGACTGTGCCTCGAGATGTTGTTGTAGTGTGAGCACCAGACCATGAGTCGTTTTAAAATGCTCCATCAGATCACAGGTCAGCAGTTTGTTGGGAGGGCAGTAGGGACACACTACTGGGGAAGTGCTTGGGGTCTTTGCTCCCTGCACCTGTGGAGGGGTGGATTCAGAGCCAAGCAAGGTAGATGGATGCGCAACCGCTGCAGTTTTACTTGTCTGAAGACCTTTGGCATCAGGGTGCAGGTCCAAAGCCCGGTTCTTCGGCGAAGTGGAAGTGGGTCTCTTTAGCCGGCTAAGCTGCTCCATAGTGTGTGGTTGCAGGGTAGTTGCCGGGCAGTAGTAGGTCTTGTGGGCCAGGTAGTTCTCGATGCTGTTGAAGCTAATGCTGCAGGCGGTGCACTTGTGGTAGTCAGTAAGGGGCAGAGCGGGAATGCTGCCCCCACTCTGGCTTTCTCTTAGTCTGGGTCTTTTACTCAAGTCAATGGGTCCGTCACCCTCAGGACTTGAGCTTTGTGTTGGTGTGGACACTTGGGAAGGGCCCTCTTGTTTCACCCCCAGACTTGTTGCTGCTGGCAATGCAGTGGCATTTGCCAAAGCCTCTGTTTGAGCCATGTGGATCTCATACATCTTCTTGCGTTTGCGTGTGCGTATAGGTTGGGGAAGGAAGGCGGTCTTGCCAGAATGGGGCCGATGGTTGGAGGGATCGTGTCTCGAGGCGCAGTAGAATCGCTTGTGGACAATGTAATTATCATGACGACTGAAGCGAATGTTGCAGGCCTGGCAGAAGGTGCGAGTGGGATCGTCATCTTGGTCTTCAGCAGACCCACTAGGACTTTGGCTACCCTCGCTGGCCTGGCCACCCCCAGGTCCCTCTCCCTCTGAGGACGACGAGCAGGTGACATCTTTTATCCCTGGTTCCTCACTTTTCACCTCCACTAACTTAGGCTCAGAGGCTGTGCCACCTGTTGCACTGTCGGGGTAGCTAGGAGAGGCCGAAGCCGCACGACTGACCGGTCTAGCCTGGGGTGAAGCAGCGTGGGCAGAAGGAGGAGCAGCTGCAGTGACTGCCCCTTCCTTCATCACGCCAGCTGCCTCTCCTTGCTGATGCCTGCTGGAGCAGTAAAGCCTCTTGTGGACGTAGAAGTTGTTGATGTTGTTAAAGGTGATGTCACATTCAAAGCAAGTGGCTCCTTTTTGAACGCTGACAGGAGAGCCTGGTGGATAGAAGCTCTGCTGTCCGGCTGCTGGTCCTTGTCCCTGTTTAAGCCTACTGTGTACCATTTCAGACATCTTAGCCAGAATCTCAGACGCTTGTGGCATTATGGCAGCCTCAGAATTGAACATGTACTGCGGTAAGAACATCGCCCCTCCAGATAGAACCGAACCCCCTGTTCCAGGGTGTGTGGGACTGGAACCTGGGGTGGGACTGGCCGGCTCTGTCTTAACCGCCACCGCCGTGGGGCTCTTAGGTGAAGTAGACTGAGATGAGCTTTCCTCCACAGCATTTACTTGAGGACTGCCCACCTGTTCTTCTTCCTTTGCATCATTTTCATAGTCGGAATGTGGCTCCTCTTTGATGTTAAGTTGGTTGAGGGGACTGCAGTCTTGAGAGGCCGAGCTGCCATTGGCTCCTGGGCTGGAAGAGTCGGGTCGGGGCACACAGGCAGCAAGCTCCCTGTCTTGCAGGTCTGGGAGCTCAGAGGAAGGAGGACTGCTCTGGCGGGGCGTGGGGCTCCTCTCAGCTGGAACCCTCACTTCCAGATGTGTGTGGACATGCTGCTGAAGTAGGGCAGGTGTGTCAGCGGAGTAGCCACACACTTGACATTTCAGAACAACGCCAGAGTCTCCTGGACTCAAGCCTGTGCCAAAGAAAAAAATGGCAGACATTCAGATACAGGAAGACTCTTAAGACTTATGATTAAGAATAATTATGTTTAAAAAAAGTTTAGTTCTTAAACATTTCAGAGACAGTGTATATATATATATATATATATATATATATATATATATATATATATATATATATATATATATATATATATATAATACAACATATATTGAACATAAATTTCATTGTTTTATTATTCATTTAACAGTTTATCAAAATTAAAGGTTACACTTATACATGCTTGAGAAATGCGAAATGAGTGATTAGTGAATAATTATATTAGATTAATATACAGTAGTGATAATAAAAAATACGAGGTACTAATATGCAGGATTGAGAACAAGTTTGTATTGGATTTGTTTGTGATCTGCAGAGTTCAGATATTAGAGCTGTTACCTCCAGCCAGTGGTAGTTTGGGTGAGTACACCTCACTCTGAGAGCCAGGCTGGCAAACCATGTGACTAGTGACCAGGTGGCTATACAGGATGTCTCGAGTTGTGGAGATGAAACCACAGCCATGACACAAACCATTCTGCGAGTCTGTGTGAACCTTCAAGTGTCGCTCACAGTTCGCCTTTGTGGTGAAGGCCGACAGGCAAATCAAACACACAAATGGACGCTCTCCTGGAGACACATTAACAGACACACACATAATTACTTACTAATCCGACATAAATTACACTTTAAAACATTGTTAATACTTATGCAAGTATGCCCGTTTCAAGAAAAAGAGTCTCTCACCGCTGTGTGTTCTCATGTGGATCTCTAGAGAGCTGGCACTGGGGCAGCTTTTGTTGCACTGTGGGAAGGGACACAGCCTCTCGTTAGGGTAAGAATCTTTAGGCTTGTCCTGTGGAGGTGAGGCAGCGGTCTGCTGCTTCTGCCGGCTTGCACAGTAGTACATAAGATGAGCCTGAAGATTCCTCTCACTTCTGTACCAGATCCCACAGTCTTTGCAAGGGAAAATGTCTTCTGCACACACAAACACACAAAATACGACTAGTAAGAAAAAAGGTATCAACTGATTATCCTTTCAAGATTCGAGAATAGTTCATCACAGAGGATGTTTACTGAAGGGTATCTATTATTTTCATGATGTTGCATATTTTTGTGCTTTGTGTGTGTATTATAAAGGACAAAACATGAAAACTTTAATGAATTAGAAAATACTTGCATAATAGCTATAACAATGTTCAACTGACATGCAATTGATCCTATTTATTCTGCAAGCCCACTTTTAACTGATATCCTTCATGCATTTAACCATATGTGAGATGGTCAAAGTTTAGTAACACACCCATTGTATATACATAACCACACACAAACAAAATACACACATATTTATAAATCAGAGAAAGCAATCAGAATTGTTCCATCATCTCCACGGCAACGGGCACACCGAATTTGTGATGTGCGCAAATGTGTGTGCACGTAATCGGGCGGATCTGGTGTCAGGGCACATGTTGAACAGGCTATATTTGATAATGACCGTCACATCCCAATTATCCGTCTACTTGCTGCAGCCCAGCTAATGCAGTGGGAACCGTAAAGTTGGGCTGATCATGTTTTACCCTTTAGCCTTATTTACAGTGATTCATGTCTTCATCATGGCATGTCCGTGTCCACTCCCACTCCTCATGCAGTTTAGCTGATGTAGCGGAGAGGGCTGTACCAGCCAATTAACTCCTCCGCTGTCGGAACTGACACAACACTGCCACCTACTGGCGATGAGCATAAATGGCAAGCAACTTAAAGGTGAAGTCTTGTCTTTTTTCCATGTTAAAAATTTCCATTGCAAACTTGTATGACAATGAACATTATTTTGGGTTTCTGTTGGATGGCTGAACTAATGTTTTCTCTGTTGTCAATTCATTTAGCATCATCCAGAAACTTTACAAATGTATTTGTCTCATTCCCAAATTAAATGCACAATGACATTTAAGTAACATTCCAAACCGAACAAGCCAATGATATTAGACTGTATAAAAGGGTTTTCACAGATTTTCAAATGAAATTCCTAATGATATTATATACACAAATGTTAAAAAGGTAAAATAAAATAAAAACTAAAACAATTGTCTCTTATTTTCACCAAGCTGCATTTATTTGATCAAGAATACAGTAGGAACTGTGAACTACTGTGAAATATTATTTGAATTTAAAATAACGTACTAATTGAAAATGTTCTATTAGATTTAAGAAAAATGTCTAATGCTTCATATTTTTGTAAAAAAAAGTATTATTATTATTATTAATAGCAAGTTTAAGAACAGCTTTTATTTGAAATAGTAAAGACTTTTACATTGCTACAAAATACATCAGTCACCTTTGTTCAATTTAATACATCCTTGCTGAATAAAATCTTACTCACCCCAAACCTTTAAATACCAGGGTATTTGACATATACTGTGCTCCTGAATGATTACCACATTCACATACCATGGTATTTACTTGATTTTTTCATAAATATTATATGATTAGTATTAAACGAATATTGCCATGTTATAGTGTCTAAACAAAGTAATATGGAACTTTCTGTGAAAGTAGAACAAAAAAACCTGACAATTCATTTGAATCTATTATGCATCACGGTTTACGCACAAAACGCACGGTTTTAGACTCACAAAAAACGGCCCACCATCCCTTTATCACAGATGTAAACGCACTCATAAAATGCAAGAAACATGTTGTGTTTATCAGCAAGCAGTGACTCACTATTAACGACAGCAGTTGCTAAGATGGCAGCCATGCCAGCCTGTTGTGGGAGGAGTTGGATCTCAGAGTGCAGAGCAGCGGGATACGCAAGCTCCTCCTTCACTCGCACACCGTGGGTCTGAGTCGCTGCCGACTGATCCGCTGTGGAGCAGGACAGTGTTGCCAGAAGTGCATCTCCACTGGACAGCTCCCGTGTCAGCTTACAAAATAAAGCTCCACCTGGAAAACAAACTGTCACGGTTAGATTCTCCATCAAATACCGTAGTGAATGTGAGAGGTGTGTGTGTTTTTGAGTCATACCCTGACTGTAGATGGTGCAGTTTGACTCGGTGAGGGTTGAGGTCACAGGGATTCTTCTGAGCCAGCAGTCTGCCTCCTCACACTCCAGAGACATTACAGGGCTCTAAACACAGAAAGAGAAACAAGGTCAACTTGCAATTCTAAAACAACAGAGATAGAAATAGAGAAGGATTCAGTGGGACACTTAGAGAAGATCTAACGGAGAGGATATACAAAAGACCCTATTATATAAAAATGAAAGCTATTTATGCTTAAGATTTCTCATTTCCTTTCGAAAAATGTGAGTTCCTTTGCATCATACGTATGAAATTACTTTGTCACCATGCAATCATCTCTCAATATGCTGGAATATCTAATACAGTACTACTTTCCTCAAATTATTTGCTTTAAAAACTTTAAACTGAACCCTGAAATAAAGTCAGATCCATTTTATGTAAAATGCACAATTAACTTAAGAACATACAATTGATCAACAAATATATTAATTTATTTTATCTGCCAACTATATATATTGGCTTGCCTTTAAAATAGACAACAATACAGCACAGCACAGCACAGCACACAGCCGTAAGATTGTACCACTACTAATTTCTGTGCTTGATCTTCTCTGTTCCTATATTTTTCAGTGTCTATTCACTACAAAACTGCTTTTAAATGGTTTTTAATGGCACTTTCCAAAAAAAAAAAACTGTTTATCTGAGAGACACAGTGACTTTTTTCCCAGCTTAATAAATGGTTTTATGTTATGTTCAAAGAAATACAAAAAGCACATGCACATTTAATTCCTTCTTCCTGATACCGTGGCATTAAAATTCAGCATCCAGCATACCTCTTTCAACTGTTTATATATATATATATATATATATATATATATATATATATAGTTAGTGCATCCGGAAAGTATTCACAGCGCTTCACTTTTTCCAATTTTTTTTCCTCAATTCTATCTCCAAATTCTAGTTGGCTGCGCAGCCAAACTGAGCGTTCGGGGAAGAAGGGCCTTAGTCAGGGAGGTGACTAAGAACCCGACAGAGCTCCAGTGTTTCTCTGTGGAGAGAGGAGAACCTTGCAGAAGAACAACCATTTCTGGAGCACTCCACCAATCAGGCCTGTATGGTAGAGTGGCCAGACGGGAGTTTGCCAAAAGGCACCTGGAGGACTCTCAGACCATGATAAACAAAATTCTTTAGTCAGATGAAACAAAGATTGAACTCTTTGGCCTGAATCGCAAGCGTCATGTCTGGAGAAAACCAGGCACCGCTCATCACCTGGCCAATACCATCCCTACAATGAAGCATGGTGGTGGCAGCATCATGCTGTGGGGATCATGCATCTTTGCTGAAAACCTGCTTCAGAGCACTCTGGACCTCAGACTGGGGTGAAGGTTTATCTTCCAACAGGACAACGACCCTAAGCACACAGCCAAGATAAAGTAGTGGCTATGGGACAACTCTGTGAATGTCCTGACTTGAACCTGATTGAACATCTCTGGAGAGATCTAAAAAATGGCTGTACACCAATGCTCCACACATCCCTTTCTCAAGCTGCGATACCGCACAGGAGCACGTGGAGCCAAAAAAACTCCTAAATCAAACGCCTTGACTTGACTGCATAAACCTTTGATTATTAAACACAGCAACGTACACATGACAATTAAAACATTATCCTGAATGTGTGTGGAAATAATGCAAATGTACTGAAATGTGTCTGTACAGTGATCAAGAGCGCACACATACACGTTTTGTTGTTCGTGCATCAATATAACAGACTCTCATGGGCTTACTTTACGACTCCTGTACGTCACCAAAATTGCACTCTTCAGAAACAAAAATCACAGAATATGACAAAGCTTGTGTTATAAAGCAAAGCACACACTGGAATGAATAATTCACTAAAAATGCAATGTGAATCTCTACTCTCTCTGATTTCTCTGATGTAATCAGCCTGGCTCTCTCTAATAGCGCTGTTTTGGACTGATTGTTTGAATTAATTCGATTACTGGATCACTGAAAACTTTCCCAGAGTTTAACGGTTTAAAGTGGTCTGATCACTAGTAGAATCGGGTTTAAAGGTTAAATAGAAATTTCCTCCTGCCACCTGGCTGCGTGAGAAAAGAAGGGTGGAGGAGGAGGGAAAACCCAGAAAAACTTCACAGCAGTTGGAAAGGGGATATCATGCGAGTATACTGGATTTTGAGTAAACTAAACGAGTATGCAAAGGTGGTAATGTGTAAGTGTGTAATAAACACACCCCGACTCTCCCACACAGTCATTTCATTGTTCAGTTGAAGCATACGTTAATAGATTAAATGAAAAAAAAAAAATTATATGGTGCTGATAATACAGGTATGCTGTATTATTTGAGTGTGACTGATCCATTCCACTAGGTGGCAGCATTTCTGCAGGCCAAGTTCATTAACAGCCTCATATTCCACTCCTTCAGCCTCATTCACTCGGCTACACTCAGTTAAAGACATGCCTTTGGGGAGACTAGTCCTTATATCCCTGACATGCTACCAAATCAACTTTAAAGACAGGAGAAAATGAAAAGACATTAGTTCGACTGTGTAAAGGAGGATAAAAAGCCACCAGTCGAGAGGATGAGGGGAAGAGATGGGCCGCAGAGGAGGACAGCTGAAGGGTTTCTTTCTAATTCTGTCTGTTCTTGCCTGAAGATACGGTCCGTATTGTATTTCATGGGGAACTAGTGCTGATAAGGAGATAGGGCTCCTTTTGTTTTAATTTGAAACCCAATGCTGGAGCCGTCTGTGGCATAAGTGCTGCGTGCTTCTGCTAATTTGTTTCAGACTCATTTAACACGACTCGACTTTAAGCTTCACAAAAGGAGAGGGCAGCCTGGTCAGCCCTCGCCTTTGACAAAACACTTCCAGACAAACGCGCTCTCTAATTAAACACACACACACATATTGACACACAGACAGATCCGCACATGCAGATGCACATGGGGAGTAAGTGAAGATGTAAATGGTTATGACCTATTGTGAATAGCGAACAAGAACCGGTTCAAAGCGATCAAGACAAACAAACACAGGAGGTCCTTATTTTTACCGGGCTAAATAAAGGATATCTGTTGTGAAGTGACCAGACACATTACTTAAATTATTTTTTTAAATTACCATACAAGACTAAGTAGAAAATGACCACGCTCAAAGTTCTGGTCACATCAAAGCATAGAATTTTCATCTACATCAATATAACCATCATACCAAAGTACAATGTGATCTTTTAATGGTATTTGAAAATGTCATAAATTCCCAAATTCATCTTGGAAAGCAAAAGTTTTTCAAGCTATGCTGTTCAATCATTGTTTCATAAAAGTATGATGAAAAATGAACTTCTGATCTTAAAAGTCTCTAAAACAAGTCTAAAAACAAGCGTTGCTTCTCAAGTAGTTTTTTTTTGCATTGCACTGGCCAGAATTGTGACAATTTCAGGTCATCAAACTGTATTTTGCATTATTTAAAATAAATGAATTATGTGGCTGAATGCAAAGCATATGTTACCACATGGAGTTCTGAAGAGAAAAATAATACTTTTGGTTTCCAAGATACATATTTTTAGTTTTTTATCAAAATTTTATTTAAACTTAATTTCCCATACCAGGAACATGTATTAAAGTTCACCCACATTCCTCGCATCAGACTATCATTCTTACGATTCAATTTATACAATAATATTACTAATAAAGTTACCAAGCAAATTGAGAGTTTGCCAAAGTAATTTTTTTTCCATTTGAGTGTCAATTTTGTATCCTGCTTAAAAGTATATAATACCATATGTAAATCATGTTTAAGTTGAAACCAAATGTTAAAGACTGGGCAGACAAAATGTTAAAGCTAATAAAAAAGACACTTTAAAAGATGACACATTCTTATAGTAACAGGCCTAAAAGCGCAGGTGACATGAAGTCATGCCGCCTCTGTTCAGCGTGTGTGGCTGAAAGACGGCGTGGTGAAAAACAGAACTATTGTGAAGGAGGAACGGCACATGTTTTAGAGTGAAACCCTGGTGTTGGTGAATATACCCCCCACCCCTCACCCACAAGGAACTAGGGTACTTTGAGAATGGCTCTTTAAGCCCCACCGAGTGCGGAGCTTTGAGGAACAGTCTAAGCCCCCTCGTCCGAGCCCTGCTCCCTCATGAATATTAATGACGACGGCCGTGCTTTAATCTGCCTGATCCCCGCACTGCTGCCGCCGCCCTGATAGCGAATCTAATTATTTGGTCTGATATTAACCAGCCCCCTCCCTCTCTCCTCCTTACACATGCACACGGCATCAGGAAAAGAGGTGGATGCACCTTTCCACGCACACACACTTGTGCACCACCATCATACCACAACACCTTAAACACACTCTCACAGTCGAGCCTGGTGCGCGTCATTTGCGGCATTATCGTTCTTATAAACACCCTCCTCTCGCTCTGATAAAAGTTGATTGCAAATGATTCTTGGACGATTTTCATTTCTCATTTTGTCTCCTTTCGTTGAGGAAAAAAATATTTCGCCGTCTCCTTTAAAAAGGCTGTGACCCTAGAGTATGACCCCCCCCCGAGTCAAATCCATCCAGGTTTACAGAGACAATGAAAACCCATCAAACTCACTGAACTCATCTTCCCGCATCCAAAAGACAGGCTGGTCTGTCAGACATTCTTAGAAATCATTTATGCGCCTATGGATCGCACACTACATATGCTTCACATGTAAATGTTTAACGCATTAAACAGTGTGCAAATACACTAAAACCGATGCTCATTATTATAGTGTGGAACAAGGTTTTAAAAGGTGTTTGCTCAAGATATGGCAGTATGTCTCTCACAATGTGTTATTCTGCAGTGGTCTGTGATGCAACACTTGCATGAAGTGAAATAAAAGCCATGGACTGACAGTGCAAGTCATAAAACAGCCATTGTTAAATGAGCCGCCCACTCTGTGTTAATTGACTCAATTTACTGAGATTACCGCAGAATGTTTTTTGTTGACTTAGCGATATTGGACATAAGAGGGAAAGATAACTAGTTCAACAACAGAAACAAAATAAACTATTTAATAAATCCAATCATAGTATGTTTGGGATTTATTCGCTGTAACTGAAAGAGCTAAGCAGCAGTAAACCAAACTCTTTTGCTAGCAGCTAACTAGCTCATTTAAACAATACCGTTCAAAAGTTTGGGGTCAGTAAGTTCTTCTGTTTCTGAAAGAAGTCTTTTATGCTCATCACCAAAGCAGCATTTATTTGATGAAACATGCAGTAAAAAACTGTAATATTGTGAAATATTACAATTTAAAATACTGGTTTTCGAAAATTTGAATATATTTGACGGTAAACCTGAATTTTCAGCATCATTACTCCAGCCTTCAGTGTCACATGATCCTCTAGAAATCATTCTAATATGCTGCTCTGGAGCTCAAGAAACATTTCTTATTATTATCAATGCTCAAAACAGTTGTGTTACTGATAACATTTTTCAGGATTCTTTAATAGAAAGTTCAAAAGAACAGCATTTATTTGATATAGATATCTATATTTATAAATGTCTTTACTGATATTTTTGATACTGATGCTTGCTTGCTGAATAAAAGTAATAATTTCTTTAAAAATGTATTTAACCCCAATCTTCTGAACTGTAGTGTATGTGAGAATAATCACTGATATCCACAACATTAACTTAAATGAACACGCCGACTTTTTGGGACTTATTCACCGAATCCCTCATAGTTAGATAAGTCCATACATAACAGTCTCATTAATATAAGAAAATGAACTTGAACTAAGTTACATGCTCAGAGTGTGTAATTAATACGTACTTTATTTAGTGCAACATCCTAAAAGTCTCTAAAACAAAATCTCAAAAAAATCATAAAACAGGATCGTAACCAGGAATTCTTTGCCCCTATTCTGACATAAAATGCATTGAATTAATTATACTATATCCTACATCAACCCTGCTGGAATTGTTGTGGCCCCTTGAATCATTTCCACATTTCACACCAACAGTCACATCTCCGATTGAACTAAAATGTTATTTGGATTAAAATGATATGCCACAGTATGGATACAATATAATTCAACTAAATTAACGGATGTGTTCGACAAAAGAAAAACTTCTACGTCTAAAATGAAAACTAATCCTGCTCTTACTATGTTTTTTCAGTACCGATCCTCTCTACCTCTCTTTCTCATTTTTCTGCGTTTTACTCCAGCGTTATCTTCTTCTGTTCCTGTTTCTCTACTATCTCCACCTTTATCCCTCTCCTCATCTGTCCATATCCCTCTTTTCATGCTCCGCCACACTCTTTGTCTCCATCTCCTTCTCGCTATCTATTCCTCTCCATATCTCTCCACACATCCCTTTCTCACTTTTCCAACCCCTTCTCCCAATCCTATCCCTCTGTCTATCCCTCTCTCTATCTGCTTTCCACAGGAAATGGTTTCTTTCCCAAAGGGGGTAGAAAAGGGGTTCATACTGTCCCAAACAAAGAGGTCAGTGTGTGAATCCTCCAAAAATACAGAGAAGAAAAGGAAGGGCGATAACAATCAGAAACCTTCTCTCATCCGCCTCTCTCACACACATATCCTTTTTTCCCCTCTCCTTTTCTCCATCTTTCTCTTTTTTCAGTCTTCATTCGCACACATCTAACCAAAAGCACTTCTTACGCACATGTATACCTATGCATGAACCCAAAGCAAATAGCAGCACATCTCTGCATACACATCCCTCCAAGAAAACAGCATCCAGGTGAGATGAGCAGCATGCAAATGACATGTAAAAATGTGAAACTGTGATACTTAAAAAGGTGCGATAAGAGATTTGAAAATGAGGCACTCTTGGAAAGCGGGCTCCTGATCTGCCGGTGATCGGGCTCGGAGATAGAGGAAGGTTTCCTCTCTCCACTCCCCACCTATCCTATCTCTCTCTGTCGTTTTCTCCACCATAAAGCCTGCAAATCCAAGTACATGACGATCAAACGTTAACCGTACGTCTTTACACATATCTGAAGTGATGAGAAATATTTTATTTATCAGTGTTTTGTGTGAGTCTGTGTGTGTGTTTATGTATGTATGTGTATGTATATGTATATGTATAACATACAAACATACATACATACAAAACACTACTATATTGCCAAAAGTTTTGGGACACCTGCCTTTACATGCAGATTGATTTAAATAACATTCCATTCTTAATCCGTAGGGTTTAGTATGGAGTCGGCCCACGCTTTGCAGCTATAACTGCTTCAACTCTTCCGGGAAGGTTTAGGAGTGTGTTTATGGGAATTTTTTATCATTCTTCTAGAAGCGCATTTGTGAGGTCAGGCACTGATGTTGGACGAGAAGGCCTGGGTTGCAGTCTCCACTCTAATTCATCCCAAAGGTGTTCAATCGGGTTGAGGCCAGTTAGTTCATCCGTGTCTTTATGGACCTTGCTTTGTGCACTAGAGCGCAGTCAAAAAGTTGGGAGGATGGAATTGTCCAAAATGTCTTGGTATGCTGAAGCATTAAGAGCTCATTTCACTGGAACTAAGGGGCCTATCCGAACCCCTGAAAAACAACACCACACGATAACCCCCCCCCTCCACCAAACTTTACACTTGGCACAATGCAATCAGGCAAGCACCATTCTCCCGGCAACCAACAAACCCAGACTCGACAGAGAAGCATGATTTGTCACTCCAGAGAACACGTCTCAACTACTCTAGAGTCCAGGGGTGGCGTGCTTTACACCACTTCAACCTGACCCTTTGCATAGCACTTGGTGATGTAGGGCTTGGATGCAGCTGCTCGGCCATGGAAACCTATTCCATGAAGCGCTCTACGCACTGTTCTAGAGCTAATCTGAAGGCCACATTAAGTTTGGAGGTCTGTAGCTATTGACTGCAGAAAGTTGGCGACTTCTGCACACTGCGCACCTCAGCATGCGCTGACCCCACTCTGTGATTTTACGTGGCCTACCACTTTGTGGCTGAGTTGCTGTTGTTCCCAATTGCTTTCACTTTGTAATAATGTCACAAACAGTTGACCGTGGAATATTTAGTAGTGAGGAAATTTCCTAAATGGACACGAATGCACAGGTGGCAACCTATCATGTTACCACGCTTGAATTCCCTGAGCTCCTGAGAGCGACCCATTCTTTCACAAATGTTTATAGAAGCGTCGCATGCCTAGATGCTTGATACACCTGTGGCCATGGAAGTGATTGGAACATTCAATGATTTGAAGGGGTGTCCCAATACTTAGGCAATATAGTGTATTTATGTAAGTATATGTACATGTACGTGTATATATCTACACACACACACACTGTATTTTTCTGTATTTTTGATTCAATTGAGAAGAAAAAAATCTGTAAGATATTACCTTGTTTTCAGAGATTATATCTACAAGATAAGCTACAAATTCTGTGAAAACCCTCCTGTTCTTATAGGTCCTTGTGTATTGATTATTACTTTGAAAAGCCTGCTTTATGTTTTATATATGTCTTTAATCAAAAAAGTAAGGTTGAAATATGATTAAAATAAAAAAAAGAGGTAGGAAAAATTAAATATTTTCTAAAAAGTTTAGGTAACACTTTAGAATAATGGTCATTAGTTCACATTAGTAAACTACATTAGTTAATATGAACTAATGAACTGCACTTATAAAGCATTTATTTATCTTTGTTAATGTTAATTTCAACAATTACTAATACATTATTAAAATCTTGTTAACATTAGTTAATGCACTGTGAACTAACATGAACAAACCATGAACAGCTGTATTTTTATTAACTAACGTTAACGGAGATGAACAGTACACTACAGTAACACGTACTGCTCATGGTTAGTTCATGTTAGCTAATACATTAACTAATGTTAACTAATGACCATTATTCATAAGTGTTACCAAAGTTGAATCTAATAAAAACATTTTTTTTAAACGTTTATTAATATTTAAAATGTTATTCAAAAACAAGACCAAAATTGTTTACCAAAAAAAATCCACATCTTTTACACTTCATGCCGGTTTTGTTAAATTCTTATTTTCTGCACTATTTTTTTTTAATCAGTTTCTCCTTTTGATGTTCCAACCTATCCCTCTACATTTCTGCACTTCTATGGGTAGAGAGTGGTCCACAGGTGCCAATGTGTGATGCTCACTTGCTTTCCCTTTTATCATTATGCAGATAATTGAGAGGGCCAATAATTAAGGGTATTCATGCATTCCTTTCAGGGAAAAGCATGTGTAGCGAGGGGTAACTCTCTGAGATCACTCTACTGACAGATGTAGATAAACCAGAGATTGGGATGAGGGTAAACAAGCCCTGTTGGTGCGAGAAAGAAGGGTGGGCGAGAGAGGAAAAAGAGAAAGATGAAGAGCGCTCACCTTCACGTGTCCTTTGTGGGGTGGCAGAGAGGGGAGAGAGTTGGGCTCCCCCTAAAAAAGTGGGCTGGAGAGCAGTGGGTGGCGGGGCTTATCTGAGCAGTTCTCCTGGAGAGATTATTGGGGGATTAGTTGGGACGCTTGTTTCTAAAACATGATGAAAAGGCGCTCAGTGCATGATAACGCTTTGAACTCCCCACCCGCAACCATCGTACCTTCGGGCGGCGTTCCACGAAATAACAGGAGAGGCGAAGTGGAAAGAACAATGGCGCCGTGGTAGTAGAAGTCGTACCTCACTTGTTTGCAACCAGCTAATGTTTTTTTTTAACCAACAAAAGTCTGACTGACAGTTCTGCCAACATCAAAAGTAGGCTAATCATGTTTACAGTATATGAATACATTGAGATGGCATATGTATTGTAATATAATATATTTAATCTTGTATTATAACATAATAAATATAAAACTTTACCAATTTAAGTATTTTAAATTGTTATAATGACCATGTTTACTGTGTTTTTGATCAAATAAATTCAGCCTTGGTGAGCATAATGGAATTCTGTAAAAAAATATTTAAATCTTACGACCGCAAACTTTTGAACAGTAGTGTACTTAATAACACTATATAATATGCATAATATTATATAAATTTACATAATAAATTTACTTATCATATTTAGTGAAGAAAGAAAAAAAACACCAAATGTTCTACCCAAAATTATACAGTATTATATTTATAGTATAAAGCATTAGAACACTTTTGGACACTTCAGTCCCACTTAATGTCTGAATGTAATTGCATTAGAAAACAAAATAACAAATTATGCAAGAGCTAACTTGAGTTTCCCTTAAATTCAGTCTCTTGGTTTATTATGTAATCCAAAGACATTCATGCATTTAAAGTGTCCACATACGTTTTGGGTCTACTGTTGCAAGTTTTTTACAGGTCTAGCACAAAACAGGTCCGTAACAGCTCTTTTACCAGCGATAATGGATGCATGTTTATGAAAAGTTACAATCAACAAAAACTATAAAACGATGAAATCAGAAAACTGAATGAAGACACCTGAACAGCACAGAGATGACTGTTCATATAAGCGTTTTCAGTCTTTAAGTTAGAAAAGACATTTAAATAGATAAAATGTTATGTTTCGGTAAATATGCAAATTGAAAGATTTACATAAAACAGACATCTCAAAGAGAAAATCAATACAAAAGAACTTGTCAGAACCTGTTAGAGAAGCTTCTCTTAACATCTTAGCGCCTAATAACACACAGTAAAAATAACTGTGGAAACAACTTAAAATACTTGGAATAAGAGCAATACATTATTTGTGTCAACTCACATTAAACATTTCACTTTCGTAAAATAAAGAAAACAAACAGGATGCGCTTTCTGCCGTCTCGGTATGTTTATAGAAAGCTTGAAATGTCTTTTTTTAAATGAACCAATTAGAATAGAAAACAAATCCTCTCTTATTATGTAATCTGTATGAAAGGTGTATTTCTCTCTAAAGGCGTGTCCACTGCTGCGGAGATGGCGTCAGCATCGCCAACTTAAAGGGGTACTTCAGCGCTGGGAAGATGAATCTGTATTTAAACTGGGTCATTAATGTAGTAGAAATGTGAAATTATTTTTGAATTTGGTGCCTTCTAGGCTGAGAAAACACAGAAAATGTATTTTTGTCCCAGAATGCACTTCGCTGCCCTACTCTAGGCACGGCTACTGGATTACTGGATCACTTGCCCACCGCATTAATTTTCATAAAATCAGTTCAGTTAAAGACACTACAATTAAAAACTGTACGTGCCAATATAATGTGAGCCGATTGAATGTCACGGCAGACACGGCACAAACGCAGTAGGAGTCAGATTACATTCATTACATGTTCAGTCTGTTCAGTCGGGTGCATTTTCAGTTAATGACTTTGGAAGCTTAACTTTCATAGGAAGTTTCTGAAAAGTTGAAACACTCACTTTGCTCTCCACCGCTCCGTTTAAATGAATCCCCGCAGCTCCCTGAGCCGAGTGCTGAGAGTGCGATGTTGAAAACATGCGGAAATAGCGCCTCCTGCTGACTGTAGTCTTTAGCCTCTGGCCAAAAAATCCTCAGATGACGCAAAATTAGGGCTGGGCGATATGGCCAAAAAGTGATCTCGATAAAAAATGCTCATATCAGTCGATATCGATAATGGATTTCGATAAATGTCAAATATTTATTTCTTTCAAATTTAAAGGCAGATTTTTGCTCCCAAGTGAAAGTTGTAGAAACCAGTTAATTGAGGTTTTAAGCTACTCTTTATTGTCAGAATATATTTTCACGTTTTTGAATTCCTAACCCTTTTCCAGTCATTTTTCCTTAAATTAAATATCTTAATAGAAAAAAATGATGTATTAGTTTCTGTATGTGCTAACGGGTGATATTGTTTCTAGTCATGAAACGGGTTTGTGTTGCCTGATATATTTTCGGCACAGTTTGCAGTGCAGGCTGCAGTATTAATAATATTACATTTAGTCTTAGAAATGCACATTTGACAGTGAATTGACAGTAGTGGTAGCTTGAGTTAGGAGGATGCAGATGTAAATGTATGGTCACTAACAAAAACATGGACATCTGTAAAAACAACCTCATTTCTATATGGTAAAACTTGTATATTCTGAGTTCATATATCAGGTCTTCCATATTATAATACATTTAGATCATGATGATAACCACAGTTAAAACCATGCATATAGCTCTTCACTACCATGTTCAAATGTATATGGTTTATATGGTATTTGTATGAAAAACAGTAGCCTAAAAACATTTAGTAGCCTATTAATGCACAAATTCTATAGCTAAATAAAAAATACTGTAATAATATTCCATTACTCCTTTAATACATAATGATATAAAATGCTATATGACTATCCTACATTTCTGCCACAGATGGTCCAGTTGGTATCACCACAGTAAATCCATGGTAAATGATGCAGATTTGTAGATGGAAAATCCTTCTGACTGTATCATAACGCACAGTGTTTGTTTGTCAGCGCTGTTTTGTCTGGCTTTAAAGTTGTTTAAATCACAAAGACACTTGTTTTTCGCTAAATTAACTCGCTTCTCATTGGATCTCACAGTGCTGTTCAGTGACCGAGACCGATCAGAGTAAACCGATCTGCTCGTGAGCTTGCGCTGCAGTTTGGACTTTGACTCAAGCGGATAAATATAGTCTGTGTGGCGCGGTTCAAATCAGTAACTGAATTCATCCTACCTTTTATCGACAACTTCGTCATCTTCGCAAGGTTAGTTTCACTTTCATGTTCTACTTTCAACGTTTCCACTCATTTTGTCCTTCTCGTGTCGAGTTTTCTTAGCCAGTAGAGCATGTACTTTGACGTGCAAGCTGAAAGCTGCTTGCTGACTGGCTGTTGTTGCGTTTATTTCTGTCGTGTGATTGGTTGTTACATTGATCCATATCGAGTAAAAATGTCCAGAGCTTATCATCGTTATCGAAATTCATTTTATCGCGATTCGATATGATATCGTTTATCGGCCCAGGCCTAAGCAAAATGAAGATATTTGCGTCATATGAGTATTTTTTCCAGAAATAAAATACATAATTCTCTCATCTGAGGGGGATATGAGGGGGGAAAGTATGATAATTTGAATATACACCCGGGTTTCTACTGATACAAAGCTTAATGCTAATCGCTGAAGTAACCCTTTAATCTTTGCAGCCAACACTGACTCAGAAAACACTAGTTTATTGATAAACAATTAAAATGTTTTTTTGCTATTTTTTCTGACACATTCATTACCATTACTTTTTGCAGCACGTTTAATGCGTGCGCATGAGGGGGGAATGGGCTATTTATTCCACCCCAGTACATATTTAAGTAACTAAATTAATTTAAATGTGCAATTAGTCGACTACTGGCTTAAATGAATGACTACTAGTCGACTAGAAAAATCTTTATTCAGGGGCAGCCCTAAAAATCATGAATTGGAGTAGTCCTTTATGACCAAAACCAATACAAATCAGTATGAAAGTGTATTTTGTAAGAAATACAATATCATGCTTGACTTCAACTAATTTACAAATAGCACACTTTGCTTTAACCCAACCCATGTTTCACAGTGTCTCAGATTAAACTCTAGGACAGAGGGACGGAGAAATATATACACACAGTCGTGACAGGACGGACACGAACCCTGCCGCCCAGTGACCCCAGCAGCTCCAGACTCAGGAGGATGTGGAGGGACGACGAGAGATGCCGAAGGAATGTGAGATTCGACACACTATCTCAGCCAGATACACACTCCTTCAGCAAAGAGATAGCGGAGCGAGAGCAAACGCGAATGTGAAAGTTCTGAGCCGAAAATCATCAACAAAGCCCTGCCTCGATAAAGAGAATTTTTTTTAAAGAGAGAGAGAGAGAGAGAGAGAGAGGAAGGGAGAGAGATTAGGAGGAGGTGAAGGAAAGGTGCAGGGAGGGGAGGGAGCGCAGGGTGCATGGCCTTAGAAATTCTCATAATAAATGAAATCTTAGAAATGAGAGCCTATCAAGTAGAAATCAATCACTGGGGTTTGTTGTCCAAGAGGATGGCGCCATGCTGAGATAAAAGAGAAGCGTCCGTCTGGGGGGTGGGGGGTGGGTTCTAGCCAATCTCGTGCAGGAACGGCCGAACGCAGTTCAGGGGGAAAAAAAAGATGACACTCGCTCAAGACCTGCACTTCCATTTGCATACACCCATACTCCCGTGGATTACACCTTACATTGAATCAGTGCAAAGCAGACATCCGCCCATTCATCTTCAATTTAATAGGTTAGCGCCAAGGGGGGTTGAATGATAAATTCAATCCCGTTTTACCTAATACACAAGACATTTCACTGACTACCTACTCTAGAATCAGACCAGTTTGGAAAACATGCAACATTTTGTATGCATCCATCTTCCATGGAAAGCAGCCAAGCGAGGAACTTTGCATGCGTGTAAAAGTGTGTACGTGTTCTCTCAACAGCATATGGTAATGTGTCCAAAAACACTGATAGTACCAACTCCAATATGGTAATAACATGTTATTTGCTTCTAACTGTAATGTTAGAGTTATGACAGAACAGAGGTGAGATAGGAATCTTAACCAAATATCCTCATGACATGATCGATGACCCCTTCATATCACCATTACCTCATTGGCAGGTCCATCTGTGGTCTCTCCTGATTGGATGCTGCCAGAAAACGGACCCCACGCGGTGTCACCCGACAGGTCCCTGAGGGCTAGGACCTTGAAGTCATCAGCAGTGCCACTTAGCAGAAGATCATCTGTTAACACACAGTGGGAGAAAGACTGTAAATATATATGTTTTTTGGTGATTGCTATTGCTCATACTTAAAGGGAAAAAATTTAATTAAATTATGTCATCATTTACTCAACCTTGTTTCTTTCTTCTGCTGAACACAAAAGAAGATATTTTGAAGAATCAGATAACCAAACACTTGATGGGCCCCATTGACTTCCATAGTATGGGGAAAAATACTTTACTAAGTCAATGGGGCCCATCAACTATTCGGTTACTGACATTCTTCAAAATATCTTCTTTTGTGTTCAGCAGAAGAAAGGAATACAGTTTTGGAACAGGTTTTTGGTGAGTAAATGATGACAGAACTTTCATTTTTCGGTGAACTATCCCTTTAAGTAGGGAAGTACCGATATTAAAATTTGAGCTGAAACGCTGCTAATTATTATCATATTATGGACAATAAGCAATAAATGGTTGACATTCAAATTTTGTCTAAATAAAAATAAATAAGACACTAAAAACCAACAATTTAAAGGTATAATGTACAGTATGAAAAAAAATCATTTGGAGATAACATTTAACAGTGTTATTAAATTTGTAGTGTTTCTAAAGATTAACTTTGACATTATATAATTCTCACTTAAAGTCAAAGCTAAATCTATGTACGTAGGTAGATGTAAAAACAAATTTAATATATCTTTTTAAAAATTCAATAACATAATATAATAAATAAATAAATAAATGGAACAAGTGAAAAGGACCCCACTGGAAGGATCTGAACCATATCTAGGAGCCAAAATGACTTGGAAGCTGGCTATTTTGACTTCATTGGGCCAGTAAGCAACAACCTAGCAACCAAAAACCACTCCCAACACCTTAGCAAACCATTTATATTTCAGTCTTTATCTTTGTTGAGTGTCAATTAAAAAACAGACTACCAAGTCTAGTACCACTAGGGGGAGTTTGGCGCACACCGAGCAGTGACACTGGACCAAAACAGGGACAACTTCTGTACTTCCTATTAGAGATAAGTGCAGTGTGATGGGAGTCAAGGCTTTGGTGAGTCACAAATGCAGGCCTAACACAGGAACAAACACAGGCTCCACAAATAGAGATATGACACAGCTGACACAAAACCCAACCGTTCACTCAACCTAGTATTTATGTTTTATAATATATATATATTTATTAGAAATGCTCTTCCGCACGTCCTCACTACAGTTGGTAAGTTTAAAAGTAGAGTCACTGGAGAGGCAGACCTGTGGTGGTGCTCCAGTCCATTCTAGCATCTTCATCCCAGTGCAGCTCTGTTCAACCACCCCCTCCCTTTAGCCCCCCCACCAGCCTCGCTTTTGGGGGTCGGGCTAAAGCGCTGGGGCCGATAAGAGTGTTTGTCTAACACTCTCCATGTCAAAACACTCATCTATCTTCTCTGTATCTATCCCCACCAGAGAACAACCGACAGACGCTGATAAAATGGCTTTCCCACAGCCAAGACATGGAGCGGGGGAGGGCGTGAGGGAGAGAGAGGGCAACAGGAGCGAGAGAGAAGGGTACATAGGTGCAATGGGACGGATGCTGGACAGAAACACGTCACAGAGTGAGAAAGAGACTTACCAGAAATTCTCATTAAAGGTTTTGTCCTGAGCCCAGTACTGACAATCAATCCAAAATAAATGCAAATAAACAGTTTGTAATATTAAGTTATTTATTAATGAAATAGAATATAATCACTGTCAGGACATAAAAAAAACTTAACTTAATGCACAGACCATTTGACATACAGTATCAGATTGTTTTGTTCCATCCATTGCTATAGTTATCACTGTCAATCGGATTCAATTGCACATTTAAATATGGTTGTCAATCATTTGCTATGTACAGTTAGCAGCATGAAAATATATATTTTGCATATTACATTCAGAAAGTGAGCAAAGATTGCTGCCCTGAGCGGATTCTGACTAACTTAAACACATCTGATTGGCCATTGCATTCACACGCTCAACAGATATGTCTGTGATTGGCTACAAAGCTCAATGTTGTGAATCAAAACCTTTGACACTCTTCACTGAGGGCTTACACAAACACTCACAGGAGAGCTTTAAAGCAGCTGGCTATCTGCGGGTATCAGTACAGCAGAACAGCAGATATAGTCACATTAACTAATCAAATATATCTTTGGTGGGACAAAAGGTGCTGTCAGAATATTTTCAATGCAGGAAAAACCCTTGTCTAAAAGGCAGTATTAAATGATTAGTTATAAATCATTCATTGGTGGGTTTGGTTTGTTATTAATGAGAGGCTGGGCCTCTATCAGCGGTCTGAAGTCCAGTGTCATACATACGCAGCACAGACTCCTATCTATTGCATGTCTTCTAATCGAAGCCCAGAATCAGTACCCACCCTGACCTCTCGCATGACCCAATCTTATCACTACAGCAGCCATTATTACCAACACACTACTATATCACTGGCATAATTCCTACATAATCAGTTCCTACACCATCTGTGCTCAGCAGATGGTGATTGCCAACAGGTAGAGTAAAATCTTAGTTAAAAAAAAAAAAAAAAGTCTGAATTAGTGAATCAAACTGAAAAAGGTCCAGGTTAAAAAAAAAACAAGCAAACATACAAAACAAAATGTTAAGATGCTTTCAATTTTTATAGTGACAATTAAAGGGATAGTTCACCCAAAATTGAAAATTCTGTCATCATTTATTCACCCTCAAGTTGTTCCAAACCGGTATGAATTTCTTTGTCCTGCTGAACATAAAGGAAGATATTTGGATCTTCCTTTATGTTCAGCAGGACAAAGACATTTTTGGGCTTTAAGCCCAGTTTACCCATAATGTTAAATACCAGAAGTTTTTGTTTGTTTGTTTTGTTTGTTTGCAATATCTTTTACTCTCAAAGGTGATTCTCCATATAATCCATACAAAATTCCTTTAAAGCAATGACTAAAAACTTTTAGATAAAACTTTGTAAAAATGTAAAAAATGAAAGCAAATATATCAAATAAATAAATGAATGTATAATACACACTTCTACTGATAATAATAATAATAATAATAATTATAATTTAATATTAATAATACTTATTAATAATAAATAAAAATAATTTATTACATTTTAAATCAATTAACAATTATCATCACACACCTGCAGGTAATAGGTGCACACTGTCAATACTAGGAAACAACATACTTTTTTTTATTAGCAACGCTTTCAGTCTCATAACCTTCATCGGGCATGTGAGGAACTTCCTTTTGTTTTTCATATATATATTATATATATATATATATATATATATATATATATATATATATACATATACATATACATATACATATACATATACATATATATACATATACATATATATATATATATATATATATATATATATATATATATATATATATATATACATACACACACATACACACACACACACACACACACACACACATATATACATACACACACACACACACACACATGTTGTGTTTCCATGTTTTATTACATTTTAAATCAATTAACAATTATCATCACACACCTGCAGGTAATAGGTGCACACTATCAATACTAGGAATATATATATATATATATATATATATATATATATATATATATATACACACACACACACACACATACATATATACATACATACATACACACACACACACACATGTTGTGTTTCCATGTTTTATGGGGACATTCCATAGGCGTAATGCATTTTATACTGTACAAACCGTATTTTCTATCCCCTACACTGCCCCTGCCCCTAAACCTACCCATCACAGGAGACATGCTGCATTTTTACTTTTTCAAAAAACATCACTTAGTGTGATTTATAACCTGTGTTCCTCATGGGGACCAAAAAATGTCCCCACAAGGACAAGGATTTCAGATATTGCCATCTTTGTGGGGACATTTTGCCGCGTCATCAGAGAAGAGAAGCGATGGCGCTGTGAGAGGGAGGGGAAGTTTTTTGGATTAGGGTTGTGCCGATGGACGATATCATCGTCCATCGTGATGGCTGACCAACATCACGATGGAGCGCCACCATCGTGATGCCACGCCCGTTGCAGTCGACACACACTAATCCTCTTCTATAGTTAAACTAAAAACTTTACAGGGATTGCTCTGTAAATTAAATTCAGAGTATAACTAAAGCATATATGCTATTTTAAATACTGTCTATGCCAGATATATATATCCTACATTTTTAAATAATCCATTTCATAATCATGCATGTTTATTTTAGCACTTCCGTCAGTGAAACAACACACTACAGCCTGTAAAACATTTAAAAGATTATCAGTTAATAATAGTAACATAAAGATTAAGACAATTAAATATTAGTTTAAAAAAATGTTTCATTTCCCCACAAAGATGCGTCAGCTTTGAGATGAATGCGGGACACGAGCTGGAGACACCTTCTCGAATATCTTCGTCTTCATGTTTTCTTCTGATGTTGTAAAGCAACACGTGTTGTAAAACGTCTGAAGAGCGAATTTTATCTTCCACAGGGTCAAGACATTTATGTTTGATTATGCACTGCCAAAGAAAACGAAATTAAAATCGGCGGTGTGTTCGTGTGTGTGCGTGAATTGCCTATTCAAATAAACTTGACGCGCCAAGTCTAATAAGAACAAACTGTGTTAAATAAAATTGTAAGTAAAAAGGTATTCGTCCTACATTGTTTTTTTCTACTTCACCACAGTAAAGCATGTGAATGGTTAGGCTATAATAGACTTAATTATAAGCAAACGAAAGGAAGAAACGTTTACAATTCCCTGCGAAAATGAGTGTGACGTGAGTGAAGATTTATGAAAAGAAACGTGATGTCCAGTGGGATAAAATGGCCTAACTGTTAGCCTTTTGGTTATGCCTATTGTTAAAGTTCGCGGAAATCGGAAAATCGGGTACAAACATATTTGAAAAGCTGGCAAATCTTTAATTGGGCTAAGCTTCCCTCTCTCATTCGGCATGAATCCTTATGTTTTCATGGCTGCGATGTAACTGCGAATTTATTTCCTTTGAAAACAATTATTTGTGCTTCTGTCCTGTGGTAATATATTCACATAAAACACCATTCACATACAAAACACGGGGATAATAACGAAATTATAGTTGTAAATAGAAAATAGTATTTATGTAAGGAGGTATATTAAAACAAAAAGTGCACAACTCTTTACTTTGTTTCCCTCACGGTGAGTCCTTTCCCGGGTGAGTCCTTATTTGGGTTAGCAAAATAACGAAATAGAAAATAGTATTCATGTAAAGAGATAGTAAAATACAGATATAGTAAATTATATTTTTATAAAAATAAAAAGCGATATATCATCGTCCATCGCGATGTTTTGCTGTAAACATCGTCAACTGCCAATTTAGGGGACATCGCCCAACCCTATTTTGGATTAAAGATAACAAGGGCACATTAATTTAAAAAAAGAATAATTATGTGCACGGATACATTTAAAAAAATATATAAATACTGCATTATTCCATAAAAAAATAAAAATATAGCAAATAACAAAACAAATAAATATTTCATGGAGACTTTAAGTACACACCTTTCACCTTTCCATCAAGTTAATTGTTTTCAGGGCCTCTGCTGAACAATTTACAACCCTAACCCTTGTGAACAACCTAAACACCTCCTCTCTAAAGACCAAGCCGTCTTATCTTTAAAACCCTACCATTTTCCCACACAATACACTGACACAATTGTGACCCTCCCCTTGTGTTGGGCCATAGCAACTCCCCTACAATAACCCCATCAACCTTATCGATAGCTCTGCGTGACCGGTTCCCAAAAATATACGTCACCCTTATCGATAGTGATGAGTCCACACAGCTCTTATCAATAGCTCTACACACTGGCAGTGTCCACACAGCGCCTTATCAATATGCCTGCCTCCGCAGACACCAAAGCGGCCAGTGTGCAATATAAAAAAAAAATCCCCCCATCATTAACACAACACCATCAGACGAAACAGAAATAACAAAAGAAAGAAAGAAAGAAAGGATGAATTCAGCTGCATAACACAGAAGGAAACGTTCTACAAAAGAGCAATTCTCGAGCAGCAAGTGTGGTAAACACCCTGAAGGCAACGCAAATCACTCGATGGTGGGAGTTGAGAAACCATTTATCAGTTATCACGGCCACACACTTCCTTTGAAGGAGGATTCACCTTAACTTAACTAAACCCGACCAAATCTGTGGGATTATAACGACCAATTCTCAATGAACATGTTTGTGCTGTTTAAAAAAACTGTTCAAACTGCCAGAAAAGAGACATGTAATTAACACACTCACACAGATTCCAGTGAAAGGCTGTTACTCATGGGCTGAAGCCTCTGGGAGTATAATAACACGCACATAGAGGGGAAATGAATGAACAGTTGCTGAATAACGTCACACAAATATCCCAGACTTTGCGATCATTACCTGCTGTAGTATAACTATTACTTTTGCATTATTACTACTATCATAGTGAATCTGATGCTGAAACAACTGGGGATGCACAGTACATCTGTACCATATCGGTGAAAGAAGATATTCAATATATTTAGCCTAATTGTGCATGTAAATTTACTATTTTTCTATACAGGTATATTAGGTCACCTTTGCCATCAATCTAATATTCACTTAAATCTTTTAAAAATCACTAATAAATTAATCATTTAAAAAATTTCGAGCTGTACATTATAATCTTGTGATACCTAAATTCACTAGTAGCATTTAAAATGATTAAATATTGTTTTTAGTTATTTAGTTAACAGTATAGAATTTTAATATCGGCCAACTTTAGACATAACATGAGAAGGCTATTTAATATTAATGGTATCCACCAGAATTTGAACATCAATGCATCCCTAAAAACAATACATGCAATTAAATGCAAGTGAATTCTCCTCTCAGTATATTTTGATATTTGACTGATAACTGCCTCATAATTTCCCCATTATCGTTAATCTTATCAGACATGTTCCTGAAAAAACACTCACTATGAGTCCAACACAAACAAGTATCCTCATATTCTCTTAACAGCAACATTGAGTGAGTTCATCTTTTAAAGCTCCAGTGACTCCTCTTTATTGGTAAAAAAAAAAAAAAACGCATGTAGTTATCCAGTCGGGCCCTATTCAGGTTTCCGTGGCTCTTTGGGCTTCTCTATCAGGACTAATTGATTTTTAAAAAGACTATTGTTGATATCAAATGAGCAGATCGCTCTGCGGCCATTGATTTTTTGACACAGTACAACAGGAAATCTTTATCAGAGCCACACTCCGACCCTTCGCTAATAGGTGGGGTTTAACCTCTGCTGAATGACAAATCCTACACTTTCCTAACCCATAGAGAGTGAAAATAGAGTGTGTAAGTGTGTTTGTCAGCGAGCATTTGTATAACACTAGTAGAGGAGTGGCTATTCTGAAGTTCATCAGCAGAGATCAACAACCCGCACACACACACACACACACACTCACACAAAACGTCCCTGATAACTCACCCAAGCGTCTGTGGGTCAAAGAGTTCGGTTGAGAAGATACAAATTTCTAGGATAGGCATCGTATATTCAGCACAGCATCATTTCCATTTTACCCTTCTTTTGCTGGGTAGAGATAAGACACCTGCGTTCGCCACTCTCATCAGATGAGCTTCAACAGAACTTTATCATTGACATTTACTACTGTTTACACAACTAATTTCTCTTAACTGTACTTCTGAACTTTTATCTGACCAACACAAGGCCTGGAAAAGAGCTGACGCCAAACAGCAAATATGCAAAGGGGTAGGGAAGATGAACTATGCTCAAATAGAAAGCGTTCCACATTGCTGCAAAGATGTGGCTTTGAAGACACACGCCTGGAGAAACAAATGAAGACTTTGAGCTGCATGTTAGATTCCACTATGGAGAAAAATTCGACGTGCTGAAGAGAGTTTATAGTAGAAATGAGAAAAAAGGTCTCCTTGGAACAATGAGAAAAATATTAAAATTTGTGCTGTCAAATGATTAATCAAAAAATTAAAAAAATTAAAGTTTGTATTTACATAATATGTGTATGTATTGTGTATAATTATTATGTATATATAAATACACACACACACGTGTATATATTTAGGAAAAAGGTGTTTAGCCTAACTTAAGCATCCACTCACCTAAATCAAAAGGGAGCGACAAGTACGTCTTTATGAGGTGAAGTCAACAGAAAAGGAACAGGAAGTTTAAGGGTTGTTCTGTATTTTAAGGGGTCACGTTTTTGGAGAGCTTTTGATTGGACAAAAATCTGTGTAATGCAGGATGAGTCATCAGTTTTTTTGGTCCGTTTTCCTCCACAAAAACCATGTAAATATTAAATGTGCATATTATATCTTCTAAAAAGCCTACAAAAGTATAGATTAGGGCTAATAGTCACAAAACTCTTAATTCTGATTTCATGGGGTTTTTGAAACAACACTTAACAGGTAATATGTTGCTTTGGGAGAATAGTTTTGTGTTTAGTTCTCGCTCTTAATGCTGCCGTTTTAATTAATTTATACTTTTGACTGTCTTCTGGTTAAGAGACCATATAGATGCTCTATAATCTTCTGTATGACTGCAGGCCTGATCTTGTGTGTGTGCGTTTTCAACTGCTTTTCCTTGTCTTCCACCACCGTTACCCTTTCACAAATTGAAAGTGAGGACCTTCCAGAAACTCGTCCTGATAATCACACATAAATTAATTAGAAAATGTTTCTTGACATTCTCGCTGCATAGACAGGGGAAAAGACTCCGGGAAAAGCCATCAAATTAATTGTACGGTATGTGACTTTGATAATTAATTCAATAATTATTTCATGTCTACTTTAGCAACTCCTTCTGGCTGGAAAAAAGGGATATTTTGATGATAGCGGCGTAAGGATTTAGATTCTGAAAGGAAAATATGGGAAATTACACTGAAATACAGGGGTGAGAGAATTTAACACACATTTGGTCAGTATTTAAACTAAAACTCCAAGGTGATCAAAATTTCTTTTTGTGAAATGTTTTGCTTCAAAAGTGCTTGTGCTATCTTTCATTGCAAAAATGCAATTCGGCTTAATAGTTTATTATAATGATAAGTATGACCAAACTTAAATATTTGAGGACACTGTGCAAATTCACATACAATACAATTTTAAAATGTTTTCTCGTACTCTATCAAAGAAACAGACTGAACTAGGAATCCGTCTGTGGCTAAAAGTCTGAAGGAAATAAACTTTAAATTAACCAAATATTTAATTTCATTGGATTTAATCCAACCATCAATCTAATCTCAATGCAAAACAGCAAAGCAACAACTGCTGCCTGTTTCTTCACAAGTGGCTATAAAATATGTCTCACGTATTTAAACATGTTTAACTTTTTACAAAGCACAAATGACAGATGCAAGTGGCACATAGAAAAAGCGAGGCCTGGCGGAGGAAAGATATAGGGCAGGAGGGAGGAAGGACAAACTGAAATGCAGGGCAGAGAAAGAGAGACAGGAAGCGGCAGGAAAGCGCAGGCATCTGATAGGGCTGGTAATCGGCGTGGCAGTGTCCCGTCTGCAGCCGCCAGTTCGTGGGCCACATGGAGCAGCTGGGGAGATAGCAGCAGGGGACGGCAGTGAGAAATGTTCCTCCAGATTAAAGCCCACACCTCTCAATCATCAACAGGGTAAGAGAGTGACAGACAGAAAGGGAAGAGTATGTTCTTAATTACAGATAAATGCCCCTTCCTACACAGTCAATCATCATTGCGTGAGCTGTTCAACACGGGGAAATGCTCACTTATTCACACACGGTCGTGCTAAACATAAATTGTTTCAGCCGGAGAGTTTTCATGTGACGTGTATTAGGTTGCCGTTGAGCTCCGTTTAACCACAAGTGTGGGACGATTGTCCCGCAGCCCACTGCATGCAATTAAGTTCCAGCAATCTGCAGGTGTGTGGGATGCGCGCCAAGAACAAAGAACCAACACACACAACAAATGAAAGACAATGAAAAAAATACAAACTGACAAACTTAAGACACATTTGTTCCTGTTAATTTATGATATAAGCTTCACCTGAATCGAGTATAGCTCATCAGATATGATTCTTGGAAAAACAAAAGAAAAAAAAGCATGCACACTCAGGGGTATCGTGCACCGATTTTTTTTTTGAGGGGGCACCAGTGGCTGTGCTGGTTCACCATAACCAAGTGAGGAAGAAAACATTTCTTAATAAATTAAAGACATGTTTGTCCAGGAGTAGGGATACCATTCTTAAAGGAATAGTTCACCCAATAATAAAATAATTGTCATCATTTACTCACTCACAAGTTGTTTCAAACTTGTACGAATTTCTTTCTTCTGCTGAACACAAAAGAAATTTTGATGGATATGGGTAACCAAACAGTTGATGGACCCTGTTGACTTCCACAGTATGGGATACTGTGGAAGTCAATGGGGTCCACCAATATTCTTCACAATGTTTTCTTTTGTGTTCAGCAGAAGAAAGAAATTTATACAGGTTGAAGGTGAGTAAATGATGACAGAATTTGCATTTCAGGTTAAACCATCCCTTTAAAATTCAGGTTTAACGATCTCATGTAAGTGACAGGTGGTCCCGCCTTCACATCAGTAAACATGTCATCAGGGAAGAGAAGAGATGTTGCTGCAAGTGGGAAGGAAAGTTGTTTTGATTAAAAGATTACAAGGTCATATAATAGATTTTTAAAAAAATTTTATAGCTAACAAATATGCAATATTTCATAAAAATAAGAATGGTACATTTTGAATTAATGGTGACTTTAACATCAATTGATTGAAGCCTGAATATGTAATTTTTCACAACTAGAGGTTGCTTATTCAAAGCAAAAGGCGTAGTTTGATGACACATAGATTCGTGGAGCTTTTATTATGTCACAGACGACCGCTTCCGCTTCTTCTGGTCATGTGTATGTGGGTTAATGCAGCGCTGTTTGATAATATTAGATACGTTTGTCTGTGTTGAAATGTATGTATTAATGCTACTCTGTCTGTCGCTCAGCGGCTACTATGAGACACGTGCACACTGCGGTAAGCTAGATCGATATTAGGCATGGTAAAACATGGTACTCACGGTAAATCAAGAAAACCAGATTTAAACAATAAGACTAACTGTGTTGAGCTGTATAACAATGATTCGTTTTCTGCCGATGAATGTATCCAAACAGTTGCTCACCCGTCTAATAAAACACATAATATATTAAAGCGTCTTTGGTGTTTCCATGGTTTCTACAAAATAAAACGGGTCCGTGTCCTGGTTAAAATGTATTATTTCTCTTGATTAGAAACATTTGGGATAGTGCAAGTAGTCAACAAAACATTGTTCTAGTGTTTTTTGGATTTGTTAATCCAAAAATCATACATATTGTGCCTGAGATGAGGGAGCGCGAGATGACAGCAAAGATAATCTAAATGTAAAAACGAGAACTGAGCGTGCGGTTACATTTCCAATATATAACAAATATAAACAGGTACAGATAATTTACAATTCCCACGTCAGGTCAGGAATGTGGGGAACACGCTGTGCTGGGATAAGAGGGTAACGCGGGGAAGTGAGAGCGACTGAGAAGGGAAGTTAACGGTCTGACGCTGGTCCCGCTCTGCTCAGCCTCAGATAACAGCTTTGCCCGAGTCCCTCATAGTGCAGCACAACCACAGCCGGATCTCAGGAAGAAATAATGTAAGATTGCAAAAGAAGGCAAGATAATCAGTATAACTGAAAACCATCAAACTCACTGGCTGTCTTTCTGATACATCAACACTGCCAAAACATTCTTGCCGACACAAGAATAAAAAATAAAAAAAACACATTAAGTCTGGTACATTGGCAAAATACCAGGTGCTGTCGTACAATGTCACTTCATGTAACTTTCTCAAAACACCTGCTATCATGCTCTTTTTTTTTCATGGACCTGTTACAACATTTAACTTGTTAGATTTTACAATCAAAAAAATAAAAAAATAAAACATGCTGACGATTAATAGTCAGTACAATTACAGATCTTACAGTTTTTTATGGTTAGTATTTCTTTTGTACTTGTATGTGTAACCCAAATAAGCTTAACCACACTGACCACATAACTGACAACATGTCAAGATTATTAGCATGTTTAGGCTGAGCTGAATTTGTCTGGAAAGATACCAACATGGCGGTTTCAGGTTTCCAGTAAATTTTGCTCCCAAAACACAAATCAAGAAATGATGAGAAAGAAATAAAGAGACCAAATCAAGAAATACAGCAGGATACAGATCATTAAAGGTCTAGCTAAGCATCAGTACCACCAATGCCCTTCCATTGAGAGTCAGCAGATCAAAATAAACTTGTGAATGAATCTTTTGAATTAACTTTGAAATGCGGAGCACAGTTGGATATTATATCCATATACACTGCGGCGCTCTGATCTAAGCTTCCTCATTCAGCAGCGAAACAATGGGTCCAGGGATGAGATTGAATGACTCGCCAGTGAATTTCAGTCCTGCAGTCGGGTGTTGTAGACGCGTCTGATAAAACCTCAGACTGCAGGCGCTTTTGTCTCCCTGAGAACAATATAAATATGTTTAACAAGGACTACCACACTCTACTTTGTATAACAATTAAATTCAACTCACTTGATTGAACAGTAATATTCGTTTTTCTATTTCTAGGTTCATCAGATTGATCAGAAGCTGATATGAGAGTATTTTATCGTAAAAAAAGTATAACCACTGTGGCCGCTCAGTCGAAGGCGGTGTGTCCACCTAAGTGTTTTTTTCCTGAGGTTAGAGTATATTTGTAATTGTTTTGAATGGGAGCAGCGTGATGCTGCTGAGCACTCTGCATTTTCTACCAGTCGCCGAGAGTTGAAGAATGTTCAATTATGGATAAAACACTGTGCTCATAACTGTCAATTTTTACCCAGGCATCCAATCACAGTGGAGGAGGGGCGGGACAAATACCACACTGACCAATCGTCACATTCAGCTTGTAGAACGATAACAAATGACAACAAGCACGTCTTCATCCAAAATTAAGAGCCAGAGCAACGCCAGAGTACGATACATTGTCTCAACATTTTTATATTCAGAAACAAACTATTTGCGAAATTAGATACTAGTAAATGTTCCGCAACATTAATCTGTGTGTGTATGTGTGTGTGTGTGTGTTTGTGTGTGTGACTGATGCTACTGATGTCTCTATGAAATAAGATTTTTTAAAAACACTAATGATAGACATTCAACATTAAAGTATAATTGAAAGTTATCAATTTCTACATTTATTTTAATAATGTCATATTTACCTGTAGCCTTCCTACTTGTTAGACATATACAGAAATTGAATAAAGTTATCGAACACCTTTCTTAACTACATAAATTATAAATTAAATATAGATTAATCCTAATCAAAGCTAGAATTTTCTCTGTTACCTTTGTTTTGATTTTTTATTAACATTAATGACAGACATCACAGCAACTGGTTTATTAGGCTGCTGTCACTTTAAGATCTGCCTCTCACGTGCGTCTCATTTTCTCCCAACTTGAAGTTCATTGAAGACGTTATTTTACTAATTTAAGACTGCTCTTGTGAGAATACTCGACAAAACAATTCTGTGTTATTGTTCAGTCAAGCGCGAAAGAGAACTCAACTTTGGCGTGCAGTCTGTGTGCACGATACTGCTGCGTAATGTAACGCTAGCCAAAGAAACTGCTGCGTTAATGCCGTTAAATATTTTGAATGCGTTAAACTGAAAAAATGTATCGCATGCATAAACGCACTAATGTTTACAGCACTAATGTGTATATATATATATATATATATATATATTTGTATCACGTAAATTTAAAAAAAATACAACACGTCCAATATGTGCATGTGTATGCAGGAACATTTCATGACATTGGACTGACATCCGCAAATACATTTCTATTTCAATTTAGCTCCACTCTCTCACTCTTTCTGAGCCGTGCTGATATGTTTTTAATTTTCCCAGCGCTCAGGACTCTTCAGGAGGTCTATGCAGATTTTCCTGCTTCTCTGCTGACGCTGTAAAACCTGGCCAACACCTCCGCACCTATCAGCGTCCGTGCAGCCCTCTCATCAATGCCAGTTCCAGCACCCGCAAATAATTTATCAGCATTTAAATGCCACTGATAATATGCACACGCTGCTCCCTCCGATCCCTTATAATTAAATATGATAAAATCCCACCACACCAGGTAAATAATAATAATCATTATTATCATTGCCATTATAATGCTTTATTGGAGTAATTTGAATAACTTGTGTGGATAAGGAATGCTGGTGGGGAGGGAATGCTTGACAAGCAGGAACGTTGTATGGGGAGCTAGTTTAGTCAAGGTCCTATTCCATCCTGTGAAACTCTAAAAGAGAACGCGAGAAGGAGAGAAGAGAGAGAGAGAGAGAAAGAAAGAAAGAGGGGGAGAAGGGGAAAAAGGAGCAACGGTCCGCCAGCTAGAAGGGATTACTGTGACGGCCATTTGCATATCAAGAATTTTAAGCAGAGAGGAAAATATCAAACCCTCCAGCCAGCAAGGTCATTTTGAAGATAATTTTTTCTTCATAATTTATTTTGCATATCATGCAGCAGGACACGTTATAGATTAAAAAGCTGCTTTGCCATATCAACCCATTCCTGACACTTCTGCCTCACCACTGCCTATCAATTCATTCAACAGAACCCCACCCTGAAAAATATTCTACAAAGATACAGAAGCAATTAACAAATAACAAGCAAGAATTTTCCACGGACGTTACGTTTGGATGCTTATTAAGGATGGATAGACCACCCATGCAAATTAAATTGCAGACGGTGTCGAATTGCGATATGCGCTATACTTTGATGATACAGTGAATTAAAAAAAAAAAAACAATACTCATATTTTTGAGTGACAATTCTAAATGGATGTATAATACGCTAAAAGGCTCATATACATTAACATTTTTATTCATTTTAGACAGTACCCTGTATAAAATCTTACATGATTAAGGGATGGTTCACCCAAAAATGAAAATTCTGTCATCATTTACTCACCCTCAAGTTGTTCCAAACCTGTATGAGTTTCTTTGTTCTGCTGAACATGAAAAAATATATTTTGAAGAATGTTTGTAACCAAGCAGAGCAACCATTGACTACCATAGTAGGGAAAAAAATACTATGGTAGTCAATGGTTGCTCTATCTGCTTGGTTACAAACATTCTTCAAAATATCTTCTTTTGTGTTCAGCAGAACAAAGAAACTCATATAGGTTTGGAACAACTTGAGGGTAAATGACAGAATTTTCATTTTTGGGTGAACTATCCCTTAAGATGAGAATTGTACAGCTTCAAAACTGATAAGGAATATATATATAAGCATACTTGTTTATTTATGGCCTATGGTCTATCTCTATCTCTGTATCTAGAGTTGTGTATGCGTATACAATAAAGCTTTAAATAAACTGATAAGAATGACATAGGATGAGAACCTGCCAGCTGAGAACTTTCAGGAAACATTAGGTCAATATATGAAAGGTCACACAGAGATAGAAAATAAAGAAATAGCCAGTACAGAATGACAAAAACACTGCAAAGTGACGGAAAAAATATATAGAATTCATGGGTTTGGCTGCCACTGCAAATCCATACCATCACCTAACGCCCACAAGAAAAAGTAAAACAGGATGTGACATCATCAGAAAAGGCCCAGTCCTCTCTCTGGTCTGGTCCAGAACTCTGCTAATGACAACAATGCAAGCACTGCACGAAAAACAGTTTTCCTTAGAACTGAACATTCAGCTCCCAGAAGATTATGAGAAAAAGAGGCAACATACACTAAAGCAACGCATGAACAAACACCCTCTACTCCCCTCCTGATGCTGAGGGGCCAAAACAACAAAAAACAAGGAAGAATTGCATGTCTGCATTCTGCAGGGGTGTTAGTGGGGATGGAGAAACTAGTGGTGGGATGTGGGGTGGTGTGAGGGGGGTCATGATGATAAGGGAAAAATTCAGACTGGTCAAAGTTTCCTTTTTGCCAATCGTACTCCTGATAAAGGCAGCGCCTGCTCCAGTACTGATAGAAGGCCTATCTCTCTCCTGCTCCCCCTTCTTTATTTCTCTCTCTCTCTCTCTCTCGCCCCCTCTTCCTCATTCTCCTGGCAGTTAGTTTGCAAAGGGAGGGGGGGCTATCGCACTCACATCGCCAGCGCTGTCATCAAGCGGCAACCGCACAGCAATTAATATCACTCCAATTACTGTTAAAAGGACAGGCTGGAACAGGACGATAATAAACACATCCTTGACGTGAAAAATTAAAACACACACATGCACATGGGGAGACACACATATTTAGGCGATTTCTAAATATTCAAGATAAAGAAAATGCCTTGCATATTGAATCATGTCATACTCTACTAGATCCCTACTATCTCTTTAAGCTGCACTGCTCAGCTGTGTGGTCCTGAGAGAAAAAGATGGAGAAAAATGATAGTAAAAGCCTTATCCAGGCCGATATTAAAGACTTCCAATTTGTTTTTACAGTCAGTGTGGTAAAATGTTCTTAGGATGTCTTCGATTTTATACAACGAGTTTGAAAAACACCCTAGAGGTTAAAGAATACTCATTATCACACTTTTGAGTCTTTACCAGGGTGACTGCCGTGGGAACAACTCTATCCCTGCTGAAAAAAACAGTTTAAACTAAACTAAGCTAAGCTGGTCTCCAGCTGAAAGAGGGGAAAAACACCTTCAAAACCAGCAAGAGAACAGCTAAGACCAGCATATCCATGATGTGTTTTTTTTTTTCTACAGGAATGGCAGTGGTTCTCAAACTGGTTTTGCTTTAGGACCCAGTTCGAAAATGAAGTGGCAACTCAATAGAGGACCAAAATTATTTATCATAAAAAACTGAAATAAAAATGTCCTTGTGCATGTAAGCGTTGTCAAATCGCATCCAAAATAAAAGTTTGTGTTTACTTAATATATGCGTGTACTGTGTATAATTATATATATATATATATATATATATATATATATATATATATATATATATATATATATATATATATATATATATATATATATATATATATATATATATATATACAGTCCCTGACAAAAGTCTTGTCGCTTGTGTACAAATTGAACTGAAGTGCCGCTGAAATATATTTCTTATCAAGATTTTCTTTCAAGAAATGGCTTATTTTAATCCCAACAGCTTTTGTAATAATGTTTCAGTGCAAAATGAAACTGTCAAAAAATATTCTAATATTCACAGCTTGGTAAAGCCCATTGAGTAAATTTTTGCAAAGACATAAGTGTTGTCGCCTTGTCATATGAGCTTCACCTGTGACTAATAATGGATCAATTAGATCTCAGGTGTGTATAAAAAGAACCCCAGTACACTAGACCTTCACATCAACTGCAACTAGACCTCTGCAAACATGCCTAAGATTCACCCTGAGGCTAAAATTTTGATTATCAAGAGGCTGAAGACCAGATCCACTGCTGATGTGGCAGACACCTTCAAAGTGTCTCAGCGTCAAGTACAGAGGATAAAAAAAAGATTTGAAGAGACTCGAGATGTTTATGACAAACCCAGGTCAGGCAGATCCCGCAAGACAACTGCTCGAGAGGACCGTTTGTTGGCTTCTGTCTCGAAATGGCCTCCATGGTCGAATCAGTGCCCAGAAGCTAGCACTAAACAAAAGACAATTGAAAAGGCGTGTGGCATTTGCCAAAGCCCACAGCCTGCTAAAAGGATGGATGCTGGAAAAGTGGATTTTTCAGATGAATCTTCAGTTGAATTACACCACAGTCGCCGCAAATATTGCAGGAGGCCTACTAGAGCCCGCATGGATCTGAGATTCACACAGAAAACAGTGAAGTTTGGTGGGGGAAATATCATGGTCTGGGGTTTCATCCAGTAAGGGGGTGTGCGAGAGATCGGCAGGGTGGAAGACAACATCAATAGTCTAAAATACCAAGAAATCTTAGCTACCTCTTATATTCCCAACCATAAAAGAGGCCAAATTCTGCAGCAGAATGGTGCGCCATCACATTCTTCCATCTCCACATCAAAGTTCCTCAAGGCGAAGAAGATCAAGATGCTCCAGGATTGGCCAGCCCAGTCACCAGACATGAACATCATTGAGCATACGTGGGGTAGGATGAAAAAGGAAGCATGGAAGACGAAACCAAAGAATATTGATGAACTCTGGGAGGCATGCAAGACTGCTTTCTTTGCTATTCCTGATGACTTCATCAATAAATTGAATGAGTCCTTGCCAAACCGCATGGATGCAGTCCTTCAAGCTCATGGAAGTCATACAAGATATTAAATTTGGATCTCACAGCACCACTACCTAATTTGCTGACATATTTTTGTATTTGCAGTAAATTTGTTCAATTTCTGTATAGGCGACAAAACTTTTGCCTTGCCAAAATTTGACCTTTCTGTCTTGATTAAATTATTAATCTTTTTTCAGTGAAACTAATTTATTTCAGTGCATTAAACATCATTTGAGAGGGTTTTAGCTTTTCATACGAGCTAATTCTAACACCAATTGATGAATTAAAAATCAGGTTAATTATACACACACACACACACACACACACACACGTTTGTTTTTGTGAAATGTGGGGACATTCCATAGGCGTAATGCATTTTATACTGTACAAACCGTATTTTCTATCCCCCTACACTGCCCCTGCCCCTAAACCTACCCATCACAGGAGACTGCACAGTTTACTTTCTGTGAAGAAAACCTCATCCCGTGTGATTTATAAGCATTTTGAAAAGTGAGGACATGGGAATGTCCTCATATTTCACCCTCTTTTTAATACCTATGTCATACCCATGTCATTATACACATTTGTGTCCTGATATTTCACAAAAACATGCCACACACACACACACACACACACACACACACACACACACACACACACACACACACACACACACACACACACACACACACACACACACACACACACACACACACACACACACACACACACACACACACACACACACACACACACACGTATATAGACACATGTTAATTATACACAATACACACAAACTTGATTAATCATGATTAATCGATTTGATACTGATTATATATCATTTTTATATTACTTCATTTTTATCATACAAATACAGCAAAATGGTTAATATTGTCACGTGTCACGTTTACCAATTTAAATTCTGTCCTATACATTTGAGCGACAAATTAACCTGCATATTCTCTTCTATTGTTAGCTGCTTTGTACCACATATAATAAACATGAAGTGACCAGTGGTAAAACAGCTTACGAATTCATTTGCACTGTTTTCTGACTGCAAACCAGGGCCTGCTGCCTAAGAGAGACAGTAGTCCCAACTCTCACAGACACTATCACAACATTTCTGAAACTCATTATGTGCTCAATAAATGCACTGAAGTTTTTTTCTGAGTTAATAATATAATAATCAATTTTATTTATATTGCACTTTACATTTAAAACAATCTCAAAGTGCTACAGGGTCAAGAGTTAAAATTAAGTTCAAGAAATTAAAAAGAAATTAAGAGTTAACAGTCATGCATTTACATTACAACTTTGTGAGTTGACCTTGGAGTTAAAGCATTGTTTAACGAGGCTCCATTGGATAAGGATGTGAAAGTTTATCTGAATTCTCAGATGTGCCACAAGTGTGATCTCATTGGGTTGTTGTGGGTCACTGAATCACTGAGAAAAAAAGTGACTAAGCATTGGAGAGTGTACAGTAGGTTCACCCCGCAAAGATATATGAGAATGACAGTACTTTCTATAAATTTACGAGCAGTTCAGACTGAATCATTTCTGGTTTGAACACGTATCTTGATAAAGTCGTGGTTTATATTGTTTCATGGCTGCCAAGCTGACAGTATGACTACGGCTTGCCCTTCCTGAGGAGCCAGTGACTCATGCATCAGATAAACACTCCTGAAGGAGGGACAGATAGAGACTGACCTGGGCCGTTCCACTGGGGTTCCCCTTCCTCATCTGCCTCTTCCTCCTCCTCATCTTCTCTACAGTGTTTCAGTCCTTTCTCATCTTCCTCACCCTCATCCGGCACCGCCAGGGACTCGTGCGTTCTTGGCTCTGTCAAAACCAGTGGAACAATTTAATGACAAGTAATTAATACACACATTATTCACACATATTCTGAAAACAATGGGAGTTTATGTTTGTGTGACATTTAGATTTTTCTACTGTTTTTTTTTTTTTTTACGACCCAGCTAATTGTATATTATCCCTTACTTATTTAATCGGTAAATGCTTCTGCGACTTTTAAGTTAACTTTAAGCTGCTAATGGGGAATGAATCTGAGAAAATATTTATTAGCATGGAATTGTATTTTGTACTCTTTATTATTTAATTCCCAAAAAAATCCAAATAAACAAAATATTTATTTCACACACACGTTTTTTTGTGTGTGTGGAAACCATTACATTTTTTTCAGGATTTATATTATAAATGCATCATTGTTGAAAAACGTTTTTAACTTATTTAAAACAATAGTGTATGTTTTTATATCAAATAGAATTAAATAAATATTAAAACAAATTAACATTTTCACTTAAAATTGTTATTTATAATATTAACTTAGCATGTGACGCTTACACTGAGTCCTGAGTCTCGTGTTTTAATGTTCTACACTTCTCTTAAATACTCAACTAATGAGTGTGGAGGTCTCGCTCTGATGATCAAAAGTGTTTGACAGAGAGGCCTGTGTGATTCAGCAACAACATCTTAGGATAAACCCGACCCATGCGCGTTTGATTTACCAAGCGAGAATTGGAAACCACTGCCAACAGACGGCCAGCGTCTTCCTTTTATTAAGGCTGATCTTTTTCATCAGTGTGAAAGACAGAGTCCAGACATTGATGCCAATGATTACTAATTCTCTTTGATCAATGAGATCACTTTGATGATAGGGGCCTCTCTTTCGGTTGGTTGCCAGTGTTAACAAGTATGAGTTAACTGACATGACTTGTTGTCCTCTTCTCTCCCACACTCCACTTTATTCCCTCTCCCCTTCCCCAACTCCCTCCCCTTCACCCCACCTCGATTACAGCTCATCTGTGGTGCACAAAGGGCATGTTTACCCTTGCATTCCCGTGGCGATAAACAGCGATAACTGCCGATCGATACCGGCCATAAAAGTGACGCGGTCAGAGCTGCTGTTATTAATGCAACAGGTTGGAGATTAGATCTTCATCATCAAATAAATCACACATGCACACGCCCTTCTTGTCAGCCCCAACAATTCCACCCAGACCCAACCGCCATTCTCAGCTCGTCCCAGCGCATGCCATCCCGTGACGCGCATGCCTCCCTGCCTAAGAAGCCCTATTATTTTCAGCGATAAATCACATTGAATGGCACATTGATTTTATCCTGCAGCGCTCAGCGTGGGGAGAGGAGCTGGAGCCACAGTTATTGCATTTAATATTATCAATATAATCTCCCATATCATCTGAGCAGAGACGACAGGTATCAGGAATAGAGGGCGGGGTGGATGGGTGCTGCCACCATCCTGGCTCCCCGACAGTCTCCTTAGTCTACCAGCACATGCAAACACACACATACTGACACACACACACACCATCGCCAACCCAACAACCTCCTTTCATCTGATAACAGCAACTTCTCTTGTCACACCTGGAGGGCAAAGTCACCCAACTTGCTCCATTCTTGCTGGCTGGCTGGCCTCATTTTTCTGCAAGTTCTTTCTCCCAAACAGATCATCATGGCGGGGTCAAGTTCTTTTCTTGTAAGGTGCACAGGGCTCAGCTATATCATCTCTGAGGCCAACATGGCACCCAAAGTGGGGTTAGCTGGTTGTACAGGCTAAGATGTTTCCATCCAGTTAAATATTTCAGCCTTGGTGAAACCGTAAGCCAGATCAAGCCTGCGATCAGACCTCCTCACCAGGTTTGAGATAACAAAAGGTGTTCTGGAACACGGAGCCATCTTTGCTTAAGGTTTATCAGCTCCTCTGCTGATATGGATGATGACTTCACCGTCAGATCTTCCTTCGGATCAGACTGACCCTTTCGCATGGAAACCAGTGGCTGCCTTGCAATTAATGATTATTGAAAGGTGGCATTTTCATTTATATTTATTTTTTACAGGTGGTTATCGACACTGTGTGTCCTGTGACTGGTTGAGTGTTTTTCTGAAGCAGTTATCAGTTGGTTATCGCCTGTCTTTTTCTCTCCCAGATGGTGGATAAGGGAGCTTGCCTTTATTAGCCACTGCTGGCCTGATAAAGACCTGGTATTGATCGCAGGTTGAAAGAGCAGGTTCGTCAAACACGACTGATTTACAGAGGCTGATAATAGCAGCACCGGGCAACACTGGAGCCCCGAGGGGTGGGGGCGAGATTGATAAAGGGAAAAGAGAGCTAAAGAAACACGTTAACGTAGACCCTCTTTTCAATACGGAAAATAGGAGGATGACAAACATCACCTCAAATACAAACTTGCGAATGCCACATACTCACATGTCTAAGCGCATACACAAACAAAACAGGACAATCTCTAAACTAGTCACGATTAGCACCTGACAGAATTTCCATGCGTTTATCAAAAGCAGCCAACGAACCGGCTCTTATCTCCTCAGTCCCCAATTTCACAAGAACAGGAATTTTCCAGATTAAAAAAGAGGAAAAACAGAAATCTTGACTAAGAATGTGACTTAAATATCTTACGGCTGGAAAAACCAGACAGAAAGTGCAACATGGCAATATACATCCATGTCTGAAAATCTAGATCGTTTTACATCATTTACAAAGAAATTGAAAGAAAAATGTGTATAACAGAGTATAAAACTTCCCTTTTCCTGAATAATTTTCCTTTCATAAAGTGACAGTTCTGTAACAATTTACACTCTTCAGTCATTCCCAACCAGTATGCGTTTATTTTTTCCTTTTTTCCTAACCTAAAAACTGAATTTTTGAAGAATCTTCACATTGCTTATCATACAATGACAGTTCATATTGACCACATCAAGCTTTAAAAAAGACACAAAAACGATTTGAATTGTGTCCTTTAACTATCCCTTAAAGTAATATGACAAAAAGAAGCCGTTTTAAAAACGAAATCCGATGTGAGTGAGATGTCTAATACTGTTATCAATAGGCGTCAGTGTTAAAACTGTTTCATCACAAAACAATACAGGTTCTGTCAGATCGCAAACACAGTGTGGGGAACATACGACAGCCTCATTTTTGTTAATCATGCCTTGTTTTACCTTCGTTATAAAGTGGTGTAAATGAAGGTGGACTTGAACCGTCACACTCTGCAGAGTCCTCCTGGTCTGAAGCTCCGCCCTCCTCTCCTGACATGCTTACATCGTCAGATGGATCTTCAACTCCATTAAGGTCCCCAATAGAGCCTGCAGAGAAAAACAGAGAGAGCGGTCATAAAAAGAGGAGTAATATAAAATAAAAGGCATCTGACATTGAAAGGCCTTTTAAAAGATCCCATATCATGCCAAAGCCTCAATTGAGAGGCTTTAGATAATGTGAATATACCCTGTTAATATCTTAAAGGAAGTAGGGTGTTCTGTAAATAAAAAGTGATAAAGTGCATGATTAAGAAAGAAAATTCCTATTCATTTCAAACCTTCTTGCTACAAGCCTTTTAGAGTTTTAATTGGTTGGAAATCCCAGAGCTTCAGACCACAAGGAAGTAAATGAACACGGCGTGTGTTGTATCACTAGCCAGGGTGATTAACTCATTTGTATAACTCAATACATTCCCAGTTGGCAGCGGTTGAACAAAACCTTACACTTTCCAACCATGATGAGATAACCGACCATTGGTGTTTAAAACAATCTATTTAATTAGTTGATCTTTTAAAAAAAAAAACCTTTTCAGAAGCAGCAGTAGTAGTAATAGTAGTAGTAAAACACTTTTTTAAAATGATCTTAAGAACTTTTCTTGTATAGCTTGTTCCCTCTAAAATAAACAAACGCAATACGTGACAGACTAGGGCTGCTGTAGTGGACACCACAGCGGTTTGCATGTTAATTCATCCCTCGCCGACCGCATTGTTATTCTAATGAGGTTTAAGATGAGCAAAACTACAGTGCTGAGAAGAATCACAAATTCATCAAAGCACATTTTCACTATGCTAACCTCAACCAGGACACCCACTATTTTTTGCATCTGCATCCAAGCAAAATTACCAGGGGTTGGAAAATCGGATTTTACCACAGGTTTTGGTAAATTAATTTTCATTAAGTTGTGATGAACAGAGAAGGGATTGTTCGGAGCTAAAGCCGTGACTGGAGGCGTATATATTTACACTTCCTAGAACAAAGAGGCCTATAATCTATACAAAGCACACAACAATACCCGTGAATAAAGAGCCTTGTAGAAAAAGGCAAAGGCAATTTTTCTAATTCTGTTAATTTCACTTCCAAAGCAATTAAAACGTGGCGGAGATAATGCTTGGAAACAATCGCTCCCTGACAAAGTGTTTCTGTCTTTGTAAATGAAACATCTTTAGGCTAATTTCGACTTCCACGCCTGCATGGTTCACTGTAATTTCAGATAAAATTAACACACTTAGATTTGGACCTTAGTAATAAAGGACGCGGGAGAGAAAAGTAAAAAAGATCGATCCCATACGCCATATTTTTAGAATGTAGTCTGGGCATTGCTAGATCTAATTTTCTATATCTGTGGCGACATTTTCATACAATTAATTTTCCTTTAATCATAATTGTACAAAGGGGCTCCTCTGTTTAAAATTCCAATTACATTTCGTGTTTAAATGTAAGTCTGAATTATGATTTTCTTTCCTATTACCGCTCTGGTTAAATGAATAAATCGCCGCATCACTGCTTACAGACATCAAATGGCGCGGAAAAAAGTCTCTGCTCTCCCTCTTCATCTTACACAAGGAATAATATGTATCTTTCACATAACCGACGACAGAAAAAGGGTTGTCCACATTCAGAAGTCAACTTTGTTTGCCATAAACGTAATGAAAAAAAAAGGAGGACAAAAATATGGCACTCGCTCTGCTTTTTGATAAATACAGTAAGATGAAAGTCTGAGAATGGACTTCTTAAACCTGTACATTTATAATAAAATCAAAACAATAATTTAAGATTTAAAGCAACGGATATGATGATGATTGTAAAAGCCCCTATTTTGTCGATTATACAAAGCAAATAAAGAAGATGAGCTGAAAGAAATACACTTTTGAGTTCTAACTGGCACTCGAACAGACAGAACAAAGTGAGAAAGCTGATGAAGGCGGAGGAGATAGGATTTATTAAGCAGCCCCCGTCCACATCAAACCAGTGTGCTTAGCGGCAGTGATTAAACCAAGAGACAACACATCAAACCTGAGCCCTGATTAAACGAACAAACTTCCTCACCCTCACGTTAATCACCACATTACCAAACAGCCCAAACACAGTGGGGGGAAAAAAGAACCCTGCTTGTATCTGGAAATCAGGGAATTGTGAAGAAAGATACTTCGAGGAGAACAGTGAGCCTTTGGTGAGAGTCTATGTGTGTGTGTGTGTGTGTGCGTGTGTTCAAGGAAGAACTGCGGTACCTGCAGTACTTATAATTTCAAGCACAAGTGGCTACACACATTGATCAGAGCCAAGGGCATTAACACGCTCTTAGTAATTAGATGGATCCAAGGGTCAGACCGGATCCCAGGCACTTGAAAGCACAGCATCCCACATAAATCAAAAGAGGCTTGAGGATTTGCTTAAATGTATCATTTAAGTACTGAAACGGCGGGTGGGAAGACTGATCAGGTTATATATAGACAGCAGGTAAAAGGAGCTATTGATCTGCGAGCTGAAAATGCACTGAAATGATTGATAAGCCTGTCGAGTGCTGAGACAGAGGCCTGGCTGGACGGGACCTCGTGTCACCAGCGTCGCTGGAGCCGTAGATAAGCTCGGAGCCTCTGGGCTTGCGAACCACTGGCAGGACCTCTGCGGACACACCGCCGTACAGGAGTGGACGTTCGCTTGCTTTGCCAAGACTCGCTCAATCCCTGTTCCTGCCAACACAGCATGCGGTGTGAAATGAGGTAGTGAATAGCACTCTTGTGGTCATTCAATAAAACAGAGTAACTTCATCCGCACAAGGCCAAAGAGTCTTGTCATTGACAAGACACCATTCACAATTAGAAACAGGCATTGGTGTTATATTATTAATCATTGTGCTAAATTAACAGCTTCATTGTAGAGTCTCTAGGCCACATGACATCCCCGGTTTGATAAACTCATTTTAAAGCAATAAATGTGCTTTAATACATCGAATGTTGTTAATTAATTACAGTCATGCAGTTGAAGGCCATGGAGCAAACTTGCCCCAAAGACTTCCATCACATTTCTGTACATGGGTGGTAATTATTAAATATGTAAAACAAAATGACCAACAGTCTGACATGTTATATTTCATCTTTTTGCTGATGATTCTTGCTAAATTAAAATATACAATTTTGTTTGTTTTTATTAGATCACATATAGAAAATGTTTACTTTTTCACATCACAGGACTGTTTAAAAATGTCATAAAAAAAAAAAAGAAAACCCTGTAAGGGATAAAGGCAAAAATGTTGTCAACATTTAATCATCCTCATGTTGTTCCAAACCTGTATGAGTTCCTGCCTTCTGTTGAACACAAAAGAAAATATTTTAAAGAATGTTGGTAACCAGACAGACGTAGCCATTGACTTCCATAGCAGGAAAAAAATACTTTGGAAGTCAATGGTTAACGTCAACTGTCTGGCTACCAACATTCTTTAAAATATTTTCTTTTGTGTTCAACAGAAGACAGGAACTCATACAGGATGATTAAATTATGACAAAATGTCAATTTTTGGGTGAACTATCCCTTTAACCTTTATTTGAAAGGATAGTTCGGTCATTGTTTATTCATTTTTTAATGTTGTTCCAAAGCCATATGACTTTTGCTTCTGTGCAGCACAAAAAGAAGATTCATTCAATGTTCATGCTGCCCTTCTCTATACAATGAAAGTGGATGGGTGCCATAAATATTACACACTGCACCTTTAAGTCATACTCAAAATATTGCCACACAGTATGGTCACCATTCACTTTCATTGGACAAGAACAGCTTGGAAATTCTTCTGTAAATAACTTATTTTGCATTCCACAGAGGAAGTCATACAGGTCTACATGAGAGTAAGTAAACAACACCTGTAATATTTCTTAAAGAGAGAGAGGCTTAAAAAGAAACAACCCGACCATAATATATATTTACTCAATATCTTTTGTATTTGCCAAAGCATCAACATAGAGCAAGAACGCCCGGCAAACAAAGAAGAATAATTATCAAAACTCTTAAGACAGAGCACGCGCACAGAACAAATAATATAGTTATACTTGACGAGGCTCGTTAATAATGAAATAAAAAGAGTAAACAGCGCAGGAAGATACTGTTCTCATTTCCATCAGTCAAATCACACGAGTGAGTGATTATAATACTTATGATAATGACTGATTATTGTAAGGTGATAATGTGTGGTGATGGTATTCATGTGCGCTGGGCATCGGAGCACTTCAAACGGGCCTGACTGATCCTCGCCGTGGATTTGTCAGCAGGTTGTCAAACATCAAACAGTCGTGAGCCCAGGACACAGCAAAGAGGCACATTTTAAAGACATCCCTCGATTTCCTTATCTTCTTTTCTCACTCTACGCTTCCTTTTCTGCTTTTTACATCCCTCCATCATGTTACTGTCTGCACCTTTTCTCTGCCTCTCTCTCGCCTGTGCAAGCTCTTTCCTTTCCCCATTACTCTCTCCTTTCTTTCACTCTTCATCTCTCTCTCTCTCTCTCGATCCACACAGAGTGACTGGGAGCGTCACTCTGTGTGGATAGCTGCGAGCCGTTCCCGGTTATCGCCTCCTGCAGACTCTACCGGTCTGATCTGTCTCCTCTTCATTAAGCAAATACGCCGACGTGGAAATGAAAACATAATAGCTATTTGATTTCCAGCGAGATATTTTGCATATTGGTTCGGAGCTGATAGTGGAATTTCATCAAGTCATTTTTTTTTCATGCTTTAAAAACTGAATTACTGAGCTGGGCGGCTTCGGCAGGATTTCTTTACATTGCTGGGAAGAGGGAAGGAGAGAAAGAAAAAGAAAAGAAAAGAAAAAAACAGAAACGGCAGCAGCATTTCCCCAGGAAGACTACTTAAACGATTAAATATCCCCCATTCCCCTTTTCTCCTTTTGATAACAGGGAGGGAAAATTTAAAGAATTCACAGTGCTTTAGGTTCAACTATACTAATCAGAGATAGAGAGAAGAAAATTAACTCCTTAATGAGCAGGAGCTGTCTGCCAGATAATGGTCAAGGAGAGGCGATAGGGCTGGAGACTGAATGAGAGCGAAAGAATGGAGGAATAAAAACAGAGATGGATTCACCGAACAGGGGAGAAATCAGATTTTACCCCTGCTCTGGAAATTGTTCTTTGTGTCCACAGAGGGCAGGTGCGATTGTCGGCAACGATATCTCTAAGGTTACAAGCCAGTCGAGTCGCCACAGAGATGAATGGTGCATCTGAGGGTATTTCTCATGCCCCTTTGAGAGAAAAACTACCCCTGCAAGTACAGATCAACAAACCTGCTCTCACCAATTTATCAGAGCCTCCCTGTAGAGGGGAAAAACCCCAGACATAATACGTCTGACGTCTATTTTCTGTGTTGGAACAATTGCACTGATACAGTTCTCTTACAACACATATATAAAAGTTATATATTTAGGGGGAGACGTACAGACCACTTCAAGTTATAATATAATATTGAGGCTCAAAAATACACATGAAAGGAGTGCTGCATGCAGGGAACTCACACCTTTTGACCAACCAATTTCCATTAATATTCTAACTATAAATGAATGATTTTTACAAATTATTTTAAAAGAATTTTCAGCCAATTAAATATTTTAGAACTAAGCACATATTCCCTACAGAAGTTACCATGACGTCTTTTGATTTTATTACATTTATATGACTTTTCCAGGTCAGTTTTAATATCCCATGTTGGTACATTTAAGATACATTTAATTGATCAAAAGTAAAGACAATGCTACAAAAGATTTCAATTAAAAAAAATGCTGTTATTTTCAACTTTCTATTCATTAAGGAGTCCTAAAAAAAGTTTCCACATATTAAACCGCATCTCCGTTTTCAACATATCCGTTTCTCGAGCACCAAATCAGCATATTACAATGAATTCTGAAGGATCATGTGACTTAAGTCTGGAGTAATGGCTGCTGGAAATTCAGGAATATATTAAATGTTTTAATATTTCAACAGAAAACTGAAAATTTGAAATGAAATTTCAAAATATTTGCGTATTTTTATTTAAAGCTGAGAATAAGAGGTATATTTCAAATAACCTTACCGACCCCAAATGTTTTAACAATGATGTATGTTTACCATATAATTCTCAATAATCTAAAAATATGACTAGAAAAGGTCAGAACACTCTCTGAGAAATATGAGCACTCTTTGGCCCCTTTTCCCTCTTGAGAGCGAAAGTGCTAAACACCCTACGACTTGTACTTCATCACACACACACGTCTTACACCAAGCCACTTCTCTGCTTCACCCCTCCAACCTTCCTCCCATTGCTACAACAGCAGAAATAGACTAAACAGATCATACGTGAGTACACGGACTCATATCCGAGCATGTGCGCCTGTGTTTGTTTGCGGAGTGAGAAAGATACGATAGGAAAGAGGGGGCGTGTATGAGTATTTATGTGAGAGAATGATTGAAAAAGAAAAGCTGGCAAGTGAGAGAAACAGAAGAGTGGAAGGAAATGAATACTCAAAAAAAAAAAAACATGTCGTTTTTAAAAAAGCTGGCAGATGTGGTTGCCAGAATTATTATGTAAAAATACAATGTAAAATATATTTACAGAGAAACCTTAATTTATAAAAAAATCCCTTTTCTGCTTACATAGCAAGGCCGTGCTGCTAGTAAAATCTGTTTTGTTCTTTTTACATATACTGACATCCACCATAACACAGGGAGTAAAGAGTGGCAAACTGAGGGAAATACTAAAATACTGTGTCATGCAGATAAATACAAAACAATGCAATAAACACTCATTTACCAACATAAGATGCAACATAAAACCCTAATGTACATAATGTTGGCCAGAAGAGAACTGGTCCCCTGACTGAGCCTGGTTTCTCCCAAGATTTTTTTCTCCATTCTATCACCTGATGGAATTTGGGTTCCTTGCTGCCGCCCTATAGGTTGTTTAGTTGGTGACACTTAATATTCAACAATATCACTGATCTGGCTGTTGTTTGAGAACTGAACAGAGCTGAACGATGACATCACTTTTTGCAGAACTGCTTATTAGATTAAATGAACTAATTTGATAATTGATGAGCTTTACAACAGAACTGACTTCAGCTGAACAACACCCAAAACGCATTATTTCCCTGTTATCACTGCAAAAGGGGCTTGGAAACAATCTGTATTGTATAAAGCGCTATATACATAAAGGTGACTTGTACATAACTGACAACAAAAAAATTTTTTTTTATTTAAAAACAATCAACATGTCACTGGGACTTCTGGGAATGCCAGTTTACGTCTGTAAATTATAAGATGATTTGTACTTTTTACTTAAAAAAATAAATTAGAAAAAAAGTATATTTAACAGCATTTTACTGTAAAATTACATGAAATGTAAGGATCTTTATCCCCCAGTTTCACAGACAAGGTTTAAGCTAGTTCCAGGCTAAAATGCATGTTTGAGCTGTTTTAACTGAAACAACTTGCACTGGCATATCTTAAAATATGCTTGTGCAAGTTTTGAGACAAAACGCACACCAGTAATGTTTTTTTATTTCAAAGGCACATTTATAAAAGCTACTTAAATGTCCTTATTGAACTAAGGCCTAATCCTGGCTTAATCTAAGCCCTGTCTGTGGAACTGGGCCTTACAGTTTTTCCCTGTATATGGTAAAGAAATGTACTGTTAACCAAGCTTTTTACTGTCACATTTTACGTTAAAATTACAATAATTTTATAAGATGCAGAGGAGCTTTTTCTGCTGGAGGTCAAAAAAGAAGTCTAGAAAAGCGAGTGTGTGCATTATGTGTGAAATGCCCATTGCAAAGATTGAACGTGTGTGCCTTCTCAATAGCCTTGCAAGTTGTTCGTGGGGAAAGACAGATACGGATGGATGAAATAAGTAGTTGATTCAGCCGCCCCTCCTCCCCGGGAATCTTGGATGGTGGGAAAGTTGAAATCTGCTGCTATTTTCTATCTTTTATCAGGCGGCTTATCTTCTGGCTCTTGTCTGCGTGCCTGGCTTCGATAGTCCAGGGTCTCCACTCCGGCTGCCTGGCAACTTCACTCCCCCCAGTTCAATCTCTCCTCCTCTCTCCTCACGCCACGCTCACCCCACCTTACAGCAAGTGCAGGAGGAGCAAAGTGGAAAAACTTCTGTTCATGATTAAAAGCGGAAATGTTCAAAAGAACAAAGAGGTTCTAAAACCTAGATAGTTGACTACCAAAACAGCATTAAAGGGCCAAGATGGCCGGCCGGAGAGTGGAGATAAATTAAGGCTTTTAAATCGATTTTTTAAATTTTGATGAACCGATAACAATTCTCAAATTCCAAAACGTATCTTTTTCTGCTGATGCGTGAACAAAACTTCACCAAACATTATTTGTAGCATGCCTCCCCTCCAGTAATTGGCTTTTCAGCTTTTTTTCCAGCTTTCAAATTGTCAATTTTATCATGAAACTCAAACAATAAATGTTGTTTTGGTGCCGCTATAGTTCAAGCCAGGGCCATAACCACCATAGACATCGAGTTGGACAAATCCCCTCCAATAATTAGAAATGGCCAGACTGACTTGAGTGATGATCATTATATCTAAAAATAAATGGCAACTGAATTAAGAGTCCGTTGTTAATTTTAACCTTTAATATATATTATAATAAATATACTGATATAGTTCCCTCAACTCTGCTGTCTGTATAGGTTTACATTAGTTGAGATTGTCAACTAAAAGTCGGGATAAACGCATACAGTACACCCATATGCAGATGATGAAATTTACAACACATGCACTTGATTGCTTACCTTTGCATCCACACGAAAAACTTTGAGGTTAAGTATACTTCAGGCTTTAATTTACTTTAATTTGATGTAAGCAGTACCACATAATACCAATAAAAAATGACTATTTTGACCAATTATGTGAGCTGTGTAGTTTTATGGTTATACGAGTATCACTTATTAGCTCAGTAGCATGCTATCAGTAGGGAGCTTGGAGAACAACAGTGTGAAATCAGCATAAAAAGAATCTGACAAGCATATGGCCACAGCATTATCATGCTTATTTATCTAACACTGATTTTAACACTTCTTTTGTATGAAGTACCCCTCCCCCCATCACCCAAATGGAGGTTTAGATCAATACGCAAACGTATGTATGTGTATGTTAAGCTAAAGAGTCTCCAAGCCGCATCAAGCTCTCTGTCTATTCACAAGGGGTCAGGGCAACAGCTGCCGAAACGCATCTGATGGAATAATGAGCATCAGTGCAAACAGACCCGTGGGGTTATGCAGGGGTCAGAACCTGTTAACATGCATGCAAGTGTAATACAGACAGGCACACACACTACTCTCGGTTTGCTTATACATTCATGTTTTAGCTAAAGATTACAAGCAAATTCTGCATTAAATAGAAGTTAAGCTCTATCTTCACTTACAATGGAAGACTATTGGACAATATAATAATTAAACTGCCCCTTAAACTTATATTACAAGTGCTTTTCTGTTAGGGGTGGGTGATATACCGGTAGCATAGAGATAAACCAGTATACATTTGTCAACCGGTAGAGATTTTAGACAATCGTCTCTTTTTTTGAGTGCTGTTTCAGAGATGCACATGAAGCCGCTGCTCATAGAGCGTGTGAGTACTGAATAAATAATTTTGCCGCCTAATTAATCTTGAGCGGTCAAATACACAGTTATGTGTCAAAATGCCCATCTTATCCTTGTAAACACTCATTTATGTCTTAAATTAAATGAATGTAAAGAGTTGAGAAAGTTAGCACACAACAGTATATTAGATCAGTGCATTTGGTCTTAAAGTGACAGTAGCCTAATATACCTGCAGCCGTCTGTCAAAGTCAAAATTATGTGTTTTAAGTTTGTCACACCACAGACAAATGTGTTATTAACCACCCAGCCAAATTTGAATCATAAAAAAAATCCACCAAGTAAATAAAATAGCGTTTCAAAATCTTGAAAATCTAAGCAGCATTCTGTCCGCTCAAACGCTGTGGGCGTGTCCGCGCTAAAAACCACGCCCACTCGCGGGAAAGCTGCCGTAAGCACATGACAACGCTCACGTACTGCTCGCGGCGGCACCACATGTCGGCGGGACGGGAGGATGAAGGCCGGCGTGGGAGATAGTTGGTTCAGCTCCATTCTGAAGCGGATTATCAGTGAATCCCAGTGGTCTCCGATGAAAGTTTATAAATTTATCCGGTGTAAAGTCACTGCAGAGGCAGGTTTTGGTGGTGATCCTCAGCTCTGGTAGCTGTCCACAAAATGAATCCACCTCTTCTTGATATCATCGTTTTTGTTTTGTAAGTTGTAGGCTGTAGTAACTAAAGGTACTGACAGTAACTCGCGAGCGAGCGGGTGAACTGATGCGAATGTGCTCTAGTTATGATCGTGTTAGATGAGGGGCCAGACTCAGTGGCTCCGGTTATAATCGTATTGGGGAGCGACCATATTTACAGTGGCTCCAGTGCGTCATCGAGCCACCATTTTAGCTCCACCTAAAAAAATCCTGAACGCAGCAATGGTGGAAAACTGTTTAACGGTATAACGCCACAATTCAGTACTACACAGTTCACAGTACAGTACTACATTCAGTACTACACAGTCTTTGTAACGCGTTTCAGCAATACATTTCTAACGTTTATAATGTGTTTAGAAACAAATGTCAGAATTGCCTTTACCGGGACTTTAACGTGAATCAAACAACAAAAGACAGAGAAAAAAAAAATCACTAACTGCTCCTGGCAGAATCATTTTTCATATAGTTTTTAGTGATATTGAAATTGGTTATGAGAATCAAATATTTTGATATATAAAAACCTTATTTGAAGCAAAAATAACTATTGTGAGATAGTTATTGTGAAATAAAATTATTCTTATCTTGATTTTGGTTATATCGCCCACCCCTAATTTCAGTAATTCTATAATTCTTCTCACTGTAAACATAACTAAAGCCAAATAAAAGACCTTAATACCGTTTTATTTAATGACACTCACCTCATCAAATACTGAACAAGGTAAAAGAGACTCCCATAGTACTAGCAAACGGCCTCTCAAGACATTGTTGCATTGTTATCAGACCCTAACTTGATTGATATGAGCTGTCCTTGGATAAGCCTGAGGCAATATTCAGACACATTCTTTTCCCATGAAAAGTCCTTCAATTAAAGCAGCGTGAGCCAACAAAAGAAACAAGTGCAGATTAAATTAAAAATCAAAAGTATACATTAATATCAGTCGCAGTAACCTCCAAGACACTATGCACGTTTGCACATACTCAGTGTTTGCGTGTGTGCTTTATACTATATCTTACAACGAATGTGTCAGTGAGAGAATTCAACAGCGGGGCGGACGGGTTGAAAGAGTAGAGGGAGGATGAGAGCGATCCCTCTTAAGACTCATCTTCACCCATAACGCTTCTGAGACTCTTCAGAGGAAAAGGGAGAGGCAGCCATCGCGACGGTATGTGGAGGAGACGCCTCTCATCCTCCTCTCCCTCTCTCTTTTCACCGTTCCATCATGCCCTTCACTTTCTGCTCTGACAGAACCCTGCAGATTCATCGTCATCCCCTTACTAGAGACTATTCTCATTCTTCACACACATATTCTCACACACACAGACATGCACACGGCCTTCACCGTTTATCCAGACTCTGACCCTGAGATCTGAGCTTCAAGAAGACATTAGTTGTACAGATCTTTCAGCTCCCCCGTACAGACACATCCCCAGCTGTTCCAGTCCAGAGTAAAGACTAAACATGGCAGATCACACAAACACACCATGGATTTGCAGGCAGGGGCACTAGACCACAAGATGACCTAAAGTAGAGCATTACAACATTTTACTTCCTCAATTGTTTGAAGTGGCAGTCCTACTGTACTATACATCCAATATCCTGCACAGCTTAAGTGATCCTAGTGGAAAGGGAAAGACATTTCAGAAGAAAATGTCAAATGTCAAAGTTAATATGTTCTGATATATTATTAGGAAGATTTGTAACAATGTGCACTGATGAAACACTCACAACCAGGAATATGCAATAAGAATATAAACAGGGTCCATTTGCATTTCATGTTATAATTAGTGGCAATCGATTAATCCAAAATCCTAAAGTTTGTGTTTACATAATATATATATGTGTGTGTACTGTGTATAATTACTATGAATATACAAATACACACTTCTTCATGTATATATTTAAGGAATATTTGCATGTATATACTGTATATTTATACAATTTATCTTTTAAATATATATTTTATATATAAATATAACATTTTTCTTACATATATATACACACACATGCATGTGTGTGTATTTATATATACATAATAATTATACACAGTACACACACATATATAATGTAAACATGAACTTTTATTTTGGAATAGATTATTCACGATTAATCGATTGCCCAATAATATAATGCAATATATTCAGGAAGCGGTTATTGACAGTAGAAAGGGGAAAGGAAATTGTTGGTTGCACATAAGTGATATGATTTGGATATTGTAAACATATAGGTACATATGCTTAAAAAAAAAAAAACACCACTCTTTAAAAGTTAAATACATTAAAGTGACAGAAAACACATTTATAATGTCCAAATAAATGTAGTTTTTTTTATATTAATCAAAGAATCCTGATTAAAATCATAGTTTCCACAAAAATATTAAGCAGAAAAACTGCTTTTAACATTAATTATTAATAATTAAGAAATGTTTCTAGAGCACCAAATATCAGAATGGCTTATTAAAATGGCTGAAAATTCATAGTTGCCATCATAGGAATAAATTACTTTATATAAAAATAAAATCCATCATTTTAAACTGTAATAATATTTCACATTTTACTGTTTTTACTGTATTTTTTATCAAATAAATGCAGCCTTGCAGTCTAAGAGATTTCTCAGGACTTTGGAATGATAGTGTACATTTAAACTAATACATGTGTTTATATATGCATTTTTTGTATTGTACGTGTGTGAATGTGTATATTTCTTCTCAACTCCTTGTCAAGAGGCAGAGAAAAGCCCTTTATGGCTCTTGTATAATTGTTATGACTTAATCACCATAAAAGCACATAAAAACAGACAACACAGTGAGCTACTGGCCAGGAGCTGAAGCAGACAGACAGAGGTTAACCACGCGCACACACGCACACGCACACGCACACGCACACACACACACACACACACACACACACACACACACACACACACACACACACACACACACACACACACACACACACACACACACACACACACACACACACACACACACACACACACACACACACACACACACACACACACACACACACACACACACACACACACACACACACACACACACACGTCTGGTTAACTATCTTTGTGGGGACTCTAAAGACGTAATGGTTTTTATATGGTACAAACTGTACATTCTATCTCCCTACACTGCCCCTGCCCCTAAACCTACCCATCACAGGAAACATTCTGCATTTTTACTTTCTCAAAAAAAAAAAAAAACTCATCCTGAGTGATTTATAAGCCTTTTGAAAAGTAGGTGATCTCAGGTTTTACTATCATTATGGGGACATTTGGTCCCCATAATGTAATATAAACAAGGACACACACACACACACACACAACTGCTCTCACCGATGTCATGTATTAATCATTACTTAATGGTTTAAATATTTTCTTGATATTCTTAATATAAGCTGGATATAAGGGACATCAAATGAATTTGTTCTTTTCCTAGAGAAAGTTCTGCAAGCTTACAGAAAAAAAGAAGATCCCTGTGTTTTTGTCCATAGAGTAGAAGTCAATTCTAACCAGAACAGTTTGGTTAAATAATAGCATTTCCAAAATATCTTTCTTTGAGTTCTGTGGAAGAAAGAAAGGTTTGGTATGACTTGAGAGTGTGAGTAAGAATTTTCATTTTTGGGTGAATGAACCCTTTAAAAGGCAGGAATAAAATGTCAACTCAGGCTGCTCAAACCCACCAAAACTGTTGCACAAGAAGCTCATCTGAACGAATTCACAAGCTAGACAAAAGACTTTTGTTCAAATGCATTCGCATTATTCAGCTGTGGTCAGATGTACATGTATGCATGCGCCACATCTGAGGTACAGGCACACAAAAACGTATCTGCATGATAGTAGAGAAGGAAAGAGGCAGGATTTGCTCTGTTGAAATGTTATCTTTCACCATTGTCGCACAGGCAGAAAATAAAAAAGTAAATAAAAATACAGCGATGTGTGAGGGTGGCAAAGATAAGTATGCCGAACGTACAGTGGGGTTGGTGAGGGCAGATGAAGTAGGTATGTTAAATATAAACCAGCTCACAGCTGGCAGCAGGAAAGAAAGGGGGTATTTTCAAGAGGCAGGGCATCACTGAAGCCCTCAGTGCCTTCGATAACATCCATGTTGAGAGAGAAAGAGAGAGAGCAGTACAGAAGGGGGAAGAAGAGATGGGGGGAGACGAGGGAACGCAGCCCGGGAAAGATACGCACAGAGATGCCGTTTGTGAAAGGAAGTATCACCACCCCTCGAACGCAAAAGTCACAACGGGATTTCTGATGGGAAAAATGTGTTCTTTTCAGATGAGAGGAAGATAGAGGGAGCACAGCCAAATGTCAACGATGATAAATGAAGGAGTGCACAGAAACACCAGCATACTCTGATGTGCATGTCTAAGACGCGAACAAACAGAACATGTCTGTTTGCTCTCTTTAACAAAAATGTACAACGATAAAAGTTGCACACAAAGAACAGAAAAGTCACAGATTTGAAGGGATAGTTTAACTAAAACTGAACATGTACTCAAGACCTGCATTACTTTGAGCTGAAAGCACAAAGAAAAACTTTCCATACTATTGTCATTTGATAGCTTTGCATGACAAACAAATGATAATTTAAGCCTGCAATTTATGAATTATTCACAGATAATAGTCAGATAGTAAGCTTGATGCATGAGAACTCCAGTACTCGGACATGAAAGTGACAAAAATATATGCATTAATTTTTTCTTCTTGGTTATTGTGGCATTTTGGGCGATACCTGAGGTCTGGTTGGTTAGTGTTAGGACAGCATGTCACGCAGACTAGTGGTCGACCGATATTGTTTTTTAATGGCCAATGCCGATATGTTATTGAGCAGGGAAGCCAATGGCCGAAATAAAGCCTATATATTAGTGTTGTCACGATACCAAAATTATGACTTCGATACGATACCAGACTAAAATACCTCGATACCGATACTTAATCGATACCACGGTCAAAAAAAAACACCCAGTAAAAGTAATTGAATATGACAACAGAACTTATTATTAATAGTGTTTTTGTTGTTGTTGTTTTTTTTTAGCTAAAA